>CM048592.1:36078605-36708189 GCA_026413675.1 Populus pruinosa | reverse complement strand
CCTTTGATTTCTTAGGATACAATAGGCTTTACCACATCAGATTAAAACCCAAATCAATCTCACCTTTCAAATAATCTGCCCTTCGATCCGGTTGCGCCACGTCAGTAGGTGTACCAAGCACTCTGTACACCGCGCCACACCAGATCGTAGCCCATTCAATCCTGACCGTCCGATCAACTTGAAAATCAAACCAATCACAGCCGTACGATCTGTTCATCCGAGATCCAACGGTGCCCAAGCTTCAGACGCACGAGTGCACCATACACTCGTCCATACCATAGCACAAACCAGAGCTTCTCTCTCCTCTCACCGGTGATTCCCTCTCTCTCCACCGATCTCCCATTTCCAGTTGTCTCAAGCCGTGAAACCGCCACAGAAACGTGCATCGCCTCCTCCGAAGCAAAACCCCGACAGTTTTACACTTTTTCACCTGCGATTTTGGCCGGAAAAAGGCCGCGACCGACATCATCCAACCAACCTTCAATTCGTCGATTCTCCCTCCTCAGCCATCAACGGCCAACGAGACCACCACCATCAGAATCGTCGTCCTCAGATCTACCAGAACCAACCATCTTTTGACTAGAAGCTCACAAAAAAATTTCGCCGCCGTCAACAGTAACCGCGCGTGAGCCACAAGCGCCGCCAGTGGCATTTTCATAAATTTTCGACAAATCCGAGGGTATTTCAGTCTTTTTCCTATACAGGGGTACTCAGGTAATTTTCTATGATATTTTATGGTATTTTTTGATATTTATATATATAAATACTTGTAAATTTTTGCATGTGAAAAAAAAAAAACCAAAATAAATAACGACGCGGGTTTAACACCCATTTTATCATATCACTGTTCATGGGTCAAAAACCCAATTTTCAAGAATTGATATATCTCTTTGTCAATGATATCAAAATAATTTTTATTTTATAAAATAAATATTATTTGTCGACATATCTCTTTTATTTATAGAAAAGGACAGATGTCAAAAATTTAAATACCAAATATGGATTATGTCCATTATTATTTATTTTGGTAAATCAGACGTAACTCTCCTTTTTAGAGATAAAACGTCGACATTTTAGACAAAGTCTCGTAATTTTAGGGACTGATGTCATTTTTAACGTGTCTCCTATTTTTAGGGACCGACGTTAACCATGTTAAAAATTTACAAATAAGCTCAAAATAAAATAGCATTTGAATCAAAATAAGAAAAATACACAAGTAAAGGTAACCTTTCTCTGAAAGGATGTTTTAAGGGTGATGTCTACCTTCCCTTAATCATAACTAACCTAGTACCCGAATCTCTAGGACTAGTGTCTAATTTTGGATTTCTAGTTCCCTCAAATTACTAGATGGTGACTCCAATAAAAATCTTTATTTCCCCAATCAAATAAAAACACTTTTAAAACAAAATTCTTTTTTTGTTTAAAAAAAACAAACAAAAAAAGGAGTGGAGCCGTCGCCCGACGTCGTGTAGCGACAGAATGGCGACTCCACTGGGGATCTTTATTTCCCCAATCAAATAAAAACACTTTTAGAACTAAATTCTTTTTTTATTTAAAAAAAATAAATAAAAAAAGGAGTGGAGTCGTCACCCGACGTCATGTAGCGACAATTGTCATGCAAAATTGAGTGTTGTTCTTAAAGACATTGGCTTCAGATGAAGTAATGTAGACTCCTTTTTATTTTTTCATCTTGGACCAACGACCAAAATAATGATTCTTGTATATGTTGATGACTTTATTATTATGGGAAAATATGGTAAATCAATATCTCACCTTAAGGTTACTTTACAATAATGTTTTCCCTTTAAAGGCCTTGGCAGTTTGAGATACTTTCTTGGGATTGAAATGACTATTTTGCACAAATAATTATTCTTTAAGCAGCATAAAGATGCCAAGATGATAGATGCCAAACTCGTCCTTCATTTTATAGTAAATTGAAGCTTGAAATAACTAGTAAACCTCTTCGGTCTATTAATTACTATTAACATCTTGTTAGTAGACTTATTTATCTTACTATTACATGACCTGATATCACCTACACAGTAAACCTTATTAGTTAGTTCATGCATAATTTTATATTTTTTTAATTGAGTATTGTTAAGTGAATTTTACACTATTTAAAGGGTTTTATTGGTCATGGGATTGCCATGATTAACTATGACCATACTCAGATTATTGGATAAAGTGATTCAAATTGGATTGACAATGTTATCAACCACTGATTTTAGCATGTTTGTTGGTTATAATCTGATTGTCTGGCATTGTAAAAAGCAATAAGTTGTTTCACGTTCTAGTTTTAAAGCTGAACATCATACAATAGCATCCGCGACATGTGAATTAATTTGGCTTAAAGGTTTTCTGTCAGATTTGAAATTTTTTAGCAGAATTTCAATAACTATATTTTGTGATAATTATGTTGTCATGCAAATTGCAGCTAATCTTATATTTAACAAAAGAACTAAACACATTGAAGTTGATTTTCATTTTATCCATCAACAAGTTCAATTGTAGATTATCAAACCATGTTACTCTTATAGTCACAATCAACTAGCTGATATATTTATAAAGGTTCTGACTTCAGCTCATTTTTGTCATCTACTATCCAAGCTTGGCTCAGTCAATCCCCTTGATCTAACTTGAGGGGGAGATTTGAGGAAAGCAACAAATTAATTTTGATTCCAACACAATAAATTAATTCTGATTCCAATATAGACTCCTCCTGCAACACAGACATCTTGCCATATAAATTGCAGAATTTTAGTTTTAATAGCCATCATCCTTCCTCATTTTGTGTGTGTGTATATGTGTTGTAACATAAAATATAATAAAAGATTATTTTATCTTCTCTATTTCTTCAACATATTACTCTGTTCTTTTTGTTTCTTCAATATGGCACTAATTTTTTACTCCTGGGGATTTTATTTTTATTTTTTTAGAGCTTGTGATTTTCAGGTTAGGTCTTAGGTTGACTATTAGGTTGGTATTCTCAGTTACTTTTGGTGGATTTGTAAGGGAAACAAAATAGTAACTAGGATTAGAAAATTTAGAGATGGTAGTGATTTGGTCCATTACGCCTCTATTCCATGTTCATAGCTTAGAATTGATGAAGATGCGTCCTTTCAAAAGCTTTATAATATAAAGAATTTGATTGTTTATGTTATTATTAAATTTTCTTAACCGAGGAGGATGAAAATTCGCGCTATTTCTATTGTAACTTTTGGGTTGGAGAAAAGGGCTTTTTTTTTTTCTTATTAGCCTTTTTGTTTTTTTTTCTCCTAATTTTTTCTTAGTTATTTTTTAAAGGATTTTCTATTTCATTTTTTCTTCTCTTGTCTTTTTTTCAATCCTTTTCTCTCCAAATTCTCTCAATTTTTTTAATTATATATTTTATAAGATTTAAGAATTTTGTAGTGCATTGGAACACTTCATAGCTAATGACTTTGGGGATTTAGGCAAACATTTTCAAGGGAACCCCTAGAGGCTTGGAGATTTAGTGAAACTTAGTAAAACTTCTTAAGGGGGATCTTTGTAATCTTAAAAACCAGGTTGGTAATCCTTTTAAGTGATACCTGGTGATATGAAATTAAGTGAATCTTTTAAAATGAGATCCTGTAAGTTTAAAAATTAGAAGGTGATTATTTTAGGTGATCCTTAGTGTTGTAACCCAATTTTGGATTCATTAAAATTTTTTGAATGTTATTTTATCTTATTATTCATGACAAAAAAAATATAATAAATAAAAAAAGAGAAAAAAAAGAGTTTAAAATATATTTTCTCGAGTCAACCGTCATTTTCTGTCAAAACCGAGTCCACCAGGTCAATACGGGTTAAACGATGTTGACCGGGATGAAAAATGAGTTTCAGGACGTTTCGGGTCAAAACCGTCATTTTCTGTCAAAACCGAGTCCATCGGGTCAATACGGGTCTCACCATGTCGACCGCAATGAAAAATGAGTTTCGGCCTATTTTGGATCAAAACCGTCATTTTCTGTCAAAACCGAGTCCATCGAGTCAATACGGGTCCTACCATGTTGACCGCGATGAAAAATGAGTTTCGGGTCAAAACTGTCATTTTCGGTCAAAACCGAGTCCACCGGGTCAATACGGGTCCCACCATGTCGACCGAGATGAAAAATAAGTTTCGGGCTGTTTCGGGTCAAAACCGTCATTTTCGGTCAAAACCGAGTCCACCGGGTCAACACGGGTCCCACCATGTCGACCGGGATGAAAAATGAGTTTTAGGTTATTTTGGGTCAAAACCGTCATTTTCGGTCAAAACCGAGTCCAACGGGTTAATACGGGTCCCACTATGTCGACCGCGATAAAAAATGAGTTTCGGACTATTTTTGGTCAAAACTGGTATTTTTGGTAAAAAAAAAACCGATCCACCGAGTTGATACCCGTATAAAAAAGTTTTTTTTGTAATTTAAAATTAATTTTTAGCAGATGAAAAACTTTTTATAATACTGATTTGAATTTTTAATTTTTACCTCTATAAATAAATATTATTATTATTATTTAGAAATATTATATATAATAAGACAAATAGTAATCGGTAGAAGTTGAAAATTTTAATAATCCGTGATTTATTGTCTGGCTATAAATAACCAATGAATTCAAGACACGGGGAGGAGGGAAAAAAATAAAAAATTCATTCTGCATTTGCAATTGTGAATCGAGCATTACTGTTTGGTTACTATTTGGGTAATATTCATTTTTCTTATACTTTTTCTGCACCCTAGTAAAATATTAATTTTTTTTTAATAAATTGAAAAATACCAAAAATATCCCAACCGTTAGATCTAATAGTATTTAGATCTGAGCATTTGATTTCTTAGGATACAATAGGCTTTACCACACCAGATTAAAACCCAAATCAATCTCAGCCTTTCAAATAATCTACCCTTCGATCCGGTTGCACCACGTCAGCAGGTGTACCAAGCACTCGGTACACCGCGACACACCAGATCGCAGCCCATTCACTTCTGACCATCCAATCAACTTGAAGATCAAACGAATCACAGCCGCACGATCTTTTCATCCGAGATCCAGCGGTCATTGCCTTCAGACGTACGACCGCACCATACATTCGTCCACACCGTAGCACAACCTAAAGCTTCTCTCTCCTCTCGCCGGCGATTCTCTCTGTCTCTGCCGATCTACCATTTCCGGCCGTTTCAAGACTCGAAACCACCACAGAAACGTGAATCGCCTCCTCTGAAGCAAAACCCCGGTCGTTTTACAGTTTTTCACCGGCGAGTTTGGCCGGAAAAAGGCCGTGACCGTCATCGGCCAATCGACCTTCAAGTCGTCGATTCTCCCTCCTCAGCCATCAACGACCAACGATACCACCACCATCAGAATCATCATCCTCAGATCTACCAGAATCGACCATCTTTTGGCCGGAATCTCACCGGAAAATTTCGCCGCCGTCAACAGTAACCGCGCGTGAGCCACACACGCCGCCAGTGGCCTTTTCGTAAATTTTTGATAAATCCGAGGGTATTTCAGTCTTTTGCCTATATAGGGGTACTCAGGTAATTTTCTATGATATTTTATGGTATTTTTTGATATTTATATATATAAATACTTATAAATTTTTGCACGTGAAAAAAAAACAAAAAATAAACCAAAAATAAATAACGATGCGGGTTCAACACCTATTTTATCATATCACTGTTCATAGATCAAAAACTCAATTTTCAAGAATTGATATATCTATTTGTCAATGATATCAAAATAATTTTTATTTTATAAAATAAATATTATTTATCGACACGTCACTTTTATTTATAGAAAAGGACCGATGTCAAAAATTTAAATACCAAATATGGATTATGTCCATTATTATTTATTTTGATAAATCAGACGTAACTCTCCTTTTTAGGGATAAACGTCGACATTTTAGACAAAATCTCGTAATTTTAGGGACTGATGTCATTTTTAACGTGTCTCCTATTTTTAGGGACCGACGTTAATCATTTTAAAAAATTTATAAATAAGCTCAAAATATAATAGCATTTGAATCAAAATAAGAAAAACACACAAGTAAAGGTAACCTTTCTCTGAAAGGATGTTTTAAGGGTGGTGTCTACCTTCCCTTAATCATAACTAACCGAGTACCCGAATCTCTAGGACCAGTGTCTAATTTTGGATTTCTAGTTCCCTCAAATTACTAGATGGCGACTCCAATAAAATTTTTATTTCCCCCAATCAAATAAAAACTAAAAAATTCTTTTTTTGTTTTAAAAAAAACAAACAAAAAAGGAGTGGAGCCGTCGCCCGACGTCGTGTAGCGACACTTAGTAACATGAAATTTGATAAACCTTTTTAAAGGAATATCTCTTGGAAACTTGAAACTTCAAACAATCCTTTTAAAGGATCCTTAAAACCATTAACTTTAGTGAATTCTTTCGAGGGGTCATTGAGATCTTGGAGCTTTGAGTATACTTGAATAGATAGATGGTTGATGAGTATTACCTTAGATATTTTGTTTTTTTACCTTATTTTATTTATAGGAATGACTTTTACTCTCAAAGTAAAGTCCAAGATTGTTATTAAGCATTCATATCTATTTATTTAATGGATTACTAATATTATATGTTTTAGCCAAATGGAAAAACACAATCAATTTCCAGGAATTGATGTGAAATACTATCATAATAGCAAGATAAAACAACTCAAACTTATAGTACACGAGTCCATAACAAGTTATTATGGTGTTAATGGGATAACTCTTCTTTCAAAATTGGATATGAAGACCATTAGTGAGTACCCAATAAAATAAAAAATGATGTCAAGTTATGTTATTGTGTCAGATCATTAACCATCTTTATGTTTTCCTTCTTATCAAGATAATGAGCAGGATGCTTCATAAGCCTGCATGGAAAACTTGATCAACAAAAAAAAAAGTTATATGGGGAAATCAACTTGATTCACAATAAGGAATTCAATATCTTGAAGGATTTTAGGATTGGTCTATAGAAGCCTATCGGGTACAATTAAAGAAAAATAACAAATTAGCATATGCAATCCATTTAATCTCTTTTGGTTATTATCGTTTGAATAATATGCATTGTGCACTAATAGAGACTTGATGTCCTGTTAAGAACACCTTCTTGGCTTTAAAAAATGAAATTAGAATTTTAATTTGGGAAATGTGCAATATCACTAGCTGATCTAGTTTGGGAGAGTACTACAAAGAGATTGTCTCCAGTTTTAAAAAGTTCTTATATAGTAAAGGTTGAATTATGAAGAGTTAAAGTCATATTTATGTGTGTGTGTGTTCCTCACTGTTGTATTATATTGTATATGTATATTCAATGTTTTTTGCTTACTGAATTGTTGAACTTACCCTTTCGTTATTTATCCTTTTAAGGTGTATAACTTGTTAACAAGTTACTTTTGTTAGATTTCAAAACCTGTTATTTTATTGTAATTAATGTTATTCCATTATGTCTAGTTAGAGCTTAACAATTACAAAATTTATATTTAACTCTTGTATTTAAGACAATTATTTTATTTTATCATGTTATATAGAACTCTATTTTGTTTATTATAGAGAGAGAGAGAGAGAGTTTACATTTTTGGTGTGATGTTTTGAAAATGAAAGATAATAGAAAAAGGTAACAAAGCTATTGGAGGCTTAGAAGTAGGTATAAATGAATAAGGTGTAGTTTGGTAATTGAATAAAACATGATAAGTATAAATAGAAAAAGAAAAGAAAAGGAGGGTTATTTAGTGAATTATTATCAAGTCTTATTATTTGTTTTCTTATGAATTAGATTTTGAAAAAACTGTTTAATTTTTTAATTTTTGAAAAAAATGACTAGTTAGTTCAAAAAAATATAGAGTAATGGAATAAACCCTTAGTTAACTGTATTAAATAGGTTGTATGTTCTTTTCGAGTCATTTTTGAATATGTCTCGTTTGTATTTAGATTATTCTGATAATTTACATGCGAGACATTAATAGGATTTCCTTGTAATCTATTTTATTAGTTCGGTTTGCTTTTGAGTCAGGTGACTAGATAATTTTTCATATGTATAAGAAATATTATAAATATTTGAGTTGTTAATATGAATTGGATCATATTTCTTGATAATATATATGTTGATTATTATCATTGTTACGACAAAGCATGATTGATTGTTGAATCTGAATTTTTGATATGAACCAATAAATATTTTGAATTAACTTATGAATTGATAACTCTTCATTTGATTAATGTCATGAGCTGAGCATTGAGATATGAATATACCTGTTTGATTATGATTATGAATTTATGGTATGTGAGTCAGAATACTCATGTTAACATGGTAATATTAGTCTTTGTGCACATCGTATTTAAACTTTAATCGATCGAGAGAATCACCAACCTACGTGGATTAATCATCTCACAATACAAAGCTTTATGCTCATTGCATTTTAATTTTCTGACGAGTTTTACCTTATGATACTCTTGTTATAACCTATTTGAAAAACCTTTCTATAAGAACCTGGAGTTATAATTGTATATATATTCCTTATTGTTATACTACCTTATGTATGTATATTGAATGTTATCTACTCATTGAGTTATTGAACTTACCCTTTCATTATTTATTTTTTCATATTTATAGCTTGTTAGCGAGTTATTTTTTGTTAGACCTTCAGAACTTGTTCTTTTGATTTTTATGTTTAATTAGTGTTTTATAACTATAAATTTGTATTAAGTCTTGTATTAAAATAATCAAATTCTATTATAAAATTAATTTTGTTGTTACTGTTTTGTTGAACTCTAATTAAGTTATTTAAATAATACATTCGTATATAAATTTGAATTCATATAGATAGAGAACCTTGGAGAGGGATCTTGTCTATATACCGGTTATGAATCCGGAAATCAAGTCGTGATATTTGGATTCGCATGGGTTTAGAAACCTAGAGGGTGACCTTGTTTGCATGCCAGTTATATATCCAGCAATTGGGTTGTGTTAAGGTGAGATTCACTCAAGGCAAAGATATAAATAAATGGCTAACTATATAAAGTTGATTTCAATGCTCATTGTTTCCACCAACAAATTTCCTTCCTGAATTGTTCTAACATTAAGCTGGATAAATTGACTATGAACTAGAGCTTACCAAATATAAGTTGCCAACTTGGACAAAGGCTATCTACAAGGCAGAAGCTTGCATTCATTAATGAAAGACAGCTACCGAGGAATATGCATGATTCTGGAATGTAAATCACACTTGTAAATTTAATGTATCAGCATTAGGATCTCTGTATGCAACACACATTTGTGAACACATTTTGGAGAGTCAATATGTGATGTGATTAGGCATGTAAATCACACTTGTAAATTTAATGATAGAAATTATCCATGATCCACAAGAAGCTGCACATATCACTTAAAATCTGATCCTCCCATTTCAATGAACAAGAAGTAATGATCTAACTCTCATAAAATATCATTCCAGAAACTGCAATTAGAGCATAGGTTGAGAGATGAAACCGCAATGTTCGACAAATGCGTCAAGATTTCACCTTACCACCAATCTGTCAGAAGTTCGATATAAAACTCCTGCCCTGCACTTCATCATGACTAACACTACCTCCGAAAAATGAAAGGAATGAGATCTAGGCAATTAAGAAAACTAGAAGGTAAAATTACCGTAAGAGTTTCAATGTCTGTCACCATGTGCGTTTTCTTTCCGAGTCTCAAGTACAGTACTCTCCTAGTTTTCCATAGTTGAGTTGCCAGCCTTTCCAACATCCTCATCTCTCTTGGATAACTTAAAACCTGTCACCTCAGCTGAAGTCTCCACAATATCCATGTCGCCAGAATCAGCACCCAATCCCTATACTGGAGAAGTTTCCATGTCCGAATCTTTTTCTGCAGTTCTATCATCATCCTCAGAATCACTTTCACTGGAACAGACTTCATTCTGAAGAGACCCCCTTCCAATTTCCTCAGTTCTGACACTTGCTTCCACCATCTCGGAATCTTTACCTGGTATCCACTGCTGCAGTGGAACTGCGTCAATAATAACTTTTCCCGTTCTCAATCTCTCTCGATAACCCTCCATTTCTATTTTGTATCTTTCTTTATCTGTAAGAGCTTTTTCCTGATAAACCTGATCATCAGAGAGAAATCAATGAACTAACAAGGTTAACGAGGAGGAATGGGGACATAAAAGATGTGCAATCATACGAGGGATATCAGAATTTCATACCGCTTTCTGAGAATCATTTATTTTGTTCCATAGCTCACCAATCATCCTACTGATCTCTCTATCCTTCCCTGGGTAAAGTGGTTTGAGTCTTGCATGCTGCTCAGAAAAGAAGAAATTGTAGCCGCTTCTGTTAGGTTTTGGATGAGCGGGGTCCCTTCTTTTTATCTCACTTTTCTTTCTACGGCGCCGGCGTCGTGTACCTGGTACAGGGTGTGTATTACCACTATTCCTGGCTGATGGTCCAGGGTTTGTATTAAAACTATTGTTGGCAGACACACCATGAGGCTGCGGCACTTGCCATGATTGGTTATGAGGTGCCTGATAAAGAACACCTTTGAGCTCCTCTGAACCTACCGTGACAGTAACAAGATACCCACCCTCAAATTTCCCATCAATTACCCCCACCACTGGAGGACTTGCAGATGATCCTGGCATTGCTCCAACTGTAAGAAAGACAGCAACACCTCATTAGAAGCTACAATTTTTTCAAGGAATATCAGTTAGAAATAGGCACACGTAAAGGCAACTAACAAGCAGGCAAAATCAGATTGAAAATGCATCTGAACTTAAATATCGATACATAGCATGGACTTCTCATTAAATGAGCATAGAAGACATGGAAAAAGAAACAAACATCAGAGATTGTAAGAAACAAAACTCGGAGGGTTTGCTAATGCCTTGCTGCAACAAATTTCTTTTTTTTTTTTTTTTTTCTGTTTCTTCCAAGGAAAATAGCAGATACACAAACCAAATTTTCAGAATCATTTCCTACCAGAAAAAATGTACTTCCCATGATAATTGTGAAGCATTCTGCATATTCCAAAAACAGCCATTTTAAAGCCAATTTGCATTCAATTATTTCTACATGGTATGCAATTATTGACAAGATTTTCAGCATATCAGCAATTAAATTACTAGAGATTTGTTGAATCCATGTTTGTTAGTGGGGAAATTTTCCAATCCTAGGTAAACCTTTGAGAAAAATGACAAAGCAGCAGGTTGAAGAAAGAAGAGAGACCTCCACGCAACTCGGCAGTGTTTGTGTTTTTTTGCTTGACTGCAGCAGCTTGGTATTCTGGTGACGGCTGCACAGTCACGTGAGCTGAACATTGTGATATCAATGGACTCTGCAAAGGAACTACAAAAGTAGTGTAGTGTTAAACATGAACATCCCAAACCAAGTATTGAAGAAGGGTTTCTTCAGTGCACTCACCAGGAGAGACAGGGTTCCAACTCCGAGCCTTAAAGTAGTAAAGCTGTTCATAATGTTGAAGCAAGGAACCATAGTACTTGCGCAGCACGAAAGATGCATTTGTGGCCGTAGATGGAAAGTTGAAAACAGAAGTCACTTCTTTCCATCTTTTCTGTCTAATAATCTGCAAATTCATTAGGCAAATTAATGTCACTGCACGGCCACATGGCTAATCTCTAGAAACAATTTATTCTTTGTTTGCCAGAAATCATTATTCAATCTCAAGTAAATTTAATCTAGACTTCCTTCTTCCTAGAGGCAATTAGATTCCATTTCATGAAGAAACATTTTTGGACATTAAATTTGAAATGTGCCACAAATTGTATTGCGCAATCAGGGTTTCGGTTTGGTGGAGGGGGATGAGTAAGCCCTCCAACTGTGTATGATAAAATTGCGCGTTACCAACAGCTGTATCTTGTAGAAAGTCAGAAGTCAGTATCAAAGTCACCTAGGAACCAAAGGTAAATCTAGTTAAAATAGGCAAGTTTATAATAACTTCATAATTAGTCAATATTACGAGGTAATGACTTGTGCCAAGTCAGGTGATAGAAGACATTGCTTGAAAACGTTGTGGAAGCAAAACATGCAGGAAACATATGATTTTGGCATTGCCACTGCAATAACCCTGTTCGAGAAACAGGATGCTGTAGAATCTGTAGTATTCAGAGGAAGATGAAGCGATGGTCTCTTTGAGACACATTCATAAGCTCTTAGTTTTTCGACAACTAAAGGGATATAGATGCCAAATCCACATCAGTGCTTTATATACAAGAGATTCTACATGATGCCTGCAAAAGGCAATCTAGTTTCACGAGTCTTTAAGAAAAACTTCTGTGCACCAATTCCAGAAGGATGCTCACGTGCATGACAAAACTGGACCCTAAGTCTTCCACCTACACAATTTATAATCCAAACTATTCAAGAAAAAATGAATCAGACAACTTAAAGCAGTTTCATGTTACCTTCTCAATACCACCACGAGACGTCACTTCCACAAAAAGCCGATGCAAGTTCAGTTCCTTGCCCGCTATTATAGGGATCCTACAATAAAAAAAAAACTCAATTCGGAATGCAATGATGGGACAGATAGCTCGAGGTCTAAGAAGCTATATTTTGCAATCCCCTCCATTAACATTTTGAAACTTGATAAGTTCTCGCGCTGAAAATGCAATCATCTTTATGAACTTTCCTGATTGGATTGATTGAGAAAGGAGTACATGCTTAAATTATTTGCAGTATGTTCAAAAGCAACGGGCCAGATTTAGGAAACCTTGGTGTTTATCTTTGCATTGCAACTATAAAAATGTCCAAAAACTACCAAAAATGAAGAAATTTTGTTCTACTTTTCTGCTTTCTGTAATTATACTGTACAATTAACGCCTCTCTCTTAACCTTCCAATTAACTTGTAACAAATACAAGATTAAGATTTGTCCACAACTATCCATAATGGAAATTCCAATAATTGAACTTCGTAGATGAACTAAACAGGTTTGTGACTCAGTTACTAACTAACAGAAGTGACTTGCAATGGAGCTGACAATAGTGAAACAGGAACATGAGACAGGAATACCAAAGGATAGAGAGAGAAAAAGGATGACAACGAAGTGCTTGCACAGAACTTGGATCCTAGAAGCTTAAACATGGCATCTAAATTACAAATGGTAGACAATAAAAAAACAATCCCTAAGCTGAAACAGGAACAAATGTGAAGTTTATTATGAATCTTACATGAACTTGGTTCCCATGGCTGCATGAAACTTCTCCAAAGTTTCCATAAAAAGATTAGTGCTAACTATAACATCCTCATATGTGGCCCCAGGTGCTGGATATTGAACATAGCTCATAACTGGTTCTGTCATGGGCAGTGGACTCTGCTTAGCACGAGAAGTTGATGCCATTTCCAACTCCTTTTCAGTCAGTTTGTCCTTCCCTATAAAACCATTAGAAATAATCCTATTTGCACACTTCACTACAGACAAATCCAAGCAAAAAATCTAACAAAGAAAAGTGAAAGCGCAATGACGAAAGAGTTCAAAGAGATCAACAAACAAACAGAACTTGCAGGTGAAAGTAAGTCCATGGCAGAAGATGGAATAAAAAGGAACTCATCAAGGATATTGCCAAAAAGCACAACTTTTTTTCTATCCAAAATCCAAATGGTTAAGACTTTAAAGAAACGCCATAGTTTCAAGAAATGATCACAAACCCTGTACGGAAGAAGTTGAGTAGGATTTATACAAGCCTAAAAGGCAAATAAAATCGCTATGCTGAACGCAGATAGCAGTCGAGTAGAAATTAAAATACAGTACTAGTAATGCATTAATGAAACATAAGAAACTTGTTTGATGTTCATCAACAACAACCTCAGTTGATGTAATAACTCCCAGTGACAAGGGGAAAATACAAAGCCCAAGACCAGTGATGAATGGTACATAATTATAGCTGTCAAGGCCATGAATTTGTCCAGAGTACTACCATGAATGTAACAGCAAAAAGATAAGGTGACACACACAACCCTTTAAACTCCAGTGATGATAAAGACATGCAGATCCAAAAAAGACTTTGCTTTTTCTAAATGCACAAGACTTTGCTTTTTCTAAATGGACAACGGCTTCACAGGCCTATTACCTTGCCTGACATTAAAGATACGGGTTGCCTAAGTAAATGCACATGCAAACACGCGCGCACACAAATACTTATCTTGGTATGTAACTACATGTAATGAAATCCTCTAGTTTCTTTTTGTTATCTGTTGCATTTGACACAACAGTGTTGCAGAGCCAAGGTTCTGGGGGTACTTGTCCATGAATCAAGAAAGCAAGCAGAAACAGAATCCACCTTCGTCAAAAAGACCCATCTTTGAATCTTCAAAATCAAGATTCAAGAACCAGACTTTCTTGATTTCTTCCTTAATGGTGGACAAATATACATGCATAAATAATACAAAGAACGGATTTTTAATATAAATCTTTGAATATAATGTGAATTAACAATGTTGTACTCTTTATGGTTCATGTGTTATGTTTAATATAATGATAAAGAATAGAAACCAAGATGTGGAATTAAGAGAGATTAGCAGAGATTTTAATATTATATAAGCACAAGAGGCTTTAGAGGAAAAAAATAATAAAAAAGAAAAAGACTTACCTACAGTGAGTTAGAGAGAGAGAGAGAGAGAGAGGGAGATACGCAAAATGATATGAGAATATAGAAGAAGCTTTTAACACTAAACCCTATTTAATTAACAAAAAATAGAGGAATTATCAATGTATAAAATATGTTAATCTCTCTCTTAATTTTAATTATTTTTGTTTCTAGGGATTAGAATAGATGGACAAGAAAACCTGACCTAAAATACATATAAATAGAGTAAAGTACAGTTTTATCCTTGTTAACTTTAAGTTAATGGGTAAAATCCAAGGATAGTTGAGGGCTTTTTTGTCATGAAAAATTATACATGGCCGGTGACCGAGTCAGCTTGGCTAAAGATGGACTTCAACAATTATGGAAATATAATTAAATATTTTAAGTACCACATATATATATATATATATATATATATATATATAAAGAAAATCGAAGCAGGAGGTGACAAAAACAAAACGTGTGCTATTAATAAATAAAAAAAGAAAAAAATCCAAAAAAAAATAAAAAAAATGAAGGGACAATAGCTGCTTTTCGTATTTTTTCGTGATTCTAGAAGAAGTCTTCACCCTTACAGTTTTATCTCTATTAGAAGTCATCAATCTCCTTATTTAGTATATTTACTTAATAATGCCTATTTTTATTATCTTAGACAACTAAGAGTCATTTGTTATGTGTTTCATGTGGTTTAGGTTGTGTCTTGCCTCAACCATCAATTCTTTCACGTTTGGTTAATAAAATAATTATATAGTTTTGCATAGTTTGGCTTAAAATTCTTGCATCTTTATTAAACACAATCTATAATTTATATATTTTTTAAATTTTATTTTTTAAAAATAAATCACAATAGCAAAAATTATCATCATGTCAAACATATAATCAATTGAACTATCACTCACCAATCAATCCATTTGTAAGATAGACACGTAAATAATTGTTACTTTATCTAAAATCTTGATCATGGATTAAATAAGTTGATATGGTTAATTTAATTTTTATTTAAAAAAACTAAAATTTCCAACTAATTCATTCAAAGTTATGTTTTAACTTAATAAATTACTAAGTTAACTTATTGATTAAAAACCTAACTTATAAATCATTGAGTTAACCTGTTAAATCATTAAAAAATCTCTATTTAAGAGAAACTTTTACCTTTAAAAATTTAAGTTATTGATCAATTCTGCACTTATTTTTAGATTACTAAAAAGCTCAAAACCAAGTGTATAACTTCACTTTTAAATGGGTTTAAATATATTTTTCTAGCTTATATGAATTGAAATGAGGGGTTTAATAAGCATATTTTAGTTTGGATTTTCAAGGATCTACATTTAAATTTCTCCTTTTAAAATTATAATTTAGAATAAGTTTCCTTTATTTTTTAATTATGATCTATATCTACAAAAAACATTTTCTCAATAATGATCTTGAACAACCATGTATTTGTTTTCCTTAATTAAATAATTTTTAAATCTTCTTTACAAAATCATATATCTTTAATATTATTTACTAAAATAGGATATATTTTTGTCATATAATATCTAAATTTTCCATGTCATTTTTTTTAGGAATATTTTTCAATGACTTGAGAATTTTGTAAAATCTTAAGAAAATATATCTTCTCTTGTATCTTTGTTTAAGGTGCAAATCTTATAAAGATCATGATGTGAACCTTATGATCACATGGTTACATAACCCATATATGAGAAAAACAAATCTTGAAAAGCCAAAAAAAATCAAATTTTATAGAAATTTAAAATAATAAAAAACATTTTCAATGCACTAGTATTGGAATAAGAATCCTCATTCTAAATAAGAAGTTTAAGAAAAAACACTACAAAATTAGTTATACTTTAAGAAGTTAGATTGTTTTTTGTTTAACAAAAGAGAAAAGATTTACATCATACAAAATACAAGTTTATTCAAAACATCATGATTAAAAACTTTTGGCTAAATTTCAACTTGATTCAATAGTCGTATTGAAAGTTATACATAATAACATAAAACTAGATAATAAACACAATTATGCTAGAATGTAAATTTTCTTGTTCAACCCTTTCTTAGATTGTATCATTCTTTATCTCTTAAAAATAATTCATCTTCAAATCACTAATAGATACAATAGATGTTTTATAAGTTTTTTATTTAAGCTTTCAGGGCTATTTTCTTACTAACATTATCCTCCAACAACTTTGTATGAAAATAACAACCCTTCTTTTTGTCTTTTGTCATTTCAGTGATATTGGTCCTCTCTACTTTGAAGCTTTCCACTCATAAAATACATATTTTAACTTATCAAATTATTTCCTTAAAATTACAAACATAATTGATAGGTCTATGTTCTTGAATGATAACCCTTCTTTGTACTCTCTTCCTTAGTGAACCCTTTGTTGTGTTTTTTTTTTTTCACTCTAAAAAGATATTGCGAACAAAATAAAATGTTGGAATCTTTTTTATATCAAATGATCCTTAACTTAAAACTAGACAATAACAAAAAAAGAGGAAAAAATAGGATCAAATAGAACTTTAACCAAATCAAACTTAAAACGAGACAAAAGAAAAACAAGAAGAATACACATGCCAAAAAAAATTAAAAAAACAAAAATAAAAAGGATATAACTTGATTAATTAAGTCAAGCTTCGATATTAATTGATATAAATCTCGTGCTCCGTAACCTATACGTAAGAAACATAAGTCCTAGAAAGCCAAAGAATCAGGTTTTATAAGAGTGTGATATAATGAAAACTTATCTCAAAACACCAATATTATTGGACTAAAAACACTCATCCTATGAATATCAATTCTTGAATGAGAAATATAAGGAATAATGCCACAAAGTCAGTTACACTTTAATAAGTTTGATTGTTCTTTGTTTAATCAAAGAGAAAAGTGTTACATCACACAAAATACAAGATTATTCAAAATATTATGGTTGAAAGCTCTTGGTTAAATTTCCATCTAATCCAATAGTTAAATTAAGAGTTATACTTGATAGTGTTAAACAGGACAATATATAATTATACTAGATTCTAAATTTTATTATTCAACCTTTTATTGGATAGTATTATATTAAGTGTTTATATAATAGGGATAGGGAGAGAATTTAATCCTTATTAAAATTTAATTTATTTTAACAACTGATATTATATTACCAATGTTACCAACTACATAATAAAAAGTGAAGATGTTTGTTTGTTTATTATTAGCTAAATGTCTTTCTTTTGTTCTTTCTTTTTCTATGTTTATGTTGGGTTTCCTTTGCTACTCCTTGTTTGTATTCTCTATTTTTTCTTCTTGGCCTTTTAAAAATAAAATGAAAAGGAAAAAAAGCTAAGTGAGTTTGTTTCTATCTGTATTTTTTAATTTGCCATTGAAGAGACAAAGACATTTTAGGATTGAGGTATAGTTTAAAACCTGTTTCGGTATGTATTTGAAGCAAGATTCATGTCATGAATAGAATTAAATTTTACTTAGATTCACTTGAATTTTTAACTAGATCAAACCATACTGAATTTTTATTTATTTATTCAATCCAAACTAGTCTAAATCCAGGACTGCATAATGAAAAGTGAAGTTATTTGTTTATTTATTGTTAGCAAAACTTCTTTCTTTTCTCCTTTCTGTTTTTATATCTACTTTGCTACTCCCCATTTGTGTTCTCTCTTTTTCTTCTTGGCCTATTAAAAATAAAATGAAAACAAGAAGAAGAAAAGTTAAGTGAGTTTAACTTGCCATCAAAGAGATAAACACATTTTAGGATTAAAGCATAGTTTTAAAACTCGATTCAGTGTCTATTTAAATCAAGATTCATGTTATAAGTCGAGAAGATCAACTCAAATTAACCTAAAACTTTAAAACATATAAAAATCATATTGTTTTAACAAAAAAACAAAAACTCATAAAAAATCAATAAATTTAGAATTGAGTTTTACTCTAACTAACCTAAATTTTAATTAGGCTAGGTTATATTAATTAATTAATTTATTTATTTATTCAATCTAGATTAGTCTAAATCTGAGTCACTTAAATCTTGAATTAACCTGGGATGGATTCAAGTTTTATAACTACAAATTACAAAAAGTAATCAATTTTTTGTTGATAAACTAGAAGTTCTTCCAAAATTAAGTTTTAATTTTGTTTTATCATTTATATATTCATCCTACAAAGTTGTTTTTTATTTTGTTTTTTATTAAACGATTTAGAAACTTTTTAACAGTGCTTATATGGCTTAAAATATATTTATCATATTATTTGGTGCTTATGTGGCAAAAACACCTTATTTGAGGAATAAACTTACACCTTATTAGGGAATTAAAATTTAAGAGAATTTTATGTTACTCCTTCTTTTGAAAAGAGAAAAAAAACCTTAAATCATTAATAAAAAAAATGCTATAAACCCATGAATAACTTCAAGTATTGTTTTCAAATCCACTCATATTTGATTGTTGATATGAAACTCAAGTGACCTGTATTTTAAACCGGTTCATATTAATATTACCTGAATTAAAATTAATTAGACCTAATCAACCCGGATTAGTATTATTAGCTAGTGGTTAGCCCTTGGTTACCATCAAGGGGCTTCTCTAACCTCTTCTTGTGTTGGAGCTTTTTTATTTTTTTGAACTCGAATACTTAGAAAAAGGATTTGAACACGTTACGAGAGAGTCATATTGGTTCACTTGAATAAATTATTTTCACCAACTTTTTTTTCCTCAGACCACAATAGTACTCTTATATGATTTTCATATTTAACACGCTTCTTAATTTTTATTTTTGGCTGAAAACCCAAAATGAGGAAGTTCTTACAGTATACACAGAGTTTATATGTATACAAATTCTGTTTTCCTTCACTCATGGAACCATAATCTAAAGCAGAAAATAGTAATTCCAATTAATAAAAAAGAAGTGTTCTACTGATTCCATTGTTGATTACAAGCTGTATGCCATTTCTGTTATCTGGTGCTGCTATCAGCTTTTCCGAGTACTTGTAATAGTTTTTAAAACTAAAGTGGTTCCTTCTACAGAAAACTGCATGATCAGCAGCAACTGAAGAACAGTGAGAAAGACGTTTATGTGCTCCAACCCCACTCCTGAAGAACACACAAGAAAGGCTTCGCCACCGCCTTTTCTTTGACTTAGACTGAAAATTTAAAGCTTCAGCGACCAGCAGAAACTGTTACAGAAATAAGTTGCACCACAAAGATCAGCAGTAGCCTTAAGAAAATAGAGGATATGGTGGGAGGCAGAAGTGATTTGGAACCCAGATTAATTTAGCATGTAACAGACCAAATACGTACGTACAATCTTAAAAGGCCGATGCTAGCTTACAAGAAATGCCTAATTGAATTCACTGATTTTAACTTTTTACAAGCTTAAAACAAGTATCTCCAGCCAGAACTTAGGAGGGCAGGATGGTTTTCAGGAATGGTCGACTTCATCTTAACTATCAAACAGAAGCAACAACAGATCACCAACGTATTCAACTAATGAACTTCAGTAATGCCAATTTAATATTAGTTGTAAGTTTCCTACAAAATCCAATTGAAAAATAAGCACTTAACGACTTCATGAATGCCTTAATTTATGATCTGAGAAATTCAAAGATTCCCATCCAGTAATGCAATGCAACTCTGCATGGACCTTTTTTTGTTTTCATTTTAGGAGTTGGGACAAGATGCAGCAATAACTTCAGCACTCTGAAAGGTAATAGAGAAAGGAAGATGAGGCACAAGATTCAAGTCCTTGAAAATTTTGAAAAGAAAAATAAAAAAGATGCAACCTTAAAATCTATACAGACTAATATTGCAGAAAGTATCCATATATATCACAACGGTTTGTGATCCATATGTTTTTGGGATGTCTGAAGCAGCATTCACAAGACAAATTAATTGTTATCATCAACGACATGATCACATCGTGAACAAGGGGACCTAAGTCGAAGTCTGCATCAGATGAACTTCATTCATGCTTCTCTGAATCATCACAATTATACGACAAAGCAATCTTAGTTTGGTCGCAGGTCTATGTTGTCTTTGATGCCACCTCTTGAGCTTGCATTGATTTAATCACTTTGCTCCCGTGATGTGATTCCACAAAGGTAGAAATGTTTTCTCACTCGAGTTGATAAGTTGAATTGTGTGCGTGACTCCATAATTCGCGGCTCTGTTACTTGATCATATAGACTATTATTGCCAAGTGATACCAGCTCTTTCTCTTGAAATTCATCCTAGCTTCCGTTTCTGTTGATGCCTTCTCCTCTTGGAGACGCAGAATCACTGTCATGGCCTCGTCTGCTGCATTAGCACCAGCACTTCTCTCTTTCTCGTGCTCGAGGTACAAAGTAGCACGAGCAGCATGTTCTTCTTCTAATGCTTGTTCCAAATACTATTCTTTTCATCGTTATCAAAGCATAGCTCTCCTCGTGCTTTGCATTTCAAGTCATCACCAGGTGGTTCAGCCTTTTCTATGGGCTTATTTTCATTCATTAACAGGCTCATTTGGTTCAAAAATCATTAGAGACTACTGTTCCCACAAATCCAATATCTACTGAAGACTCCTTGCTATCTGAAAACACTAAACCATCCACATCAGAAATATGCAAAGCATTCTTGATCATGCTCCGAACACATCTTAAAAGCATAGAAGGCTTATGCCAACTCTCAAAAACCACAAAAAAGAAATGGGAAAAAAGAAGAAGGAAACTCAAACGCTATCTCCTAAAACAGAAAACTTAGTATTAAATGATTCATCATAATCTAGCATACAATACCTATATTCTTAAGAGAGAAAAAACCTCTATTTATCATATAAATAATAATATATATCAAATTAAAAAATATGAATTATTAACAAAATTAAAAATAAAAGGTGTCAATATAAGATGTAATTTTAAAATCATCCAGGAAAAGTATTAGAGACTATTTGTTTTCATGATTGCTTCTACATTTGAAGCCAATCATGGGAAACAAATTTGAAGCCAATAATGGGAAACAAATATTTGGTAATAACTAAAAACTTAATTTAATATGCATAGGCCCATCAATTTTTGTGTTGAAAATGCAAGATTACTAAAAGCAGCATAATATTGCTTAAGTAAACAATAATGCATGTTTCTAATCTTAGCCTCTATTGTTCACTTAAGTAAACAATAATGCATGTTTCTAATGTTTCAGCCAGACCAGGTCCAGTTCAAATTAAATGCATTGAACTGAGTTTAATCCAATAAAAAAAATTAAATTAAATTTTATTTTTTATTTTTAATTGTGTTTTATTGATGACGTAACATTTGCATAATTTGATTGCAATTCCAATTTTATTCCTAGTTATATTTTACCTGATGTTGTTGCACACTTAAGAAACCAATAAAATTATCATCCTTCTTGAATGTATTTCATATGTGATGGAATTGTAGATAGTTTAATTGAACAATAAAAAATATTTTATACAAAGTATTATTTATTTCATGATGTAATAACAACAATTAAAATCTATAATATTTAAATTAAAAACCATCAATATTAATATATTTTTAAAAAATTATTTTGTAACCTTAATTTCAAAAGTTTTCTTAAATAAACACATTAAACTTTTTTTTGTTAAACCTCAATTTCAATCATAGTTTTAACCAAATATACATAAATACCAAACTAATCTCAATTAAATATACTTTTTTATAAAATAACTTTTTTCAAACTATAACCACCAAAATTACCACAATACCGAACATTTAGTTAATACATAAAGTGATATGAAGATACCCCTTTAATTTTATCTATATTATTTTCTTATTTCAAAATTATTATAACTAAGAATTTAATTGTGTTTGTGCAAAGGCTCACGTATACATACATAAGTATGTATATGATAGAAATATATTTGATGAAGTTTCAAAATCTAATATAATTAGGAATAAAGTTTTTAAGTGTTTGGATAGTAGTAATCACATATTCATGTCAACATTTTATTTTCCAGAGTTTACAAGGTTGAAGGTTAATAATAAAAGATTTAAAACTTGCAAAAACAATTTTTTTTATAGGGTTTAGAGATTATTAAATGATAAAGTCAATAATTTTAGTAAGGAGTTGCAATAAATAAGAGAATTAACTTTAAATTTTAAGAACAAGAGTGTCTGCTCTTATTTTTTAATGATAAATACTTTAAAAATTAAAAATATAAATACTTAGAGAATATAAAATTGTTAATTTTTTTATCTAGTAGTTCAAGAAATATATATAACCTATCAACCTTGTCATGTTTCTTGAACAAAGGGATCAAAGAGTCATTTATTTCTAATAACAATAATAAAAAATAAATATTTTATATAATATTAATGAGAGCTAAATATTCTTTACACAATACTAATAAGGAAAATATATCTCTAATATAATATTAACGAGGAATAAATATATCTTATATAATATTAATATTAATGAAAATATAATAAATTTTTAAAAAAAATTATATATCTAGATATGTATAGAGATAAATATTCTTAAATTTTAAAATTTTATATTAAAAATAATAAAAATAAACAAAGTTTTATAGTCCAATATAAAATCTATAATGATTACTAGGTCTATAACCACTTGAATAATATCAACCCCAAGCCCTACACGCACTTCAACTACTGTCTCTCTCTCACTTTTTTTTTATGTTATCATTCATCTCTTATTTTTCTAAGCACATTAAATTTTGTATACTATAACTTCATCTACACTTCAATTAGAAATGTCACCTACCATAGGTAACATGGACAAGCTATTCTTGCCATCTTATTAGGTAAGTAGCTTGAGATTTTTTTTTCTAAAATAAGCTACGTATATTCCCAAGTGTACGGGGAGAGAGGATTTTCTTTTTCATCTCAACAAAAAAATACTGTAGCTTTCATTACTATTTTTCTTACATAATATCTACTTGAAAGTTGAAAAACCACAAGGGGTGTTCTCTGCGTAACACCCACCACCCAACATATAATTGTCCGTGAAAAAAGCTGAAGGCCAGTGAAGTTTTTTCGAGCTTTATCATGACCATACATGGTATCTCAAGAACAACAAATTTTATATGACTTCGGTCCTGAATCGCCATATGAACATATGCAACAACACAAGCTAGCTGCTGTACGTCAGAGCAGCATTCAAACAATATTTCTTAGAAGACTACAAATTTTTTATGCCCCATCAAAAGATGTAGCTGAATTGTAGTTCTCCTGTCAGACAGAGGAGGCATAGGTCCCCATCAAAAGGTATTTGTAGAGAGTGACAGAAACCAAGCAATATGATCCTGTATAATCAATCTTGAAGATTAGCGATGAACTAAGTAATACTCTTGTTTATCATGTACAGTCATTTGATTGAACACATCATGCCGCAAATGGTGCCAATGTTCTTCACATAAGATTGTTATGGAGCCAGAAATTTATTGTTTGCCTTTAAATTTTTGAAAGTTTAGGTTTTTCTTGTTTCCCAAACTACTCGTATTAGTAGGTCATGTAAGATTCAAAGGATAAGGCATCAACAAGGAAAACAAGGGATGGATGTTTGTTGGTGGTGTTACTAAATCCAGCTCAGCCAACAAATTATTCTAGTAATTTATTAGTTTAAATTATATTTTAAATTAAATTAGATAAAAGTTAATTTGATATGATTCAATTAACTTAACTTTATGGGTTAATCTAAAATTTAATTGATTTAATTAAAATTAATTTTTCTTTAAAATATCATCATTTTAATTTTATTTAAAAAATCTTAAAATAACATCATTTTAAATTTAACTAAATCACGCAATCGGTGCTAGACCAAATTTGATAACTTTGCTTGTTGGCTGGCATTGGCACGTATTCAAACTACAATAAACCATACAAATTTGAAAAAGAAAGCTCACCAGACGTACATAAAACGAAAGTCATTTTAATGCATGTCATTCTCGTTACCTCTAGTCCAACCAATAACCTTTAATATTTTCAGCTCTCCAATGGCCATCAAATATTGCGGATAAAGGACATTTTGTAGTACTGTTTTGAAAAATTCCAAATTCAAATTTACGAATATCTAGCACAGCATATATATACATATATATATACACACACACACACACACACACGGATATTGTATAATAAAAGAAGAATAATAGTTTGATGAGATGTTGTGTGTGCTAAATCTTCGAAGAAGAGAGGGAAAAGAATGGGGTAAGTTTTAGTGTGATTTTCAGCTCAATTAGCTGGACAATTTTTACATTATATATCATGGAACAATTCACACGGTGATAAAGGGCTCCCAAAGTTTTCCCTTTTCTTTTCTTTCTTCTCATTTGCTTCTACCAAAATCTAAAAATTTCATTTCATTGTCAAATGAGAGGCGAAAGGGAAAGGGATCCGATTCTGAGAAGAAACCAACTAGTTGGGACATAGAAAGTAAGGTGAAGATAATTAATGGCAGGTGTTCTTGGTCCACCAGATGCAACTCAGAAGGGCTCCTCTACCATTGCTATATATGGATTATTCTTTCTCTTTTCAACCCTTTAGGGCTAACTACTTTCTTTGGCAGCTAAACAGATCACACCATATATAGACTGAAAATCCATTTAATTGATGCTTGTAAAATGTCAAACTGCTAGTGGCAATTGTTAAGAAATATATTTATTTATTTTTTATTTGTTAAAGGTAGAGTAATATTTTTAATTTAATATATATATATATATAATCTATTTTTATTTAGGTTAAAACAATAACTTTAGAATAAAATTATCAATGAAAACCCTAGCCTCATTCGTATTTTTCTTGTGTTAATTTGGATTGCTTTAATTTGGTATCGAAGCTGGTTTTATAGAACATGATTTTTTTTAGTAATACTTGTTTAATTTCTATAAATCTGGTATTTGACCTTCCTTCCAGTTTCTGCAATTTGGTATTTGTATTTTAATTGATTCTGTAATTTTTTATTTTTGAAGTAATTGTATAACTTTAAGAAGATATTTATTCAGTTTCTGTAATATCTATTTAGTTTTTATAATCTGATATTTTATTTTTGGCTTCTTTTTTTTTCTTTGTTTGTTGATTATGGCTATTAAAAGAAATGATTCGTTTCAGTTTGTGAGTGTGAGGTTAGATGAAAAGAACTATTCATTTTGGAGTTATGTAATGAGAAATTTTCTTAAATGTAAAAGGATGTGAGAATATGTTAGTGAAACTTATATAATACCTAAGAATACTAAGAAGGAGGATGCTTCTTTGATAGAAACATGAGAAGCAAACAATGCAAGATTATTACATGAATTAACAATTCTATTAAGCATTTCATAAGTATGTAATTGGTAAAGCATGAGATAACAAAGGAGGTTTAGGATCATCAAAAAAGGTTATTCATGCAATCAAATTTTATAAAGCAATATCAATCCGAGAATGACATACGAGTTTTTCACTAGAAGAATATAAGTATTCAGGAGTTTTGTTATGCTATGATAGATCTTTAGGATCAACCAATGCCTACAGAATCAGCAAAATTAAAGGCATATGGTGTTTATATTTATCATAGAGAGCAACAATGATTAGTATAGCTTTTAACAGCACTTCACAATGATTTTAAAGGACTTTGAGGTTCAATTTTGTATCGTTCTCCATTATCTTCTGTTGACTTTATTGTCAGTGAGTTATTAGCTGAAAAAATACGACTTTAGTTTTATTTTGAAAAGCAAATTCTTTCTGCTTCAAATCTTTCTATATTAGTTGTACCCTCTAAGCCATTTTCTAATCATCAGAATAAGCCCTACATAAGAGTTGCCTTCAATAAGTGCAGTTTTTCTAAGCAAAAAGGTCATTGAAAAGCTTAATATTCTAAGTTGAGATAACAAAATCAAGCTTAAAAGCCTAATAGTCAGTCATAATATAATACTCATAGACTACCTTAAGGTTATAAACCACCACACCACAATACCACACCACAATACTGCAGTAGTAGTTTCATTATGCTCTATAATCAATCCTAATACTCTAGCTGAGCAATTTCAGAGGTTTATCTCCTTATAGTTATAAGTAATGTTTATTTCTTATAGTTACAAGTAATGTTTGTTTCTTATAGTTACAAGTAATGTTTGTTTCTTCTTTCATAAGTCTTTTTTTTATATTTCAGGTATTTCTCTCTTCAAAAAGTTATATAGGTACACCCCTAATTATTCCACTTTTAGAGTTTTTAGTTATACTTGTTTCATTTTTTATTCTCATATAGAACACAGTGAGTTGTCCTCTTGATATGTTATTTGTGTCTTTCTTGGTTATAATGAAGGTAAAAGAAGGTATTGTTATTTTGATTCAATAACTCAGAAATTTTATGTGTCTCATCATGTTGCCTTTCTTGAGCATATACCTTTCATTTCTATTCCATCCACTACTTATGGCTTGATTAAATCTAATCTTATTCATATAGATCTTTTTTTTTCTAAAGATTCAGATAGTTTATCATCTCAGGTTCCTAGTACCTTAGATACCCCTCTCCATGTTCGATCAATTTATACTTATAATTCCACAAGTATTGACACTTTACTCTCTAGTACATCTAAAACTTCATTCTCATCTATAGACCCTCAAGTTTCTTCTAAGATTGTGAATCCACCTCTATTTTAATTCACACGCATTATAAGTTCATAAAACTACTAGACTTTGCTTATTCTTGTTATTCGTCATCATTTACTTCCTTTTTAGTTTTTATTCATTGTTTTTCTAATTCTTCTTCCTATAAAGAGGCAATTCTTGATCCTCTTTATCAGCAAGCTATAAATAGGGGTGTTCATGGTTCGGTTCGGTTTGGTTTAGATTGAAAAAATTAACTGAACCGAATTACAACATTTTTGGTAAATAATTGACCGGACTGAACCAAAAACCAGGAAACCTAATCCCATGGATTTTTTTGGTTTTTTTTTTTTTAAATTGGCTTACGGTGGGCAGGAATTCACTTTAAAAAAAGACAACCATGGTATATAGCGATTGTTTATACATGATCAGCAATGTTCTTTTCCTGGCCAATCTGGTCTACTTAATGTGAACTCCAAGCTGGGGTTCTTGCAATCCAAACTAGACCCTAAGTAACTTTTCGGTCTATTAGAATCGCTTTCCTGTAATATTAATTAAGAGAAGTGCATGCCACCTCTTGTAAGCAACCAGTCAAGCAAATCCATGTAATTAAACTCTTATCCCCGTATGTTAGATTTCTGGAAATTTTGAAAAATCTTTAAGGAATTCTAAACTTTGGGATGATACCTCCATTAGTTGTCCAGATCTTTGTTATGACTAGAACGTTCCTTGTCTGTGCCCATCTATGTTGTTGGAGTTTGTTCGTGGCCATGCTTCTCTACCACTGAAATGTAACCTATATAATTAAATTAGCTTGAAATTATATTGACACGATGCACAACAATATCTTTACTTGATGGATGCAGAGATGCGGGTTATCTACTTGATCAGCTAAAGAAGAGATAAATACAGAGAAGATGTTAGGTTTGGTGTGGGCGGCGGCTGCAGAAGAGATAAAGCTAGAGAAGAGATATATGCCGAGATGTGGGTAAGAGGCAGAGAAGATGAAAAATTTAGGTTTGGTGTGGGCGGCAGCTGCAAAAATAAATTGTAATGTTAGGTTTAGGTTTACAATTTACTGTACTAGTTAGTATTTATATTAGGTTAGTAAGTCATTTCTTCTGGCTTTATTTTTACGGGTAACAGGTTTGGTTCACCGGTTTTGATGGTGAAACCAAAACCGAACCAAATCGGAAAGAGTTTTAGTTTTGGTAATCGGTTTAATCGGTTTTTTATCTCAGTTTAGTTTTCTCGATTAATTTTTCATCGGTTTTCTCAGTTTTTTCAGTTACTCGATTTTTTTTAACACCCCTAGCTATAGATAAGGAATCTTTTGTTTTACATAAGACAGATACTTGGAATTTGATTCCTCTACCTCCTAGTAAAAGTGTTATTAGTTATTGTTGAGTGTATAAGCTCAAGACTAATTTTGATGGGTCTATTAAACGATACAAAGCTAGGTTGACTGCAAAAGAATACTCTCAACAGTATAGTATGGATTATGAGGAGATATTTTTCCTTGTTTATGATATAAAAATAACTATTATTCATACTCTTAATGTTGTAACTTTGGTTCGTCAGTGACATGTATCTCAACTTTATGTTAAAAAACCTTCTTAAATAAAGATCTTTAAAAACAAGTTTATATAACACCCCCTCTTAGTATTTCACATGACTTTGAGTATGTTTGTAAACTTAAAAAAAAACATTATATGGTCTCAAAGAAAAGTACCTTATGTTTGGTTTAAGAAGTTCTTTGTTGTGATCTCGTCTCTTGGATTTGTTTCTAGTAGTCATGATCCTATCTTTTTTATTAAATGCATTATTGCAAGTTGTATCATTATGTCTTTATATGTTGATAACATAATTAATATTGGTAATGACATTAATGGTATTTCAATTTTAAAGAAAGAGTTAGCTAAATAGTTTGAAATGAAGAGTTTAGGTTATTTTTTATATTTTCTAAGTATTGATATAGCTTACTCACCCAAAAGTCATCTTCTTTCTCAATTAAAATATATTGTAAATATTCTTAAATGGACTAGACTTACTAATAACAAGACTATATAAACACTCCTATTGAGGTTAACGCAAACTACCCTTATTATGATGGCTTACCTTTAACATATCCTACTTTATATTGTACTATTATTAGGAGCTTCATATATCTCACCATTACTTGTTCAAATATTACATATGTTATTTATATTGTTAGTCAATATGTTATTTCTCCTACTATTGTTCACTAGACAACTATTTTTCATATTTTGCAATACCTTCGGGGTACAGTCTGTCAAAGTCATTTACTTTTATCCACCTTTTTCTTGGAGCTACGTGTATATTTTGATACTGATCATGACAATGATTTCACAGATCACAAGTATGTTATTGATTTTTATATTTTTTTAGGTGATTCTTTTATTTCTTGAAGTAGTAAGAAACTATCTATTATTTCTCAATCTTTAACTGAAGTAAAGTATCGAGCTATGATATCTACAATCAAAGAGATTATTTGGTTATGTTGGTTACTTGTGGATATGAAAGTTTTCCTTTCTCATCATACTTCAATGTATTGTGACAACCAAAGTACTATTCAGATTGCTAACAACTTAATTTTTCATGAACAAACTAAGTATTTTGAGATCGATTGTCATCTTGTTTGACATCATCTCAAGTATGACACCATTACTTTGCCTTTTATTTATTCTTTTGCAGATTGTAGATTTCTTTACCAAATTACATTTCATTTCTTATTTTTGTTTTCTAGTTGGCAAACTCTCGATACTTGTAGATACTACATTGTGAGTTTAAAGGTGATGTTAAGAAATATATTTATTTTATTTTATTTATTAAGGATATAATAGTATTTTTAGTTTATTCTATATATAATCTTTTTTGTATTTAAGTTAAAACATGAAATTTAGAATAAAGTATTCCATGACACCGTAGTCACCTCCTCTTTTATATTCATATTTCTCTTTGTTTGATTTGAAATGTTTAACATTTGTATTCCTTTCAATAGTTTTAAAGATTTAAAAGAACCTTTGAAATTCACGCTTCTTAATTACAAGTAAACATGTTCATTTTCAATCTCCATTGTGTTCATCTCTTCCACTATGAGATAATAAAAGGTTACCTTAAAAGATTGTCTAGTAATAAAATAAAATAAAATAAAAAAGTTGATGTGGTTTTTGTTTGGTTCGGGGTTTTTTTTCCCTCCCTTGATTTGAACCTCTTCCTCTTTCCCTCCTTTTCTTCCTCTTCAAACCCCACCACAGCACCATAAATGGAAAGGTAAAAAAATCAAATAACATTCCATTGAGCTTCAATGGCTACAGCTAATAGCTAGCAGATTTTGGGACAACTTGAGACGCATAGCAAAGCACAAGTACGTACCCCACATTGAAAAATATGCCACTAAGTTCCAAGCCAAAAAGGGACCATATATTATATATCATTAATCGATACAAAAAACAAAATGGCTGGCAACCTACATCACCAGACTCGAGCAAACAGGCGTCACGTACGAATAAATAACATAATCATAAGATTCACTACATGCCAACAATCCCTTACTTAGGTCTTCGCTGCCATGCAATCTTAATTTTGATTAAAAGGGTCCCAAAGTCTTAATATCATGATTGTGTCAATGACTCTTGGCACAAACCTCCGAGCACTAATTGCGCCTTTGGTCGTGTTCAGGTGATTTCAATCTGTCAAGTTCTTAGTAGGCGGTGTAAATTTAGTAAGATCACAAATAAAATTGGTTAAATAAGAATTAATATTACCCTCCAAGTATGCAATATTATTTCATTTTTATCTCCTTTTTTTATATAAAAAAATACATATCAAATTAGTTTTTAATTGTTTCTCATTAACCATTACTAATAATTTAGTTGTTTTCCTTTTTTACTAACATTTAACCCTTTAATTTATGGATACACCTAACATCCTTAAAACCAACTTTTAATCTTTATAGGAATTGTTCTTGTAATGACTACCTATGCAACGATTCATCTCCTGTTCTTTAACCTTGTACCAAGCCCACCACCGTGTCTGAAAGGGATTTATGTTCCCAAAATTTCAAGTGAAAAGAATCTTATAATTAGATTGATATTGGATTAATTAGACTTTTTCTTTGTCAATTTGTATGATAACGAGTACTTTGATTATTCACTTTTTGTGAATCGTCATTATTATTAGACCAAGGAACGTGTTCAAAAGAGTTTGTCCCATCTCAAAATATATGCACTACTTGCCGTGTGCTCATCTCAGAAATTGCAAGCATAGAAATTCAATCTAATCACAGCATGAACATGATTATGATATTTCGTGAGGGTTTTTTGTTCTAGGAAAGAATTCACAAATAAATGTGTTTGATTATTTAAGATGAGGAAAATAAATGCAAGGATATGTTTGTGATATTAATCAATATTCAAATTTACTCTCTCTTTTTTTTTTCTTTTTTTTTGAATTTGAATGTGATCTTACGAAATTAATTTGCTAGGACCCCTCTGGATGTACTGTTACATCCTCTCTCTTTCTCTCTGATTTTCATGAATTTTTTCTAGAGACATCCACAGCTTTATGTTTGTCTTACTATTGTATGCAGATGAACAAATACCTCTATCCTAACAGAATTAATTGCACTTCTATAACTATATATGTCGTATTAAGTGCATCCCAATCACCTACTTCATTTAAGACTCCCATTTCAAAAGATTTAGAGGGAAAAGGCAAGCAAGAGAAATTTCGAATACTCCATTTTAACACATTTTTAATCACGATGATTTGATTTTTTAAAGGAAATGGCTTTCGTTCTTTGTTTTGTTGATTTGATTTGATAAAAGAAAAGATTTTGAACATCTGCTGCTTTTTTTGGATGTACTTGAATTGTTTTTAGAAAACTTTCAAGTTTTTGTGCTTAGTATTTAGTTTTTATTGATTGTTTTTATGTTTGATTTGATGATTTAATTTTCTATAAATAAATAAATAAGATACAATTTATCTCAAATATTATTTATCTAAATGATTTTTAGAAAAGTTGATATGAAAACTTCTAAAATAATCTTAATTAGAAATATAATAAAGTAAAAATTATTAACTATAATCAAATTGGATTTTTTAATTTAGTTTTGACTCAAACCTAAAAAATTTAATTTAAATTCAAACTCCAATAAATTTAAATTATTTAGTTGTGAAGAACTTGGGTCATAGGCCAAACTTGTTAAGATTTTAGTGTTTATAGGTGCCAAACTTGTAATCCAAGTTTGTATCGAATCAACATCTAGATCATATTTAATAGATATATTTTTAACAATAATGTTATTCTTTATCATTTTCTTACAAAATTTATTTATCATAAAAATATCATATTAGTTAAGAATTAAAATTTATATATTTAATGTGAGCAGGACAATTATACAATAATAGCATTCCTTTAGTTTTAAATATTTTTGCTGTTTGAACATGTTTTTTTTAATGTGAACTATAAATAGGCTTAGTTATAAGTTAGGTTTAAGGTGGGTTTTGAACTAAATAGGTATTTATTTATGCAATTGCAATTCCTTTTAAAGCAAATCATATAAATGTTTGGTAACAAAAAAAAACTATGATGTACTGTGCATATGAGACGGTTAAAATAAGTTTAAACCACAAGTTCATGGAAAGTAGCTCTTTGCTACTTTCCACAAATCTGTAAAACACAATGAAGAGTAAACTCTATTATTTAAGTGAATAGTGGAGAGTGACTCCACTGTTCCTAGTATTATTCTGGACCGACCGAGTCCAATCCAAAGCTAAATATATTAAACTGAGTCCAACCCACTTAAACAATATCAATTTTTATATTTTTAATTGTGTTTTATTCACAAAATTAGAAAGAGATTATTTGATAACATAGCATTTGCAGAATTTCATCACAATCCTAATTTTGTTCTTGTCGGATCCGACCCAGTTAAAAAAATTAAATTTTTATTTTTATTTTTATTTGTAATTATATTTTATTCAAAAAATTAGAAGAAGATCATTTGATAACGTAACATTTGCAAAATTTGATCGCAATCCCAATTTTATTCTTGCCAGCTCCGACCATTTAAAAAAATTTAGTTTTTATTTTTATTTTTAATTGTGTTTTATTTAAAAAATTAAAATGAGATCACTTGATGACGTAACATTTACAGAATTTGATTGCAATCCAAATTTTAAATTTGATGATATTTTTTCTGATATTATTGCTTGCTTAATAAACCATGAAAAATATAGTTCTTGTTAGATAGATTTCATACATGATGAAATTGCACGTAGTTTAATAGAATAATAAAAAATATTTAATATTAATATTATTTATTTTATGATGTTAACCATATGCATTAAATTATTTTTTATTTAATCTCAGTTTCAATCATGATTTTAGCTAAATATATATCTTTTTAAATCAATATTAATTAAAAATATTTTTTAAAATTATAATTAAAACAGTTAATATAATACCAAACTAAGATAAAAATTTCGACCATCACGGCCATGTGTTCTTCGAAGGTGTCGTTTATGACCAGCATACCCTCGTTTTGAACACCAAAGAATTTTATTTTTGCTCTAGAAAAAATAGACTATAAAAAGCGAAGATTAAATATTGTCGAATCTTCTTTTTGGCAAGACAAGGATGGGCTCTTTTCAAGCCGGCTGATGGCATAAAATTCAACCATAAGGCAACCTAACCGTGTTGACTTTAAAGCACAGGCTCAAAGAAAGGCATTAAGTGTTCACATAATGTACACATGAGCAAGCCAAGTCTCGTCCATTTACTTCGCCACCTTCATTCCATGCCCATCTAGTCCATTTCCAGCCACCTAAACCATGCAACTCAACCGCCTTTGCATCATTTTACCTGCTGATTTGGAGGAAATCAAGCCATTTGAGGACCCCAGAATCCCACAACCCATGCAAGATGGTGTCAGAAAGGACCGGCACCGCGGCTGTGGGAGCCAAATACTTCATTTCCTAGGTGACTCACTACGCCGGTTACAGGACTCGAAATGGATTGGTTGTTTTCTGCATGATAAACAAAGTAAACAGCAGCCGCAGCCAGGTCTGTTTTATGACCTTGAGGGAATCCAACTATCTGAGAAGGTTGGTGGTGCTAATCCAAGGATATTCAGCTATGCTGAGCTTTATATAGGGTCTAAAGGGTTTTGTGAAGATGAGGTTCTTGGTAGTGGAGGTTATGGAAAGGTTTATAGAGCAGTTTTACCAAGTGATGGCACTGTTGTTGCTGTTAAATGCTTGTCTGAGAGAGGAGAGCAGTTTGAGAAGACTTTTGCAGCTGAGTTGGTTGCGGTGGCTCATCTTCGACATAGGAATCTTGTCAGGCTAAGAGGTTGGTGTGTTCATGAAGAACAGTTGTTATTGGTTTATGACTACATGCCTAACCGCAGCCTGGACAGGGTGCTGTTTAGAAGGCCTGAAAACCTGAAAGCAACACCTCTTTCCTGGGAACGAAGAAGGAAGATAGTTGGTGGCTTGGCAGCAGCATTACATTATCTCCATGAAAAATTGGAGACACAGATCATTCACCGGGATGTGAAGACGAGCAATGTAATGCTTGACTCGCATTATAATGCCCGGCTTGGTGACTTTGGCTTGGCAAGGTGGTTAGAACATGAACTTGAGTACCAAATCAGGACGCCTTCAATGAAGAATCACCAGTTTCACCTGACTGAATCGACCAAAATAGGTGGCACTATCGGTTATTTGCCACCTGAGAGCTTCCAGAAACGAAGCGTTGCTACTGCGAAATCTGATGTTTTCAGCTTTGGAATTGTTGTGTTAGAGGTGGTGTCTGGGAGGCGGGCTGTGGATCTGGCGTATCCTGATGATCAGATCGTTTTGCTCGACTGGATAAGGGGGCTATCTGGTGAAGGGAAGCTTCTGCAAGCAGGGGACAATAGGCTTCCAGATGGGTCTTTCGGGCTCTCTGATATGGAACGCTTGATTCACCTGGGGCTTCTATGCACACTCCACAACCCGCAGCTTCGGCCTAACATGAAATGGGTTGTGGAAGCACTTTCTGGCAACATTTTGGGCAAATTGCCACCTCTTCCATCGTTTCAGTCACATCCTAGATACATAGCTATATCCTCTGCAAGCAACACTAGCATAAGCAAAACCACCACGACCACCACCATTCCGAGTTCTGACATGACAATTTCGTTCACTTCATCAGCCTATGTCACAGCCCTGGAAGAAACTATATATGAAACTGCAGAATTTGAGAATATTAATAAACTGAGCTCTTCTAAGTCGAACAACAGAAGTCACCGTCAAAATGCTCTCTTTGTGGTGGATACTCCCAGGGAAATATCCTACAAGGAAATCATTTCTGCTACAAACAATTTCTCCGATTCACAAAGAGTAGCAGAGGTGGACTTCGGAACTGCTTACTATGGAATCCTTGAAGACGGCCATCAAGTCTTGGTAAAGAGGCTTGGCATGACCCAGTGTCCCGCAATACGCGTTCGATTTTCAACTGAACTCCTAAACTTAGGCAGGCTCCGCCACCGCAACCTAATTCAACTCTGTGGATGGTGCACAGAACTAGGGGAGATGCTTGTCGTCTATGATTATTCAGCGAGTCGCCACATGAGTCATCTTCTTTTCCATCATGACAATAGAATTGGCCACTCTATTCTGCTTTGGCGCCACAGATATAACATTATCAAGTCTCTTGCTTCTGCAGTTCTTTATCTTCATGAGGAGTGGGATGAGCAAGTTATCCACAGGAATATCACTAACTCTTCTATCATTCTTGATCCAGACATGAATCCAAGACTTGGTAACTTTGCACTTGCCGAATTCTTGGCAAGAAATGATCATGCCCATAAAGCAGATGCTAAAGAAAATAATTCAGTCCGTGGAATTTTCGGTTACATGTCTCCAGAGTACATAGAACATGGTGAAGCAACCCCAATGGCTGACGTATATAGCTATGGCGTGGTGGTTCTGGAGGTGGTCAGTGGACAAATGGCAGTTGATTTCCGGAGGCCTGAGGTGCTATTGGTTCGGAGAGTTCATGAGTTTGAGGCACAGAAGAGACCACTGGAGGATATGGCTGATATAAGATTGAACGGTGAATATGATCATGAAGAATTGATCAGAGCTGTCAAATTGGGAATTGCATGCACAAGGTCCAACCCAGAATTAAGGCCAACCATGAGGCAGATTGTAAGGATACTAGATGGCAATGATCAATGGTTCGTGGAAAGAGGACAAAATACAGAAAGTAGAGAACAATGGAGACAAAAGAATGCTTGTTCTTTGTCAATGATTAGAAGAGTCCAAGCTCTAGGGATTCAATGAGAAATGCAAGTGACAACTAGGTAGTGACTAAGGTTTCTGCGGCAACTTATAGTTCTTCGGTTATTTTCCTTCTTGCACCTTCTGTAGACTATCAATGTATATGCCTTGTTTTTCAATAGGCTACCAGGGTCTTGCCAAATCCACCGCCATGCCCACTTTTTATACAGAGTTTTTCAGAACATAGTTTAAACAGGAGAGGACGACCAGAATCATGATCCAAGGGACTCCATGGTAAGGAAGCGAAAGAAATAAACATTTGAATTATCATATGTTGATTCATAGAATATTTGAAACATTTACCGTCGAAAACTAACTATAAAATACTTTCACAATTGAACATGACGAAGGAGCAACAGCTCTGAATAATATACACTGGGAAGTCTGGGATGATTTATGCAGGCACACAAATGTTTCAAACTGACCTCGTATTGACAGTTATCCAGATCAAGTTTAACTTCATCTTGGTTTAACTTCCCTTCACAGGAATTTCTTCATCAGCATCAATCCCGATCCAGTCGATTAAAGAAAAGAGGAACTCCCTGAAACTGACCTTCCCATTCCTGTCCCAGTCCATTTCTTCTGCATGTATTAACAGGAACCGCCAAGAGGATGGTTAAAGGATTTTAACTAAAGTAGTAGCAAAGTCAAAGTTAGAACTGTAGTGTGTGAAAGAGAGAGTACTGAATCTCGATCTAGTGATGTGTGCCGGGGATTTCTCCCATGGAGAATCCTCATTCAATGCTTTGATCATGTCCTTCTTGTTCAGCTTGCCAGCTCCATTCTTGTCCAGAAATAAGAATGCTTTAATTATTGTATCAAAAGTGGCCTCAAGCTCAGGTGAACCCATCTTTGACGTCTGAAACGAAACCCTTACATCATCAAATATGTTTGATCACAATAAGTAAACATCTTCACGTCAAAAGAGTTGAAAGAATGTAAAGTTGAGTTTATCGTGGATACTCTCAGTGGAGAGGATGAATGCTCTACTAGGAGATAGATGAGACATAGAAGAACAATGAACTCATTGAATTGTATCCCCTCGCTTTGATCAATGTCGCAGGAGTGGAATAGATCCTCAACTTCCTCCTCTTTTAAATTGAGTTGCAGATTTTGTAAGCATTTTTTTAGTTCCTTCATGTCAATATTACCATTTGCATCTTCATCTATGAGAAAGATACAGAGAGTCAATGTGCAAGAACAGTCCATTGTTTCTCCGTACCAGAAAACCAACCTTGTTTAAACTTACCATACTGTTCGAATACCCCTCTGATGTGTTTCAGTTCTTCTTTAAACTGGGGAAACCTCATGATTATACTATTCATTGATTTAAAATTCGTCTTCCCAGATGAACTTCTCTTGAGTTCAATCAGCTTCTTTTCAAGCTTTGCATCCAGCCTCTTATATTTGTTTGGTGATCCGCAACGGTGAAACATCCCTCCTAGTTTGGATGTCAAGGACTTCAAAGAAGGGCAAGGTTGAGAAGTTCCTTAAAAACAAGACACGAGGAGGAATCAAAATGCAGGCTCAATAAAGGAGACGAGCCATAAAATTCGTATTATAGCAAGTTTCACAAAGGTCTTTTTACATTTTAAACACAATTTAATCTCTTCTTTCTCCTTTTTCTAACTCTATTGCTTCTCTGATGATGATGAATTTCTAGTTTTATCCAAAGAAGGGACCCCTAACTCCATGCTGAGAAATTGTTCAAGAAACATTGCAACTTTGAAAAACCAAGGAAAAGGAAATGAATGAAAATGCTATAAAGAGAATTCCTTCCTTGAGTGTGATTCATTCCCATTCTTTTGAAGACATAGATGTAGCTCATAAGTTAAAAGGATATCATAGTTCTAATACATGGAATTCTACACGCTGCTTTCTCAGTCTAGCAAAGCTTGTTCTGGTATATCATCAATGGATCAATTAACTGTAATGAAACACACTATAATGAAAGAAATTCTGGGGTCTAGGTCACATGGCATGAAAGTGATAACATCACAACAGTTGTATCATATTTTTTAAAAAAAAAGATGGAATTATATTGACAGACTAATAAAGAGCAATTATAGATTATCAGTGCCAGAGGAAGGGGGGGAAACAGAAACAAGATAAAAGAGTAGCATGCTAGGACCTGGAAAGCAGAAAATATACTGACAGTAAAATTAATCTCTGTGGGTTAAATTTAGTTGGATTTCTGCTGGATCCCTTAGTTCAACAAAAAATATAAGCAAAGAAAAAGAAAAGGAAGCACAGAAAGAAAGTACGAGATAAGATTTACCAAGTGAATCTTTCATTGCTGCAAGAAGAGAAAGGAGGCAGCTGGTTGCTCCAAGAGAGTAAAGGAGGAGTCACGAGGTGCAATATGGTAAAGGAGACAAGGAGTATTTGATTTCCTAGAAAGCAAAAGAGGGCACAAAAAAAGTAAAGAATAAGTAACATGAGGTTCTTTAAGTGGACATGCCGTCATGGCTATGACAACAAATGCAGAAACAGAAAATTCTAAACTCATCACTCTCTCTCCTTCTCTTGAATATTCAAATACTATAAAGCTAAGAAAGAATAAAGCTTTTGCTTGGACATGAATCTAGTCATCATTCCAATGTTCATGTTGTTGAGGCTACCCTATCTGGTTACCATAGAAGTAAGTCACCGGCTTACAAAGGCACGAATCCAGGCTGACGTTCCGATTTTCCATCACCTTCTTTGGGAACAAAAGACCAAAGACATGATAAAATTATGAAAAATCTATGTGTTTGTGGACCATGATTTTGCAAAAGTAAGGAAAAAAAAAACTCAATTTCCTAGGTACAAGAGTGTTGGGATTAAATCCACCCATGTAAAAACAAAAACAAAGGAAAAGGGAAAGAAAGAAAGCTAGAAAGCAAAGATAAGGCACCCCATCATTCGTGGATTCGTTGCTAAGCAGACAAGGAAAATGATCCTTTCTATACAATCAATTATCCCTTGATCTTTTCAGCATTCACCAACTGTTGTAAGATGCCAAGCATTAACTATGGTGCCCAAACAAGTATAATTTCTAGAATTTGGACAGTAAACTCTGCAGCCAATTTTCTCATCCAAACCAGTTAGCAACGGTCAAGGACAGAAGTGGAAGGCTGGAAATAATTCCAACTCAATTCAACTCCATGCATTGCAGTTTTTCAATGCCATCTATAAAAGCAAGCTGAATATATGGATAACATGCCACTCTTTTTGCAGAAAGGGAGAGAGTTTCAAGTTATAAGAAAAGGATATATAATCAAAAGATCTAAGAATATACAGGCCACTGACGATAAGTTGATTAAGATGTGACATTTAGATCAGCTAGACAACTAAAAAAAAATGAAACAAAAAAGTTTCTGTTTCTAGGATGGAATTTCCCTGCTAATCATCCAATATTGTTCATTGTCCATTCAACTTCTTGCTGAATGTTGCCATCGAAGGGCAATGAATCTCCATTACCAAACACAGGCCTTGATCTTTTCTTCGTGGAAGCAACCTGTGCGCCCACACCCATTGGAGAAACTGGGCTCCCAGTTGAAGTGAGGCAGCTTTCGACAGAGCAATCACCAACACGAGCAGGCACATTGGAAGCATGTTTGTTCTCCAAAGCAGCAGCAAGCTCAGATATGGAAGGCATTTTCCTGGTATCAAGTGGGGCAATTCCTGCACGTTCATTGGAAACCTTGATTGCTAATTCAGAAAGCTCTTCTCTAGCAGCTTCAAGTCCTGCGGTTGCAACAGCCTGATCATTCAGAGCTTTACAAGCTTTCTCAAGTATTGACTGTAAGTATTTCCCCTGTGCTTCAATCCGAAGTTGGAGACGACGTTGTACCTGCTTATTGTAAAACCCTTAGAAAGAGCTTAAAATCATTGCCGAGATTGCAAGCTACATGGATTAAAGACAATTTTCCAAAAAGAAACAAAGGAGATTTTTTAGGTAAAAGTTTCAATTATTTTAGCTTGTAATAAGCCATCAGTAGAAGCTTTTTTTCCAGCAATCCCTTGAATGGAGAAATGGTATCACGAATCTCACTCACCATGAGCCCATGGTGAGCCAGGCTCTCTTCATATTTTCTACGTCAAATAAGAAGTTAGCATTTCCATGCTTTAAATTGGAAGCGATTAAATAGTGAAAAGCTTCTACAACTGAGGCTTTAACTTGTCTCATGCATAAAAGAATACTGGGGGGTAACTCATAGCAACTTAAATGTATTGAATTCTAGCTTCTATGTTATCTTAGAAGTCCAAAAGCCACATTTTCTGAACCAAGTTAAACACATGAATGAAAACTAACCTCCAGCTGCTCATGCAATCTTCGTTGGACTTCCATCTGCACTCTCAAAGCCTCAGTAACCTGGTAACCACTGTTTGAAAGATAAAAGGCAGAAAATATGGGAACAAAGGAGAGGTGGAACAAGTTGACATAACAAGGGTAGAGAAAGCATACTCATTAAGATCATGTGCAATCATTCTTGATGATGCTGAAGTTGATGAACCAGTATCCTGACTTTCTGCAACTGATGCTGCAATCCCAACTGCACATCATTCCTTAAATCAGCAAGTTTTCAAGTACAACAAATTTTCACCAGAAGGGGTTCTGCTATGGCACCCAAGGTATGCACCCAACACCCCTCACTCCATTTTTGGGGTCTTGCATGACAAATTTGGTAAAAATAGGTGTAGTTATTTACAATTGACACTAGATAGAAATTTGTATCCAGACATTTGCCAGTATGGTGATTGCACAGAAAAATACAAAACATGCAAGTGGCAAGAAAACAAATAGAGGAGTTCACATGCAGAGGGGAGGGAAATTATTTGAAGAATAATATTATGCCTCTGGTAAGCACTTTAATTGAAAAGAGGAAAGAAAATAACTTGTAAAAACCGTTCTAATGATACAAGGCCAATACCATCCTTGGAGTTATCAGTTGATTCCTTGCAGGACTGCTTTCCCAGCCGGTATTTCTGCAAGTAGAAATGTCAACTAGAGGAATGAGCATGAAATCATAGAAAGCTAATACCTTGAAGATCAAAAAGAATAAGGAGACAATGGTATTAGCAAACCTGTAGGTGAGATTTCAAGTGATAAAGGGTGAGGCCTTTTACCCCCATTGTTCTCATAATTGTCTTTGGTGTTGCTTCTGCAATTCATTTAAGAAAACAAAACAGAAAACTTTGATAAGAAAATCAGCATGATTGTGTGCCTAAGAAATGAAGAATAGTGAGGAGTTCATGATGTAATGTAACACATAGAGGTTGCCTCCTAAATGTTTGCACAAAAGTAGGATGTCAATGAGCTACACTTTGTTCATTTACAAATCAGTTAGATGGCTGCCGACACAACGAGGGACTTCAAATGTCACAATACTACCATGACCCATTAAAGATTAAGGGAAAAAAAAAGGTGAAATGTTTCAGCATTGGTCTCATTGTGCCTTTATGAAAATGGTTTATTACACAGCCTTCGGTGTTTCTAGTCTAGCTTACTAGAAGTTGGTACTTCTAATACATTCTAGAGATAGCAGCTGCACAAATGGCAGGTTGGAAATTAATATATATATATATATATATATATATATATATATATATCACCATAGCAGGCTGGTCAAGGTCGATTTGTTTTGCTGGCAGTATGGTGATGGAGATGCCTGGGGCAGTGTATACATGGCTGCAGCTGCAAAAACACTGGACACTTTAATATATAATATCCAGCACCCCCCTAACAAACCCCCTCCCCCCCCCCCCCCCCCCTCAAAAAAAAAAAAAACAAAAGAGAAACGACACACGCACAACCATTTCATGAGAAAAACCTTAAGACAAGGGAAAAAAATATTTATCTACGTCAAAATATAAAGAATATCCTGAAAACAAGTTAATTTGAACATGATTTCCATTAAGCCATTTTTTCCCAAATCGAAAACAATATAATATGAAAACATTTTCTGAGTTGGAAAAATATTATAAATTTTAAGAAATGAACATGTTTTCTGATTTTCTATCTGAGAATAAAAACTGGAAAAAGAGAAGAAAACTGAAAATGAAAAAGGAAATTTGTTGTGTTACTGAACAAGGCCTTATCTTTTCTTTGGCCCTTGTTCTCTTAAGAGAAAATATAGTTTTACCACTGACAATTTCCATAATAGTTTCCTTAGTTCGGTAATGAAGACTGGCAGCTGGTCAGGAGTTGAAATGGAAAACAGGCTGCGTCAATTACTATACAGCACAACATTCCACTTCTTGTTTTTTTCTTTCTTTTTTTGGAGAAAAACATTTTTTACTTCTTAAATCAAGCAACTACAGTGAAAGATATAATAAAATTGCCACCTCACCCTAGCTAACCACAAGAAGTTTGTTGTCTTAGCGGATCCACTCACAAACTATCCTGGTTTCAAAGATTATTCTGAACAGCACTATCCAAGTTTTCCAGAGACAAAGTGGAGTTATGTCTAAAGTGTCCAGCCTAGTACGTGGATCAATTACATTGCATGGTCAACACGCCGGGACAAGCAAACTCAACATTTGCATTTAGAAAGGAATAAAATAATTAAATCTCGTGATTTAAGCTTTTTAGAGAACAAAAAAAAAAAACATAAAGAGCTTGTATTATAGCTGCTTTGACTAGTGTTATAGACAATAAAAGCTTGGTAATTGTGAGTAAAAATCTCCATTGAAAAGTAGAACCACAAATGTTTACAAATTTAATACTCCCATATAACAGAATATTCTTTCCTAGTCAAGGACAAAGTGCTATAGTTCATCTAATTTGTCCTTTTGGTTGTATTTTCTACTTGGTGAACTATGCTATAAACATTTGGTGCACAATAACCAGGGAATTAACACAAACATTGAAAGAATAAAAGCACATAAGATCAAGGCAGCTTAGACAGCAAATCAATCAAAAACAACTAAACTACGAAAGAGAAGCCGTCCTCTCATGCTATCATTATGATAATCTTCCTAAAAGAAAATTATATTAAAAAAAATTGACTGGCAGGCCATCTCAAGTTTCTTAACCAACATGCTCATTGAAAACACTTTACCTAACTACTACAGCAATAATAATTGCCAATTGCCAATTCCGCCAAAATAAACACATAAAAATATTTGCAAACAACAAAAAACCAGAATAAACCCTCCAGGCACCTCCTTTAATCTCTCGAATCCATTATCAACAAAAGTGGTTAATCACACCCAGAATCACCACATCAATTAATAATCACAAGAAATTCAAGAAAGAAATAATTACAAAACTGAGTGAACTACATGTCAGGCATCAAAATTAACCAGACTGAAGATCAAAGCCCAAATTTCTTTCAAAGAAACAGTAAAGAAAAGAAGAAATTTCCACTAACTAAATAAACCCAAAAACACATTTTCAAGAACAGCCCATAATTAAAAACAAACATTCTTCATAGAAAGAACCACAAAATAACCAACATATTTACAATATCTTAACATTTTCTAGCCAGTAAGAATAGAAACTTGAAGGCAATAAACCACATTCAAAAAAAAAAAGACACGCAGAAAAGTTAAAACAGCCCATTGATTAAAAAAACACAAAGATAACAAAAACAAAGTAGGGCGAGCAAGTTCTTACTGTCAGGTCCACCAAGTTGGGCAACAGCATCAACAAATCTCTCATGTAACTCAGCAGTCCAGCGGAGCCTTGGTTTTGGATCCGTAGTGAGAACCAAGCACGCATCCCCGGGTAGATTAGTTCCATCTAATGCCGCTTGAAAGTCCCCGTGTCCATCCAAAGGCAGTGAGTGTATTGCAGAGTACATTCCTGAATACCCTTTAAATATTTTCCCAGGAAAGTGACAGAAAATGCTGAAATGGTGCCCAAAATCCGATTTTTGGGTTTCTGGGTCGGGGCGTAGGAGCCCCGAGTTTGAGGTCAGAGAAAGGAGCCTGTATATGCCTGTGTTGATATTTGAGAGAGAGAGAGAGTTCGCTAGTTGGTGCCTTATGAGAGAAGAGAGAGGGGGGGAGGTGTGCGAAAGGTGTTTTTAGGACAGCGACGTGTACATTGCGTTTTTCTGCGTGTGAAGTCTTTGTCTAGTTTATAACTTTATATTTTTGTTATATTAATTATTTAAAAAAAAAATCGGTCAGCTTTCGTTGGATGGAGATTCTTGGAAACATCTTACTAAATTGGAACTAGTGGTGCTTATCGACTCAAAAATATTTGTGGTTGTAATTTTAGTGATTTTTTTAAAAAAAATTTTATTAAAAAAATATATTAATAATATATTTTATGTTTTAAAAATTATTTTTAAAATTAATATATCAAAATAATTTAAAAATATAAAAAAATATATTAATTAAAAATAAAAAAATAATTTAATTTTTTTTATAAATACTTTTTGAACACGCTACTAAACCTTATCATTTAATAAATGAAATTTATAATAAATAGAGGGTTTTCCTTGTACGATTTGATAAATAAATAAATAATTAGTTAATTCCCAAGCTTAATTGAACAAAAATCTTTTGATTTTTTAAAATAAATAAATAAAATAAATTTTTGAAATTTAAAAAAATAAATTAACTTATTTTATCCTTTACTCAAGTTAATTCTTAAATTAAATTACACAATTATATTTAAAAAGTCAAGATTTTTATTAATTATTTTTTATTAAATATAAAATGATATAGTTTATTTGATTATCCCGAGTGAGATTTAGTAATATTAACTTTAGGAGTTTTTTTATTATATTTTATTAAAAAAACAAAATGATATGCATTTTTGTGGTTGATAACTATGATAATAAGGAATTAACTTTTTTTAACTTTTTATTTTTCGTTGTGTTGTGTTTTGAAGGGATTTCCATGATAAGCCATGCATGAAATAATGTTGAGTGAATAACGATATCAATTATTTTGAGACCATGCCCGCAAACTTCTATCTAAAATGTAACTAGTCTAGTTCTTGATCATAAGAAAAATGTTTTATTGGGGGCATAGAAGAATAATATAATTTTTATTTTTTTTATAAAAATCATATAAAAATAGTTTTATATTTAGATAACGTACACAAACTTTAATTCCCAACAATATTCAATACGTGGAGATGAATGTATAGAGGATTGGCGTGTAGTGCTTCCTTGTCAAGAAAGGGGGTATTTGAGTTGGATTGCAATGTAATGTACTAATGGTTATAGTTTAAAATATTTTTTATTTTAAAAAATATTTTTAATATTTATAAATAAAATAATTTTATATAAAAATAAAATTTAATTTTTTAAAAAACATGATTTCAGCCGATAATTTATAGGAACATAAAAGATGAAAACTTGGCAATCTGAAGATATTGGGTGATTGGCAATCTGAATGTGCTATTGAGAACATGCTTGTATCTTTAAATTTTAATTTATAGATGCCTTTTTTGTTTTTAATTTAATAATATAAGTTGTGTTCATATCAATTTATACAGAGATTCAAATTTTATTTCAAACAATTTTAAAGATACACTTTTATATTAATCTTTTGCTTTCAAAATTTTTAAGTAAATCTTAAATTTTAAATCTAGAAAATCAACTGAGATCGTAATTATATCCAAAAGGTAATAGCTTAATGAAGCTATTGAAAAGTCTAATCCCAATATATTGATTTTCCAATTTCAATGAATGGTAGACCAATCCCAATATCTTGATTTTCAATAAAAATAAATCATAGACATATATATGCTTAAATTAAAATTTCTGAAATTCATCAATAATTTTGAAATCAGAAGGTTTAAATTATTTTTAATATTAATATATTAAAATAATCTAAAAATATTAAAAATATTTTTAAAATATAAAAACAAAACAGATAGCCGCCCGACAATGATGTGTCCATCAGGCAGTGCGTCGAGAGGAGTGGATAAGGAAGGGGGCAAAGCCAGCCCTAGGAGGACAACAAAACAAGGTGGTCCATTTGTGGACCCGACCCATATTAGAAGGCGTGGTGGATGCCATTCAATTATCACTATTACTTTGACGCTAAAAAAATCATGCAAGTGTATAGCAGGACAAGCCGACAACGCAGTTTCAGACAAAAAAAAAAAACATGTCATCTAATTTTCTAGTTATGGTCATGGCAGCAGTGGCGTTGCTCCTCCTTGTTGATAAGAACTGGTTTCTTTACATTCTTCCTGCTTTAAATGCCCACAGCCTGCTGCGGGGCTGACAAGGACATTACGACAGCACTACTTCACTTGTCATCGTCCTTGCTTTTATTAGTATAAATGGGGAAATTAGCATATAATAAAATACAAACAAATAGCGAAATGACATAGAAAAAATAAATTAAATGCGACATTTAATTAAAGTTATTGCTCCAAAAATACTAGAATTTGACTAAATGTCATGTTAGAAACCACACGATATGTGTTATAATTTTATCACTGTTCTCCCGTGACATTGAAATATAATTAATAACTTCTTTTCAACAGCCTCCACGCCATTTTCTTTTATCTGTCTCTATCCAAGCCTTCCCTCCAACCCACGGCGAGCAACTCCTCACCACCGACAACACAAAAACTCCTATCCTCCAGCTGACAGCCAACAACTCCTCCCCTCTTCACCGTGGTCGATGGGAATAGCCACCATGTAGGACAATAACAGAACCAACTCCACATTCAACCAAACCTGATCTGGCCAACCAGCTCCACCATGCACGAACAGAGAGCAGCCACCACCTGTGACAGACTCTCCTCCAGCAGCTCTTGTCTTTAATGTCAGGCAAGGAAATAGTTACTGCTTATGTATGGCAACATTATAGGCCTGTGAAAGAAACTGTTGTCCGTCTTAGAAAAAGCTAGGATTTATTTATTTATTTATTTGTAATTGCATGTAGAAGGTCTCAGTATTTTTGTGTCATGTGAGGACGGTGGATTCAGATGCTGTATCGATCATTTTGTCATGCCCTGCACGTGTGTGCATGCGTGTCATTGTCTCCTATGTCATTTTGGAGGCGCATAATGAGTGTTCCAGTGGCCAAAAATCATCGTCGCCATCTCATCCGAAATGTAATGTGGCAGTGCAGTTATTGGAGGGGCGTGTTTGGCCGGTCTAGCGACAGTTCGACAATGATGGATTTTTTTCTCATCCTTTTTCCTTTTTTCTCTTCTCAGCCTTAGGATTTGTGTCGAGTATGTAAAAATACAGTTGTGTATTATTTTGAATTTCATTCTTATTTTTTTATTTTAGTTTTAATATTTTTTTAAGTTTTTTTTATTCTTTCCTCATCATTTAATTTTATTTAATTTTTATATCTAATCTGATATTTTTCTTTTAATTATTATTTTTTAGCTTTTGGATTTTATTTCATTTCATTTATTTATTTATTTATTTTGTTTTTTAGAATTTTATTTTATTTTGTTTATAATTTTAGTCTTTATTCTTTTATTTGTTTATCCTTTTCTTCATTTATTTTATTTTTTAATTTAATCTCTAATTAGTTTATTTCAATTATTTTTATGCAAGATCGAGTCCTTATTATTTTAATTTTAATTTTAATTTTGTTATGATTGAGAATTTTACTTTGTAATTTCTTTGTGTTTATTTTTTTTAGGGTAATCTCAGTCATATAACTTGATCCATCAATTTTAGTGATTAATCCAGTTTAAATTTGATCTTTCTTCAAATTCTTTTTAAAAATTCTTTTTTATTTATTATTTTTTATCATTTGACATTGATTTATTAGACCTTAAACATAGTGATTTTCTTTCTTTTTTTGTGGGATTATCATTATCTCATATATTAGATCACAAGTTAGTCATGTTAACTTAGTTTAATTTGAATTTTTTAATTTTTTTTAATTTTAACCTTTGCGATTAAATTATTAACCATTGAACATTATAAGTTTTTTTTCTTCTTCTTTATTTTTTTTATGTGGGGTTATCCTTGATGTGGCAAAGTTAACATATGTTGGTTTAGTTTTTTAAAAAAAAATATTTAACTTTTGTCTTCTTTTTTCTGGGTTTCTTTTTAAAAAATTAGTTTTTAAATTCCAATCTTATATTGCATTTGACAGGCTCGTAATGTTAACCTGACTTGATTCGGGTCCTTTTCTTCTATGTATCTTTTTTTTAAATTGATTTTTTTTATTTCAATCTTTTGACGTTTGGTTAATAGGCCTTGAGCTTTATAAATTTTTTTTTTGTAGGGTTGTCATTATCTCATATTTCAGGTCATATGTTGATCAAGTTAACATGAATTAACTTTATTATTATTTTGATATTTTTATTTATTTTACAAAAAATTTGACCTGCACACTTCTCTTGTTATCACTAGAGTTTAAATAGGTACGTGTCATTTTTTTAGATCTCTGTGTATGTGTATGTATATGTTTTGAAAAGTATGAAATCTGAGTTTTGATGTCATCTTTTTTATTGTTACATCCATTATAGTACCCTTGAAAAATTCATGCCCTATACAATTATTATTTGTCATATGTCGCGCTTTTAAAATACAACATGTTAAGCTATTATGTTTTTGAAGTGCAATACTTATTTTATCATATTTGGAAATAGTGACATAATATCTTGTTTTAAAAGTGTAACAAAATAAGTGCTGTCCTAGTGACAATCCTTGAGAAATGTCTTTAATTTTCTTATAAAGTTGAAAAGTTTAGGCTTTTTTATTACTAACAAAGTTGAAGTCATGGGTTGAATTAATGTCATAGTTAAATGAAACCGAGCAAAAAAAAGAGATTTTTTGCTTGAATTGTTTCATAAACTAAGCTAATATGGTGTTTTGGTGATGATCCGTAAAAAATGTTTTTGCTTTTCCTTTTCTTTTTCTAGATAATATTATGGGTTCAAGTTAAATATAAGGACATGTAAAGCAATTTCCTAATATATTATGGATAACTTGATTAAAACTATTAATAAATACATTAATTTATAGTTTAATAATGAAAAAAAATAACTCCAAGTATTCATAACTTTATCAAGTTGTATAACAACAAAATTTATAAATTTAAAGAGAAAGAGTGAAAAGTTTATTGCAAAGAAAGTAAATGGTAAATAAAGTTCATTAAATCTAATTATATTAACCAAATCTGACCCAATTCCATCTTAATCCATTCAATATCTTTGATTTTCTGCAACTTGAAATTGAACACAGGATCTATACTTGTTTTTCAAACAAAATGATAATTGATACTCATATCTTATTCAAATCCCTTAGAAAAATATCATAATATATATTTTTGTATGCTTCATGCATGAATCAATTAATCTCATATTTTGTTGAATAATCATTAAAAATCTTAACCTTAATATGTAGGGAAATTGTATAGTCAAAGAATTTTCAATGAGAAATGATTTGTCCATCAACACTAACATTAAGGATACATTGAATATTTGCATTTTAATGTAAGAAAAAAACCCAAGTGTCTAGGTGTAGCACATGTTATAGTTGCTTATCAAATTGCTCTTTAACTTAATTATATCATGTGTCCACCAAAATAATCAAGGATTAAGCATACGGATGTAGAACCATAGTTTAGTCAATAATATAACCACTAAGTATGCTTAATTAACCAACTTTAATTTTTAGGCTAAAACTATATTTTTAGCATTGTTATTAAACTCAACTCAACCTAACAGATGACAGATTAGTCAAGATTCAGCTAACTCTCTTCTGGCTTGGGATAGATCTAAAAAACAATCACCACATAATTGACTCAGTCAACTTGGTTAAAACCCAGTATTTAAAAAAAATAAAAATTAAAATGACCCAATCATCATTCTAAAATTCTTAAAGAGCATCTTAGTCTTTTTATATATTTTTGTATCATGGATACCCTTAAAAAAACCTTAATTATGGTATAGGAGAAATTTTTTATATTTTAATTTTTAAGCACAATGTAATGACTCTATTTCCTTTTAAATTAAATTTCTCAAAGCATGGTTACAAGGACTTATTCAAAATTTTATAATGGTTTTTTCATAATAATTATTTGGTTGTAAGGGTGTTGTGATATTTTGATAAATAAAATTAAAAAAATTAAAAAAAAGTTATGTAGCACACGTCAGCTGTCTCGGGAAAATAGATGCAACTGACTCTAGTGTTAGAAAATGTTATTCTATCATATCATTCGATTTGTCTTGGCATTCTCTTCCTCCCCAAACAATGCGTGTATGGTGATTCCATTTGATTTGGAGCCAATTTAGTTCTTTTTCCTTCATTTCTCTCTCCTCCACTTTGATTTGTGCGCTCCTCCTAAAAAACTTCATAACAACCCTTCAATCTTTCCTCCAATTCAATTTAGTTCATGTTGTTCTTTTAATTATATTTTTTTAATTGAAATAAATTATTTGGAAATTATTTTTTATTTCATCCTCCTTAAGTTTTTTCATCTTTTAGATTTGATCCCTATTATTTTGACAAGTTTTTTCTACTAATTTTTTATTTTATCTTTTAATATTAAATTATTTAGGAATTGGATTTCTGGATTGAGCTCGAGTATGAAATTTCGTGGATTATGATTTTGAAAAATTAACCCATGTTTAAAATATTTATTTGGATTCACTTGGTATTTCATGTTATTAAATTAGGGCTGTTTTTTCATGTATGTGTGTGTAATTAACTAAATTTATTAAATTATGGTATGCTTGTTTTTTTTTTCTTTTTTATTGTGGATTTCAGCCTTCAATATTTAGTTCATTATAATTAGGTTTCTTAATTTATTTTGATATAGATTTCATGGTTTTATCACAATCTCATACCTTACATTTCGAGTTTCATGAGGTAATCATAGTTAGTCCGAGTCAATCAAATACGCCACTGTCTTAATGTTTTTTCTTTAAAAAATATGCCATCCAATCTACAACTATTTAAGTATTTTTGAAAGTGTTTTGGCTAGTATAAATTCAAAATTTTGATTTCCTATCTTTATACTTTTTTAAGGTTGGGAAAAACATTAGTTAAGCTCTAGTATTGGATCATCATGGAGGATATATATATACCACTCACATTTGAAAATGATATTTGTTTTTAACACAATAGGTTAGGTTACTTTATAAACTAGATTTAATGCCATAATTAATTTTGTTTTCATAAAAAATGATATTCAGTTGTTTTAATAAAGGAAAAAATATTTGATTTATATCATAGACCCATATGAGTTAAATAAGGTAGTTTTAATTCAATTAAAAAAATAACAGTAGATAGATTAAATTTAAAAAGAAAAGTGGTTAAGATAACCTAAAAAAAAATATATTTTTCAAAAGGAAATAAATAATGTACCTCAATTTACAAACTATTAAATATGAAAGAATAAAACAAGGTAAAAAAATAACATAAAAAAGTTCTGGTTAACCTAAGTTAACATGATAATCATGTAACCCTGATAATTAACATTGAGTCAATCCGAGATATCTTGCCAAATTAGCAACCTAGATAATAAGATTGAGATAACTTGATAAAAAAAATAAAGAGAATTACAAAGTTTTTTTTTTAAAAAAAAACCTATATTAACTTATCAAACTCATGACTCAGTTCATTAGACCTAAAGTATTCTATTTAAAAAAACCATGAAGTTCAATTCTCAATCAATCAAATACTGAAGAATGAAATTAAAAAAAATTATACAAAAGAATTTTAAAAATTAACAATTAAAATAACAATGATCGAAATTTAATACAAAAAAAAAATTATATTTGATGAAATGGTGAAATTGAAAGGAAAAAACAATTTAGCGAAAGGACTAAAAAACCAAAAGAATGAGAATCAAAATTGACATAAAAAATAAATAAAAAATTCATGGTTGAAGTGTGAGATTGAAAAGAATAATAACTTTAAAAAAATCAAGAAATTAAAATAATAAGAACCATATTTGAAAATATAATGCCATCAATTTGAAATGAAGGATGAAATTAAAAATAAATACAAATTTTATTAAAAAACCAATGATAAAAATTAGAAATAAAAAGAATAAGGAAGAAATTAGAAAATATAATATTTGTAAATTGGAATAGAAAGGATGAAATTAAAAACAATTAAAACTTTTACAAAAGAGTGAAGAACATAAATTAAAAATCAAAATAATAAAAACTAAAATTAAAATATAAACAATAAAAAGGTCAAAGCTATAATTTTCTAAGAAAAAGAAAGAAAGAAAAAAAAAAACTCGCTGATAATAAAATGAACTATCAAAGCAAACATGCATTGTTTCAAATGAAAGAAAATAAGGTGGGTCTTCTAGCAATATAATAGAAGGGCATTTTGAATACCAAGAGACACTATATGTGCTGTTCAAATTGCATCGGTGCCTTTCACGCGCCTCTCAATACAATACACATGCATCCAAGTTATTTTAGTCAAATATGGAATTGTTTTTGAGTTATCTGGAAAATTATAACTCTATCTTTAAAACTTTTTATTTTAAAAATATTGTTATTATTTTACTATGTATTTTAGTTGTTTATTATTTTTTGTATTCTGATAAATACCAATCTATTCCTCCACTAGCATTATAATAATAAAAAAATCATTGTTAAAATATAAAAATTCTTCTTGATGCTAGGTTTTTTTTTTTTTTTTTTACTTTCAACAATATTTTGATCGTTTTATTTTATTATCCTACTTTATTTAATAATAACAAATGAACTATGAAAAACAAATATTTCAATGGCCATAGAAACCATTACTAAGTTTTATGGGTAAAGAAGCAAAAACGCCATTTGTTTCGCCAAATAATATTTTTTAGTATATTGTTTTTCAAAGGTATTCCAGCCTCTTTTAAATGGAGCACATGAATTTCTCTGCCGCAACTCTTGATCAAAATGCTAGTTTTGAAAGCCTCCGATTCCATGTTTACATCAGCATCTGATTGAATCAGAATAATTTATTCTTTCGAAGTCCGGAAAAGATCCTGTTGAGGTTTCATGTTCCCAGGAAAGACAGAAGGTGTTCAAATCATAAGCGCCTATGATAAATTAAATATTGGCCAAATGATTCATCGAGATGAAATCATATCTTAGGATTCCCGAGAAAATCAGATTACTATGAAATTACTAGGAAGGTGTTTTATTTTATTTTATTTTTATTTTCCCTTGATTTTTGTGATATCATCTAGCTCCAAAAGGTCATGGTTTATTTTATTATTATTTTTGGCACTGCTTGGAATCCAGGAACAATACAGCTGCCTCGTTAATTGCACTCACAGTCTTGGGAACAACATGCCTATTCAAAATATTATCAACAGGAATAATAAAGTAAGCTAGCATCCTAAATATGATTATCTTCAATTTTCGTCATATATATATATATATATATATATATATATATATATATATTGTGTGTTTTGATTAAAAGAAAACACTCCAGGAATCTATTCTCATTATAAAAGATAATAATTGCTATGTATGATCTTTTTACTTCTGATATTTGAATTGAATTCAATTTAAAAGTTTTAATGAAATTTTATAATTAAAATTATTTTAAATGTCAAAAATTGAATTTTAAATAGAATTCAATCTCTAATAAATCAAAGATAAATTCCTCTTATTTACAACACTATAAATGAGAAATTAAAATTAAAATTAATTTTTTTAAAATACTTATCTTTTTTTGTAAAAAAATAAAATCTTTGAAAGTATAAGATGTAGATGATGAAGATAATATATATAAAAAAATTAATTGAATTCTATATATTTCAAACATATGAATTCATTTTTTTTAATTAATTGAGTGAACACTATAATTATATTAAATTAAACAGAGAATTAGTTCTACACAACTTATGAAGAATTTAATAGGTGACAATTGTCTTCTAACAACGCACTTTCCTTCTATCATACTCATGTTATGCACTTGCAAATATCATACTACATTATCTAATATTTTTTCTTTTATTTAAATAATAAAAATATCTTCTAATCACTTTTCTTAAATCAAATCCTAAGCAAGCCACCCGTAGATAACTTAATATATTCACAATAATTCGTAAATCAACGATGAAATTGTCAAGAATCTCGATAGATAAATATTTTTATACTGCAAGATTGATTTATTTTTATATATTGAATCAAGATATGTATTTTTCAAACAAAAGAACATTAAAGCCGGTGGCATGAACCTCATAAAGCAGGCTTATATATGAAACATAGATAACAACCTTAATCTGGGTCCCAAATCTCGTACCTCGAGACCATAGAAAAGGTCTCCACATTTGGTGTTGTTAGCTTACATGTTTTAGGGATTCAAAATTTCCTTAGATTGAACAAGAACTGCTCGAAATTTGTTAATGAAAAATGGCTAGCCTACCCATAACGCAAAGAAGAAGAGGCTGAATACCCAACTAAGGAATAAATGGAAATGTACAGTGTCCAAACCCCTCTTAAAAATATATATCATAGTTCTAAAATATGACTCCATTTTATTGATTGATCCGTAAACTTCAAGGCCTGTATTTTATTATAGAGAAATGTTAAAAAATAATCAATTTCATATTTTTTTAATACCTTTTAAAACATAATTTTAAGTATAAAAACAAACTTCCTCTTCATAGTTGAACACGATAAAACATTGATTCTGACAAAATCCATTTGACCTGGTTGAGTTTTTTGTTTTTTGTTTATAAAAACATAATTAAGTCAACAACAAGCAAGAAAAAAATAAAATATTGTTTTTTTAATTAAAATAGGTCAATCTATGATACCTTTTAATGAATTAGATATGAGAGGATAAAAAATTTCTCCTGCCGTGGATGAGAAAAATTACCGATAGGGAGGCACGATGCCGGAGTCCAATGTGCAGTATCGAAACATAGGCTCAAAACCCCATTCAAGTACTGGATAGTTTGTCCAACATGTTTGGGCTTAGAGCCTCGGATTGCCTGTTGGAGATGAAGAAGATCTCTGAATTTTATTGGCCTCAGCTTGCAAATGAGAGAGGAGATTGGACTTGCGTGTTTTCAGAGTGTGTTTGTTAATTTTTGTAGTTACAATTCTTAAAAAATAAATTTTAAATATAATTAGTTACGATGATTTAAATATGTATTTGATAAAAATTATAGTTGAAATTTATATATAATAAAAAAAATATAAAATATTTGATGAAAGTGTGATTGTAATTACCTTTTAAATTATTTTTTATTGAAAAATACATCAAAATAATATTTATATTTTTATTTTAAAAAATATATATTTGATATCAGGATATCAAAATAATCTAAAAATATAAAAAATATATTAATTTAAAGTAAAAAAATAAAAAAAATTATTTTTTTTAAAAGCTTTTGAAATATAAAAATAATTTTTTTATAAAACTCAATTAAAAAAATATATAAAAACTGTTTCATAAAATATATATTTTTAAATTTTTTAGTGGCTTCTACAATACAAAACATAATTTAATTTGTTATTAAATATTTTATTATTATTTTTTCACTGTAAATATAAAAACTAGTAAAAAACAAAGGTAACCTAACTGTTAAATTCATGATAAAACATAAACTAACAACACCAAAATAGTTTCTAGTAAAATTACTTATTTTTAGCTTTTTTAAAAAGAAAATTACTCTAGTTTTTAGTTATACTTCAAAACTATTTCTTGTCAAATTTTTAGCTTAAGCTTAAAATATATTTGGTAGAAATTTCATTTTCATAAAATTACTAAACTCACCTTGTAGCATAGTTATTTAAATTGGGTCGATCCGATAATATGCTTATTTGAGATCTAACTGCAATATGAGTTACTCTATCAATTATTTTTTTTAAGTTTTTTTTTTTTAAAATAATGTTGTTTAATTTTTCTTTTAAATATTTTTTTTATCCAAAATAATTTTAATTTTGTTTTAGACAAAAATTAAATAAGAATTAATAGAGCCAGGTTAACCCATGGATCTGCAGATTAACCCGACTATTAATGTATGACCCCAGCCTTATACCTTGTGCTTCCCCATGTAAATCATCAATTTGCAGACTTGCAAAAATAATCCATTCAATAGGGGTTTAAGGCATGTCTCTACAAAACCCTCGTCTCACCTGCGACAAGGCAGAAACTTCAACACAGTAACCTACCACCTGCTATCATCAACCTGATACTTTACCATGTTCACTCGCTCCCCAGCAACCAAAAAGTTATCCTTTTTCTTTCATTCACACAAATCCCACTTCTCCACTAACATTGTTGCTGAAAAACCAGTCCTTGTAAGTCCTTTTTTCCCTTTCATTTTGTCATTTTTATTGTTTTGTTCTTTGATGAGGTTTTTCTAGTGATCGTATTCTTGTTTCTATTTGGATAGGTGAGAGATTTTATACATTCTGCACTATATGATCCAAAACATGGGTACTTCTCTCAAAGATCAAGGTCCGTTGGAGTTCTTGAGAGAAGCATTAAGTTCAATCAACTTGAAGGTATTGTTGATGATTTTTGATTGAAATCTTATTTTTTGTGATTTCTGATATGGGATTCATGAAAAATTTTGAATCTTTTTTTTTTCCGATGATAACAATTTTGCAATGAAGGTTTTTTTTTTAAATTAAAAAAACTGGGTCTGGCTCCTTATGTATGGCAATGCATAAATTCTGCTGAAACGATAAATTAATGAACAAACTAAAATCTCGGTTATGTTTCTTAGACTATGCATGTGCAGGAGGTGGTGTCGTGATAAATGCTTGGGAAAAGTAGTTTGCTGGGTGTAAATTAGCTGCACTGCAAAGCAAAAAATGAATCTATTGGCAGGAAATTTTGGCTCATACATAAGATGATAGGAGTAAAATTTCTATAAATTGGATTTGTTAGGAGAGCCAAAGATCATTTTTCATAAATGAATTGATGAAAAGAAGTATCACCCAATGAAAAATTAGAATTTAAAAGCATGATGCATAAAGCTTATTGAGTTATTGGCCTTATTACTTTCGGAGCTGTAATGGTATGCTGGGTATATGCTTCATGATGCACCAGTCATGTGTTTTTGTGACTTTGACACAAGCCACATTTTTTGTTTGAGCAAGTTAGTGCTTTTGATTTTCAGACTTTAGCATTGATTATTCATAGTCTGAATTTGTTTTGAGCACCCTGGACTATCATACTTTTACAGACTGAAATTTATACTTGGCTTTAATACGGCAGTGAGTAGAAATTCAAGACTGTCACTAGTTCTTTTGGAGTAATTTTGCTAAAATTTGTTTTTGAGCATCTTTTTTGCATGTTCCAGGAAGAAAAGCTTATATGAACCACTTGGATAAAATTTACAAGCGGAGTGACATCTCATGGTTTACTCCAGTAGAGCTTTTTAAGGTAATCTCCCTCCACGCCCCTCACTGCAAAATGAGAAATTCTGAGTTTTTTCAATTAAGAAAATCAGGGTTCAAGCAGCTTTTTCATCCTCATTTCATTCTCATAACTGACAAGAATCTGCTATTACTTTCTCATTTGGAATTAGCTAGAGTTTATGAAGGATTAAATAATGTCTCCTCGTATCTATTTTCTTGCTTTTCTTTTCTTTCATCATCCACCCTTTAATTCTAGATCTTGATTATCTGTTTTCACTAGCCTTTTATTTTGAAGATTCATCATAATGGTTGTAGTGAATCTTACTTGAAAAAAGTGGAAAGAAATTTTTTTTTGTCTAATGACTTCCTTGTTTTATCATGTTCTGAATCTCTCCTTCCTTCTAGCCTTGGTATGCCCATGGAATTGCTGAAGCCATAATGCGTACATCACAACTTTCTGTTCCACTGCAAGTAAGCTCCATATCCCTCTCAGATTGCAGACAGTTCATTTATTTATTTATTCTGGGTTTTAATAATTGTCTTCTGTAATTTGATGTTTAAAAGCATTCTGATTTATATCATTGTCCAGTATTTGAAGAGAAAGATTAAAGGCATGGGTTGCTCGGTCTAACTTTTTCTATCATGAATTGATCACTGCATTCTGTATGTAGATGGAACATCTAGGCCCATATTTTTCTTCTATAAACTTAATGGTCTTGAGAGAAAGATCTCAGGTTGCAATTATACAACACACAATTATGCTGAAAGCACACCTAACCATTCCCTTCCCTCTGTCCAAACATAGTGTTAGGTTCAATAGATTTACTTGAACGTTCTTTATTCTTTAGCTTCTCGTTACAGAAAACTGATATGTTGGACATTGCCTATGCTGGGACTTTTTTCTATTCATATGAATTATTGCTCTCATGTCAGATTTTGAATTTATGAATTTGATCTGGCAATGATAGCAGAGATCCAATTGTTATCTAATTTCTGGTTTCCATTGATGCCTTGAGTTCTGCATGACAAACATATTTTCTGAAATTTGATCCTGCTGTTTTATAACGTGCACTCAGATATATGAAATTGGTGGTGGATCAGGAATTTGTGCAAAGGGCATTCTAGACTACATAATGTTGAATGCACCTGCCAGAATATACAACAACATGACTTACACGTATGTGCGTTTACCATCCCTTTGTCTATCATGGAATGAGTAAAATCCTCATATTTTAACTTCAAGTTTATGCATGCCCGTGATGTCTATCTTATTTACTAGCTTTCATGGGATTGTGGATATCTTGTTCTAAGTTGCATTTCATTTGGTGCAGCTCAGTGGAAATCAGTCCCTCTCTGGCTGAAATACAAAAAGAAACTGTAGGAGAAGTTCGTAGTCACTTGTCAAAGTTTAGAGTAGAATGTCGCGATGCTGCTGACAGGAGTGGATGGGGTATGATTCCTTGAATTTTTTTAACTTATTTATTATTTCTTCATTATTCCCACTGTGGGATTGGAATATGGACTGAAGATCTGTACTTTAAATCCACTGGATGGGTCCAGCCCTTCTCCAGTAACCCTCTTGCCTTGGTAATCTTTAGTGAGACTTGGGCACGCACCACACTGTCCATAATTTTTGAGGGGTTGAGGTGAACACCATGATTCACTGAAGATTGAATGATTTTATCAAGAAAATGTATGAAACATGGTAACTCTGAGGACCATATAAAAATGGTCCTTTTCCCATTCTCAAAAAATAAAATTATTCTCCTCTTTTCTGCTCGGCTGTTCATTCCTGAGTCAATCAAACATCCTATTGTCAACACTGATCTCTGACTCCTTTCAACTATAAATCATTTTGCTATTTGTTTTTCCTGCATATCGCTGTCTCTGGCTGAGACACTGATTTTAGTTTGTCTTTCTAACAGGGGATATCAAACAACAACCATGTTGGGTGATCATGCTGGAGGTATTTATATCTGAAGTTGTTCTTTGGGTGACAAGTTGTTGCTATTAAGCCAGTGGTGCAAGTTATTCCCCAAAATCAAGTATTTAGAGATGCATGACATTCTGCTAGTGTTTTCTAGTTCCTACCTACATATTTTGATGGTTAAGATCGCATGTTTTGACCAAATTGATGCATGGGACTGTGATAAAGAATTTAAGCAATGTCATGAGGAGCATACTGACATGCTTGTTCTTTTAAGCATGAGGTCGCATATCAAACCATTTAAATACAAGAGTAGGTAGTTGCTCATAGCATTTTTCTGATTACTAAGAAAATAAAAAAATCCAATGAAGTATGAAAGATGTATACATAAATTAGTTTGTTATTATGCTCTTAGACTATAGCTTTGGTCTTCCTTACAACAACTTCTTAACCAATATGATATAGGTAGCAAAAGATTGTTCTCTTTCCTTTTCTTCAGCTTCTTACCAAAATCTTGATGCTGATTGCAAATTATGCTAACAAAGATGAAAAGTTGTTGGTTGATGAGTCTCTGCACCTTTTGATAAATACCCTTATCCATCGGTTTCTTATTGTCATCTTATGTCCCAAAAAAAAAAAAATCTATACATTATTTCTTGCAGGTTCTCGATAATCTTCCACATGATCTTGTCTATTCAGAAAATCAGGTTTTCCCATGGAAAGAAGTATGGGTTGAGAAGCAACATGACAAGTAAGCAGCAGTGTGTGATTGGTATCCCAAAATTCCTCCCTTCACATTGCATTCACTGTTTCTAGTATCGTGCAAATCTTTTTAGTCATTAACTTTGATCCTCTATTGATATACTTGGGATGGTATAAATGACTCGTAATTTAAAAGGAGAGGAAAGTGTTAATTAGCTGTGTAGTTGGTTCATGCACCTTACTTGTGGCAAATTGCTGGGGCTTGATGAGAATCTTGCATTAAAATCCACTAGGTTTGTCAATTCTAAGAAATATAATTGTGGGAGGCTTAGAATGTTAAAAGCTTCATAACAACCACAGAAGAACTTCTTTTATATTTGTCAGCTGTGGGACAAATTGCATCTTACCTTGCTTGCTCGTGTTTTCTGCATAAGCAGGGAATCACTCTTTGAGCTGTACAAGCCACTAGAAGACCCATTAATTAAGCGTTGTGTTGAGATCGTGGAACTGGACAAAAATCAGTCCGTGTCAATAGCAAAAAGTGTTTGGTCTAAGGTCTTCCCAAAACCTCGAAGATGTTGGCTCCCAACTGGTTGCTTGGTAAGGAATCAACAACTCTACCTTCCATGTCCATGATTTAGATATGAAAAAGAAACTTTCTGCTATATGAAATTTACTTCCGACAATGATATTTGTTTGAACATGCAGAAACTGCTAGATGTGTTACATGAGGTATTACCGAGGATGTCCTTAATTGCTTCAGACTTTAGTTACCTACCTGATGTGAGTATACCTGGTGAAAGGGCTCCTTTAGTTTCAACCAAGGTATGTTCTTTCTCATATAACACAGTAACTTCTTTGTATATTGTAATTTTATGGTATAGCGTCAATACATGGAATGTGAAAGGGTCTGATGTTGGTTTTGGAATTGGAGGGGCCATTTATGCATGGTCATAGAGATGATTTACCTTGTTCATATCTTGATTTGCAGAAAGATGGCCGCAGCTTAGATTACAACAGCTATCTGGATGCAAAGGTGCTCTTCCCCCCACATTTTGTCTTGTTTCATGTTTATAGGAAATGCCTTGCATGATCTCATGTATAGTGCTGGAATTTTTATAGTCACTTCACAACCAATGAATAGTCAATCATAAACTTGCTAGTCTGTGTCCATGGGACACAGCCAATGAAGGTAAGTTAACAAATAATTTTGCTATGGCTTTGTGGATCTGTTGTGCTCTATGATACAGTTGACTACACAGTTCTAAATATAGATCACCACAAACCAAAGGTCACCTTGCTACAGGACTTTGGAAATCCAATTAACCCAATGAATTCCTAGAAAAGGGCTAATTTTTATTCTACTTTCGGATGCCATGTTTGCCTTGCTAGATTCCTTAAAATGTAGGAAGGTTGGCTAGAAATTTCTTTTAAAAGCACTAGCCCCTCTCAGCTCATAGATGCATATAGATTGCTGTGGAAAGCTGTATTCAATGGAAGTCATATGTATGGCTTGGAGGGACGTCCTTTCTATTTGATGAGTTACAAAGTCAAATCCAAGTCATGTCGCATACCACTACTTTGATTGAGTTGTCTCAGGGGAAAAGCGAAATTCATTCTTCCTTGGTTAATTCCCTTTCCTCAATCATCATAATTCTTTCCTCATCATCTTTTAAATTTTGAAACCAATTTTTGAGGGTCCTGTCCCCCTACTTGTCCCGACTTTCATCGCAATGCAACCAAAGGTGTCAAGCTTATCCTATACAGTTGAAACCTCTGAAGGGAGAGCCCCAGCATAAAATTTGAAACTGTTTTATTTATTTATTCCTTTCTGAGCCTCAGCATAAAATTTGCAACTGCTTTATTTATTTATTTATTTATTTTCACCATAATGTTCCTTATGGCCTCGTTAGTCTTTGGCCTATGGGCTTCAGCCCAAGTGAGGGTATACTGGGTTTAGTGACTAGGATTTAGCTTTAAATGTCACCAGAAAACAATGTCATTAAGAAAACAAATAGAAAGAGGAGAATAGAGGAGAAACCTTTGATAAATTGCAATTGAAAGTGCTACAAATCACTTAGTTTTGTAGGTGTCCAGGTGGCAATAACTCTTGGGGTGTAATACTTAACTAATCTGATGTACTGAGCTCTTGCATTTTTTATGAACACCGAGCACATTCACAGTTACTGTTCAACAGAAAGGCATTGAATCAGTGGTCATATTTGCTCTTTCCGAGGTCATTCTTGTTTTCCAAATTCCAATGGTGCTTTAGCTGAACTCTGAGAAATTCAAGGTGTTGTAGGGTGATGCTGATATTTTTTTCCCCACGGACTTTTGGCTTTTGGAACGAATGGACCATTACTGCTCTGGGTGGATGAAACCGCATGGGGATAACTCAACCAAGCAAGGGAAGAAGAGGCGAACACTAGTGGTAAGTTGCAGAGACATAATATTCTTGTTTGAAAGAGGGGTCATTAAAGTGATCAACTATAAACTATATACCTACTACCTAGCAAAGCTAACTATCAATATTAAGGAAGTGCCTTGCTGCATTACGTTTTAAGATTAAAATTAAACAAATACAACAGTTACCTCTATGTTGGTATGTCCATGTGCCTTATTGGATTCAATGATATGTTAATAGCCCATTACTTTGCAAGATGTAGAGGAAGAGGTAAAAATGGATGACAATGAGATTTTTTCTGACCTGAATGATGATAAAATTGTTTAAAGCAATGTGGTATGCTAACTGCACTAGAGAACAGGACAGATGTCATATGCCTTTTCTTTTCATGTCTAGCTGAAGTTTATTATATCTTATGTAGCTCGATACATCAGCATTCATGGAAGAGTTTGGTTTGCCCTCCAAGACGAGAACCAAGAATGGATACAACCCACTTCTGGATGATTTCAAGAATACCAAATTTTATCTCAGTGTCCCAACTCATAACATAAAATAGGCAGTCCGCAACTCGAATTTCCAAAAGATGATTTATAAGGATACATCATGTTGACGAGGAACTTGTACAGTCTTGATTACATCATCTGAAGAGAAATGAGGCCTATAAACCAAGAGATTTGTAGGCCATTTACATAGCGATGATCTATGTGAAGCACCTTTTGCCTCCTTATGCAGTCACGTGTTTGAATTTTGCAGAGCCATTTAAAACTCAATACATTCAAACAACTGTTCTGGGATGTCTATTTCTCCAAGGAGGAAACTCCATGGTGCAACTGGGGACTGCAAGCACATTTTGCCTTGTTATGCAGTCATATGTAGTGGAATTGTGTAGAGCCATTTAAAACTAAATACCGTCAAACAATTGTTCTGGGATGTCTATTCTCCAAGGAGGAAACTCCACGGTGCAACTGGACTACATGTGCTGAAGCTGAGAAAGGGAGGTTTGCTGATTGGAACCAAAACAGCAGAAGCTCCGATGGCAAGTAATTTGAATTTAAATTTTTTCTCCTGTTATCCGAAATTTCACACCTTTTTTCCCCCAGTAAATGACCCTAAATTATATTTGTTATTTCCACCAACTACATTAGAGTTTCTGGCATGATTTCTCTTTGCTTTGTGAATCATTCTGCATGTTAGAATTTGTGGTGGCTTGTAATGTCCACGCAGAGCGTGCAGCAAGCATAGACCAAGGCTTGCTTTCCTTGTATCAAGATATATCCTCAACCTGATTGACAGAATCATACGTTCTATTCTTGCTTAGAACCTTACCTTGCTATCGCTCCTTTGCCCACCAGCCTTTTTCTCTGTTCAGAGCACAAACACTTTCCATTCCAATCACACAAACCTAGTTGTTCATTGCTCTGTTGGAAGAAACAAATTCTGTTGGAAGAAACAAATAATCTGCATTATAGAAATACAAGAAAGAAGAGAAGCAAATAGAGAGACACCTTATCAATTGTATAGGGTCCCCTGCTATTTTCTGTTATGCCAGTATTCATGGCACATGTTTATCAATAATTTTTTTATAAAAATGTTATAATGAATTCCAATAAATTTTATTTGAATAAAATCATTCATATGTAACGTGTGCATAAATAATATACAAATGTGAATACAAATATATTCAAAGCTCCATTAAAGTTTATCATGATTATAGTTTTTTAAAATATTTTTCTTCTATTTTTTAAGATTTGTTTTTGGATATATGTGAGGCAAATATTATAAATATAGACATGAATAAAATTTTATTTTTTTTCTAAATAATTAAAAATAATATAAAAAAATAATTAAGCACAATAAAGTGGCGCATGGATTAAAAACACTTATGATTTGGTGTTGGTGACCATCATTTTATTTTCTTTCTTCTTCTCCTTAAATTTAGTGCCAATCCCTTAAAATTTTATATCACTCCCTTTAATTTTTTTCCTTCACATTTGATCTTGTTCTTTTCATTATTTTTTTTAAATAAGTTATAAAATTATAAATACTTTTCAATTTTTTCCATTTATATTTTTTAATCTTTCAAATCGACCCTTATTTTTTTTTAAATTAATTTTTTTTAATTTCATCCCATTTTATTTTTTAATTTTTCAAATTTAGTCTCTATTTTTTTGACAAGCTTTTTAAATTGATTTTTTTTCATGATTTTATTATTTAAAATTAAATTGGTTGTAAATTAAAACTGTGTTAAGGATTTCATGGGTAGCTAGTTTTAGAGATTAAACTGAATTTAAAAGGTTTGCTCGAGCCCTCCCACACCCCTTAATGTTTTTATCCTTTTTAAGTTTTTTTTTTTTTTATGGTTTGTCTTTTATAAATTAATATTGAGTTCATAACCGACTCATGTTTCAAAGGTTAACATAAGTTTTTTTTTTTTTATATATATATATATAAAATTTATGTTAACCTTTGAAACATGAGTCGGTCATGAACTCATTATATATACCTTTGAATATATATACCTTTGAAACATGAGTCGGTCATGAACTCATTATATATACCTTTGAAACATGAGTCGTTATATATATATATATATATATATATATATATATATATATATATTAAAATTAATTTATTTTAATTTCATCACTCAACATTTAATTTATTCAAAATTGATTTTCATACCATTTTTTTTCTTTTCCTTTCTATTGAGTTGCGTTAATCATGTGCTCATGGTTGCAAGGTTTGCAAGTTAATTAAAGTTAACTTAATTTTTTTTTTCTATGCTATTGCTATGAGGTTAGTTTCATGTTCATAACTAGAGTCATTGGTTTCAAAAATTAACATGGATGGACTTTTTTATAGTTTTTTTTAAATTGATTTATTTTAATTTTATCATTTAATATTTTATTTATTGAAAATTGATATTTGTACTTTTCTTTTATTTCCTTTTTATTGAGTTATTTCGATCATGTACCCATCATTGTGGGGTTTGTGGATTAATCTAAATTGACTTATTTTTTCATTGCTTATATTAATTTTTTTTAATATTTTAACATTAAGTTATTTAATAGTTAAACTTCATGATTTTTTTTTTTGAATGTGATCACCCTGGTATCATGATTGGGTAAGATATTCTATATCTTGACCCAAGTGAGCTCAGAACATTTTATATGCTAAAGATTGAGTTTCATTTTATTTTTTTGTGAAATTATCTATAAATTATATAAATGACCTAACAAATATTTTTATAGATTAGTAAAATAGGGTTATACCCAAGAAAAGATATGATGATATCAGATATAATAGCTAAAAAAATTATAATTTTTTATTTGATTATTGGATTAGGTTCATAATTTTTTCAAGAGATTTTCTAGACCTAGTTCTATTATAGAGATTTTATCCATTCACTCACTATGAATTTTCTCAAATTAGGCTAAGAAGATCATGTTTGAACTAATTTTATTATTTTTCTAGATTTCATGTTTTATTTCCAATTTTCTATTATTTTTCTTCATGTTTTAGAATCAATGATTTTATTAACTAGTACAGTTGGATTTTCCTAACCTGTTTAAAGAAGTTATAAACCTCATAAAAAGCCAGACTACATTAGACTTTATTTTTAGAGAATAAAACTTTGAATTTAGAATTCTTGTCTGCAATTCTTTGCCTTTGTTTAGCTGTTGTTCTTCGTCTGTGCTTCTTCCTGCATCACCTGCACCCTGATTCTACTAAGCCGGGCGGTTCTCTAAAAAACCACTTCAAAGGATATATGAAACAAGATAGCTGCTTGCATCTAAATAGGTTGTTCTTTCATCTAGTTATCGCCATTAATGAAAGACTTGCTGGTTAATTCTTCCAAGCTCTGAATGCTCAGCTTCTTTGCCCAGCTAACCGTTTTTGAAGTGTCAGCTCCTGGACCGAAGTTGCCATACTCGGAAAATGTTATATGGTTCCTGCAAATTATGTGAACATAGAAGCCACTAATTAAACACATTTCCATCCCTAACAACATAATTAAGGCATATCTGTTTAATTTACAGGAACCAAGCTGATAGATATGATTTGTGAGCTTAGAAAGCTTGCTCATGGCCAACGAAGTTCCAGGCGGAGTAAGACCCTAGAATAACCTCTCCATGGCCTTCCCACGAAAACTGAAGAATTCCCAAACACATTGCATCATTTGGATTCGTTCTTGCTTGTGCTGGAATAAACCCTCCAAGTGCTTGTATAGAGCAATCCTACAAATAATGAAAGGATACGAACTGATCAAAAACAACAATATTAACTTAAGTGGCCTATGGTTTAGAGACATGGAACTTGGTTAAAACGTACTACTTCTATGTTGTTGAAGTAAAAGGTAGACCTCATAAATAGATTGGCCACTTACAAAGACGAAATCAACAGCACCCTGTATGCTGCAACGCTTTAAGTAATGCCAGCCTCCACCATCCAACAGTGTGTATTGCACCCCTGCAAAGCCACATTGGTAAAATGCAGTCTTGTCTCCGGTTACCATTGCAGCTACTGCTGGCACCTTGGCTTGTTTTTATGTGGAAAATTATTGGAGTTCTGCAAAACGAATAAACAATATCATCAGTTACGAAAATTTAAAAGAAAATGAAAGTAGATTTCCCTGACTGACGGACAATCTGGAAATGCGTAAAAGAGAGATTCTTTTCTTTTTTTAGACAACCATGATTTTGTCCACATAGGTCATGCTTCTGTCTACTATATAATCTGCTAAAGACATTTAAGTAGCACATTGTTCTGTTGAATAATGATCATCCCAAACAATACTAGTCCTCCTTTTCTCCTCTCCACTGAGAATGATATACGGTTTGTTACAAGGGATCTTAACCTTCTCCTTAGACAATACACAAAACAGTTACGTAGACTAAGAGAGAAATCACTGTTCATCCGTGCTTAAACAGAAGCGTGCAATTGTCTAGCAGAAAATATATTTACCAATACGTTCCAGCCCTTACGTAGATACAAACCCAATTCTTATTCTCTGATGGAATGGAATCAAGGGCAGATTGTACACTAGAAACGTTTCCATGGCCTGACTGATCAACAAGGAGTGTTTTGTAAGGCAATGCCTTTCTGTTAGGATCATACTTCTTACTACCATATCTTTGGAAGTTTTCATTGGCTAATCCTAATTGAAAACTGCACAGCATGAGAGCAAAACATGAGCATGAACACCATGGAAGAAACATCTTGATAGAGAAAAGTGATGAGAAAACTTGCGCGCAAGAAAAAAAATGGTTAAATCATGAGAAAACAACGTGTATCAAAAATAAAATTGTTTTATACGTTCTTGGCTAGTCTGAAAAAAGATATCAAAGTTCTAAAGATTTTGGAGGGGAAAAGGGAAAGCCATAAGGGTGTTTATCGAATTAGAATCAATACATGGAAAGGAACAGGAATAGTGAAAAAGATGGGGGTGGCATTTCCAGGCCCCTAAAAACCCAGCCCTCAAATAAAAGGGATCAGCTGACGTACACTAGCAGTAAAGAATTCCTAGTGAAGATTTGATATCCGCAAGTAAACTATGCTTGATCTCTTGATTGAGGGGTGATCTTTTAGCAAGATAATGGATTTTCCCTAATTGGCAAAATAAACATTATTAACGAAGGAGTAAAGCAACAACCGGCCGACTTTAAAATCCCATAAATATCCAATGATTCGGTAAGAAAGAAGATTAATCGCCACATGAAATAGTAAGAAAATTCTGATTCAGTACAGAGCATTGCCCTTGATCAAGACTGGCCCATGTCAATGGGAGTTCCAAGCAAGGACAGTGGATAGAGTTCCATTTAAGTTATCATGGTAATCCCCCTTCAATGTTCCACTGGAAACATTTTCCAGGGCATCTTGTTGAGGGAGCATTGGAACTAAACCCCTTTATGATCCTGAATTCCTGCTCTTAATTATTTCTTGTTTTCAGGATATGCAAAACACTAAGGGGGATAAAGGAAGGTTCAAAATATTATATATCTAAACTGAAAAGCCAAACCATGTTCCAATTAAACTGTTGATAAAGTTAATTCATTCGAACAGAAATTGTCAAAAAAGAAAACAGTCTGGGATGCAAAAACAATATTCTCAGAGTTTCTCATTCACTAGCAACCAACTCTTCAAATCAATATTTGAGTGGAGCAATGATGTCTAGCTGGGGACCAAGCTTCTCCTCTGCAGTCTTCTCAGCCTTGACCCTCAGTTTTGCCAACTGCTTCTTTCTCTCATAGATCAACTGGGCTCTTTCCTTTCTCTTCATCTCAAGCTCCTGCAGGGAAGAACAGGTCAGAAAAAGGTGCCTCACAAAAAACTCGATGACCAGTGTTTATTAACAAAGGCAAATTATTGCCAGTAAAATCACGCAATAGGTTGTACAATAGCTGGCATCCTTAGAAGTTAATAGCTAAATGGAAGACCACATCAAATATCGCAGATAGAAACACCATTAGTGATAAGTTGCGATCATTGTCCAGCATGTGACAATAACAGCCATCTCTGCACTGTACAATTTAAAGTACAAAGAAAACATGGGAAGGGATTCTAATTGTTAACATAATTACAGTTTGATGAAATATTTAAATAGGTAGCATCCAACTAAGGGAGAATACAGCAAGAGGGCAGCAAAAATGAAAGAGGAAGGAATTAGGTAGCCAATTCATACCTTGATGGTATCATAGTGGTTCCATCCAACCTCAGATGAAAGCTGTCCTAACAAGCAATACTTGTGTCCAGGCTGGAGCCTCAAAACCCTGATTCATCCAAAACATAGAAAGAATAAGCATCCAACTACATGAACCACAAGATACATTTTTCTCACTTAAGATCTTCCAAGAAGACTCACTTGAGAGCATCAGGGATCACCATCCTCTTTGTCTTATCATATGGAGGAGGAACACCCTCAAAAACCTTCAAACGAGCAAGAGCAGCCTCTCCACGCTTGGTCTTGTGAGGAATCATCCTTCAAACCAAATAAATTTTAGATCATAGATAAAACCAAAACAGCATGGAGAAACTAAAGTTGTAACCTGGACAACCAAAAACATTGCAAGATGCAAATACGAACACAACAAAAACATAAAAACAACTATCAACAATCATCTAATTCCAGAATATGGGGCACTTCCCCTATGAAGACACCTCAACGGCACAAACATCATTTCAAACACTAAAATTGATTCGCAAAAACTTGACAATTTCTCTATGGTAATCAACTTAAAAGTTCTTATTCCTCAAAAGCACATCCAAACTATTATCCACTCACAACTAAATCACCTGTTTGTTCTCAATAAAAAAACCTTCAACAGCAAAGAGTAACTTCAATAATAAACCCTACTATACTGTAAATCTTTATGGCTTCAGGACCCTCAACTGTTAAAACTTAAAATTTTCCGTGCTTAGAAAAATAAGGATCAGCAACGTTTAAACTTTAATTATACATCTCTAAAGATGCTAACATCTCACAAATCACAACACGGGTTATCCTCTAACAATCCAATTATCATCTTCTACATCTAACCAAACCAACAAAAAACCAAACTTTCTCAACAAAACTCAAACTTTAATAAATAAAAAACTAACCCTCTAATGGTACGCCAGAGAATCTTAGAAGGAGCCCTGAAGTGAATAGGACCATGAGAAGGCTTAGTGTTCATGCGTTTCCTCAAGAACCTCAGGTACTTCATTTTCTGCCTTACTAAACCACCAGAGATACAAATCTCTTCACACCTAACAACAACAACTTTCTGCCCATTTAGTAGCTCTTTAGCAAGTATTGATGCAAGCCTGCCTAGCATATGATGCCTTGCATCAACAACAACTCTTTTTGCACAGATCCCTGACCCAGACACCATCGTGGCTGTGTGCGTCTCTCTGCTTTCTCTGACTGAGCGGCTCGTGCGAGGGAGGTGAGAAAAGAGAAGGCCTTTAGGGTTTTTGTGTTTGTAGGTTTGAGAGGGTTTTATATGGGGTGGTTTTTTATGGACTTTAGAGAGTTGGGCTTTTAAGGTTTTGTATTTTGGGTTTGGGATCTATATATTTTGTCAGCCCATGATGATTGATGTTATGGAAAATTAACCACAAACTAAAAAGGAGTTTTAGTGTTCCCCTCGTGGAACATGGTTACTTTGAAATAGTAATTTGTTATTTTTATTTCTTGATTTTTTCAATTTAATATTTTTTATTAAATTATCTTTTAATATTATATTTTTTTATTGGATTATATTATTTTTATATATTGTAACTTTAGTATATTAATTCAATTGACTCGGATTTTTTTATTTTTTTTAATTATTTTTTTTAATTTTATCTTTTAATATTGAGTTAATTAAAAATAAGACTTTATAATTTTTTTTATTTGCATTGTGTTAAATTATTTCAGTCTTATAACCCAAGAATAATGCTTAACTAGTTAACCCGATTAACTCAAGTTTTCTTTTTATTTTCCTTAATTAACTTTTTTTTTTCAATTTTATCTTTTAATATTAGGTTGAAATTAAAATTCATAATTTTTTTTTTACTTTTTATTAGGTTATTTCGGTCTTATTATTCAGAAATAATGCTTAATAGATTAATTCGAGTTGATTTGAGTTGTTTTTTTACGTTTTTTTTAATTGATTTTTTTTTTTTTTTCAATTTCATCATTGGATCAATTAGAAATTGCATTTCATAATCTATTTTGATTTTTTTTTATATAGAGATACCTTGATCTCATGATCAGCATTGTAGATTTTTGGTATTTTAACCTCAAATAAATCAGGTCATATTTAAAATTTCTTCCAAGATGTTATTCGGTCACGAGTTATTCAACATTGGATATAGTTTTTATTGGATTATTCTTATTTCAAGATCTAGGTCGTAGGTTTGATAGGTTAACTTACTCGACTTGTTGTTTTTCTTTTTCATTGACTTTTTTTCTTCTAATTTCTTAATATAATATTGTGTCTGATTAAAAAACAGGCCTTATAAATTTTTTTCTTTGCTTTTTATCAGATTATTTAAACCTTATGACCAAAGAATAGTGCTTAACAGATTAACCCGGGTTGACTTTGCTTATTTTTTATAGCATTTTTTAAATTAAAATATGTACAAATTTCATCGTTTATCATTGGGTCAAAAAACAATTGTATAGGAATTGAGCTTTATAATTTGTTTTGATTTTATCTTTATGTCGTTATGTCAATCTCATTATCAAAGTTATGGATTTAACAAGTTATCCTGGGTTAAATGAAGTTATTTTTTCTCCTTTTAATGAGATTATCTCGATTTTATAACTCAGTTCATAAATTTAATGGATTGACTCATGTGTTTCTTATGTCATTTTTTTATTGATTTTTATTTTTAATCTCATCCATCAATATTAAACTGATTGAGAATTGAACTTCATAATTTGTTTTGATTTATTTTTTATTGGGTTATCATGATTTTATTACTTAGATTACAGGCTTGACATGTTAATTCAAATTGCTTTTTTAGGTCCTTTTTTTAATTGATTTTTTTTTAATTTTACCCTTTAATATTTGATTGATTAAGAATTAAGCTTCATACTTTATTTTGATATGCTTTCTATGGGATTATGATAGTCTTATAACTTGAGTCGTGGATTTGATATGTTGATTCAAGTTGATCTAAGTTAATCTAATATATTGTTATCTTAATATTAAAAACAAATGTCATTTTGAATTTTTTTTATTTAAATTACATTTTTACAAATCAACCGGGTTGCTTTTAGTTCCTCAAAGTCAACTGAGTCACATCGAGTCAACCCCCACATGATTTATTTATTTTTCCACTAGTAAAAAAAATCACAACATCTAAACATTTTTTATATTCAAGAAAAATTTAACCAAAACCTAGTTGAAACACAACCCAATTACCCAAAAAATAGACTTGAATCAAACTTAAAATCTTCCACTAGTTTTTGTTCACACTTCATCCACTTTAAAGGGTTGAATTTCTGAGCACTTAGCATTTTTAAGAAAAATTTGACTTGACCCAAAGTGTAGCGCAGGTTAATGCTCTAGTTACTAGAAATCTAAAAGTCATGGCCTTTCCACTGTGCACACACCATTATTCACCCTTTCATATTTTATTATAGAACTATTATTCAAGATTTTGCTTTGTTTTCAATTCAGTCGTTAAATTTTTTTGGTTTAATTTCATCCTCTTTTAGCCAAGTTAAAAGGAAATTGAATCAAATTTATTAAACAAGGATAAAATTGAAAGACAAAGGATCAAAGTAGAAAATGTCAAAAATGGATAATGGTTTCAAAATTCGTACAAAAATTTACCTTAGTCTTCACACTTCAAATACATAATTGGTCCCTAAAATTTTTTTGCCAATTCAATTTTGGTTTAAAAGTTCATTCTTATTAATTTTTTACTCTTTGGTTTGGGAGAGGAGAGAAAGTGATCACTAAATTCTAATATTAGAGAGAAAAAATGTCATTGATGTCAATTCTGGCTATCAAAATGGCTGATTTTTTAGTCAAATATTATATTTAATAAAAAAAATTCTTATTAGGTACTTGTTTTTACCTTGAAAGTGCTTTAAAAAAACATATTTAACCTCAAGTAGTTTTTTGATTTCAGGTTTTGGGGTGGTGTGTTCGGTATTTTAAAGCCATAAGTAGGTTTAACAAGGTTTTTAATGTATTTTCTAGGTATTTTGAGTAAAAAAAAATTGAAATATAGGATTTAGGATAAAAAAAACTTTCATCCTCAATTTTATAGGCACTGAATCTAAGCAAAATTAGACAATGCATTATTTACCTCAACATATTTTTTGAAAAAGTTAGGCAAATGATATGTCATCCTACAATAAAAAAATAAAAAGCCTAGTCCTTCCTAACCTTTTTCTTTTTCTTTTTATAAATTATATTTTTTTTCTATTTTTTAAATAAATGAATTTTTATGTATTTTTTTCAAAATTATTTTTTTATTTATATTTAAATAATATTTTTCTCTGTTTTATTTGGTTAATATAGCCTCTTTTAAGTGATGGTTTTTTAAAAGTTATTTTATATGTACTTAATGTTTTAAAAGATTATTCTTGTTCATCTACAATTTGTTTTATTTTTTATATAAAAGAAATTGGATAATATTTATAATATGTGTAACCTTATGTAAAATTTTCTTTCTTTTTTGTTTTATTCAATCAATTTCATGTATATTTATTTATATTATTGTTTGATTAAATGAAAATTTGATTTTGGTAAACAAAGTCATTCAACACAACTAGGTAAAATGCTCATGTTGTGATATCAAATATCTTGATCTATATATATATATATATATATATTAATTTTTTATTTGTATCTTCATTTATTGTTAATTATTTTTTTTACACACATTGTTCTTGATTTATTTTATTATATTGATGTATAAGCTTTTTGATTCACACTTATAATTTTTATGTACATATACACATTGAAAAAGCTTACATATTTATTTTTTATATAAAAGAATTTATTTGATTCACGATGGAGTGCATAGTACAGGTAAAATAACTAATTTGTTTTCAAAAATAGTTTTTTGTCGGTATGTTTTTAATCTAATGATACTTGCATTTGATTTTGTTACGAGGCCTATTAAATCTTTTCTCTAAATGCTAAGATGATCTAAATTATTGGTCAAATTCAACTAAATTTTTAAACTTTCAATTTTCTAATTTTAATCCATCAAATTATCAAGTTAAATCAATGCACCATCTTTATTAATGATTAAAAAAATATTTTCTTGTAAATTGTTTGTTACTTTTTCTAAAAAATAAGTCTAATGAAAGTAGTGTCTTACTTTAACGTAATAGGTTATTTTATTGAAGTTGAGTTTGTATATTGAATCTAAATCTTTTCATGAGTAGATATTAGGAAGACCGTTTAATAATTAAAAAAAAATTGAACTAATACATTAGGCATTGACTCACCACCTTCTCATATTAAAATACACAATGATAACATTGAAACAAGCTTATTTATTCACCATATCAAAGAAAAAAATATAAATTATGCTTTTAAGCTTTGGATTTGAGATTTTAGGTTCGTTCTAAAAAAAAAAGCATCAATGGTGGATAACTTTCAAATTACAACTAAATTGTGGGATATAAGCAAATAAAGTATTTTTTAATTGTTTTTTTCCTAATAGCATCAACCTTTTGTCTTGAAAGTCCTAAGTTCAAATTCAAAAGAATAAAAAAATCAAACATCAAGAAGTGAGAACATTTCTAAGAACGATGTGGATTTTAACACTTGAAAGGACCAAAATGTTATAATTTATTTTAAGATGATTATTTTATTAGGATTTGTTTCAAAATAGTTCTAATGACAATGTGGACTTTTACTTTATGAAATTGCTTTCTCTAAGTTTCAATATTGATGCAACCCAAACTACACCAAATGATTTATTAGAAGTTTCAATCAGACCAATTACAAGATCAAAGAAAAAACTAAAAGATGTATTCAATATACTTATTTAGAGTATTTGGGTTAAGATGAATTTTAAATATGTTATATCTTCATCAATTGATGATCAAATGTTAGTTAATCTAATCTATGTGCAAGAAGGGCCTAATCCATCTACAATATAGGCCTAATTATTTTGTAATGGTGGGTTAATTAATTTTGGCATTAGAGGTGGTTTTGGATTTTTTTTTCTTTCCAATATATAATTTTACTCTAATAAGTATAAGTTTTGATTCAACTGTTGAATCAAGTTAAAATTTTACTAGTAGTTTCTAAATGTCTTGTTCTATATTAGGCTAAAACTTTAAAGCAATTGCACATCAAGAAGGCCTTGCTATAAGATCTAGAAGCTACCATGCAAGAATTGTATTAGTTTTCTAATTGATTTAGGATTATTTTTTTTATTTTATTTAGAATTATTTTATTATTTTCACAACATTATTTAGGAAGTTTTACCTAGTATAAATAGGGTTACTTATCTTATATTTTATTTTAAAAAATTAATAAGAGATAAATTGATTATTTAGAAATAAAACTTGTGTATATGAGTTTCCTTTGACTCTTGGTTTCTCAAGCAACTCCTATGACTTATTGGAGAATTAACCAAGCTTCATATTGTATTTTATAGTTTTCATTGACGTCTCTTTATAGGCATTAAGCAAGGGTTCAATTTCTATAGTCGTAGTCTCGATACAAGTTAGCATTGTGTCAAGCTAAATTTCAAGCTTGATCTTAGCTTTCTTAGGAAGAGTTGATTTGACTGTAGGTTTTTAGATCTTTATATCCATAAAGTTTATATTAGTTGGTATCAATACAAGATTCTAAATCAGTTTATATCCCTTTTATCTTCAAGTCTTTTCATATACTTTATTGTTATTGAGTTCTTTATCTTTTTTAAAAACTAGTTATGACATCAAGTTAAAAAAAAAATATTTGTGATCTTTATTAAAAAAAGTCTTACAAAAAAAATAGAAGAACAAAGAAAAGCGCAAGAAAAACAATTGTCAGGGTGTGTGGAAAATTTTAATTAAAAAAATAGAGAGTTTGACCACTTATTTTAAATAAAAAAATCTTGAGTCTTGGGGTTTCTTAGAGATAAATCTTGAATTGGAATATTTTAGATTTACTTGGTTGAGTTTCTTGAAAATTACAACAGAAAAATGGTAGTTATTACATCATTATTTTTTTTTTAGCTTTGACCACCATATATATATATATATATATATATATATATATATATATATATATATAATTGAAAGTGTTTTTGTTATTTTGAGTTGTTTAAATCTTATTCCATTGGTTTCTTAATTTTCATAGTCTTTTTTTCATACCTTCACATCATTAGTACTTCATTGAAATTTGTATTTTAGTATTCAAAGTTTTTTAGTGATAGTTTTTAGTTTTTATTACTTCTAAAGTCTTTACATTATTTGATTATACCATTAAGATATTAATCTTTGATACTAGTTCCTTAAAGAACTCAAATCTTGACAATTGAGTGATAAAAAGCAAAGGTGAGAATATTAAAGCGAAAAGCCAAAAATTTATATGAAACACAAGAGAAGTGCTATCTATTTAATGTAAATGTGTGTGTGTGTGTGTGTATTGCTGCTAACTTAATCTATAACTCTTAATAATGTCAACTAAAAGTGAATCATCACCATTAAAAGATTGGAATATTCTTGAATAGGGTTAGTTGGCCATAAAACAATAATTGGAGTTTACAAATATAAAATTTACAAAAGTAATAAGTGGGGTGGCTGGTTTAAGAACCAAAGTGGCTAATCTTTGAGATAGGTCAAACCATAGAGGTTTAAAAGGAAAAATATCTACAAGATAAGCTAATTCATATTTGAAAAATTTTTATAGCCAAAAACAAATAAAGAGGTCAAAGATCTTGATGACAATCTTGGTTGTAGGTTTTGGCCCATGTAAGCAAAGGCTTATAGGAGTTTAATGACTTAAGCAATTCAATCATAGGAGGGTAGACATGAAGAATGGATTTTAAGATGGTTTGGATAAAGATTTAAGTACTATTAAGATGAAAATTATGGTTCTTCAAGACAAAAACAATCCAAAAGCTTATTTAAAGTGGAAAAAAAAGTGGAGTTAATTTTGTACTATCACCATTGCTCTGAGATAAAGATAGTAAAACTTATTATTATTAAGTTTATTGACTATGTTTTTATTTAGTAGGATCAACTTGTCTTAGAAAAAAAAAGTAATGGAGAGAGACCTATAAATACTAAGGATGAGATAAAAGTAGTCATGAGAAAAAGGTTTGTTCTTGATCATTATTATTGAAGACTATAAAAAATGACAGTTTGTCTCAGGGTTTTAGGAGTATAGAGGATTATCACAAGGAAATGAAGATTGTCAATATTAGAGATGATGTTATTGAGGATAGAAAAGCTATAATGGCAAGGTTTTTAGATGGATTGAATAGAGATGTAAATAATATGGTTAATTTACAACACTATACTAAGATTGAAAATAGGGTTCATATAGCTACCAGGTTAAAGCGATTGTCAAATAGAAAGGACAATATATTTCATTAAGGTAATTCAAGTTTATTTTTAGCTTATAAATTGAATTGTAGGAGAGAAGGTGCTTTCATATCAATGTTGAATCATCTAAGGCTTAGAGAAAATATCCAACCATTAAAATAAAAAAGATAGAGTTAAGATCTCATTTAATCATAATTATGATATTAAGTGTTTTAGGTATTTGAAGAGTGCATATTTAGATTTACAATGTGCAAACAAAAGGATTATGGTTATGAGAAAGTATAGTAAGATTGAATCTAAAAGTCACAAATCCGAGGAGGATGAGATGCCACCACTTGAGGACTCTAGTAATGTTAAATATCTAATTGATGAAAAGGCTTTGATAATTAATAGATCACTTAATGTTTAAATTAAAAAGGTATGTAGTATGATTATTGATGATGAGTGACATGACTAAAAAATTAATGTCTTCTCCTAAGTGCAAGAGTGTCGAAGTAATAAATAACCCGGCAAGACCAGGGTCGAACCACATGGAGGTTAATTGTATAAATTATAGATGACAATAACAACAACAACAACAACAATAGTAGTAGTAGTAGTAGTAGTAGTAGTAGTAATACTAATAATAATAATAGTAATACTACTACTACTACTACTACTACTACTACTACTACTACTAATAATAATAATAATAATAATAATAATAATAATAAAGAAGAAGAAGAAGAAGAAGAAGATGATGATGATAAACTTTGAGATGGAATATTAATGTAAGGATTAAACAATGATAATAACAAATGTCAAGGTTAGAGGTTCCACTAATGGTATATCAAACAAGTATAATATAAACTCTTGTTGTTCAATTGGAAACCACACACAAAGGAGATTCCAAGATTATTAACATGATTACATTAGTCATCTTATTCAATTAATGCTAATACTTGTAAATTTTGTCAAGCATTTATGATTATAACTTATGTTAACAACAAATCAAGTTCCTTTCATAACTCAGGTGTCGGTTATACCATACAGTATGGGCTATGACAGTGCCAAGCATTTGTTGTACCAAGTGTTATACAATATAAATCAAGATTAGTCATTTAACAAGCAAAGTATTAAAGAGTGAACAAGATAATAAATATAAAACATGTTAGTATCAAACATTAAAGTCCATATTAAGTTTATACTATACTTATTCTTACACCATTAGTGTAGCATTTTTACCTTGATATAATAAACTTAGCTAGACATAATGAAAGAAAGAAAAATAAATAAATAAAATAAGAACATAAATAAGATAAAAGTTAGCTAAGTGAATGAAAGGAAATGAAAGGCATAAACTTGATATTAATGAAAGCAAAGTATAAACAATACAAAGAGATAAAGCAAGAGCATGATCTTGATCTGGAAACCAAGATGCCTAAATGCATGGCAAATGCCTCCTTTTATAGCCCAAAATTAGAAGCTATTGATTTGATGACTAATTGATGAGTGGGTGACCAACTATTGACTTGGTGACAATTTATATCTTCTCTTGTCTACCCAAAACATCATCAATAACATCAAAATTGGAGCCACTTAAAAACATAAAAGTTGTAGGAAATTATCTTAACTTTCTTGTGTAAAAACTGCAGCTCATTTCAACTTGTAGAACTTCAGATATGGCCAAAATACTGAATAGTGCTTGGGCTGGAGGATAGATTCGGACTTCTTTTTGGACTTGAACTCCAACATATAAAAGTTGTAGGCCTATGTCTTACCTTTTCATCCATATAAAGTAGATCTAAATCTGAGATCTATAGCTCTAGATGTGACCCAATTACCGAATAGTGTTTCGATTTAGATTGCACCAACATCTCTTTTCTAAGTTTGACCATCTCTTTATCCTTTCAATTTCAGTTCTTAAATTCATTAATCAATCCTTTCATTTATGTGATATGCCTGTATTTAAAATGAACATTTACTTCAAGTTAAAGGTATCTTATATTATTAGATATATTATTATAAAACATGTTTTAGTTAAGGAGTTATTGATACTTCAAATGCAAAATGATGATATAAAACCTTGATAAAAATACACTTTTAAGTATCAATCAGCCCCTCAATTAGCTTATTACTAGTTCCTAGTAATCAAAGCGTTAAAATAAAAAAATACTTTGCAAATTCCACAAAAACAAGGTGGTAATCATTTAACTTCCATTAATCTATCCAGCTAAACAAACTCTCGTTAAATTTATATACCTGCTCAATATCTCTTAACAAGATATTCATAAACCTTTCTTTTATGCTCAATGTATCAACACATAATTATGGGGCTTTTCTTGGAAGAAAACAAAATTTTTGTTCTAATGTTTAAGGTTAACTTCCTTGGGTTGGGATTATAATTTAATATATATACATATAATTTAAAACATCATGCATCTTTAACCCATGTAACGAGCTTTCAGCTAATGACTCTCAGACCAGTTGGTCTTAGGGCAGTAGGTGTTAAGACACCCTTACGAGCTTAGTAACTCGGGTCGCAAATACTTATATATAGATAGTGCAATGTTTGATTCCCTTAAGCTTTTCTCCTCAACCGATGTAACAAGCATTAGGTCAATAGCTCCCAAGTCAGTTGAATTTAGGGTATTAGGTGTTAAAACACCTCTTCGAGCTTAATTGCTTAGGTTAGAGAGGCTACGAAACCAAACTTATCTACATTTTTATTTTTATCATTTTTTTCTTTTTTCTTTTCTTTTTTTTTGTTTTTTTAATTATATACTATCCTTTTCCCTTAGTTGGTACCTTGAACAAAAGAACAAAAAAAAAAGTAATAATCCAATATATAACCCACATTCATATGTTAAAGTGTGTGTGTGTATAAATTAAAGTTTAAGAATACATGTTAAATAAATATATGAGTAGAATTAAGTGATAACAATGTGAGAGTTTGTAAATCTGAATATTTCAAGAAGTATTATGATAGATCTTGTTATGAATGATTACTAAGATGTGTCTCAAAAGTCATAAAAGTTCTCATTACTCTACAATCATAGTAACAATAATTTTGCATATACTTTATGAAATAGAAAATATAGTATTTTTTTTAGCTACTACCCTCTCCCCCTAACTAAAATAAGACATTATCCTCAATGTTTAAAGGTAGAAATATATAGTATAGAAGATATCACCTGAAATAACGAACATTAACAAACCTGAAACACACTGAAACAAATATAAGCAACAACAAAACATAATAATAAAACCAAAAGATACAAAGATTCACAAATAAAGGCTCAAATCCAATCTAAGCTTTTTATGGCTTTCTTTAGTTGACCAATTTATACGACTCATGGAAGGATCAATCACAGGAATAAAAGATTGTAGTTGGTCAATCAATTGTTCAGCAGTAGCAGTAGAGATTATGATTTATCGTGCAGAAGATGTTAGAAATTCTTGTTCCATAATATAATCAAGAAAAGATAACAACTTATCATAATAACCATTAATTTTTAACAAACCTATGGGTTTATGGTAAATGTGCAGTTGGGCCCAAAAGGAAATATGAAAGATATCTTTCAATGTACTTAGACCACCTGGTAAAGCAATGAAGACATCAACATGGTTAAACATTGCATTCATTCGAACTGACATTGTGGAGACCTGAAGTTCCTCTCCAATTATTTTTCCAATGATCCCCCCTTGTGCTAAAGCTTTGGGGACGACCCTCAAAACTTGACTACCTTTTAAAAATGCAATTATTAACACACCTCCTATTAACCCAAGACTACCTCCCCCATATACTAAATGAATCTTTCTCTCAAGTAGCACTTGACCAAGATGATTTACTTATTCTAAAAACTCCTTTTCTTTCCCAGGACTAGATCCACCGAAAACACAAATATTTCTTATATGATGACTTGAGGAACTTGCTATTTCTACACACTTCTGTATTTATTGAATGTATGGGTTAAGTAGAAATGAAAGGAAGGAAGAGAGGGTTTTATAGATAAGAAATTAGAAAATCAATCATACCACCTATATATAGGCCAGCTAGAGTCTTACTCTCTCTCTCTCTCTCTCTTTTTCTATTTCTTTACTTTTAAAAAAGCATGTGTATGTACAGGTAGTTGTGATTGTGACTCACATCTTCTCTTGGTTTTACCTCCAAAAATAACTTAAACGCCCTCTATAGGTCGGGGATAGGCTTCCTATCTAATTTTTAAAAAAACTAGCAAACATGGTTTTTTTTAGTCAGATTCCCAAGACTATATCAAACATGTTCTTTATGAAAATGAGTTTATAAGTTATGAATTGCACGATACTTATCTCGACTATGATGAGACTTAAGAGTCAATAGAAGATTATCTAAAGACTCTCTGTGTTTTGAAATAAATGCCACCTTTTGATAATTTTCACAAATTTTGCGGAATGCATTTGATTCCTTGAATATGGTGGGCCAGTAAAATCCACTTTGTAAGATTTCTACAGTTCTTTTTTTTTATGAGAAATGATCCCCACGTGTCTTAGAGTGACAAAATTTAATAACATTACTTACCTCATTGTTGGGAATGTATCTTTGAAATATTTGATCAAAACAATAATTGAATAAGTAAGGGTCATTCCAATAAAATATTTGTACGTTGCTCAAAAATTTTCTTTTGTCTTCGGTACTCCAGTGAGTTGGCAAAAATCCTAAAACAAGAAAATTGATATTTTTAACAAACCAAGGCATTGAACTAAAAGAAAGTAGAGATTTATTAGGAAAGTAATCATCGATTGATGTGATGTTGGGTGTCAAATCTGTTGTCACTTTTGATAAAAGATCCACATCAATATTTTCGGTGCCTTTTTCATCATCGATTTCTTCCTGATTAGTCAAGGCATGAGGAAATGAAAGTGCTGGTAGGGAATCAGTCTTTTCCTTGCAATATTCAGATTTAACCCCTTCCTTACCCTTAGAGATTGACTCATCATCTTTCTCACAAGATTTAAGAGTGGGTTTTTTTTAATAACCTTACCACTGCGAAGAGTGATGACTGATTTGACTTGATCCATATGTTGACTTCCATAACTACTTGCATTTGCATTGTATTGCTCCTTCGAATTTTGCTGTGGTTAAGATAGAAACTTATCTTTCTCTTGAAAACTGAGAGCAAATATGAATTTTGCAAGAGTATCTTTAAAATCTATTATGTTTTAAGCGAGTTGAGTGTTGATTGTCTCTTGCTTTTCAATAAATACATACAAAGTTTCCTCAAAATTTCTTGTAGGAGGTGGAGCATAAGGAGGTGCATATCCATGAGAATTTTGAAAATTATGGTGTGCTTGAAATTGTGGTGGTAAAGTTTGTGCATTGTCATTCTTCCAACTGAAATTTTGGTGATTTATCCAACCAGGGTTGTATATTTGCGAGTATGGGTTCTGATTGGGCCTTTGAAAACTGTTTAAATCATGACCTTGTTCATAGAGATATTCCTTAAAAGAAGGCAAGGTTGGATAATTATTGGTTGAGTGTTCATTTGTTTCACATATTAGACACACAATGTTTTGAACAAATTTTAATTTACCACTCTTTTTCAATTCTAGTGCCTCGACTTTTCTAAATAAAGATGCAAACTTGGCTTAAAGGTCATGATCTTCCTTAAGGTTGTACATACCTCCACTAGATGTATGAGGTTGGGTTTTACTCGGTGCCTCATAAGTACCCGCGGTGTCCTAATTTTGAGCATTTTCAGCTAACAAGTCTAAATACTCCATTGCTTCATAAGGGTCTTTATCTTTAAAAGTTTCATTGCACATCAATTCAACCATTTGCCTATCTCTAGGTATTAACCCTTCATAAAAATGTAAAACCAATCTCCATGTTTCAAAACCATGATGAGGGCAAGTACTAAGCAAGTCTCGATACCTATCCCAATATTGGTAAAATGTTTCTCTTGGTTTTTGAGTGAAAATAGTAATTTGTCTTTTAAAAGAGTTTGTTCTATAAGATGGGAAAAACTTCTTTAAAAACTGTTGTTGCATTTCATCCCAAGTACGCATGGATCCTGGTCTTAAATTTTGTAGCCATGTTTTAGCTTTATCTTTTAATGAAAAAGGAAAAAGCTTTAATCTGATGGTGTTCATGCTACAATTTAAATTATTATATTTGTTGCAGACCTCCTCAAATTCCTTTAAATGCAAGTATGGATTTTCCAATTCTAAGCCATGAAGAGAAGGTAAAAGTTGAATAATGTCTGGCTTAAAATTAAAATGAGATGCATCGGGAAGAAAAAACTATGCATGATGCTGCACTTGTTCTTGTGGGATTCATGTGGTCTCTAATTGTTCTAGCATGGTTATTCTCATTATGAAGTGATTGATTATCTTTTTTGGCTATTTTTTCTGAAAATGATGAGGATATCCTACAAAATCTACCACTTGATGTACGTGACCACACTCTCATGCACGTGCAGGAATAGAATAAAAGGAAAAGGAAAACAAAAAAAGAAGAAACAAAGTTATATACAAGAAAAGAGAAAAGAGAAAATAAAATAAATATTATAATTTATACAAAACTTACCTCCCCGGTAACGATGCCAAAAGCTTGACACGACTAAAAGATTAATGTTTTCTCCCAAGTGCAGGAGTGTCGAAGTAATAAATAACCAGGCAAGACCGGGTCGAACCACATGGAGGTTAATTGTATAAATTATAGATGACAACAACAACTACAACAACAACAACAACAACAATAATAATAATAGTAAAACTAATATTAATAATAATAATAATAATAATAATAATAATAATAATAATAATAATAAAGAAAAAAAGGAGAAGAAGAAGATGATGATGATAAACTTTGAGATGAAATATTAATGTTAGGATTAAACAATGATAATAACAAATGTCAAGGTTAGAGGTTCCACTAATGGTATATCAAACAAGTATAATATAAACTCTTGTTGTTCAATTGAAAACCACACACAAAGGAGGTTCCAATCAGATTATAGATTGTTAACATGATTACATTAGTCATCTTATTCAATTAATGCTAATACTTGTAAATTTTGTCAAGCATTTATGATTATAACTTATGTTAATAACAAATCAAGTTCCTTTCATAACTCAGGTGTCGTTATACCATACAATATGGGTTATGACAGTGCCAAACATTTGTTGTACCAAGTGTTATACAACATAAATCAAGATTAGTCATTTAATAAGCAAAGTATTAAAGAGTGAACAAGATAACAAATATAAAACATGTTAGTATCAAACATTAAAGTCCATATTAAGTTTATACTATACTTATTCTTACACCATTAGTGTAGCATTTTCACCTTGATATAATAAACTTAGCTAGACATAATGAAAGAAAGAAAAATAAATAAATAAAATAAGAACATAAATAAGATAAAAGTTAACTAAGTGAATGAAAGGAAATAAAAGGTATAAACTTGATATTAATGAAAGCAAAGTATAAACAATACAAAGAGATAAAGCAAGAGCATGATCTTGATCTGGAAACCAAGATGCCTAAATGCATAGCAAATACCTCCTTTTATAGGCCAAAATTGAAAACTATTGATTTGATGATTAATTAATGAGTGGGTGACCAACTCTTGACTTGGTGACAATCCATATCTTCTCTTGTCTGCCCAAAACATCATCGATAATGTCAAAATTGGAGCCACTTAAAAGCATGAAAGTTATAGGAAATTATCTTAGCTTTCTTGTGTAAAACATGCAGCTCATGTTGACTTGTAGAACTCCAGATATGGCCAAAATACTGAATAGTGCTCGGCAAGAGGACAGATTCTAACTTCTTTGTTGTTGCAATAATTTGGACTTGAAAATGGCCTTTTTAGATGTTAGCTCCATATAAAAGTTGGAGGCATATGTCTTACCTTTCCATCCATATAAAGTAGATCTAAATTTGAGATCTATAGCTCCAGATATGACCCAATTACTGAACAGTATTCCAGTTTGGATTGCACCGACATCTCTTTTCTAAGTTTGGCCATGTCTTTATCCTTTCAATTTCAGTTCTTAAATTCATGAATAAATCATTTTATTTATGCGATAGGCTTGCATTTAGAATGAACATTTACCATAAATTAAAGGTATCTTATATTATTAGATATATTATTATAAAGCATGCTTTAGTTAAGGAGTTATTGATACTTCAAGTGCAAAATAATGATATAAAACCTTAATAAAAATACACTTTTAAGTATCAATTAATGGGAGTTGTGCTAATGTTGCTAGCACTATAGTTGTTAGAAAATTAAATCTGAACATTATTAAAGATGAAAAGCTTTATAGACTTTAATGGTTGAATGATTATAAAGAAGTAAAAGTTACTAAGTAGGTTTTTTTTTTCTGTTAGAAAATATAAGGATGCGATTTTGTGTGATGTTGTGCCAATATATATTACTCATTTATAATTAGGGAGACCTTTGCAATTTGATACAAAAACCAATCATGATAGGTTTAAGAACATATAATCTCTAGAGAATGGTGAAAAGACATTCATACTTGTACCATTATCCCTAAGACAAGTGTATGAAGACTAATTAAAATTGAAAAGAGTAAATAAAGCCAAAGAAAAAAGATCAAACCATGTGAGAATGTGATAAAGAGTGAAAATAAAGTGAGCCAATAGAGAAAAAAGATTAGATTTAGATAAAATAAGAATTAATAGGGATCCAACTTATAAAAGAAAGAAGAAAAGAAAAGAGAAAAAGAAAAAGAAAGGGTGAGAAAAGAAAAATTGGAAAATTTTAAGAAACATGCTAATTTTTATAAAAGAGAGATGAGATAAATAATGCTTATTTTTATGATATGGATATGATTTTATTAAAGATGACCTAGTCATTTTGCAATGATAGACTAATTAATTTTGGCATTAAAGATGTTTTGGACTTATTTCTCTTAATGCACAAGTTTATTCCAATTAATAAGCATACTTTTTAATCGGACTGTTATATTGGGATAAAGTTTTACTAGAAGTTTTCAAAGGTTTTATTCTATATTGGGTTAAAATTTCAAGATAATTAGATATCTAAAAGACCTTAGGATAAGATTCAAAAGCTATTGTGTAGAAATTTTATTAATTTCCTAATTGATTTATGATTGATCTTTTTTCTATTTTATTTAAAAATATTTTATTATTTTTTCAGCATTGTTTAGGATATTTTACATAGTATAAATAAGATTATTTAACTTGTATTTAGGTTTTAAAAATAATAATAAAAGATGGTTTGGTTATTTAGAAATAAAACTTGTATGTAAGAGTTTGTTTTTACTCTTGGTTCCTCATAAAACTATCATGACTTATCGAAGAATTAACCAAGTTTTGTGTTGTTTTTTATATTTCTTATTTATGTCTATTCATAGGCATTATGTAGGGGTTCGGTTTTTATAGTCTTTATATCTTTATATAAGTTATTATTGTGTCAAACTTAATTACAAGCCTGAATTTAGCTTTTTTAAAAAAGATTAATTTGGATATGAATTTCTATATCTTTATATCTACAAGGTTTGCATCAAATATCCTAATTCTTTCATTATCTTCATTTCCTTTCATATTTGGTTAATGTTTTATGATAGAAAAAATATAAAAAATAATATAAATATATTTGATTGCAGGGACAAAGACAAATATATAAAAATAAATCTATCTCTAGAATAATTTTTAAGTAAATTTATGTTTTTTTTAAAATAAAAAGAATATGTTTAGTGGCATGAATAGAGACAAAGATGTAAAAATATTTATATTTCTAGGGTAATTTTGAAATCAGTTTAAGTTTAAGTTGTTACAATAAAAAAAAATGTCTCTTTTATCGTAATTATCTCTCTACCACGAGACAATATCCAAACTTTATCGTAGTGCTTTCTAAAGTTTAGTACAATGTCGAGTAACATCATGTTGCCTTATCATGCGCAAACATCACCTCTCTAACATGAAAGCAAGATCTTCCTCTTATGTAAGAAAACACCAAATGAGCATCCATGATAAACTCACTTGACACATTACCTGCATGATAAACCCCATGCATTAAATGCACTGGACACCATCCTAATTGACTCAAGGAGAAGCCAGAAACAGTAACCCCACATGATAAAACTTTCTACAATATGCTGGACAAAATTGGGGTGAGCAAGCATGAACCTTCACAAACTCTCAATTAGGGGACCCTACGACAATGGCAGCATCAGGGTCCAGCCTAATACTACCAAATCTTGATTCCGACAAGTCAACCCACTGCAAGAAGATACGGGACTCGTTGACCTTCGACCTCATAATAAGTGAAAATCATTGTGGTTCGAGCATGCATCATCAACGAAATCTGTCTCCACAACCCATTTTCTCTTCCCTGCCAAACCAACTTCTGATCCACCACATATATATATAGGACAAAGAGACCAGAGACACTCGGTTACCATGGTACTAGCAGCCAGCATGTGTAATTTGTTTGTTATCACGAAAAAAAAAATACAAACAAAGTCAACCCAATTGTATATCTTCTGTCATTCTCAAGGATGAGACTTCGCATCAAAATTATTCATAAAGGTCCTTACTTTTTACACTTTGTCGTGAGTTTTGAACTGTGATGGTTAAAGAAAAGCTATCTTCTTAAAATGTTTTATTTTAAAATCGGTAAGAAACGCTATGTCACATTCTTAAAATGTTAATTGTTATGTGGTGTAGAGGTGTCTAATAATACTAATCTATGCAACAAATTAAAAGAAAATAGAAAAAGGAAAAAGTCTAGATCAGAAGGCTTGCATGATTAGCAAAATTAATCACCCCCACCATTAATTGCCAAAGTGCAAATACATGTTCTTACAATATTGAAGATGGAAAATGTAAAGAGAATAAGAACCAAGAGACAGACAGACTGTATACACATGGGCTCGTCAGAATCACTAGTCCAAACTATCCAATACTTAGTTACTAGATCAGTAACTAGTAATTATTAAAAAAAAAAGAGGGAAAAACAATGGGGGAAAAAAAAGCTATAGCCAAAAAGGATAATCTAGAAGTAGGTATGTATCAAAATACATAGCAGCTCATCTTTTCTGTACCATTGTTGACTTTTATCAAATGCTGCTATTTGCATGGATGAAATTGAATATCTGTTGAACTGAGCTTGCTATATCTTCTGCTGTAAACCCAGAGTCACTTGCAATCTGAACCAAAGAAGAAAAATACTTTTTATTCGAGATTGATTCAGTTAAAAAAAAAAAAGGGTGTTAGACGAGCAAAGGGCAGCTGATTTTATACTTTGACATTAAATGAATAGAGAACAGTTTGATCAATGGTGGTGATGTTGGTGTGGAGTATGTTAAGCTGCAAATCTTCTAGTGCTGCAATGGCCTTAATGAGCTGGCCTGGCCTTCTCCTAGACAGGATCTTGATCATGGCATCAAACCCTAAAAGCTTTACTTCAACATCAGCCAAGCAAGACTTGTTTTCAGCTGTTTCTTCACGGAGTCCGGTCTCGAAGTCCACGAGCTTCATTTGATCATTTGGTAGAGGCATAGGAGAAAAGAATGCAGGCTGAGCTGGTTGTTGGATTGCAAGAGAGGAATCATCCATCAGTCTTCGCCGTTTCTGGGATTCTAGGCACTGAAGTAGTTGTTCCAATTCTCTCACAAACTCTATGGCTCCACCAATTATTGAAGCTTGATCTCCCTGCATATCCACAAAAACCAATATCCTGTTATAGAATGTCTTAAAAGACTAAAAATGGTTTCCAATTTGGTGGTTGTATATCAAACAAATTAAGATTTTGATAAAAAAAAAAAATCAATTGAATTTTCATGGCATTTCTTGAATGGAACACATAAAACTTGATACCCGTTGCACATATGATCCTGGCATGAGAGACCTCAAGACTCGAAGATGCTCATTCATTTGCTTTCTTCGATTTCTTTCAACTGCAATATGAGTCATTCTTTGGCTCTCAACTTCCTCACTTGTCTTGATAGTTCTTGGCCTTTTTCTCTTGTTCTTCCCCTCTGGTATAGGGTTCTTGTTTTGAAGATCTTGATCTCCAAGAAACTGAAGTTGCACCGAGTTGTTATCCGAAATCCTAGCTTCTTCATCTTCTCTAATTCCCCTCTCTTCCCCCACCATTCCTGCCCTATTCTCCCCACTACTTACTCCTGTAAACATATCTTCCATATTTTCTCCACCTAGTTGAGGAACCCTTATGGATTGTTCCTCAATCTTATCATTCAAAACAGGAAACTTAAGGAAGTAAACCGGATCAATCCCAGTTTCTTCCTCCGATATCTTGTTTTGATTTAAGGCCAACTTAGGCCCAAAATCTGCAAATTGCATCACATCAGCGAAGCTCAATTTATCGAAAGAAGTAGAAGTGCAAAACCCGGATGACATTTGTTGTTGATGTTGTTGAGGATTATTGAGCATATAATCAATCATCCCATTGTTGCAATCATCATCACCAGAAGTTTCACCTATCCGCTGCTTCATGAGTCCAAGGTGGTCTTGTTGTTGATGATGATGATCTAGAGAGTAATCTAGCTCAGTAAAACTTCCCTGCGAGAAGTAAAGTTCAGAGCAAAGTAACATGGTGGCGAATTGATTTATCAATAAAAAAGACAGTACTATACTAGTGAGAGCTAAGATACCGAGTAATTCTCTTCTTTATCCATCGCTATATATACGTGTGTGAATGGCTTTAATAATAAAAAAATAAAAAAATAAAAAACCCTGAAGCTAGAAGCTCAATTCATGCAAGGACAAGCTGCTAGTCAAGTTTCTTTAACCATTGTCCACCTGAGAAGAAAAAACATATGATTCCATCAAATTAACAGCAAGTAAATATCGTACTACTAATAGAGACATAAACTTAAGGAGCTAGCTGTTGTAACACTAGGTTTTGGTTAGAGTAGAAAAAACATGAAACAAAGTTGCATGGAAGTGATTGGAAATAGAAGTTGCCAAATAATAACCTGATTGGAGAGAGACGATGAGAGAAGAAGAATAAGACAAAGGGTCAAAATTTAAGTGGGGTTATGATATTTTGAAAGGCAGAAGAGGCATGGGGTGCCCCCATGGAAGTAGATTTTATATCAAGTGAAAATTTCTTGGATTGAGGGGTGGCGAGTGTTGTCTTTACATAATGGGCCAGGATTGCCTGTAAGAGCTGGCTTTGACTTGATGAGAGGGAGAGGGAGAGGGAGAGGTGGGGGAGAGAGAGAGGAGCCTTGTGGATTAATGTCCACCTTACAGTTTCACCTCCCTTTCACCTCCCATTATTTATGTGTTTCACAGGCCACCAACGCTCTTTTCATTGCTTTTTACCACCTCTTTTCATGACTCTAATTAAAGATGAAGGCTGCAGATTTGAACATTTCAACTTTCAACTCTGAAAATTAGATGATATCGTCTGGGGTATCATGGGCTTGATCTGCACTCCATTTCAATCCTCGTCACTTTCACATGTGATCCATTCATGGTATAGTAATATTTTAATGTAACACTATTAATGAAGCGAGCATTGCCATGCATTTGTAGCTTCCTTTTCTTTTATCTTCTAGATTACAACTCCAAGATGTGATCCTGGAAAAATTGGGCGCTAGATCATGTTCTTATATATAAGCTAGCACAATCAGCATGGTTGGATTCTCATGTATTATGAGTTGTTTGGAATTTAATTAGCGGTCATACCGCATACGTCCAATTATGAAATTTCATTATGTAATAATATTAACGAATAAATTATATATGAAATAAATAGATAAATATTTTTGTATAAATATATAATTGACCACGATTATTTATCTAACTATCATTTAACGTTGAATTTTTTTTATAATTAAAAACTCAATTGTCAAATTCAGTATATCATATTACCATTAGTTTGAAATAGCATATTTGCCTTTCTTCGTCTTTAACAGGAAGGAACAAATTTAAGCACAATTGCATTGCATCAATTCTCATGAGGTCTAATGTTTTGTTGAGACATTACATTAAAAAAACAAATGCATAAGAGATTCCCTGTGGCCTCATTGTTGATAGGAATGATGCAATGACATCTTTGTCTTTCAAATAAAAAAAAACATGTGAACTAGTTTTTTAAAGATAAAAAAGGTTTTTTTTTATAGAATGCATATGACATTATAAAATTATTTGGAGGGGGGTGTTTATAATTTCTAAATTCCCTTAAAAAAGTATTTAGCTGGTATAATAATGTTTTTGCCGATCAAACAAAAAACATTTAAAGTGGTCTTCGAGGGTAAAAATATAGTTTTAAAATTCGATCTGGCTCGACAATTCGACTGTAGACTCAGGGTTGGAGCTAGGCTAGGTTGAAGAAAAAACTAGAAAAGAAAAAACCTAATGTGACCCGAGAGGTTAACTCAGCAATCCAGTTGATTGCAAGGCCATGTTAAAAACCCGATTGCAACTCATTGACTTTTTTTTTTTTACTAAAATGATATCATTTTAATTTTTGTTTTTAAAGAATTAATAGGAGTTACCCAATGACTCAGTCAAAACCCAAAACTCAAGCCTTGAATTGGATCGCGTCTGTAACTATAGGTAAAAAAGTTTTTTTTCATGGAATACATCTAACATCATAAAATTGATGAGGGTCTCTTCATAATTTTTAGAATAATAAAATAAAATAAATACCCTTAAAAAACACTTAGATAGTTGAGAGAGTCTTTGGTATGATTTTGCTTTCTTTTTTTTAAACAGTAAATTGATATTGATATTCTTAAAGACAAAAATTATAAGGCTAGCTTCTAGAGGCTTTTTCATTCTTTCCAATTGGTTTTGTTGTTATTATGAGATTAGTCAAAGGTAATTTATTACTTTGATAAATATAGGATTTTAAAAAGAAAAATTGGTTAGCATGTATGGGTGGTTCACATACATTTCGAGCAACGCGTGAATTGCTTTTAGTGGTGGTATTTGATTCATCTTGGCGTTCCTATCGTGAAGAGTCAGGGCATGTGGCAAAAGGAGCTCTAATTTGGAGTTATAAGCCTTTTTTTTTCTTTTTCTTCTCTCTCCCCTTCTTGATTTTCAAGCCTACCCTTCAATTAAGTTTTCCTTCACTTTTGGTCCATTTTATTTTAATTACTATTTCATCTATTTTGAATGATTTATAAAAAAGAAATTTAATTTCATCCTATTGGTCATTTTGGTCCATATTCTTTTGATTATTATTTTTTTATTTAGGATGGTTTTTAAATTTGATTTCTTTTTGTAATTTTATCCTTCATTTTTTATACCATATTTGATCCTTATTCTTTTGATTATTTTATTTTTTTCTTAGGAAAATTTTTTAAATTTATATTTTTTCCAATTAAATACTTCAACATTATATTTAATGGGAATTGATCTTCTTAATTAAACTGAATCAGGATTTTATGAGTTGCAAGTTTGGGATATTAACCCAAGTTTAGGATATTTCCCTCAGGTTTGCTTGGTTTTTTCTTTTCTTTTTTAAGGCTCATGTTTTTTTTTTCAATTCCATCCCTTAATATTTATTTAATTGTATACTAGGCTCTATTATTATTATTATTATTATTATTATTATTATTATTATTATTATGCTTTTTATAGGTTTTTTCACTAATTTTAACAATAACTCGGGTTATCTCAAGTCTTTTTATTTGTTTTATTTGTTAAATTTAAGTTTTAAAATTAATTGATTAAACATTAATATGAGATGCCAACTTCATAATAGTTTATTTGGTTTACTTTCTGAGTCATTGCTTTGAAGGCACATACAACCTTTTTAAGTGTTGTCATGAAGTTTTTAGCAATGACAATAAAATTGTTTTGGTGAGCTTTTTTTATTTAAGAAGCAGTGTCCATGATAAAATAATAGTAATATATTGTGTCTTTGCTTTTAGGCTTAGGATTTTGATCCAAAATCATTTTTGGTTCCTTTAGTTTAAAAATTATACAATTTAATCTCAGACTTTATTTTATTTATATTTTAGTTATTAAGTTTGAAAGAGAGTTATTGGATTATAGTGAAGGAAAAAGAAAGAGTTAGTTGTTTGAATTTCATGCATAAAAATAGTCAAATTTAATGTCAAAGTATCTCTCTTGACAAAAAGAGGTCATTGAGGTTTTTTTGGGCTTCCATGTCACCTGAAAAAGTAGATCAAGATTGAGAGAGTTTTTTTATTTGATTGTGTATTTTAAATAAAATTGAAGGTTTTTGTAGTTGGAGAGTTAGTTTCATGAGGTTTTAGGAGTGTTTTTCATGAGTTTTTAGGTGAAGAAAAGTTGAAAATCTAATTTTAAGGTAAAAAATAGCATAACCTGATTTTCTAGCTACATCTATAGTAGCTAGATTTTGAGCAACATACAACACGTCTCCTATCATTTTTTTTTAAGATGGACAGCACATTATTCATCCATTTTAGAAAGGAAAAAAAATAATGGCTTAGGTATTTAAGTCTGGATGAGCAAACCCACAAGCTTATATTTATTTTTAAAGGTGTAGGTGCATTGGGCCACACATGTTAGCTTGTCTAGGTTGTTTTTTCTTTAGTTTCTTAGAAATTAAGTTTATATATATATATAAACTTAATTTCTAAGAAACTAAAGAAAAAACAACCTAGATAAGCTAACATATATAATCTTTTAAATTCTAATATTAATTAAGAATTTTTTTTAGATGTTATTCCATCTAATTTTTACTTTGTTCTTGAATAATTGTTCTTTTTCTTACAACCCATCATAATAATAATAATAATAATAATAAATTGCTTGGTTGCTTTAGTGCATTCATCAATTTTTGTTATATATAATTAAATAAAAAATATTTTTAGAAAAACAAATTTATTGAACTTAGTCGAATCCACAATCTGGGTCGCAAATACACACACACAATCTTTTAAATTCTAATATGAATTAAGAATTATTTTTTAGATGTTATTTCATTTAATTTTTACTTTGTTCTTGAATAATTGTTCCTTATCTTACAACCCATCATAATAAAAAAAATTACTTGGTTGCTTTACTACATTCATCAATTTTTGTTACATATAATTAAATAAAAAATAGTTTTAGAAAAACAAACTTATTATTGAATGTAGTTGAATCCACAATTCAAGTAGCTGATTTGATAGGTTAACCCAGATTAAATTCATATGTCTTCACTTTAGTATAAAAAAATATTATTTTAAAATTTTTTATTGTGTCACATCAAGTCAATCCATATATAATTTAATTTGAAAACTCAACCTAGACAAAGATTCAAATCAAAATATTTTAAGAATACTAGCTGAGATGGATTTAATAATATTTTCAAAAAGTTCCTCGAGATAACACTTGAGTGGTGTATTATTATTATATTTTTTTATACAATCGTATCAAAATTATTAGGTTGTTATTTTTTTATAATTGAAAACTTAGAATAACAAGAGAATGTTGTTTAAGGAAAGAATATTATGATATACATTTAAAAAAAAATTAATATCTTTTTTATCCTATTTTAAATCATCTTAAAAAAATTTGCATGTCATCTAGATGATTTTTATTTTTATTAAATAAATAATATAGAAAAAAATTGTTATATTCTTTTTTAAATAAATGATATTAATAGGAAGAGGAAGACTTTTGGTAGCGAATTATTTCGATACATTCAAATTTAAATTATTGCTCTTCTTATTAAGAAAAAAATAGTATTATATAATTAAGTTAACAAAATTGAAAGGCTTCTGATCAAAATATCTGTCTACTCTTATTTTTCAACTTTTTAATTAGTGCTAAAGATTCTTTTTTAGTGTTTATTGCCGTAATCCTTGATCTATTATGTTAAACCTTTATATCAATTTTTTTATGTGAAAAAAATTTGAAGACCCACAACATATAAGGGTCAATTTAGAGAATCCATTACGTCTCCAAACCATCTTCTGAAGACTCAGAAACGTCAATTGATGCCTACATGAAATTGAAAGAATTCATAAAAAGAGCTTTAGGGTTCACATGATACAAGTGATGAGTCTTTTTCCCCCTTTTTGGATGAGCTTATTCAAGAAAAGAGAACACATTGCCAATCACGAGTTGCTAACAAAAAGTAGCCTGAACCGCTTTGTAATGTACCGAAGGAAGGTGCTAGGGCCCCTTATATAATCTCCACTGAAAAAAGATTCAAAAGACCAAAACAAAACAAAAAAAAAGCCGATGCCAGGCCACAACACTAAGATCAAATATAATTTCCACTGAAAGCAGGGAAGATGGCCCTAGTCATTTTAAACTCGTAAACAAAAGGAAGAAACAGCATGATCTACAGTTTTCACTTCACAGATTAGAGAACCACACATCAAGACACAGCAACTGGTCCTAGACGACACTCGGGACTTTTTTCAGTGTAACGATTCTGGCAGAACAAATTCTTGTTTGTTGGAAGGGGAGAATTATACATTCAAATCTTCCTAGAGCAGTCCAATTCCCACATCCTCCTTCCCCAGCCCCTAAAAACTTCAGAAACATAATTATGAAATGAAACAGTTTATAGACCGACAATACTGAGCAAAGACCACAATAGGAGCTTAAATCTCAGGAAACCTCAAAATGCTGGCCAACTCCTGTTTGGCCATAATCATGCGGAATAGTAGCAGAAGTGGTTGCTCAAACACACTAGGGTTCCTCCATTCACTTGGAGTGCCAGAATTTCGGAAGCTAAAGCCATGGGATAATCACACATGCAATGACCAGAATTATGAGGTGTACTCAAAAGGCTGTGGAGGCTGGGGTTCCTCGTCAACAGCCATGGCTGATGCTGAACTTTGCTGTCCTGTGGTTGAACCACTAGCTGGTGATGCTGCAGACGAAGGTGTATCTGTAAGAGAAAGCACCTCAGGTTCAGTTGGTTGCAGGTCTCTCAAGAGAACAAACCCTGAAGGTGCTGACTTCACTGGCACATATCTGCTGTCTTCCATAAATTTAATAAATTTCTCCTGGGCAGGAACAACCCTGGCTGGGTTCGTCAAAATTTCTTGAGAAGGCTCGGGCTCTGCTTTCTTCTCTGGTTGTCCATCAACCTGTCAAAACATGCAAAATAATTGTCTGATGGTGATATGGCAAACTTAAGAATGCATCAGAATACCATGACAATGGACTTGTACATTTTAGCAGTCCTGTTTTTCCATACTAAGTGAAAAGGCAATTTGTAAACATCAATCATTGATATTTACCTGCATAGCATCCCCATCCTTCTCACTGGGCGCTTTTCCTTTTCCAGCACTAGTTGAAGCAGGTGAAGACTCCGCTCCAGCTGCCTTTTCAGCAGTAGCTTTCTGATCTGCTTCTTTCTTGGCCCTAGCTTTGGCCTTCACCGATGTTGACAGAACTGCAGCAGGAAGTTTCACAGCAGAAGCTGTGGTAGGCACAGTGGTTGGTTTGGGATACTCAAACAAAGATGGCTTTGCATTTGATACAAACTCAAATTTTGGAACTTTCAAGTCATAGTTGAGGCCAATAAAAGCTGTGGGTGAGAATGCCAAGCTTATGAAATAGATAAGTGGATACCAGTACCAAAATTGGCTAAAAACAGCAAGGCCAACAACAGCAGTGATTTTATCATGCTTCGTCTTAGAAAGCAATCTTATAGTCACATTCCTACCACCAGCATCAAGTATTCCGGAAGCTAGGATTGCTCCCATCTTGCTCATTGTGTCTTCATGCTTATCTAGAATTATCTTTTCCAATTGCCGTCTACCATAACAGGTGCACAGAAACGAGATCAGACTTATAAAAGAAGAGGCAGGGTGACAACAATGTGCACTAAATGTTAGTCATTGTTAAGTAAAACAGATGGAAAATACATCTTTATAGTGCAATACCTGAATGTTCCAACACGAGAATCACTGGCTTCATTCATCTGGACCATTACCATAGCCATTGCAATGAGAGCACCTTGACGAACAAAATCAACAACATCTGACGTCAAAGGTTCTAGCAATGATATAGCCTCACTCAAGCCAGTGCCTGCACAGGAGATGCCAACTGCAAGAGCAGCACCATATCGTACATGTGGATTATAAGACTCTGAAAGCAAGGACACAATTCGAGGAGTCTGCAGTTTCACAGTGCAGAAAAATTTAGCACAATTGAGAAGACAGAATATAAACACACATACATGTGTTTCTGTCATGAAACATAAAAGAGTGGAATACAAAGAATCAAGCAAGAGCTTGAAAACATCAACAGATGATTTTAATCTGAGACAATGTAAAGCAATTATAATGAAAAGAGAACAGTGATAACAACAATATAGGCTTGGAGTGCAAAGACAAAAATAAAAACACTAGTAAGAACCTACCTGCTCTGGCTCAGAGTACAAGACGAATCCAAGTGCAAGAACAGCAGTCCTCCTGACATCATCACTCACATCTGATACAGCAAAGTGCAGCAACTGGCGAATAGCCTTGTTGTTTGCTGTTCCACTGTAGGCCAATGCCAAGGCATACATGCCACCATAACGAAGTATAGGATCTTGATCACGAGTCATCTGCTCGATTAGTGTGTCTGCTTCTTCTTCTCTTCCATAAACTGTAAGGGCTATCCCCAGTGCTAATCCCCTGCAGCATATGGAGAATTTTATAAACAGCTGAGTTAAATATAAATGCTGATGGCTCAGCCAATATCCAAAAACGAAACCATATTTACCTGATGATTTTCTCGTGTTGGGTATCATGCGCATATGCAAGCATCTCACTTGTTTTCTCACTTGCAGTCCCAACCATAAGCAAACCCATACTGATACCAGCAGCTTCACCAGCAACAGCGCTATCAGTATACAATGCACTTTTAATGTCATCAAAGATATCTTCGTCGGCTGTTCCAAGAGCTGCCAAACCAAGACCTAAACATGCACCATGTTGAATAACCTGCCAACAACATTCCAGAGTGAATTCCATAATTAACTAAGCATCTCGATTCTGATAGAAAGCCACAAAAAAATCAGAACAGTAAGTGCACCTCCACACTGGTGCTACGTAAGCTTTCACGAAGGAATTGTTTTATGCCCTCGCCATGGTTGGCATGAATAAGTCCCAGAGCATAGAGGGCACCACCTTCTGAGTATGGACTACCTCCACCACCAGCCCCACCTTGAGGCAAATAAGGGGCCATCAGTGACCTGCCCTGCTGCAAGTGGCCTCTATGGATGACACCAAGACCTGCTGTTGCACTAAATTTGGCCCAATTTGTGGCCCTACTCAACCAATCCTGAAATGAGATAAAAGCCAAAAATGGTTGAGCATAAATTATAAATATGCACATAAATCCATGAATAGAAACATGTATAAACCAAAGGGGCAAAATGAAGAATAGATAAAACAAAGATGTGTGACTCACTAGATTTTCCCTGAGAAATGTATCCACAGTTGTTCCAGCATGCATAATTGCATTAGCATAAATAGTTGCACTGTGGCAGACACTATTTCTCATCTCAACTGATTGCTTAATTGTCTTCAGTATAAGGAGGTCCGACCTAGAAGCAAATAACAAGCATTATTAGTTATAAAGACAGACATGAATCTAAAATAATGTAAAAAAAGTTCAAGACTGTTTTAGCATTACTTATTATGACTATATAGGAATTGCAGAGTCAGCTGTATAGATGTCTCCCCAGACAAAATTCCTTTGATTTTTGTCAGCCTCTCAGCATACACTGCTTCACTTGGATCTATTTCATGCACTGTAGAAGATGAAGTTCCTTCTGTCATTTGAACATCTTCTGGAGCACTAGAATTTTCATTTTGAGATGAATCTGGAGCTGTGGATTTTGGCAGTGCTGGCTCTGAAACTTGAGACTTTGGAGGTGAAAGACGGTCTCTAACATTTAGAAGAAAAGCCTGGTGCTCATTCTCCACAAGATCAAAAGCTATTTGAAATGCCAACAAAGCTTCATCCTTATTTCCTGAGCGTAGAAGTTTTTCTAATATGCTAGCTACACCTTCAGGCTCATCCAAGAACATCAAACACTGACAAATGCTCAAATAATCAGGAGAAGGCAGCTTTTGATATACTTTAACAAGAAGCTGGAGGACCTGCAGAAAAGGGGAAAATAATAAACAGGTCATCAACTTGTATCACAAGTCTCCTTCAAGAAAAATAAATCATTCAACTTTTCAATCATTGATAAAAACAAGCAAAACAGCAATAAAATCTAGAAATCCATTACTACATCCATAACGAACCAGAGATTAGACAGCATGGCATGTGGTATGAACATGTGGGCAGAGAAAATAAAGGAACAGGATAAGGTGATGCACAAACACACACTCAAAGACAGACAGAGAGTTAATTCCTGAAAAGTATCCAATATTTTACAGAAAAACAGTTGCATCGCCATTCATGATTCATGCATCAAGGCCCATAGACAAAATAAAGAATATAAGCATTGCTCGATGCACAGGAAAAATGTAATAAAGATAGAGAACACTATAAAACTCATTATGAATCCCCTCCTATCCAACCAAAGAAAATGTAATTAGCTGTAATGGTAGACAAACAACAAACAAATACATACAGCAAGTTATATGCAACGTTGAACAGACTCAAGCATGATCACTTCCATGCAATAGCAAATTAGCAATAACATAGATAATAATTGAAAAGCTAGTAAACAAACCAACCTCTTGCCGATATTCTCTACGGTTAACATATGAATGAGAAACATTGATGCAATAGGAAAGAGTTCCCTGCACATTATCACTCTTCATGATAGCTTCCTCGAGTTTATCCAATCTACGGCATTCAATTGCAATTCCCATAGCTTGTTGGTACTTTCCATCCATGATGCACCTAATGACAGAACAGTAAGATAGATAGAAGCAGAGCAAAGATACATCAAATAAAAGAATTTATGTTACTTACTTGTCCAGCAGTCTCTCCACAATTGCCTCTAACCTTGGGTCCACATCTGCTCCATCAGCATTTGATTCAGCTGCCTTAGACTTTAGGCTAGCATACTCATCTATAGCTTTAGCTGGAGATAGGAACAGAGATAAAATATAAGTAACCCAGGAAACCATTCTCAAACATCCTTAAAACACTTATCCTAAAACAATTGAAGCTTGTATAACCAAATGGTGTTGACCATTTCATGCAAGCTATGATGAATTCATATATTAATATTATCCCACCAGTTTACCTTTTAAAGGTAATTGTGGGGCACGCTAAAATTTGGTGTCTTTACAGTAATTTGACAGGTTTGTCAGAACCAAAAATAATGCAATTTTATGAGCAAGCGTACCAAGAAGCGTATGAACATAATCAGAATCCTCCGAAACATCAAAGAGGGATCCAGCTCCAAGGGCATAAGACAGTGAGTCATTCAGTTCACCCAAATAATAGAAAACCTGAAGAAGAAACAGTAAAATCCATTTTAATACAAGACAAAGGTGGTGATTGGCCCAAGACTCAAAATTGCCTTCTTTAAACAGTTACAAGCAAGCGTTTCACAATTCTATGAATTATGTCAACCAACCGAATTCATCCCAACTTCACATCTCATTTCTCACCCATAACATCTTATCTCTCGTGCATTAAGTAAGGAGAGTTCTTCTATTAGTAGTAACTTTTCAAAAAAAAAACTTTCACTGAAACTTTTGCTACACTAAACTAAATAATTTTCAGTCCTAATAATACACTCGCTGAAGCTTTGGTACACTGATACAACTTCTACACTCCATTCTCAACCTTTTCCCTCTTCTTTCACCATATGATACAGGGGGAGAAGGAGTGATGGAGAAGGAATAAGATAAAAAAAGAACAGTAATTGTTTTTTAAACCTAGTAATGTGAAAAATGGTGAAATATCATACCTTAGAAACAAGCAATGCAGCAAGTTGTCTCTGATGCAGATCAAACTCATCATCTTCATACAAACTCTCTCTGGATAACAACAACGAAAGGAAGCGGAAAATTAATATCCAGAATCACATTGCAAATTAATATCCAAAATCACATTACAAGTAAAAAAACAAGGGAAAGTTACATCAGAACTCAAGTCAATACCAACAAATAACAAAACTTCAAATCCCCTCAATCTCGTAAACCCCAAATCCTAATCACCCAAGTCCCAACACTAAAACCCCATCTCCTAAACGACCGACAAAAACCCTTCTTTACTCAAGAATCACTGAATTCACCAAAAGAACCCAAAAATTCAAACTTTTCAACTAAATTAACACACAAGTACTCACACAACACATCAATTTAACTAATTTTCAACATAAAACACTCTTATTCATTCAAGATCCTAATAAAAAAAGATCAAAATCAATTTAAAAGAAGAAGAAGAAGAACCATTAAACCTAACCAAACAAAACCCAAGAAAGATTCAATCTTTAAAAGAAAGGCTTACATTATAGGCACACTAGTTGAGATCTCGGGCCAAAATTGATCAACTAGGTTGTTGAGATTGTAAAGTGCGTGTTGTTTTAACAAAGGATGGCTCTCATTAAGCATAGCTAACAGTCCACCAGCGGAGCTAACCATAGTTGTCGCCATTGATAGAAATTTCAGAAACACTAGCTCGTTAATCGAACTTAGTTTGCGTCAATTTAATGGATTTGATTCGACTTCGATAGCTTCAAAATTGGGGATTTTGAAACCCTGGGTTGCTAGACGGAGAGAGAGGTATGAGTGAAAAAGAATAGTTGTTTGCTTGCATGTGTTGGTTTCTTCCTTGTGTAGTCTTATAATTTATTTGTTTCTTAATTTTTTTTTAAAAAAATATTTTTTAAATTAATATATTTTAAATTTTAAATTATTTTAATATTTTTAAAATAAAAAATATTTTAAAAATAATATATAACATGGAGTTTCGTACTCCACAAGTCAAGAAAAAAGAAAACATTTTGATTTTAAAATATATATTTGTATGATATAGATTTTTTTATTAATTTTCATTTTATAAATTAGAAGATTATGAAAAAATATATATAAAATAGAAGATTTTTCTAAATACTTTTATAAAAAAATTTAAATAACTAGTTTTATAAAATTATAAAGATGTCATCCTCTTACTTCTTTTTAGTTATTTATATAAGTTATTAAATAATAGCAATGTAGCATAATTCAAGTTGATATATATTAATAAAAATAATTTTAAAAATAAGAAAGAAAAGTTAAATTAGATTTTGAATAGGTTAAGATCATGTTTTTATATTTTAAAAGTATTTTTTAAAAAAATAAATTTTTATTTTAAATTAATATTTTTTAGTATTTTAGATTAATTTAATATATTAATATTAAAAATATTTTTAAAAAAATAAAAAATATATATTATTTTCAAATAAAATATTTTAAAAAAATTAATATTATTATTATATTCTCAAAAACCTTCTTAATAAATTGAATGTTGACTTAGTATTCAACTAGTTAAATTGAGCTATATGATTTATCTCCCATGAAGAAAATACTTCTGGATTAATTTTTATTTAAAAAAATTGAGTTTAATTTTTAATTTAAGGTGTTGTTTGGTAATGTGATTACAGGTGAAGTTCATTCATAGCCACACATTTTAATGTTTGGTAAACTAAGCAAAATCAATTTTGCTTGGTAGGGTCCATATTATTTTTGTTGCCCGGTCGCAGGATTGAAAAAGCAACATTTTACTGCTTTTCGTAGGTATTTTTAGGAATAATGGAGTCATGTTCCATTACCACAATGTTTAGTTTTTTAAAAAAAAAAAACTAGTGAGCAAAGTTTTTTCCTCCAAAAATCCAGTGCAGTGTGAACAATATTTTTTTAAAAGAAATTAGTTTAAGATGAATTAAATTTACTCGTACTGTAATTTCAATTTTATTCCTAATAATATTTTGTCTAATTTTATTGTATGCTCAAAAAATTATGAAAACTGTAGTTCTTGTTGAATGACTTTTATACATAATAAAATAGTAATTTTTTTAAAAAAAAATATGTTTTACTTGAAAAAATAGTATTCAATATTATTTAATAACACTAAATAAATTAGAAAGATATCGCATGATGATGTAGTATTTGTGAAATTTGATAGCAATTCCAATAATAAAGATATTACAATCTTTATTATTTAATAACACTACATAAATTAAAAAATTCAGTTTTTGTTGTTGCGCGCTTAAGAAATCATGGAAAATATAGTCCTTATTAAATAGATTTCATATGTAATGACATTGCACATAGTTTAATAAAATAATAAAAAATATTTGATATTAATATTATTTATTTCATGATGTAATAATAATAGTTAAATCTACAATATTAAAATTAAAAATTATTAATATTAATATATGTATATATATATATATATTAATTATCTTATAACCTCAATTTTAAAAGCATTTTTTTAATCAAATACATTAAATTATTTTTTGTTTAACTTCAATTTCAACCAGAGTTGAACCAAACATATATTTTTTCAAACCAACTTCAACTAAAAATAATTTTTATAAAATATTTTTTTTAAATCATAAGCACAACAACAACTGCAATACCAAATATATTCTAATTAGATACTTGATTAGTACTTAAAAGTACATTTTTTATCATGGTTTTATATCATCATTTTGCACTTGAAATATTAATAACTTCTTAACTAAAACATGTTTTATAATAATATATTTAATAATATAAGATACCTTTAATTTGTGGTAAATTTTTATTTTAAATGCAGGCCTATCACATAAATGAAAGGATTGATTGATGACTTTAAGAACTTAAATTGCAAGGATAAAGAGATGATCAAACTTAGAAAAGAGATGTTGATGCAATCCAAACTGGAACACTGTTCGGTAATTGGGTCATATCTAGAGTTATAGATCTCAGATTTAAGTCCACTTTATATGGATGGAAAATTAAGACATAGGCCTACAACTTTCATATCCAAGATCTAAAAATGTCATTTTCAAGTCCAAATTGTAGCAACAACAAAAAAACCTGAATCTATCCTCCAGTCCGAGCATTGTTCAGTATTCTGGCCATATCTGGAGTTCTAGAAGTCCAAATAAACTGAATGTTTTACACAAGAAAGCTGAGACAATTGTCTACAACTTTCATGTTTTCAACTAACTCCAATTTTGACGTTATCAATGACGTTTTGGGCAGACAAGAGAAGATAATGATTGTCACCAAGTCAAGAGTTGGTCACCTACTCATCAATTAGTCATCAAATCAATAGTTCCTAGTTTTGGCCTATAAAAGGAGGCATTTGTCATGCATTTAGGCATCTTGGTTTTCAAATCAAGATCATGTTTTTCCTTTCTCTCTTTATATTTTTTGTAATATTTATGTTTTGCTTTCATTAATATCAAGTCTATGCTTTTCATTTCCTTTCCTTTACTTAGTTAACTTTTATCTTATTTATGTTCTTATTTTGTTTATCTATTTTTCTTTCTTTTATTATGTCTAGCTAAGTTTATTATGTTAAAGTGAAAAAGTTACACTAATGGTGTAAGAATAAGTATAGTGTAAACTCAATATGGACTTTAATGTTTGATACTAACATGTTTTGTGTTTATTATCTTGTTCACTCTTTAATACTTTTCTTGTTAAAAGACCAGTCTTGATTTATGTTGTATAACATTTGGTACAACAAATACTTGACATTTTCATAGTCCATACTGTATGGTATAATCAACACCTGAGCTATGAAAGGAACTTGATTTGTTGTTAACATAAGTTATAATCATGAATGCTTGACGAGATTTACAAGTATTAGCATTAATTGAATAAGATGACTAATGTAATCATGTTAACAATCTATAATCTGATTGAAACCTCTTTTGTGTGTGGTTTCCAATTGACTAATAAGAGTTTATACTATACTTGTTTGACATACCATTAGTGGATCCTTTAATCTTGACATTCATCGTTATCGTTGTTAAATCTTTACGTTAATATTCCATCTCAAAGTTCTCATCTTCTTCTTCTTCTTCTTCTTCCTTTTCTTTATTATTATTACTACTACTACTACTACTACTATTACTACTATTATTATTATTATTATTATTATTATTATTATTATTATTATTATTATTATTATTATTGTTTTATTCTTATTGTTATTTATAATTTGTACAATTAACTTCCTTGTGGTTCGACCCTGGTCTTGCCGGGTTATTTATTACTTCTACACTCCTGCATTTGGGAGAAGACATCAATCTTTTAATCGTGTTAATACTTGAAACATTTCTAGTAATTATTGAATTGATTTGAATATTGTATGTTGATATTGAGATTTAAACGATTGAGAAATGAATTGTAAAAAAAAAATGATTTTATCATAAAACTTGTTAAAATTGGAAAATAATTAGTTTAGAAATTGAAAAATTGAAAAGTGCGATTGTGACATCTAAAAATATTACTATATCTAAAATAAATGATTATATTTTTAATATTACACTCAGGTTATCATTGTATTGTTGTATTTATATTAACCCGGATTCCATTGAGATATCAAGCTTGTTTAGGAGGATAATTTTGGTTATTTTTTAAAATATTTTTATTTATAAATATATTAAAATAATATTTTTTATTTATTTTAAAAAATTATTTTTAATATCAGTTTATTAAAATGATCAAAAAAATATTAATTTAAAATAAATAAAAATATAAAAAATTTAATTCTTTTTAAAATATAAAAACAAACATAGCCAATATCATTCCATGAGAAAAACAACAAAAATCTGTTATATTCAACTGAATTTAGTAACCAATGTTCATTCCCATATACCATCGCTTTAAAAATAGATACACCATTAATGTTGCTATGAAATCTTAACTCATTTGTTAGTACATGCAATGAAATAAGCTTATTATTTCATAACTTGTTGATTAAAAAAATTAAAATTTTTAATTAAAAATTAATTTTTTTATATATTTTGGATATTTTTTATGTGCTAATTTTAAAAATAATTTTTTTAAAATTAAAAATATATTATTTTAATACATTTTAGTTTAATATAAAAAACACTTTAAAAAATAATTAAATCTACACTTCCAACCAAGTAAATCTCAAGTAATAACTGAATCTAACATTGAAAATCAAGTAGAAAATTTCCTTTAAGGATATAATGATGACAATCAATAAAAAAACCAAGAACAATCACTGAAAATAGCTGGCGCTATTTTAAAAGAGCAAGTGTTCATCCATACACAATTATATGTTGCTTTCTCAAGAGTTACATTAAACAAAGGTCTAAAAATCATGCCTTGTGATCACAAGAGGAAGCCACTTGGTTATGCTAAGACTATTGTCTACAGATGATATGTCGTAAATTCTTTGCCAAAAGGTTTTTCCTTGCTTAGTTTAGGCTCTTTTAGACAATGTTCTAAGTTTTCCTTCAACAAATCATGTCTGTTTCATTCATTACAGAACCAGAAATTACAATATGGTTTTAACAGTCCATTTGTTTATTTAATACAACTCTGCAAATAAACTTCCCTCGGTAAATTTTGGTGATGAAAGTCTTTCATCTACAAAGTTTTACCTCAGATTGCTTCTTTAAGAGTTTACCTACAGCCTCTTAAATACTTATATTTCTAATACATGCTTGCACCTATATTCCTTACTTTCTTCCCCTTATATTTTCATCCATCTCTAGGCTTTGATATGCAGATTGATGGCAGTTCCTTTGTGAATAGTATTGGGATTTCTATTGTTAATTGTCAACTCTTCCTGCAAGGTTTACACAAACAATTCCTTTCCCCTGTTTTGCATGTTAGAAGAAAGCAATTATCAACATGAAAGATATAGTTTAATCGGTGAAGTTTTAGTTTTATTTTCAAAGTTATCAGTTTGAGTTATAAATTATTTAAAAATTTATATAATTATTAACTTCAAAACTTATAAGATTAGTTGATATATATAAATTATCCTGGATGCTCATGTTAATAAAAAAAACACAATTATCGTTTGAAAAGTTAGACAGCACAAGTGTTGGTCATGGCCAGAACATTCCGGCACTGTAAAGTTTTCCTTTCCTGAAAGAACACACATGAAATTGCTTTCCAGTTTTGCCAATTACCCAGCAATGGTTTTTCCCCTGTTTTGCATTTTTTTCTCACACAATGCACTGCCACTGTAATTAATTAGATTTGTGGCTGCACTGTCTAAAGGAAACTTGCAATGAAACTGTTGGGATTAGTATAATTTTCATCAAAACCTTGTTAGCAGAGGCTTTTGGATGCTCAGTTCTTGAACACTGTATCAGTTTTTATCACGACTTATGATTTTGAAAGGGAAAAAACATGTTAATTGATTGGACAACTTGCACACATAGATTTATCTTCTTTGTTTTTGTTTTTTTGTTTTCAACAACAGGGAGATGCGATACAAGGATCGAGCAAAGCAAAAGATGCATTATAGTTCGCTTCAAAGATCGCTAAAGGTGATTGCCTTGAGATGAGAAACTTTCAAAACTTGTGAAAATGGCCTCATTAACACTGTTGTTGAGCATGAAGCCATTATCTGAGTTCTCTTACCCTTGTTGAACCTAGGTGCTAATTTAACCTCATTGATTTTGGACATGTCCTAAGCAGAGGCAAAGGATCACGAGTCCTTGCAGGTCTTATTATTATTATTTTAAACTTAGGGTATGCATTATTTGAAAGGCTCACATTTACACAATTTATATCATTATTATTTATTTTATTTTATTTTATTATTTTGTTATTTTGTTATTTTTTATTTAATTTATTTTTTATTATTTTAACTATTATTTATTTTATTTAAAATAATTTATGAAATTAATTTTTTTAATTTTATTTTTATTTAACTTTTTAATTTGTAAGATTTGTTTTGTATTATTTTAATACACTTAAATAATAATAATAATAAATTATTTTTTAGCTTATTTTTTATAATATAATTAATTTTAAAAAAATATTTTTTAATTTATTTTTATAATATTATTAATTATTAAAAAATAATTTATTTTATATAAATTTATTTCTTAAAAAAATTATTTTAAAAAAAACTATTTAAGTGCAGGATAAATTATGTCGTGATTGATGGGAAGGATGTGAGAAACTTCTAGCTATCTGGCAAGCTTGGTGAACAGCATCTAAAGGTCTCAGCACATTACGAGACCGTTTGTTTACGCGTTAAAAGTTGCGTTTAAAATAAAACGAAGAAAGCAAGTGTTTGGTAAAGAAAATACCACTAATTACTGTTCATGAGTTCCATTAATTTCTATGTTTAGAACGCAGGATTGAAAGAAGTAGCTAAAGGCTGCTTTTCTTGCCCTGTTCATCTAATTGCACTATTCAGTGAACAGTGCAATTAATATTAACAGTGTTCATGAGTACACTGTTCATGTAAACAGTACATAAAAATTACACTGTTCACGTGTATTGTGTTTTGTTTTTTAAGGTAAGTTTTTTAATATTTTTTAAATTAGTTTAGAATGAAATTTATATCTGATAATATTTTATCTAATTTTATTATATACTATAAAAATTATAGAAACTGTAGTTCTTGTCGGATTTATTTTATACATAATGGAATTGTAGATAGTTTTATGAAATAATAAAAAATATTTTATATTAAGTATGGTTTATTTCATGATATAATAGTAATAGTTAAATTCATAATATTTAAATTAAAAATCATTAATATTAATATATATTTTTAAAAATTATTTTATAACCTTAATTTCAAAAGCATTCTTAATAACCAAATACACTAAACTACTTTTTGTTCAACTTCAATTTCAACCACAGTTTTAATCAAACACCTATTTTTTTAAACTAAGCTCAACTAAAAGTATTTTTTATAAAATGATTTTTTTCAAATCACAACCACAACAGCTACCACAATACCAAACACGTTCTATTTCGTAGACGATACGAACGGCGGTTTGTTTTTGTTTTTAAAAAATGTTTTAAAATGTTTTAAAAATTTTTTAAATTTTTTATTAATATATTTTTAATGTTTTAAAATTATTTTAATATATTAATATTAAAAATAATTTTTAAAAAATAAAAAATATTATTAATATATATTTTAACATGAAAAACTATTTAAAAAAAAAACAATAATCATCCTAAAATATATATATGAAAAAAAAACTCCCCATACTTATATTATCCCATCACATGATTGAGATCCCAAGTTTTCAGCAGTCCTAGACAAGCAACCGTAGATCCTCCTATCTTCTAGGTTTGGAACTTCCATTTCAATGAAGATAGTGACTCCATCAACCCGTTTTCTTTCTTTCTCTTGCATGATCGTCGAGTCGTTGCACCAAATCTTTCTTTTAGATTTCAGTACTTCTAGACCCTATCGTTTGGATTGGGACACGCAAACCTAAATAAAAGAAAGATGCACTGATAAATCTTAGATTTTTTTTTTTTTTGAAAAATAAGAGAGTGGTAAAAACTTTGAGCTATTGGTATAGTATTTAAACACAACATTTCTGAATGTCGTTTTTGTATATATTATTTAGTCATGTTATATATATATATATTCTAAATTAGTTAATCTAAATAAAAGCTAACTCAAGATATTATAAAAATACAATAATCAAAAAATAAGTTTTAAGATTCAATAATTGAAAAAATAAAATAATATGATAAGAGAAAAAAATAACAAGAAAAAAAATGAGTTACCAGATTAATATGTTTGGGAATGTTATTATATTTATTTTTTAAAGTAATTTTCACTAAAAAATATATTAAAATAATATTTTTTAGTACTAATTTCTAACTTTATATTTAACACATTTTGTACCATAAAAAATTTATAAAAGGTTATTCTAACTACATCTTAAAAGATTGTTAAACTTATCCTTAACTAATTATAACCTTTTTCGATGGTTTTTTAATATAAGGTAGAATTTTCTCATTGAAATAAACATGCCTCTAATATGTCTACTACAAGCGATTCTTTCTTTCCTTCTATTTTCCTTCCTTTTTCTCTCTTATGCAACCTCAACTACCTTATATCTTCATAAAATTTAAAGCTAACTTTTATGCATATTAATTAATTTGAGTGAAACATAAATTTTGAAATTAACTGTTTTTCACTATTCGCAGTTGCAGGTGTACAACCGCTATTTCTAACAGAGGTTGTATATACTTTTGTGACCACTTCTATCAAACCATGTTGGAATGGTAAAATACCCTAAATCTTAGAATCCATGATCATAAGAAATCGACTCTAGCCAGTTTAGATTCTGGCTTCAAAATAAAGGAAACAGCTAGAGATACAATAATGCAAACGAGCAAACAAAAGATGAGAGATGGTAGTCTGAATTACAGATGAAATATGATAAAGCATGCCTTGAAATACCAATTAGTTCATTTTTCATGTTCGATAGCAGAGTTGTAACTAGGAGCTTAATATAGCAGAACGAAGGGCCAGAACAAGCTCAGGCACCCACCCCAACGGGACTACATTACGTTTCTGAAAATGGGATTTGATGATAACATAGACAACAAAGAAACAAGCTTAAATTGCTAGGATTAACTGCAGCCAACGAGAACGCCTTAGGAGCTCAGATAAAATAATGGCTGTTCGTGATTGGAACATGATCCAAGAATCCTAAGTTGATTTGGTGTAGAGGCGGATTCCAAAGGCCACACCCAATATAGCAAGAGGAACTAGGAACTGAAGGATCTTGATAATGAACTCGGAGGTCTTATCTTGATTGTAGTGAGGCTGCTGTGGAGTCTTGTACTTTGTTTTCTTGGGGACAGTCGAGGCATCAATATCTCCAATGCAGTATTCGGCCATCATTTCTCTGGCACTATCACTATGACCCACATCTTCAAAATCATCAGTTGCGTCCTGCCCTGCAAAACGAAGGTGTGCAACATGAGTCGTCACTAGGAGTCCATTATGAGCTAAAAACTTGAGAATAAGCTTCGAATGACCATAGTTTGGGCTATACCTGTAGAAGACAACAAAACCTCATCACCACCGGGGTGATCTTCCATGAACTTTGTGACATCATAAACCTGTTCCAACCAACAAAGATGGCTCAGAGAGAGTATAGCAGTTTTAAAACTAAGGACCTATAAAAATGTCTATTTTTTTTAAAGACGAATCATTTGAACAGAAAAAATTAGATTCGTGTAAGTCTAAGAAAGGTCTACCATTTGCTATTCCTTTCATATTTTGGACAGTAAACAATATGTTTCATAAAGCATAGGGATGAACTGGGAAGAAATATGAGCAACACTAACAATCACACCCACCACCCCCTCTTGTTCATTTCACATTGATTCAGAAGTATTAAAATTCATACAAAGATTCAACTTCTGGTACATATTGCTTGCAATTATAGAAAAAAAAAAGTTGAGAAACAAATTGATGTTGAAAGTTTTCTCAAGAAAGACAGTCCAAAACCATGCAGGACAAGGTCGTTTTGGTTTTTTTCTTTTGATAGTTTCACTAGTATGTCCCCTATATTGCGTCCTAGATTGCCAAGCATGGGCGATGCATCTAATAACTCGCCAGAGGAACAATAGTTGCTGGAGTTTCAGAAATAATTCACTTCCTATTTACTTGCATGCCGAGAAATACAAAAGCATGAAAGCAAAAACCCACGATAATTATCTACCACAAACAACAAATATGCGTTGGAAAATCATAAGAACAATACATGTAGCAAGCTGAAGCATTTCATGAAAATTTTACACGACTGTGGTGTTTGTTGAGTTCTGGTAGCTAATATAGAATCCCTGCCAAACTGAATGACTAATGTCGTGATACAGCACAAACTTCCCAGCCTAACCGCATGATCTGTTAGAATAAAGTAGCTACTAGCAGCCTGCCATTCTAGCCAAACCATCAAATAATCACATGATATGCAAAATTTCATAATTCTTGATATTAATGAGCCCCCTTGGTGATGCACTAACTAACCTCAAAGTAATCAATAAACAGCAATGAGGATCATCAAGTGCAGGCACAGGATACCATATAAAATAGCAAAGAAACACTGCTTATCATGTAGAACAAAGAGAGAGAGAGAAGTATATGAGGTCTAAACATTTCCACGCAGCAAATCTTAAGATACCAAGTCCAAATATCTAAACATCACGGGAAACATAACTTCATCTCATTTAATTCTCAACCGAAAACCAAGATCAATTCAACAAACTGCTCGACCAGAAGTCAACCACATCCAGAGATCTCGAATTTCCTCGCATGGTTCCGACAGATCAAACCAGAAAATCAACAAAAGAACAAGAAAGAACAAATCTTTCAAGAAAACTTAATGAAAGATCTCACCTTGCCATTGATAATTAGCCAACAGTCCTTGGGTTTGTTGTGCACAGTCACATCTTCAAAGGTAAAAACTTTGGCATCACCACCCATCTCCTTGTTTCTCGACTCTCTCTTGATGAAAAACCACAAGGTAGAAGAAGCACAAGCCGGCCACACGATTTGTCTGGCTTTGTAAACAGGAAGAGCGAGATAGACAGCGATTTCAACACTGGACCATCAAATGTAAGAAGAGCATGTAAAAAAACCCATTAAATAGTTAAAATAATAATAATAATAATTTTATTTTTTTATCTTTTCATTTAGCTGTTTTTTTCTTAGAGTTGCTCTAACACTGCTTTAATAACATGAAAAAAACCAAGAAACTAAGAAGTGTGAATCCCACCACCCACCAACAACCACCCACCAATGAGGAATGTAATTAAATAAATGGAGTGGATTAATGAGGGCAGTAAGGTTATTAAAATTATAAATTTAGATAACAATTACTTTTTAAAATTTTTATTTAAAAATATATTTAAAAAATATTTTTTACTTTTTAAAAATTATTTTTAATATCAATACATTAAAATAATTTAAAACACAAAAAAATTAAAGTAAAAACAAAAGTATATAAATTTTATTTTAAAAAAATAAAAATAAAAAAACCATAACTAATATTGTAAAATCTGATTAATTTATCAAGTTGATTAGAATTTGACCGACTTAAAATCAGAATCGAATTAAATTAATAAAATAAAAAAACTAATTAATCTAATTAAAATTTAATTTTTAATCTATTAATTATTTTTATAAATCATATTAAATCGTGACTCGAATATTATCTTAAAATAAATTGAGTTTTACGGTAGAAAGTTTCTAACTGGTGGAGAGTGTGTACCACACCTGACACCACCCACCCAAGAGGAAATTGATGAGGAGATTGATGAGGGCAGTGAGGCCATTGAATGAATTGTACTTTGGGTAGGAGGAGGAAGGTTGCCTGAAACGGTGGATTTTCCGAGGCTTATTCAGAGACCAACTATTTGTTCGTTTGGTGGTTCTTGTTAGGGCTATTTCCCCCATTAAACAAGGTTTTAGAGCAAATGCATACAGTGGCGGAGGCAGGGGGGGGCTGGCAGGGGCCCCGGCCCCTGCAAGGAAATTTTCCCAGCCCCTCCCTTGGCCCTCATTTAATATATATTTCAATAAAACAAGCCTTTTTAAAATAATTGTTTTAATTTGGCCCTCCTAAATTTTTTCATCTTGCTCCGCCCCTGAATGCATAAATGCCTCTTTTTCTCTGGGATGAACTATGAAGGTGGAATCTTGACATGATATATTTTTGGCCTCACAAACCATTTGGGGGCCAAATACTCCACAAACAATTTTTATATACTAAGCTGTATTACGATAGATATATGGGAAGTAATAAATAAATGAATATTTCTTGTTAATTAAATATATAAGCTAATTTTGCAGTAGCATGTATAATGTTGATTTATTTGATCAATTCAAAGGGGAGAGACGCCGGATGAATCCAAAGACTGCCCCGTTGGTTTTTATGTGGGCTTTGAACAGGATTGCGATCCGATTGATTTTCAGGCTGGCAAGCAATGCATTCAAACAAGAACTAAAAGAAATAACTTTGTATTTGACTGCAAAATTTGGAATTTTAAACGAAACTTTGGACTTGATTAAAAAATAAAAGTCAGAATTCTATTCCCAAAGCAGCCATAACTTGATAAAAATCAAATTAATCGATGTGGTTTCTATACCGTGAAACCGTTTTTATTACAAGGTTGGTTGATATTGTTGTGTTGTGATTGCTGTAATGTGTTGTGGTATGTTGTTCATTGTCGTGCTCTGTAATATAAAAATAGTGTTCGGTAACTAGTTATTGTATTGCACTAAGGTTGATTTGATAGATTAATAGATGTTTTAATGTGATGTTAAAATTAATTTTTTTAAATAAAAAAATATTTTTAAGTAAAAAATACTTTGCTACCATACTTTTCCCGCAGCCTTTAAAAAGCTACAACAAGCTAAGATCGAAATTAGCAAAATGTTCCTGGCGCTCATTGTTGTTTTCTTGGAGATCTACTGCACCTGCAACGGTATTAAAGTCATTAATATGCATTGATGGTATGTGGAGTATATCAATGAAGTATCTGAGTGAAGAAGAGTCTGAAATGGCCGCTTGGAAAAAGGGGAGGGGAGGGTGGCCGGCGGAAGCGAGCTTGATGTAAAGTATGAAAAAAAAAAATAGTGATCTGAACGGTTAAGAGTTCGAAGTGGTTCTTTCCAATGTCAACAATCTAAATTAGTCACTCGATTCTTATATAGTTTCAGCTGGTTCTTTGCAATCCCAACAATCTAAAATATTCACCGGAACCTTGCAGGGTTTCGAGGGGTTCTTTCCAATCCCAACAATGGAGACAGTTTACAGGCCCAGAAAATAGAGCCTGGCGATGTTAAGCTGAGCATATGGCAGATTATCAATCAAACAGTAAAGTTGAAAGTGTTGTAAATTTGTTGTTAGATATGATAACTTGAATATTATTTCATCAACCAACCGTAAAATAGACTAGTTTTTTGTTGAATGTTTCACTGCCCCATCTAAGCTTAGCAATTGTGAAGTGAATTTTTCACTGTTGTGCTGTAAAAGCTATTGACTTTGTAAGATTTACATTGGTGGGCTAAGCACTGAATGTGTTGATTTCAGAGTAACATTGCAGTGAAGCTGGGGAGAGGATTATGTGGGAATGAGGCAAGTAAACAGTGGCGGTAAAGGTATATAAAAACTTTAGAAGCAGTGCGCATAGAGGTGGAAAGTCTCAGGGAGAAGGAGCTGTAGGGACAGCTTAAAATCAATACAATTGCAGGCCAGGTTGACCCAATTAGGAAACCAAGGAAGGAGTCAGTGACACAGCAGTTGCGGGAGTGTTTATGTTTGCTTCTTTGAGAACAAAGGAAAAAATATGGAATCAATAGCGGGTTATTTGTTAGCTAAGGGAGCGGGCAAGCTCTCATGGCAGCATTTTAAGGAATTGATACAGCGGTTAAAAAAGAGCAAACAGAAGTTGCAAGTAGCAGGAAACTGTTAGATTATCGGAGCCACATGTGAAAAATGGTTATGAATGAAGAAACAGAGCAAAGGCAGCATGCTGAATGGATATAAGTTGGTCATGTGAATATAGTTCAAACAAAAAAATGAGAAAGACTTGCAGCCGACGGCATTACCTCAGAGGATGTTGATTAGAGTCGTTGTTTCTTATTAGGTTTTTTTTTCTTGTGTGATGTCTTGTACATGCGAAAGACTGCTGTGCATTTTAAAAAAGATTTGATCATCAAGCTTGTGCATGTGAAAGGTAAGAGGAAACAAAATAACCGCAGGGAGACGAAATAAGAGTCCCTTTAAAAAAAGTAGTGTATCTGTTGTCTAAATGCGGGAGAGTGAACTGGATCCTGATGGTAACTGGATACATGAAAAGCATGAATGGATGTGATCAGAGACTGAGTATCATCAAGCAAACCATGAGAAATGCCAAGCATCTTTGTTAACAGTTGAAGGAATTGAGAGTGACAGAGCAAAAAACGTAAAACATAATTTAAATTTGCATAAGACAATAAATTAAATAAACCGAACAACTGAACAAAGCTACTAGTAATAACTTCAATTGGGCAGTGACAGAACTTCTTTTATAGGGAATGTCTTGCCCTTAAAGTTCAAGCACTTCTGGACCAACACGCTTATTGCACTGAGAGAACACAACTAAGTTTGTGAGTTTCAAAAGTAAAGTCTCTATGGCAAACTAGTTATGGTCAACGCTATTACTGCATTATGAACCAGCAAGGTCTAGTAATTGCCCTTTGCATCTTAAGATAAAAAACGTCACTTTGAAGCATCTTCTGCATTCTCCTGCCCGTACCGCCGCTTAAACTTGGCAATCTGACCTAAACTTTCAGCCATTTGCCGTTTTGCTCTGAAGTGGTAGACGTTGCCAACATGGTGTATTTTTGTCATCATAGCATGCATTAATCTGCCATCTTGAGTCACATAGGATATCCATTGCATTTGAGGGTGGATTCCTTTCTTCATCCTGCACAAATCTGCATTTCAAAGAGCACCATACAGAGCTCAACATAACTCATACTGAATTTCCTTTCCAAAACTAAAGAGTTGCTCATGAAGACAATCTGATTAAGATTGAACATTATTTAATGTTCTTAAATGGCCTCATAAACGTATGAAAAAGCGTCAAACATAAACAAAATTATAATATAATTTCTATTTTGGATTTTTGTATGCAATTTGCATACATTTTTCAGAAAGAGTCCCCAAATATATTTTAACATTTTCAAATTGGTCAGTTTCTTGTTTGTAATGTACGTGGTTCTAAATTTTTTTTTACCCAGCTAGTTCTTAGAACAATTCAGCAGAATTTCCACACCAGAAAATCTTAAATGATCTAAGCTGTGAAAAAACAAACACTCCTCCCCATTATTCTTCTACAATAAATTGAAAATTTGCCTGCCAAAGCATTACCCATGCCACACAAAAAAGTCATCATAACTTGCTTAAAGATACAATGCCAGTACAGTTCGTAAACACAAACTATTGAAAAACGCACCCAAGGTCCCCCACATCACACTAATAAAATCCAAAATCCTTAAAGCTGCAAACCTGAGAAAAATGTGAGCTACAGTCCAGTTTCTTGTAGATGATTAGAAATTAGAGGGCATTGGCACAGGATCATGACCATGAAGGACAAAAGGTAAGTAAATTAGATGGTACATATAACTATTGCTTGTCATCTACCATCATGGCAAGTGTATATAAAATCTCTAATCAATACAAACATAATTAATTTGAGCTCTATAATTAAACTGAGAAATATGCATATAGTGATCATGTTATTAATTTATTTTTTCCCCTCCCTTTCAAGGATTTGATGAAGCAAGGCAAGGACTCTGATTAAATGACACACTACTGCTATAATAAAATCCTTGTTTATAGACTGACGGGAGAAAAAATAATTGAGTTCAGAACTTCAGTATCGTACTGGGTAGAGGTTGTTACAATAATCTGATGCCCAACACCTTCAAGTGCTTTTGTGCTTTGTAACGGCTCTAATATCAGTATCATCAACTCTGGTATATTCCTGTGTAATGTACTTGGAAATACTATACCTTCTGTTCTCTTTACCTCTGTTAAACACAAATTTACATTTGTTTCAGGGAATGAATCTTTTAAGTTATCTTTAAACACAAAACTGAAGATCTGGTTTTTAAACGGTCATGGGAGTAAAAATGAATATTATTTTCATCAGATTATTTAAACAAGTACTAAACTTTTCTCCACAAATTCTCTTACACTAATTCAGTTTCCATCGAGAAATCAGAAACATGTGTTAAAGAAAAGAAAAATAGAGATCGACAGAGAAGAGAAATCACACCTGGTGTGACAAGACTCAAGGTCGGGTGTGGGAGAGGGAGGCGACCGGCTGGTTTGCTAGATCTGGAGGTTGGGTGTGACGCGTGCCGTGAGGGAGCTGGGGAGGGGGTGGCTGGTTTGCTAGATCTGAAGATGAAGATTGAAGATATACCAGCAGGAGTGAAGATTGATAATTTTTTGTTAGTTCTTATCTGGGTGTGGCGTTGGGGAGACTGAGAATCAGAGAGCGTGAGACTTGTGAAGGCTGAGAAGGGCGGCTTGCCTGCTAGCAACGGTAGCTAGGGTTAGAAATTAGAAAGCATTTTTTTTTTTCATAGTGCACTTTATTTTTTTAATTTCATCTGAGCCGGTTCACTTTGGTTGGGGTTTTATGGTTCAGTCTTGTGAAATCAATCTGAATGATCTTTTTAATATTTTAATCAATTTTTTTCATGGTTCCATTTTATTTTTTTTCTCGGTTTTTTTTCTTCACCGCTAACCTTCACCAACTTCAGCCCGCACAAATTTGCACAGTAAAGCATGAAAGTTGCAGACATGGAAGTGAAAAGTAGAGCTCGATGAGAAGGCATGATTCTTCCAAAATGGGCTTACACCGTGCCACAACCACCACCGTTCATTCTTGCATAAAAGTTCAAATAACTAGCCGGTGATAACTCTATCGAAAGCCAGGTGAGAATCAAAAGATGCACTCTCACATGGATATAAAACAAGATATAAAGAGGGGGAAAGGATCATATGCTTATTCCAGAGAGTTTTTAGAAGTTGCATCAGTACATGAGGGGAGGAAAATACAGTACTAAGGGAAAAAGAAAATCTAGTAAATTTCTGTACCAGAGAGACTGACCTAATTCACTGAAGCCTAACATCTACATCTTTTTCACTTCCCCTCTCAGATGATCTGTTAGACATAGGACTTTGGTTTGTATTTTGTTGAGTAACCCCCCCATAACCCCCTGTTATGTTACAGACCATTAGCCTACACATGCTTGACAAACCTACTTTCTTTACAACTAAAAGAACAGGCGATGGAAAATGGAAATAACACCACCACCACCGTCGTTTGAACACCACTACTAATTCCTGCTACTTCTACAATGGTAAGCACGACATCATCCGTTAATTTGCAGGAAATGTCCTGATGGGACGCTAATGTCTTCTAACGATCCAATTTCTCCCATTCATAACGTCCATGGAGAGGCTTGTCACTAACGGGGTCAAAGTTATACCTGCCAAAAGTCGACATTTCTATCAGCCAAGAGAATGCAACCTTTGCAGCAGAAACATTACATGCAAGAAATCCCAAGTCTTAAAAAATCATTTAAAGAAGATAAAGAACGAGATGGGGGATGTATACTTCTCAGTAAATTGCCTTAGCTGCTCTTCTTCAGCCGGGCCAAAGAACTCATCCATTTCATGGGCCGTTGGGATGTGCCTTCGAGTTGAGTTACGTAACCTCCTGCTACTTTCAATTGGGTTTGCAGGCTTAGTAGTAGAACCAGGGGTTCTTGCATCTTCTGTGTCTCTTGTTAAATTGCAAGGAGTCGATTCCCTAGTGCTCCTGTGACATAGAAGACAGATATGACATAGGCCCAGAGAATGTGTAACCTAAGACTATGCATGATGATGCAAGTCTTGTGTCATAAAACTATCAGCACTGATAATAAATATAAAGCTTATGCAAGTAAACATTAAAAACAACAAGAATGGTGTCAGCATATAACATTTGAAAACTTGAATTTTTCCAAGCCATTAAAGACATTGCCGCTCAATTTTCCAGGCAGCTTAGGCCACGTAAATTCTGCAAAAAGATGATACGAACCTCCCCATCATAGATATAACTAGTTGAAAACACTTCCAACACTTCCACAGAAAGCAACAACCCATTTTTAACTATAATGTACTTTAAGCACTAAAAATCCAAGAAATAAACTTCATGAGTTCTGGGAATTACAACAGAAAAATATCCAAAATGAATTCTTCTATTTCCCAAATTCAATTTTGTACCTGCAGATAATTAGTACTATAAAGAGACAATTGCTAAAAGCACGAAAGGATCAAGAAAGAAGTAGAAAACCACTTTCGATGTCCTATCCCCATTACATGAATCAAATAAGACACAAAATCTCTTATTATTAGGATATTCTTTAGGTTTTGTATCAAATCAGAGTCCATGGATCAGTTGTAAAATACTCGGCACAACTAATTCCAAATAAAGTAGTTTCTGTTATAGTGTCCTCTGTCCAAACATAAACAAAAACCATGTGTGATGACAAGACAAACATGCATTAAGCATATTTATGTTCAAAGAAGAATCACCAAACAATAATAACATGCTTAAAAATGCAGAGGCAGCTATTGTTAAAGAAACAATCGAGCAGGCTTTGCTTCTTTTGATTAAAATAATGCAATGGCATCCATGTTTGAGGGCACAAAAAGAAGAGGACATGTGTTAAAACTATTTTGTTTTTATGCACATATAATAAAGATCAGCATAAAAACAATCAAATTGAAAAAAAAAAGGCAAGAACTGTAAAGCCTGTTCAGTGTAAGGAACCATTATGCAGTTATGATCACGGCATTTTTATACAGAAACCCACCAAATGATCAAATGCAATGAGGTAATAAATCTCGTTTCCCATGAAGATGATTAATATTTCATTTAAAATCTCAAAACAAAGCCAGGGCAATAATTTCCTAGATAAAAATCACACAAAGATGTGTCAAGCACTTCAAAGAGAATTAAAGAAATTGTTATGTGGTTTCAGCTTCACTGGTCGCAAGAATCTAAGGTTAGGTCCAAAATTTCTCCTCACAGCATTTTCTCAGAAACCAAACAGAAAGGGCAGCAAAACTCTTAAAAAGAAAATCACATTAAAAGACAAAAGGTGAGGCTTTAGTAAAGGATTCCACCACAATTTGTTTTTCTTTTTAAAAAGGAAAAACTTTATCTATATGTAAAGCACAAAATCTCTTCTTTTATCTCAAGCAATTATTAGGGATGGAATGAAATAAATTAAAATTCTGTTCTTTATTGCTATGAAGTTTTTTCTAGAAATGAAGCCAAAGTACAACTAACCAAAAAGCTGCCACGATCCTCTTTAAATGCAAATTATTGTCTTCCCGAGCCACAAAAATTACAAACTAGAGCTTTCAACTAAACCAAATAGATGAAAGAAAACCCTGAAAAAGTGTACACTGCTAGAAAAGAAAAAATAATATAAAACCCAAATCAGGAATAAAGTTGAAATGAGGCATTAACATGTCTCTTTCCCTTCAAATTCTCAGCAATTAAAAAGAGACATGGAAAAAATCATTTAAAACACCCAAGAAACATAAAACTATTGATTTTTCCTTCTCTTTCTCTCCATTTTCTCAGCAACCAAGCACGAATACACTAATTTCATCAAGAAGCCCCCAAAAAATAAAATTAACGGGTTTTCATTCAAAACCTCCAAGAAACATAAAATTATTCAGTTTTCTTCTCGTTCTCTCCAGTTTCTCAGCAACCAAACACGCACTAATTTCATGAAGAAACCCCCAATAAAAACCCATTCTTTTTAAAATGGAAGCCCACATCAATTATCGTTCTTTCCTTCCATTTCCACATCAATCGAGAAACAAAACCCTAAAATTGAGAACCCAAATAACAAAAATGATACCCAAATTTTTCCAAAAACCAAAAGATTCGAAAAAGAAAGAGAAGACACATATCAATTTTTCAATGTCCCTCAGTTTTCACGTTCCCCGCAAAAACTAAACAAAAAATAACCCTAATTTAAAGAATAAAAGAGCATCTCAAACTTTGTGCAAGAAATTAAAGTAAAAGAAAGAAAACCCACCTATCTCTACCTTCAATATCCAAAACATTATCTCCAAAAGAAGCCAAGTCTTTACTGTTGCTGTTATTATTCTCTTCAACTTCTCTACCGTCCACTTTACTCTCTCCCAATTCTTTCTCTTGACCCGACCCCGAACTCGATTTCAGATTAGGGCTAGGGCTTTCTTCTTCTTCTTGCTGATGCTGCTGACCCAATTTACTACTATTCTGACCACCCTGCCTATGATGCTGCCTTCTGGGAGAATCATGATGCAATGACGGGATTGGGGGCGGTTTCTTCTCGAGACGGCGGCTGCGAAGCTGGAGGTAACCAGCCGGAGACGATGGAGGAGAGGCTTTGACCCCTTGTTGTTTCTTGAGAGCTAGGGTTCTGGCTCGTGTACGGACACCGAGAGTCAAGTCCATGACGGCTACATCGCTTGTGGTCTTAGCTTTCCTCATGTACTTGCCCATTTCCTGAAACCTCTTTTTCATACATACGTAGATGAAGAAGAGAAAGAAAGAGGGAGGAAGGGAAATGAAGGAAAAGGAAAGAAGGGGGGGTTGCTTTTGGTTAAATATTTTGAGAAAGGGAGAGGAGAGCGAGGGGTGGGGTATTTGTAAAGGAATGGAATCGCTGTTGAGAAGAAGGTAATGGTAGGGTTGGAGCGTGTGGGCGACGGATGAAAAGCATCGTGGTTGAGGTTGGGATTACGAGTGTGTTTGGTAATACGCGGTGATTTTTTTTAAATAATATTTTATATTAAAATATATATTAATAATATTTTTTTATTTTTAAAAAATTATTTTTAAAAATACTATTCTAACTGTATTTCTAAAGATACTATATGTTCTAAACTATTTTTTATTTAAAATATGTTAAAATAATATTTTTTATTTTTAAAATTATTTTTACTATTAATGTTTTAAGATGATTTAAAAATAGTAAAAAGTATTAAATAAAAATAAAAAATAAAAAAAATTAATTATTAAACAAATAAAAATAAATATTTATATAGGGTTCGATGATATTGTAATTAGAAGTGTTAAAAGTAATTTTTTTTTAAATAATTTTTATATAAAATAAATAAAAAATAAGTTGTTAATTTTATCTTTTATAAAATAAATATTTCAAAAATAATTATATATAGGATATAGTGGGGAAAGTATAAGTTATTTGAGGAATTATATAAATATTTTAAAAACTAAAAATTATTATTTTAATATTTAATATCTTGGATGAGTATGAGAATTGCAATAGATGTATTTATTTTTGGAAAAATTACTTAAAATATTTTGTTTTTTTACCATGTATAATATTTTTTATATTTTGAAAAAATATATTTTATATCCTTATTTTATATATATATATAATAATAATAAGTTCTTCGTTACGATTGTTTTAATACCTAAAGTGCTTTTATGATTTTTCCATGTTCTTCCTCTTCCTCCCATGGTTTTTCTGAATCAAAATCAAGGTTTTTTGCTTATTTTATTTGGATCCTTTTTTATTTTCAAATTCATAATAAAAAATTAATCAAATTAATTTAAAGTTAGAGTTAAATTTATTTTTTTGTTAACAACACAACAAACTGATAAATTAAAAAAAAAAAAAAGACAATTCACCACCTTCCATCTCTTTTATTGCTGTTCAAAACACCCACAACTCCAGCAAAAAAGCAAAACTCATTCCCTAAATTTCTTCATTAAATTATAGAAAATTCAAATACACAAAATCAAAAAGCCATGCATGCCCAGTTTTTGGTAGTGCCATCTTGGCTATGGTAGGGAAGATGTGCCCTCTGCTTCAACATGTTGACCTAAATGGCTTTACAGAATTACAGATGCTGGACTTCTACCATTTCTAGGGTTTTTGTTCTTCATATATCAAATTTCAGGGACTTTTTGGTTTATGAATATGGATTTTTTTTATTTGGAATAAAAAAATCATTTATATTGTTTTTTAATGAAGATAACAATGTTCTGTGGTGATAAAATAGTTATTAGTATTGTCTTTACTGTGAATGTTGAAGAGGAGAGCGGTGAGGTTGGAAAAAAAGCAAAAAAATAATTATATTTCTCCGACCCGAGTTATTAATATATATATTAAAGATTTAAGTTAGCGTTGACTTGGTACATAAAGTAGTGAGTTATCCTAACTATTTATTTTTTATATGTATTTTAAAAAATAGATATAAATAAAAAAAAAAGAAATCTTGAGTGAAAATATTGAGCGATTTATAAGTTTTAATTTTCTTTTTATTTTATGTTGTGTCCAAAAAATAATTAATATAATATTACTAGTTATTCTTCAAACATAATAAATTTTGCCATTAGTCTATTATATCCGTGCATACTTTAAACCAATTTTTTTTAAAAAAAAAAACTCAACTAAATTTTATAAAAACATCAATTTTTTAAATTAAATTAAACAAATCAAGATTAACTCGAGAGCTGGGTATGAATATTAATCCACAGGAATGTATTTTCTCCACGTCACTTTCCACACTTGAATATATCGCGACACGATTAAAATCCGAGAATTTGAGGAATCGCGAAGGACGGCAGTCCTTGGATTCCCTTTTAAGTGGCCAGGTGGAAAGAGCATTCTTATTTTTTTTTATTGGCTCTTTTTTGTATGTTTTTCTTCGTCAAAGATATAAGGCTTGAACAGTCCCGCTCACCCTAGTAGGAAATGGAGTCCACGCACCTTCACGCGTCTGCCATGGAATTTTTCTGCACGATATAAAAGTCCATGAATACGAAAAAGTCCATGGATATCTAGAACATATGCTGCCTGACTACAGTTTCTGATCAGATGAGGTCAGATTTACAGGTAGTTTTAGCCGGAATTAAGCTTATTAAAATTGAATGATTATAGGTCAATTTATTGTCTAATTAAAATTTAATTTGATTTTATTTTTATTTTTAATATGATATAGTTGTTTTAATTCATCCAAATTCAGTCATTTTGGATGCAAAATTAGATTAATTATTTTCATTAAAGTATAATTATTTTTATTTTTCAAATATTTTTTATATCAAAATACATATTAATAATATTTTTTTAAAAAAATTATTTATTAGATCAACATATCAAAAGAATTTAAAAATATTAAAAATATATTAATTTAAAATAAATAAAAAATAAAAAATTAATATTTTTAAAATATATATTAGTTAACATGTGAAGACGTGTTTATTTTAAAGTTTTCTTAAGAAAAATTCTATGTGTTTTTTTAGAAAACAGTCTTAATATTATTTTAAAACTTTGGGTATGCTACATTATACTCTCTTATTGTTCTCAAAATCTCTTAGAATTAAATTATTATTATTAAATAATAATATTACGCATGTATTTATTTAGCATCTCAGCCAGCAATGATTCTCTCTATGTGATCCTGCTGACAGCATATCGAAGAGAGTTAAATTTGGTAAGAACTTTGGTGGGTCACTGCGGGAGGAGGCTCGCAGAGGGTAAATTTATTAAATTAATTGAAATCTTTTGAATAAAAGTTAGATTTTTGGTGGGTGGAAACGGTTGTTCTGCTTTGGCTAGATCACCCCACCTGTCAAATGCTGCCATCTGGTACCTTCTCCTGTGCTCATGCCATCACACCTAGGTCATTTCACTCTTTCAGCTTTATTGAATGATATGATATCACCTCATAATAATAATAATAATAATAATAGTAATGATAATAATAATATATCTTATTCTTTTTTATACAGGACATGTCATGATTTCACTGTGTAGTGTGTCATCTTTTAATTTGCCAGTCGCTACATAATTGGTTATACTTAATTATTATTTTAAAAGGAATGTGTTTTTATCGCGAAAGACTTCAATGTTTATCCTCTCTTATGTATTGTTCTGGGTAAAATTTTATATATTTTTTTAATTTTAATTTTAATTTTTTTTTATGATTTACTCCTAATTAGAGGTTAATTAATTTTAAATTTTTATAAAAAAATATATAAAAAAACTGAAATAAAAATATGTCAAGTATCAATAAAATGCTATAAATTTCACAAAAGATGTAATTAGTTATTAAACTTTAAAAATTATGTAAATTATACAATTTTAAAATTTTAAAAATTTTTAAATTTTAAATTGATATAAAAATTTATTTTTATTATTTTTTTTTTCTAATTAATAAAAAAGAGATCATAAAATTTTAAAGATAAAAAAAAGATGTTATTTGTATCGATTCAAACTGTCAAAATAAATAATATTTATGTCAAATTATTTTATTTGACAAAAATTATTTATATTAGAGTTTTTTTAACTTTAATGTTTGTTAAAAAACAAAACTAAGTTTAGATTGATTTTTGAATTCAAGTTGATTTAAGTTTTTTCAGCATTTCTTAAATTTATTATGATTTCTATATTATTTATAAGCATTTTAAGTTAAAAATGAATTGAAAAACAGAGATTTTAAGTAAAAAAACTTAATCTCTAATTTTTTAACCATTATAATAATTAAAATCTGGATAAATTAACATCACTGATTTTTTAAAATATATAAATTAAGGCAAACAACTACAAAAATTAAAGGCCCAATCACGTGGCCCCTAAAAGAAATAAGCTTGGGTGATAGGCTAGCTTATTAAGGCCAGCAGCACTCGGTAATTGCTTTTTTTTTAAAAATAATTAATGATTTTTTCTTTAATTTATATTTATATTAGTACTTTTTTATTTTTTTCATTTTGTTTAAAAAATCATTTTTAAATAATAATTATTTTTTAAGTTATATATTTAAACTTAAAGAATTTTTATGATTCATCTATAGTTTATTTAATTTTTTATATGGATAGACTTTATTTCTAAAAATAAAAAAAATATTTTTATATAATATTTCTAGCATATGCGGCCTTGCATGATTTTTTTATTTTTTATTCAATCAATTTAATTTGTGTTTCTATTTTTATTATAATTTTTTTAAATAAAAAATTATTTTAATAAATACATTTAGCAAACAGAACCCGGTAAATATCCCTTTTAAGATTAAATATCTTCATCCACATATCTTCAATTTTTATTTTTAATTATTATTAATAAATTTTTATTTATTTATTCATATACATAGTTCTTGATTTATTAGATTAAATGTATATATAATTTTATTTATTTGAACTTAGATTTTTTAAACTATAAAAATATGTTGAAAAAATATACCCATACAAGTTTTCTAATAAAAAATAAAAATATTTAACTCATATCACAATATACATACATACCTAGTTAATTTGAAAAAATATTATAGCTAATTTCAATTACTTACTGTTACCCTATCATCATCAAATAATTTAATTAATTATTTTTTTACTGGTTAATTTTATTTTTTAACTTCTTATATGATATTACTAATATTTTCAAATTATTTTAATATATTAATATTAAAATTATTTTTTTTAAAAAAATATTTTCATTAATTTTTTTATAAATATTTTCAATAAAACTTTTAATTAAAAAATACTTTAAAAAATAACTACTCTACCATTATATCCTTAGAGTTTACAAGTGCAAAAGCCAGTAATTCGAGCAATTCTCCGGTGTGAAAATGGATGCTCAAATAATTGCTAGCAAGAGAGAACGGATTGAAAGACAAAAGTTGTAGTGCGTGGTTGGATAATTGCTACAAAAAAACTCATGAAATTGATCCATTTCCCATTTAGGAATATAGTTATGGATCACGTTCTCTACATACAAAAAATACGAGGCTTGATCTAATTAGATTTTGAATAACTAAAAGAGAGTTGACTTAATTAAATCTTTTTGAATAACTAAAAGAGAGTTGACTTAATTAAATTGAAATACTTGATGAATTAATCTAAATTCTAATTAATTATATTAAAATCTAGTTTGATTTTTTTATATATATAAAAACAATGTTTAACATTATTTGATTAACCAAGTTTAATCTATCCAACACCTAATTCAGGCTGAAGGTTAATATTTTCTGTCTCACGAGTCCTTTATATTTACCATTCATGATTGAATTGGGATTATTCAGTTTTGCAACCACTTTACTTTGGAGCCTTTGCAATACAATATTTTCTTGATTCAATGGCTAGTTTTGGAAACACTTTACTTTGAATCCTAAAGCAAGCCAAAGGTTAATAACTCTGGTTTGGTTTTAATTTTAAAAACCTGAAACTAAAATAATTCCAACTGAACCGAATCAATGTAGTTAAAGGTGTGCTATAAATACAAAAAAATACTCACTAATTTTCTTAACCCTGGGGGCTCTAGTCGTCCTTGACCTTACTCCTGAGCAAACAAGCCACTCCCTCAACCCTCACTATTCAAACTTTCATATATTTTATCTTATTTTCAAGTCTCTAACAAAATCAAATTAATCCATCTTCATCTTTATTCTCTTGACTTTAGCCACATCCCTTTCCAACATGAGCATGACACTTATCATACCGGCATACCTAATCTGTAGAGTCTATATATAGTAAACCAATCACCTTTCTTTTTTACACCCAACCTTGAATCTTGTCACAACTCACATTAGGTATGATTTTTTTTTTTTATCAATCTTTGTGTTTTTTTTTAATATATGCTTTGTAATCTATTTATTTGTTGGTATATCCTTACAAAAAATTAGTGTTTGAGCTTAGAGTCATATTTTGGTTGATCTAGGATTTTAGGAATATGCTTAAATTTAGCTCTGTATTTCATCAAAATTGAGCAAAGAATTCTAAAATCTTTATTTCAATCCTTTCATTTTCAAGAATTATCTTTTTCTATATCAGTATCGTATTTGTTTTTAAATGTCAAAGTGATTTATATCTCTATTTTATATTTGATTAGGTTGTTGCACAAAAAATGAAAGAAGCTGAGATCACTAAACATGACTCGCTTCATTTGGCATTCATATCTCAATGACTCACAATCTAATTTTCACTTTTTTTGAGCTCTTAATAATTTTTTTATAATTTTATTATTATTATTATTATTATTTGTAGTAGAGTGTACTTGTTTGATGCTTTATTCTGCTAAATTTCATGTGATTTAGCCTTTTAGAATCACATTTTACACTATTTTTTTCTTCCATTAAATACCATATTGAAGTTGTTGTTTGTATAAAATTTAAAAAATCTCTCTTTGTATGTGTATCTGTGTTTATGTGTTGTCCTATATTTTGATTTGTGTTTAGTAGATTTTTCTTGTGATTTTGCAAATGGGTTTTTAAGATTTGTGGTAATTAACGATCTTTTAAGTTTTTGGTGTATAGCCAACCTTGAAAGGTTATTCCTTTTCCCAAAAACCTTGTCCTTAAAAGAAATTTTGATTTTTAGTTATATGGATAGGAGAAAAGAACTTAGATTTAAGTTGTTGTAGTTAACTAAAGTGGGAATTTGAGTTTAGGTTTTGCTCATTTTAGTAGAAAAAATTATTGTCAAGAAATATCTTACAACTCAAGAATTGATATGTTAAAATAAGTGGCCATCAATAACATTTTTCTTTTTTTAATGAGTTGCAAGAAAATACCTATATCAAATATGATAAATTTATATGAATTGTATTTTAGAAGTTCTTAATTGGGCTTTTGGGGATTGCGTTATTGTAAGAAACATCATTAATTAAAGGTTCTTGTTAGTAAACATTAAACAACAACCATCATCTATATTCCAGCTCCCTGTATCTGAAAGCAAGAAATTAGTATTTATGGATTGACTGTACCAAGCTGTTAGAATGGAATTGAATGTCTTGGCAGTGTCTAACGAGTTAAAAGTTGATTCACAATTGGAGTTTGTATAGTCCAATTTTCGAATGTAAATCATGTGTTAGCTTAAGCGTTTTTAAAATTTTAGTTTTAATTGTAAACAAATTTATTACTATTAGTTTGTTTTATTTTTAGTACATTTAATTCTATTATAAATTATGGTTGTTAACATGTTTTCATTATGTAATAATAGATGGAAAATCTTCAAATTCAAAATGTTTTATCTATGGCACTACACGAATATCAACCAATTCTCCAAAAAACTAACCTAAAATTAACCATTGCAGGATCTACCTAAATATAAAAGGTAAACAACCTTAAGTCCTTACATTAAGAAAAAAATGTTGATGATAAAAAAAAACTCATAAATTGTGGATTACTTTACAAAACTTGATGTTGATCTTAAAGCCTCTAGAGCTTAATGTAATTATTATGGAAAACATTATGCATGTCATATTATTATTAATGACATAAGTAATATATGGACTCATTTAAAATTGTGCAAAAAGTTTCATATTGTGGTTGATAAGAAACAAAAGGTTTTAATATTAGGACCTAAGATAGAGAAGGTTGAATTGGGAGATCAAAATGTGGGAACTCTTATCGTAATAGGTTATAATTATGAAGAATGTAAACAAATACTCATAAAAATAGTTATAATTGTTGAATTTCCTTTTAATTTTATGGATGATCGGGAATTTAAATTGTTTGCTAGGACCATGCAACCTAAATTTGACATTCATTCTCATTTAACTATTATGAGAGATTTTTGAAACTTTATGTTGAAGAGAATGACATATTAAGGACAACTTTTAGGGGTCAATGATTGTACTTAACAATAGATATATGGACATCAATCCAAAATATTAATTATATGCGTTTAACAACTATTAGATTAATAATGAGAGGAATTTACACAAAATAATTCTAATTTTTATCAAGTTTTCGACCATATAGGTGAGATAATTGGTCTAATTATTGAGAATTATATGTTATAATAGGGGATTGATAAAGTTTTGACTGTTACAGTAGATAATGCAAGCTCTAATAATGTGACTATTTCATTTTTGAAAAATATGATGAAAGATTAGCTAACTAATATATTGTCAAATAAGCATTTACATTTTAGATGTTGTGTACACATTGTAAACCTCATTGTGTGTGATGTTTAGAAAGAGATTAATGTTTCGGTTGTTAAGATTCAAAATACAATTAGATTTGTGAGATCTTCATCGCCGAGGCAACTTGTATTTTAAAAGTGTGTTGAAAAGTTGCATATAGAATAAAAGAAATCATTGTGTTTGGATATTGCAACTAGATGGAATTCAACTTATCTTATGCTAAAAGCTGCTGAAAAGTTTGAAAAGATGTGTATGAGGTTAGGTGAAAAAAAATCTAAGTATATGAGTTACTTTTTGAAGGTTGATTCAAAAGGGAATAAAAAAACATAGGGCCACTTAGTTTGAATAATTACAAAAATGCTAGAACTTTGGTGAAGTTCTTAAAGATCTTTTATATGGTTACATTGAGATTTTCTAGCTCATTGCATATCATATCAAATTATTTTTTCAATAAATTGATTTACATAGATACAAACTTGTTGCAATTATGTTAAAATAAAAATAATCTTTTAAGTGGAATGACAATGAATATGATGTTAAAGTTTGAGAAGTATTGAGGTTGTAAAGTAAATCATAATTTTTTGTTATATATGGCTAATGTTTTAAATCTACGTTTCAAGTTGAAATATGTGAAATTTTATTTTAGTGATTTGTATGATTATGACAAAACATAGTTGCTAACAAATAAGGTAAAATATACTTTAGTGAGCTTATATGAGTTTTATTTGAAAATTGATGAAGTGGTGGATAACAATAGGGATAAACAAGATGTTAATGATTGATGATATAGAGATAAATGTTAATACTTTGACTTGATTCAAAAGACATTTACAAGAGGTAGATTGTATGGAAAATAAAAAAATTTTGAGAGGTATTTGTGTGATATCCCATAACGGAAATGAACATCTAAAGCTAGGGACTTATTAGTAGTGTTGGTTGCTAATATGTTGTATGTGTTTTGGAGCGTAAGACTCAGAAATGGGCTTGCATCACAAAGAACAAAATCATGAGAGCGATAAGGCTCAAAGCGGATAATATACAACATGTTGGGTTGAACTGTTATATTTGGTATCAGAGTCAAGGACAACTCATCTTAAGGTGAGGGGGTTATGCTATCTCATATCAGAAGCGAGCGTCCAAAGCTAGGGTCTTATTAGTAGTGCTGTTTATTAACATGTTGTACGTGTTTTGGAGCATCAGACTCAGAAGTGGGCTTGCATCACCAAGAAAAAAATTGTAAGGACGATAAAGCCTAAAGTGGACAATATACAACATGTTGAGTTGGGTTGTTACAATTTGATTGATGGTTGTAAGGATCCTAATGATGATAAGTTATATATTTTAGGTTGGTGGAAAAATAATGCTTTAAAATATAAGACACTTTCAAAGGTTGTACAAATATGTTCTGACTATTCCTATATCCACAGTGGCTTTTAAATCAGTATTTAGCATATGTGGTCGTATACTTGATCAATTTTGAAGCTCTCTATCTCCAGCAACTATTAAAACAATTATTTATTGTCAAAATTGGTTGCATCATGGATCAATTTTATCTAATATTAGAAGCTTGATAAATGATCAAGAAACATATAAAAACCTTGAGTCAAATAATTTTTTTATAAACTTGCACATTTTATTTTGTGATTTATTAATTAAAGCATTTCAATCATCTAACATGTCTAATTTTTTATTTTTTAAAATTTGGTGGAAAGCTACATCTAACAATGAATGATAATTAGTTCAAAAGTTAGTTTGATGGTAAAATACTACTTTTTATTTACATTTTCTAATTTATTTTACCATATTATAATTTTAGATCTTAATTTCGTGTTTTTATGTCAGTTGTATTAAGGAATCAAAGTGCAATGTTTTTGTTAATTTGATGTGCATTTCGATTGAGATGATGTGCATAATGAAGATTTTTTATTTATATTTTTTGCATGAAGTGTTTTATATTTTTTTATGACAAAGTTACTTTTTGTTCTTTTTAAGTCCTTTTGAAGGCAATACTTTGTAATTTAGATTTTAACTTAGTGTGTGTATTATTTAAACTTTGATATAAGAAGCAACATATGAACACAATATTAGCACTAATAATTTAATATAAATAAATATTTAGTGACAAAAAAATTAAATATTTATAGAATCTAGTAACTTGATTAGATAATATTAACATAAAATTTTTTCTGGTTTTTATGATAAAAAACTGAATTGGACCGAACCAAAACTGGCTAGTTTGAACCAGTTCCTATTAAGTTCTGGTTTGAATTTTTTAGTTTTTTAAAAATTTTATTTTGATTATTTTTTTAGATAAAAATCGAATCGAATAAAAAATAATCACCTCTACAATTAGGTGTCGTTGGGTGAGTGAAATCCTTTCCTATATTAGCAATTGCCATTTTTAAAAAGACTTGAGATGTTTTCACCTTTATTTGCGTACGATAAAGAAAATATATCATCTCATTATCCTCACTTATTAGTATTTAAAAGTGTATTTTTATCAAGGTTTTATATTATTATTTTGCACTTAAAGTATTAATAACTTCTTAATTAGAACATGTTTTATAATAACATATCTAATAATATAAGATATCTTTAATTTATGGTAAATGTTCATTTCAAATATAGGCACGTTTTACAATCAATAAATTGATTGATTTCTTTAACTATTAAAAGTAAAAGGACAAGGAAAGGGCTACGTTTAGAAAAAAGATATTGATTTAATTCAAACTAGAACACCATTCAGGTATTAGATCATATCTGAAGCTATATATCTTGTATTTCAGTTTGATTTATATAGATAAAAAGCTAAAACATAGGCCTACAACATTCATGAGAGTTCAAGACTTAATTCTGCCGTTTAGAAGTCCAAATTTTAGTATCAAAAGATAAGTTTGAATTTGTCTTGCAGACTATATATTATTTAGTTTTCAGCCCATATCTCGAGTTCTAAAAGTTCAAATGAGCTCATTATTTTTTTGTTAGAAAGCTAAGAAAAATTCTCACAACTTTCATGAGGACTATCTGTTCAAATTATAATGTTATCAATGATATTTTATTCAGACAAGAATATAAGGGTTGTTACTAATTCAAGAGGTGCACCTACTTAATAATTAGTTATCAAATCAATAATTCTAAATTTTAGCCAATAAAAGAAGACATTTGCCATATATTTAGATATCTTAATTTTCAAATAAAGATCATGCTCTTTTTTTTTATATTGTTGTAATGCTCAAGTTTTATTTCATGTTATAATTTTATTAATCTCTTATTTATGTCTTTCATTTCCTTTGTTATACTTATAGAATCATGTTCTCCTCTAGTTTATTTATGTTTTTCTTCTTCATTATGTTTAGCTAAATTTATTATATTAAGGTGAAAAGATTTCACTAATAGTGTTAGGATAAGTATAATATAAACTCAATATGGACTTCAATGTTTATATCATAAACAACTAATATTAACATATTTTATCATTTTTATCTTACTAATTCTTAATATCTTACTTGTTAAATGATTAATCTATATTTGTGTTGTATAACACTTGGTTCAGTAAATGCTTGACACTCTCATAGCCAACCGTATTGTATAACATGCACCTGTGCTATGAAAAGAACTTGATTTCTTATTAACATAAGTTAACATCATGAATTCCTGATAATATTTAAAAGTTTGGTGTTACTTAAATAAGATAATTAATATGATCATGTTAACAATTCATAATGAGCTATTATATGACAAATCATTCGATTGAAACCTTCTTTATATGTGGTTTTCAGTTAAATAATAAAAAGAGTTTATATTACATTTATTTTTAATACTATTAGTGAATCCTTTAACCTTGACATTTATTTTTATTATTGTTTAATCCTTACATTAATCTTATATCTCAAAGTCATCTTATTCTTCTTATTATTATTATTATTATTTGTAATTTATATAGTTAATCTCTCTATAGTTCGACCCCGATCTTATTAGGTTATTTATTACTTTGATATTTTTTCATTTAGAAGAAGACATCAATTTTTTGATCGTATTACTCATCTTGCATTAATTATATAAGGTGAATTACCTTACCATAGAAAAAAAATCAGCTTAGCAGAAACTAAAATCTTAAAAATTTAATTGAAGAAATTAATAAAACTAATTTTCATGCTCTAATACATTAAAAAGATATAAATAAAGGTTTAATCAATTAGTTTTATAATTAAAATAAAAAAATAATTTCTTCCTATACATCACATTTAAATCAAGATCAAGAGTCCAAAAACCACACATTTATTGCAACTCCACCTCAAAAAAGAAAAGAGAATAAAAAATCTGTATTTATTATAAAATAATATTTTAGATTACAAAAGTTTAATTGTCTTTTCTAGAAGCATTTTTGCAAAACAATATTTCTAGCTCAAAAATTTAAATTTATAGCCAAAATATCTAGGTTTATTTTTTATTTATTTATGGTAACTAATCAAAAATTAATAATTATTAGAATTAATTTTTATTATTATGAGAATTAATTCTTAAATATTTCAGCTTTTAAAATCCATCATAAAAAAGAGATGAAAAAAGAGCTTTCAGGAAGTTTTTTTTTTTAAATTTTTACACACTTTTCCTCACCCTCATTTTAATGTTTTTCTTCTCTTTTCATTCCTTGTTTTTTCTACCAATTCTAAAGCATAAGTTCACTTTAATTGGAAGATAATCAAATTATTTTACTATAGTTTAAAGATCTTCTTTAAAAATGTATTTAAACTAAAATGTTGTTATTAAAATTTTAAAAACTTTATTGCATACATCTTGCACCCAATAATATGTAAAAAACACTTTGATTTGATATTAATTGTAAGTCTTAATATATGATTAGGATGCATGTCAGAATTGTATTACTATATTTATGTTGGAAGTATATTTATTATAAATTTTTATTTTACATATAAATTTAGACTCATAAAAACTCTAAATTTTTCTATGTTTTGAATAATTTTTTGAGTAATAAACTATACATTCTTGCCTGCTATTTTTTTGAGTAATAAACTATACATTCTTGCCTGCTATTCTCACACAATTTAGAAAACATATCGAGATAGGTTAGCAGGAAGCAAGAAGCTTGCCATTTCACATACTCCATGGAAACGCCAAGGTTCAAAAAAGAAGACATTATATAGAGAGGCTTTCTGAGGTTCAGTGAACCATCTTCGTCATTGAACACAACCTCTAGCATGCAAATGTAAAGTTGTTCAGTAATTAGCCATGTTATCATACAGTATTATTCGATCCATTTAAATTAATATTTTTTTTAATTAAAAACATCTCATTTTATTTTTCAAAAAAGTTTTTGGTACTAACCAGATTAAACTAAAATTGAATTTAATTAAGTCAATAAATTTATTAATCAAGTTAAACTTAATTAATATCTTCTATAATTTAGATTGAAACTCGGATTCAATAAAACGTTATGTGGTAGGTTTGCAGATCAATTATTTGCATTGAATGAGCATGTGAAAAAAGTAAAACCCTAGAATCTAAAGAGGATCTACAAATAGGCTAGGATCACAAGGCACGCAGACACGATGTGTCAATGCCCCCATGGATTCTTTTGATTTTTGCGCTACCAGCAAAATTTATTGACCTATCTCTCTGTTCTTCTTTCAACATTATTTCTCACTTTAGAAAAGGGTTCATGTTTGAGACTGCTGTATAGGCTGATGAAATGAGAAAAAAATTGAAAAACTAATTGAATTGAAAAAATTTAAAAAAAATTATTGAAAAAATTAAATCATAAAAAAACTAATTAATATTTTTTTAAAAATTAACTAGTTTAGTTTGATTTTGATTTTATAAATCTAAATCAAAAAAATCAAATTAAATCCAAATCAAAAAATAAAGTCAAGTCGGTTTAAATAAGTTTTTATTCTAAAATAACCTAACTCAATTAATTGGTTTGATTTTGATTTTTTTTAAAATTAGTTTAATTATTTTTTTAATAAAAATTAAATTAAACTGAAAATAATCACTCTAAATAAACAACTATATTTAATTATTAACCTTTTTTCTTCTTTTAAAAACGGGTTGCAATTTGCAGAGAGTAAATTATAGTTTAGTCTCTATTTTTTTTTTAATAAAAAAACCTATTATTTAATCTCTATGTTTTCAAATTCATTTGTAACTAGGTCATTGCATGGATTCTTTGTGGCTATTCTACATAGTCGTTTATCTATGCTTTGTGTATGTCAGCAAAGCGGGGATGGCAAGAAAGCCAAACGTGTAAAGGATGCCCGTTCCCTTTCTTACGGGAATCCTCACCTGCCCTTCATTCGAGCCACCACTCTCTTGGTTCGCTCACGCCACCGGTGGACGGTGGCAGCACTTTAATTTGATTTCTTCAGTTGCTGCTCCCTGAGCCAAATGTTCAATAAAAATATTTCTTCAATGGCCCAATAGGACTCTGGGCACAATGCAAGCTATCCAGCACTCTTGGGCTCCGATTTGGGCAATAAAGTATTTTGCTCTTGGATTCCTTGTCAATGAAATAAAGTTGCTGAGGAGAGGCAGCCCCAGAGCAAAATCCCTTCACCCTTTTGGAGGTCTCGAGGATTGTTGAAGACGATGGCATCCAAGACTTTTGGACAGGTTAGTCACTTGGGTACGTGTAAATACTAAATTGCTCGGAGCTTGAATCAAGGAAAGGACCGGTTCTTCTTTCTTCTTCAGACAAGAAAGACAAAAGGAGGGTTCTAGGTTTTGATTTGGAAACTGTATGAGATGCCGTCATATAAAAATGTTGGTGGCATGGATGCCAAACTCAACCCGAGACTATGATGGAATCGAGGTTTGTTACGTTGACTTGTAATGTTTTTAAGTCATGAGTTATTAAATGTTTAGAATAATTAGTTTAGTCTAAATTGCAAGGGTTTAATCGGGATTGAAAGAAGTTGGTTTTATTTATTATTTTATAAAATTAAGTTTGATTATGTAATGTTTGTTATAATTAAAGAAACAAAGAGTAATTTAATTGCTATCAATTATATTTTATTATTATTTTGTTAAGTTGAGAGTTTTAAGAAAATCTATTTTTGTGAAATTAGTAATAATTAAAGTGTATTAATTTAGATTGAATAAGTTTGAATTGAAAAAATTAATTAATTTGAGCAAACCCGCCAACCAGTGTTCCAAGAATTGCCCTAGGTTGAATTCCAGTGAATTTAATAACTGTGTTTGGGAGATTTTTGCTGCTTAAAAAATAAGGGGAAAAAAATTAAAAAAAATCTATTCTCAAAATAAATGAAAAAATATCAAAATAAATCTAATAACAATTTTTTTATTCAAATAATATAAAGTGTATTATTGATAATAACAAACTCAATATCATATTTGCAAGTAGTTAAAGGTTGGTCATTTAAATGTAGATGTTGTGAAGATTATCAACTAAAATAAAAAATTTTAAGGTTCCTCTTTGATAGAAAAAAAAAAATCTCTAAATATAATATCCCGGCAAACATTGAATTTTTAAAATGATAAACACTCAAAATCATAATAGTATGAAACATATTATTATGCACCTTTTAAAAGGATAAAGATATTGTAGTAAAAAAGTGGCCAAGCCAAAAGATTTGGCTGCATTGCTATCTTTTGGTTGGAATATGATTTTCTCAAAGATGAGTTTAGGGTTGACATGTTGAACCATGACTTATATAATTTTTTATTTTTTATTGTTTATTATATCAGATATAATTTTTTAATTATCTCTTTTATTTGTGCAATCAAATAACAATTCTAACAATTACTCTTTCTCAACTTGACAAAAATACCTTTTCTCTTTCATATATAATGAGATGGTAAATATAAACAACTTGTTATTGCCCTAGCTTGTAAATACTATCGGTGACTTGCCTTTTCATTGATGGGTTCCGCACAATAAGAAGCAAAACCCCCTTAAAACATCTATAAGATTTATCTCTTCAAAACAAGCCATAATGAATATAAGAAACACTTTTGCCTCACTATTAACATTGTTAAAAATGCTTAATCAATGTTTTGTGTTTATTTACTTTAAAGCTTTCCTTACATATCTAATATATCTTTTTATTAAATAAAAGGATTATGATTAAAGAGTGTTGAATTAATTTGTATGAAAATAATAAAATTGTTTTGTAAGATATTCATTGGTGTTTTATAATGCATTACATTTATATTTTTTGGAATATGTTTTATGTTTTTAAAAGATGTGTTCATTATCTCAATGATTACACAAGTTTTTTTTTTATTGTTGTTGTGGTATTGAATTTAATGCGAGTAATTATTGTCTTGAAAATTATTGATATTTTTATTGTTGTTTTATGTTTAGGTTAGTTAAAAGATTATAACAACTAACCCAAAAAAAATAGTGCAAATATTGATATAATTGCTGATGAATAATTTGATTCTGATAATATTTTTATTGGCAATTTCATATTTATTTTGGCAATTTCATACTTATTTTGTCAAAAAACTTACAAAATAGTTGGATATTTTTTATAGAATTAGATATAAAAAACCTCATAAAAAAATTATTTTCAATGGATTTGTTGGAATTTTTTGTCTGAATAATTTATTGACATTTCCATCAACAATGAATTTTGTTGATAGAAATGATGATAAAATGACAATCCCTAGCGAGTAACTTGCCACAATAGATTTTCATAAAAAATTCTATCAACAATTAAAATATCAATGAATTTTTTTTCCTAAATGCTAAAAAAATACTTTGTCCGTGTTTTTCAATTTCATAATAGTAAAAAAAAAATTATTTTTAAAAAAATATATAATTTAACTAATTATTTTGTAATTGCAATAATTATGAACAATTAAGTTCAATTTCAATAAAAAAAAATTTCTGTTGCCTTAAAGAAAAAAAAAGTAGTTTAAGTTGTAATGAAACTATTTATATGTGATTACAAACTAATAAATATTTACACTTATTACATTTTTAATACTATCTTATTATTTCATATTTTTGAAGGTAATATAATTACAGCGACTTGAAGTTACCATAGCAAGCCCTTGATTTACTCGACCGAGTCATTTGGGTATTAACCAAGCTAATAACGTCCATTGTGTAACTTGAAACTCAGCTCAGAGCATTTAGATTTATATATGAGAACTGGATTGGGTTTATCAACTATTATTCCTATGTGATTTCTAATAATTTTATATTTAACAATCTAAATTAATTTAAAATCATAACATTTAAAGAGAAATTTCATGATTTATAAGAAGGCAATTACCCACTTTCCTGAGAATTTTAGGTAATCATCACTGGCGGTTGGATGCAAAAATCTTGCTTTTAATAATTTAAATAATGGGTATTTTTCAATTGAAAAAACTCCCATTCCGATGGCCATTACTTTAATATGATTGGGTTGGAAAGCTAATTAATTACGCGGAATCGAGAAAAACAAAATCTATATTTTTAAGAGAAAATTATGTTTGTCGTAATAAAAAAATGACATTTAAACTAAAATGTTTTATAACCCCCTGCGATATGAAAAAAAAATAAAAATCGAAAGCAATCTAGGCAAACCAATCATAGGCAACCCAATTATATAATTGTTTTTTTGGTAAAACCAATATCATAAAAAGCATGAATAAAATAGACTTTAATTTTTAATTAAATAAATATTAAAGAGTAAAATAAAAAAAAAAAAAAGCAAAAGCAATTCTAGAAAATCTAGATTAATTTTTAAAGTTTTCAACACATAAAATCTTGAAATTAGTTGAACCAAATTTAAATTCAAATTAATTAAAGATTAAAAATTAAATCGGATAAAAAAATATTGTGGAAATTTTGCAAAGTATAAAAATGAAAATGAAAATGAAATTTACCATGAAAAACATTTATAGAGGGTAGAATAAAAAAAACATATAATTTTAAAAATTATCTTAGAATATAAAAAACAATAATAATAATGATTGAATTTGACAAAGCAATAAATAAAATAAGATGAAATTAAAAAATTTAATTTAATAAATTATTTTAAAAAATATAACACAAATATAAAAAAATTGATTTGAAAAATCAAGTGATAGGACAAAAAATATATAATAAAATTAATTATCGATAACAAATCAGCTATTTTATTGATGCATGTGCTACATATGTAGAGAGGAGACTCTAAGATGAAGATGAAGCCATTCAAATAATATGTTTTGTAATTGAAATTAGTTGCAAGTAGAGGTGTTCAAAAAAACCGACCAACCAATTAAACCAAAAAAACTGAACCGAGAAAAAAACCAAATAAACCGATTAAAAAACAAAAAAAACCACTCGGTCACACCGATTTAAAAAAGCTTAAACCGATTGAACCAAACCAAACCAAATTAATTTATTTAAATGTAAAAAAATATAAAAGAAAACTTTTTAAACCTAACCCTACATTTCCAATCCCCTACCTTTCCAGTCGTTCCCCTTCCCTTCCCCCTTTCTCATTTTTCATTCCAGCCACACCACCTATCCCTCCCTCTTCACTCTCTCCCCCCCCTCCCTTTCCCTTTCCCTTTCCTTTTTCCTTTCCCTTTCCCTTTCCGTTTTCCTTTTCTATTTTTCCCTTTTCATTCAAGCCAGGTAGCCACCCCACCTATTCCTCCCTCCCCGCTCTCTCTCTCCCCCCTTTCCCTTTCTCCCTTTCTAGTCACCTCACCTCTCCCTCTCTCTCTCTCCTTTGTGTACAAGAAAGGCTTAAAACAACTCATTTTCTCTCATATTGTTGCCTTTCTACTCTCTGCTGTACTTTATGGCAGAAAACTTGGATAAAATCCTTATTTCTGGTTTTATTAACATGCAGTTATGCTAACAAGATCCCGATAGTTTGCGAGATGCTATTGGAATCTTTGTTAATAAGTAATTGTACTTACTTGGATAGATTTACTGATTGTGATTCAGTTAAGGGAGATCTTTCAGATCTCAACCGAAGGGTTTGAATTCAAAGTTTTCAACAACGATTTTTTTGAATGTGATTCGGCCAAGTTTGTTCAATGATTGTGATTCGGCCAAGTTTTCTCTTATTTAATTGGTTTTGGTTTTTAAGGCTAAAAAACAGACCCGAACCGAACAAAACCGGTTCGGTTTCAATCGATTCTCGGTTCGGTTCGGGTTATATTAACAAGGAATAATATTTTTCGATTTGGTTGAATTTTTATGTTAAAACCGAACCGTGAACACCCCTAGTCACAAGCATTATCTAAAAATCAGTCATCTTCACTAATTAATTATAAAAAAACCACCAACAAAAGCATAAAAATACCTTTTAACATAGGAGTTAAATTACTTGACATTGAGACTCCGTTTGTTTGCAGGAAAGTTGTTTTCTTTTGGAAAGTGAATTATAGAGAAAATAAATTTTAGGGAAAATGAATTTATGAAAAGTAAATTATTTTTCGATATTTGGTAGTGTTATGAAAAATAAATTGGAAAATACTTTCTAGTGTTTGGTTATGTTATGGAAAATGAACTGGAAAATAATTTATTAATATTTTATTTTTCTCAAGTTTATTAAAATAATAAGGAACAAATCTTACAAATTAAAAAGTTGCATAATAATAAAATTAAAAAAAAATAATTTTATAAATTATCTCAAATAAAATAAATAATAATCAAAATAATAAAGATGAAGAAATTAAAATAATAATAATTAACTTTTCATAAAGTATTTCAAATAAAATAAGTAACAATCAAAAGACCGAGGATCAAATTTGATAGATAAAAAATTTTAATAAAAAAATAATAGGAGAAAAGCAAATAAATAGGACCAAAGTTAATATAAAAATTAAATTATAAGAAATGAAATTAAAAAATAAATATTCAAAACAAAAAATATATATAGTAATCAAAAGTTTGAGGATCAAATTTGATATAATCAGCAAATAATAACATTTCTAAATTTTTCACAACTTCCGAAAAGTGTTTTCTTTCCAAATTGTTCAGGAAAATACTTCCTAAAGACCAAGTCAGATTTTTTTTTATCTGGAAAGTGTTTTTTGTTTACCAACTTTTCTAACAGCAAACAAACACAAGGAAATTTAAAAAGTGATTTCCCGAAAACCACTTTCTGGAAAACAAACATAAAAAAGTTTGGAAAGTGTTTTCCCGAAAATCATTTTCCAGAAAACAAACACAGCTAAAAAGGAAAACACTTTCCTGAAAACCAAGCTAAATTTTTTTTTGACTGAAAAATATTTTTCGTTGACTAGAAAGTATTTTCTCCATTGACTGAAAAGTGTTTTCAGTTGATTGAAAAATATTTTTTGTTGACCGGAAAATATTTTTCATTGACTAACTTTTTTAATAACAAACAAACACGGGAAGATTTAAAAAATAGTTTTCTAAAACTATTTTTCAAGAAATAAATATGGTCCAAGAGCATCAAAATCTTTTTTTATTTACAACAATATTGGAAATTATGAAAAGACAACTTCATTTGTTGTTTGTTTATTTTTTATTTTATTTTATTTTAAGAGTAAAAATACTATTTTATTATGCATTTTAATTGAAAATACAAACTAACCCTTAGTTGAAGTTAAAAAATTAATTTATTTTAAGTGTAGTATTATAAATTTAGTATACAATCTAAACACATAATACCCGTTCTACCCCCAATCGATTTTAGAACCCTAAGATTATCCCAATTATTTTACCATTAAATACATAATAAAGAGCTTCTTTTTTTTTTTTTAAAAAAGAAAACACAGTTTCCGTTCACCCCAGTGAATTTATCCAGAAAAACAGTGTTTTCTCCTTTTTTTTTTAATCTACCGTGTAATGTAACTACAGTAGAAAGTCGACTATCATCCATCCTTCACAGTTCACACAGCGGGTAAAAAAAAAGAAATGCAAAAATCCACAAAACAAAACAAAACAAAACAAAATACGGGAAAGTGCTAAGCAAAGCTAACAACGATATTGTCAAGTGTCAACACCACAAAAAACCTTCTCCATATATATATTAACCCTCAGCCTCCCTTGCCCGTTTTATTTTCTTATGCACGCAAAGATCCTCTCCTCTCTCTCAAAAGCCACACGAAACGAAGACATAGAAGCAGCAGATAAGAGATGACTGAAGAAGACGAGTGGGTTCATGTAGCTTTGAACGATGACACTTTAGTGGTGGAGCTCCTTTTAAAGCTAAACCAACCAGAACAACTACCGCCACCGCCAGTAAGGCGACGACGACGTCGTCGTTTTGCGGAGGATTTGGCGAAGGAAGGAGCGGTGCTGGCTTTGAGCGTGGACTGGAGCGTGAGACAACGACGCTCTTCGTCTAAGCAAGTAATGATGACGAGGAGCAAAAAAGGTTCTGATTCGTTGTCTACTCGTGCGAGTCCTACCACTCCGCTTTCATTTAGCGGTGGCACCTCCGTCAGCGGTGGTGGTGCTGGCGACGGTTTTGATGAAGCTACTACTAGCGCTTGCCTTCCCGCTAAGTTGATTGCCACCTCGAGATCTAAGGTTTGTTTGGCTCTTTTTTTGTGTTTTCTGACCCGGTGAGTTGGACTCGGTGGTTTCTGTTCTGGTGTCATTCTTTTGTTTCTTGGACAAAATTGCCCTTTGAAAAACGTGATATTTATTCACTTTCGGTTACGGTTTAGGAGGTTTTTATAGTTTTCTTTTCTATTTTTTTAAATAACGATTTTGCCCTTATCGCGTCATGCGATCCATCCTTCGTGAATTTAGACATCACAGGATCTGTCAATTCTCCGGTAAACAGTGACACCGTTTCACATCATTTTGACTGAAATACCCACCTATGACTTTCCATTTCTACTCTCTTTCTCTCCCTGTTTTTCATTTTTGTTTCACCACAAAAAAAAGAAAGAAATGCGACTTCTGTTCCGTGCTGTGGTCATTTAGAAAATGACGAAAATACCCTTATATTGAAGGGCATTTTTGTCCACGAGTCTTCTCCCAGGATCCCATGTTAGCTGCCGAGGTACTTGGACACGGGCAGCTTGGTCATCATCGATAGTGGAGACAGCAGGAGCAGCTGTTTTTATGGGTGGCGTGTTGCCATGGCAAAAGAGTTGTGATCTTGTTAGTGGTTGTCTTCACTTTATTGGAGAGATGATCTGGTGTGTGCAGCCGCAGTTTTCCACTTCCTACGGGTTCTTTTCTCACGTGAAAAACACACAAATATATCTAGGTGTTGAAGGGCTGTTTGGCGTTGCCATTTTTAATCTTTTTTTGCTTCAAATTAATTGAAAAGAGGGTAAGAAATTCGTGGTCACATATATGTTGAAAATGAAAACGGGAAAATACTTTGGCTGAAATGAAGGGAAGAGGGTGATGCTTTTAGGTGGAAAATTGGTTGGGTTTAAAGTAGGGACCACATTGCACCGAATTTAAAGTAGTATTTGGTGTACCGTTTATACACCTAACTCACAGCATTACTTAGAATGTTTTTTTGATATTTTTTTTGGTAAATAGCTACTTATAATATTTTGTATATATGTATTTTTGTTAGCACTAGATTTTTGTTTTTAAATTTCATTTACGTTAGATATTGTTTAGACAATGTTTTCGTGTGTTGTGAGCAAGCCCTACCGGTCTGGTTCGGGCAGCAGGTAACCGGACTGCATTTTTTTTTGGAACCGAAGTCTAATAGCTGGATGAAGGGTTCGTGGTTTATATTAGAAAAGGGTGGTATTTGATTTCACGTGCAGCATCCCATGTGACCTTTAGTAGGCTGCTGCAAATAACCATTGTCTTGACCACGCGGCGTTGACTGAGAAAGTTATACGAGTATTTGAAACTCCAGTCATGTTTTCAAGGAACTTTCTCTTTGTTTTCTTTTCTTCTTTTTTTTCTTAACATGAACTATGTAGGAGACACATTGACGTTGAGCATTGAATGTGAATGGCTATGGTTGATGCATGTGCATGTCTCTAGTTTTCATGACTCTCATAGTATGGCATTTGTTGACCATCATAAGTGTGTTTATAAGGATAGAATAGAATCTAGCACGTAGAAACCCAACGAGCAAAGTGCCTTGATGCAAGTGTTTCTTGTGTACGACCATAATATTCTTGAAACACGAGAAATAATTTTGCTCGTATATATAGAAACCCAACGAGCAAAGTGCCTTGATGCAAGTGTTTCTTGTGTACGACCATGATATTCTTGAAACACGAGAAATAATTTTGCTCATATATATATATATATGAGCAAAATTATTTCTCATAGTTATGTATGTTTATGCTTGTGTATAGATAATTATTGTTTTCTTTATGTATTCTCTTTTTATTTATTAAATAGCTGGCAGAAAATATTCTCTTTGTTAACTAAAGCTGTCACATGTTGGTGCATGTATCAGGTTGCTGTTACAAGTGGAACACCAACCATCAAGAGGTCAAGAAAGAAGAAGGTAACACGCACCTACACATAAACTAATGATGACTATATTATTGGAAACATAGGCTTGATTCTGGTTCCACAATATCTAATCAGAATTCCTTAAGTTTCTTGTATTTTATTTAATGTGATACATGTTCTTGTCTTTGATCAGTTTCTTTATGGGTGTCTTAGGAAGATCTGTTTCGTTGGTTCTATAAATTATCTCAGTCTGGCATATAGTTTTAGTGATTGAACTAGCTTTACACCAGTATTCTTGTTCATCTATCTTTTTTTTTAAGAATTGTTTTGCTAGCACGCTTAAAAAATTAAAAGGTAAGCATTCAATTGATGCAGTAGGTTCTGTATGTGACAACGTTGCCTTTTCTGTCAAGGAATATGAAAATAGTTGTGCTTTGCGTTTGTTGTTTGATAGACTAATAATATTTAGATTGCGGTCTCATGGTGGTTTAAATTGTTTGGTTGCTGGCAGAAGTTAGTTGAGCTTAGAGAGGAGGAGATTTTGCTATTGAAGGAAAAAAGACATTTGAAAAATGTATGTTGCATCAATTTCTTAGCTTTGAAATCTTGCCTTGTTCTCCTTTGTCTTTACTTTATGAGGCATAGGATCGGTGATCATTTTAATATTTATTGTGCACTTTATTCATTGAGCAGAAATTGGAAACCATCCGTGTGAGTTTAGAGAAAGAGAGAGCCAGAAATGAAAGTTTGAAGAGAACGAAGGTGAACCTGTTATTCCTGCACGCTCATTCTCATTTTATTATATTTTTTTTTTGTTTCTTTCTTCTCTGTATCAAATTTACTTTGTTTTAGTATTTTCGTTTCTATCTCTGTTACAAATTAAAGTATATTGCTATCGCTAAATTAACACTATTTATTTATGCATGCATTTTTGTACTTGACTGTCTTAAGTTGTGTGGCCATTCATAATTGACTGAAATGATCACTTGACAATGTCACACGCTTCTCTGTTACTGAAACTACTGATTTCTTTTTGACAATCCTAACATATTTTTTTTTATACTGGTCTTGTAGTTCTTACAGAAATTAAAGCTTAAATGATTAAACAGTTGTATATAATGAATTATTACAAGAATTACTGAACCTTGCATATAAATCTTACTCAAATTAACAAGCTTACAGCATAAACTTAACATGTGATTATGTGTTTATTGACCTTAATTTTTTAATACTTTCTGCATCCTCTGGTTATCCATGTTTGATGGTTTGTCTGGTTGTTCTTGTCCAAGGCCTCTGGCAGGGCTTACTACGTAATTGCTTTTTTTTTTTTTTTATAAAAAAATTGTTTAGCTGTCCAGCTACAGTGTGTGATTTTTTTACCACAACATAACCTGTTTGTTCAATTTCTTAGTGTTGAGGTGCATCCTGTAATATTTGTTTGCTATGCGGGCAATTATAAGTGTTATAGTATAATCTGAGCGAGAAATAAGAGAGATATCACTTATAATAGAAATTCCTTTGATATGTTTAATTTTGTTAGTTTTTTTCCTTTTCTTCCCCCCTCCCCCCCCCCTTTTCTGACAAGTTTACAGCGTGAACTGAGGTTTGCAAAGATGTAGATAGGTAATACGCCATCAAGAATGTGACGGGGATTCTGTTTTTGTCTTGCAGTTTGATTTGCTATCACAGCATAGACCAGAGATATTCACAGCTTCTGTTAAATCAGAAGATGTTATTTCAATCAAGCCTCAGGAAACAAAAGTAGCCTGTGATTCCACATATTCAGTGTTGCCGCACAATGTTTCTTTCCAGTTACAGGAGGATGAAGGCAGGAAGCCTTCCTTTACGCTACCAGACCTAAATCTACCTGTTGATGGTGATTCAGGCTCTGGCATTTTGGGCTGAGAGGAATCAGTTCTATACTGGTTTTTTTCCTTTTCAAATAATACATGTTTCGGCATCTCCTAACAGCATCGCATGTTGAGTTGAAGTACTAAACCAATTACCTTCACCGCTTCTTGATCTGTATGTGGATACTTGTTTTTATACGTGAAGATACGTACTGTGGGTAGTGTAGAGATCCTAATCTTTAGTTGCAGTTTACATTCTTTCTTTGAGCAGATTTCTACACTCTTCCAAATTCTTTGGGAAAACCTCATTCCTTCCATTGTAGGAAATAGCAACAGATAAGGTGTAATTATAGTACCAGGTAGTCAAATGTCTCTCTACTTGGAATTAAACTGATCTACTTAGATTTTCTTCTCCTTGTTGTTTATTTTCCCAGTATTTTGCCTGTCATAAAATTGCCATCCACTAGTTTTGGAGCTTGCACTCTGCTTTTGAATATCGGTTCCATGCATTTGGCTGCTTCGAATTTGGGTTTAGATTCTGTTTTCTGCATAGAATGTTCCAGTTAGTTGTCTATCCTTTAAAAGAATTAGCCTTTATCATGACTGAGATAAAGGCTTGAGTTATAGGTGAGGATGGTAGCCGTAGGTTATGAGGTGGGAGGGTTGGTCGAGGTCATTGTTTTTATTAAAAGGATTAAAATGATAATTTTTGTTTTATTTTAAAGAAGCTAATTGTTTGGGGATCATGTTTGTAATTGGGTTAGACCTAAGTTGATTGGTCAACAGATCAATCTAGATTTTTGCACGTGGCAAGTACCTTTAGTGTGGGAGAAAGAGAGTGGTAGAGAGGTTAAAGAACCAAGTGTGGGATGCAATAGTCGACACAACTGTAATGCATTGTGAAAACTTGTAGGAAAAGTTTGAATTGTTCTTCCTTGAACTGTGGCAAGAAATGCGGTGGTCAATTCAAGGGATCTAAAATTTATCGCTGCTCATGAGAGGGACGCAAGCACATAGATAAGTTTGCAGTAACTGGGGCGTTGGCAGTTTAGCACTGCGCCTAGCTGGTACCTGGTATAAGAGTTTGGTCTCTATATTTTAGCTAAATTTTAGTTAAGATAGCTAAAAAGTCATTCTAGCTAGAGAATATCACGCTATATAAAATAGAGTCATGAATATTTTATTATTAATATTATTTTCACATTGGTCAATGCATGAGAGAAGGATGCAATCTTCAAATTAACATCAGCCCCGTGTTAATGGTTGAAAACCTGAACCTTTCAAGTATCCGATCTGCTTAAGATTACCTGGTTAATCAGAGGTTCTGTAGAGCCACGAACATGGGATTAGACGTCAGGAACATGTTGCATAGGAGCCAAAAACTGCTGAGTTTAGAAATATATTCAGATGAAACATAAATTGGAAGCTATCAGCACGCGCTGGAATTGGCAGAATGAGCACAAGCTCAGCCCAAAGTTGAACCAGAAGATCTATCTGAAAATGCTGAACCATAAAGTAACGGAAAACAACGACAAACATTTTGACAAATATTTTGCATATGCACAATGCATCAACCAAGACAATCAATTGATGAAGGAATTGGAATAAACATTGGGATAAACGAAAAAGCTTTTTATTACAGGAGTTTAAGATTTATCGAATTGTCTTTTCCCAGAAAAAATAAAACCCACTTGACTTCCATAGAACCACATCATTGTTTTTTCTTTAAACCTTTTAAATTATCAAACTTTAGAAAACCATTAAACCTCTAGAATCAACGAAGTCCAATTCTGATGAAAGAAAGCAGAACACCAAACAATGCCATAAAAAGGAGCAAAAAGCAAAGATCTAAAAAGCCATAAGAAAGCAAGAAACTTTAAGATGCCATACCTCTTGTGCTAATGTTATAGTTCAAACCCATAAATCAAAGGAGAAGAAAGAGAGGAAAAGCGGGTTGTTTTGAGAGATTGAAGAGACAAAGAAAGGAATAAAAGCTAAAACCCAGACATCTTCACCCTCTTTACCTTCTCCACTCCCATTTGGTGTGTACTAAGCACCACAATACTTCCTCTGCCTTCTTTTTCCCGCGAACAACGTTGCCCAATCTTCTCTCACGCGCCGCCAGCCATCAACAACCGAGGAGTGCTACGCTACTCCCTATATGTAGCGAGCACTGTTTATTTTGCTATAAAAGCTAGCCAAGTAGATTATTATTATTATTATTATTTTTAGCTCCCGCTAGCTATTATAGCTAAGAATTTGGTTTAGCAACGGGGATGTGGATGCTCTTTAAAATTATATGTGAGATGAACACAGAAAGTCATTAATCATATTCATGCTATTTAAAATAAAAAATAGTTAATATCTTTTTATTATTTAAATTATATGTGCGACGAACATTTTGTTATTTTATGTTGTTGATTGCTTCAAATTATGTTAATGACTGTCCTAATTATTTAATGCCACTTTTAAGAATAACTCTCTTTTTTTTTATTTCAGTAAGAATTAAAAAAATACATATACTTCAAGAAATAATAAAAATATAAACTATTTATACTAATTATTTAGCTTTTTTTCCTTTGTTAGCTAATCAATTACAATAAATTGAATTTTACAATTATTTCTTATACAGTACCTCAACATGACATGAGTGATATAAGAATGCAAGAAGAAATATCAAGAATCAGTTTTTGTTTTATACAGCCTAATAAAATAATTTATTTTAGCCTTTTGACCCTATATTGTAGGATAAATCTCAAAAGATATTAAAAACCTCCCTCTCAGCTGTAATGTTGACTAGAGTAACGCAAATATTGGTGAGAATCCAGTGCCTTGAAAACCTAAAGGTTCCTTTACAAGGTTCGTCTACGTAGAGTGATTAGGGACCTCGTTACAACTTCACTCTAGTCACCAGCCGTGTCTTCGACATCCCTTTTTGTAGTTAAGGTAATGACTTCGAACTTGACCAGCTCCCATAATATAACAGGTAATGTATACAAGGCCCATGAATAAATTCACTATCATATGGCTGACCAGTGATTATTAACCATTTCAGCTTCACGAGTTGCAATTTATAATTCAAACTAAAAATGAGCTTTTGGAGTTAGTTTACCCTACTGGGATTGTGTAGTTAAGGTAACATTTAGTTCGAATTTTTAGTTGTTTTTGGAAATAGTTTTTGACCCTAACTACTAGTGCTGGTACAGGTTTCTTTGTTTTTGTTATTCTCCTCTTTTGTATAATTTTCTTTGTGGGTTCCTTTAGGAAGAAGAATAGCGAGACCAGAGGCGAAGCGCCAGCGCCGCCGCGTTTTAGATTAGCCAATACCCAAAAACCCTTGGATTCCACAAGAAGATCAGAGACATCCAAGATAAATCTTGATTGCAGCCTGTATTTTGAAGAGGAAATTTTCCTTCTAGCACCACGAATGCTTAACGGGAAAGAAAGAAAACTTGTAGTTTCCTTTCTGTATCAGGAAAGATCGCATTTGCAGGATAATTTAAACTTCTAAAGGAGTGCGTGGCCACCATATTTAACAACTCTCTCTCTCTCTCTCTCTTATGAAATATATGAGAGTTTTATTAATAATAACATGATTTAATAAAAAAGAGAATACACAATATTATATTAGTCAGGATAATTTCTTCCGACACAAAAAAGTCTCTTAAATAGAAAAAGACTACAACTATCCAACTAAATGAGCTTCTCTAAACAGGGGCAGAGTAAGAAAAAAAATTAAAGCGGAGTAAGAAAAAAAATTAAAAAGGGTAAAATTAAAAAAATTATTTTATTAAAATATATATTAAATGAAAGTTAAGGAAGGGGCTGAAAAAACTTTTCTTGCAGGGATCGGGGTCTTTGCCAGCCCCTTGCCTCTGTCATTATCTCTAAAAACTCTTTATTTGACTAAATAATTTTTATTTTTATAAAAAAACTCACAAAAAGGTAGCAAATTGCATGCAATGAAAATATCATTGAACTCATCTCACGAACACTATGACTGCATGGTGTTTTTTTTTCCCATTAATCCAAGTAATAGCATTGTAAGAATTGGACTCCAAGATCCATTGATATGAAAAAGTATAGCTGCAATCAACACCAAAAAGCAATGTCTTTTGAATTGCCAAAACCTTAGCTTTAACAGAGTTCACATTATCTGTAGAGAAATAGAAAAAATAAAGAGGCTTTCCTTCATGATCTCTTAGAACTCCAATTCTCAAAGTTTCCAGATTACTATTTGTAAACGCATCAACATTCCATTTCAATATATATGTTGGATGTAGTATATTTGATCCAATATAGCAAAAACTCCTATAATTACATTTCTCTCAAATTGCAACTCAAAGGGAATAATACACATCATTCCAACCCATTTCTTCCTCATTAAAAATCAAATTGTTTCAAGCATTCCAAACATACCAAACTATACGAAAGAATACCAAACACCAAACACCATGACTTGTTTTTTTTTTTCATAGATATAACTAACATGCCATTTCACCATAAAAAAAATTCATCTAGAGACTAAAATAGGATCTACTGCCATCCTAACCAATTTACAAATCAAGAATATAACTGCCAAACAATATTAAAAAGTAGTAGAATATGATTCATAGTTTCAATTTTTATTTTTAAAAATAAACAAATTAAATCATTACCTTGCAACAAGCATCTTCAATGTAGAAATTTTTTTATATGCAACTTATTCAAGATAATAAGCCAAAAAAAAAAAATTATACCTTTAGTAGAGTACAATAGTATCATATATTTGTTGTGATAAACTCAATCAACTACTAACTACTACCTACAACCACCTATTATCAACCACCACCATCACTTACAATCATCTACTATCGATCACCATTTAAAATTTGAATTTATAGGCTTTCAATTTGTGTATAAATATACTGTTAAAGTTATGCTATTATGTGTGAAAAAAAAAAGAGAGAAACAATAAAGAAAAAAAGATGGTGAATATTAAAAGTTTTTCATTTGATTTTGTAAGCTTGTTATTTTGAAATAAAACTATATGTTTTATTCCCTCTGAGTATTTCAAAGCCACCACCAGTGATTTATTTCACCAACAATATCTACCTAAGATGACTTCTCTTTGAAAAAAATCAACTAAAAAAAGCATAATTCTTTACTAAAAAACTCCTTCAAGCTTGGTCTCTATATCTTCGTATCAATAACATTTTAGATTAAAAATACCTTTGATAATAATTCCTCTTCCTTTACCCTTTTCCACTCCCAAATCTTTTTCCTCCATGATAAGAACCATGTCTAACTATTATTATTACAGGTTTTTATCTTTAAAATCTTAGCATTTAAATTCCCTCGAACTACATAAAGACTAGAAAATTTAAGCATGAGAGTAGAACCTCCTCGTCATTTTTAAGTCTAAAACAATGTGTGATTCTCATTTTCCACACCCATTAATATTGCATTGGTGTAAGCGAATAATTTTCCACACTATTAATAGTTGTACAAATACCACTCAAATTAGCTAAAAGAGTTCTTGAAAATTTTAGAACCACCTTACTATTATCAAACTAATATTCCATATCCATAAAATTCATCCAAGCTGTTATTTATAAACTAATATGGAAAGCTGTTATTTATAAACTAATATGGAAACATATGTAGGAACCTAATTCCTGAATGGGAAATATATTTCTTTAATTGATAACGTCTTATGTTCATTTTTTTATTAGCAAGATTATTCCTTTTAAATTGAAGGTATTTTAATTTTTAATTTTTTTCTTTTTATGTGATGACTTTCCATTCAATACTTAATAATATTTTTATTTTTTTAAATTTAAATTAAATTATATGAGAGTTATCTCAACATGACCAAAATAGATTCACGGGTCCATAGGAAAAAAATAAGATAGAAATTCAAAGAATAAAACAAATGACCAAAAAAGAAATAAATTTCAGGCGCACGAGTCTAAAGGCAATTTGAAGATCAATAAAACCATGGTTTGAATTTAAAAATATCTTAAAAATGACATTATTTTAAACATTAAGATAGGAACATATTAAATTAACATGAGTCAACATGTCAAACCTATAACTCAGGTCATGAATTTTATGAAGTTCGATAATATTTTTTTATTTAATTATATGATAATAAAATATGAAGAATAGTTTAAAATCCACAAAATAATAAAGAATAAAATAAAGAAACAAAAAAATCCAACAAAAATTAAATTTAAAGGATGAAATTAAAAAAAAAAGAACAGGCTAAATGCGCATGCCTAAGTGACACAACGTTGTTGGGCCATAAAAAAGCCTAGGCACTTGTACCTGCAACAAGTTTGCATGCCTAGGCCATACTTTTTTTCCTTTTAAGAGGTCAATGACTTGTCGTTTGCCCTTTATTTTTTTTTAAAAGTACAAAATGATGTGTTGTTTATTGTGGCAAATGACATATCATCTACTGAGTTATAATCTAGATTTTGACCATTATTATAGTGACTAGAAAAAACTAGGGAATGATTTTTTGGGTTGTAAATCTATTTTTAAATTTCATTTCACTTAAGAACATCATAAAACACTCCTAAATCACCTACGAACCCTAAAATACCCTAAAATCGCCCATAGAAAAAATTAACCAATGAAAAATCTATAACCATCAAGAGTTGAAGAAAAAACACCACCATATAAATTCTATTGTTAAATTAGTTCTTCGTCGAAAGGTTGCCTAACCATTGGTTTTTCTTTTTTTACTGTTTTTAGGTAACTTTCTTTCTTATCTCTCAAAGCAAATGATTAAAAATGAAGAAAATAAATTTTTAGACCAAATTGAAAATTATCAAGAATTTAGGACTAGGTATATTGTTTTTTCGTGTCTTATATTTTAATCCTCTATATTTTAATTTGATTTGTTTATCTTAATTTCAAACCTAGTTTTATCTAATTAAACCATAAAAGCATGTAATTGAAAGAAAAAAAGTTCAAAAATGAAGTAAAAAGTCGAGATGTTCCAATCTTTATATGAATAATAAAACACAATCTAAAAATGTTATTTTCTTAAGACATAAGAGGATGCAGTTGAAAAAAAAAAAGAAAAATAAATTAAAATGTTTCACTTTTTAAATGAATAATAAAGTATCATATGAAAATTTTTTTCTTGTAGTATATTGTATAACATGTATCTTTAAAGTAAAAAGAACATATGACTCTACAATAAGAGGGTTTAAGTGAATGAAAATGGGTTCTGATAATGGGTAATTGTAAAATGATTGGTTTGGTTTATATGAATCGGGTATAAATATTAATATTCACCACTAAAAAATTGAAAAACATTGATGGAATTTTTAATTGGCAAGTAAATACAATTATGTTGGTGATATAAATAGCTGACGACGTTACTAACGAACACATTATCAATCAAAGTTTTGTAAGGGAATTTTTATCCATTAATGATTCTATTAGTGTTTGAAATTATCAATGTAATCACTAACATAATATTGATACTAAATAAATAAAATGCACCAAAAACTTTTTGTAGACTAATTCATTGCTATGTTGTCAGTAAATTATCAATGGATTAGGCAACCAAATTGGCAACTAATTTATCATCACTAAATCCATTAGAGAGTCTCAAACTTATTAACTATTTTATAATTTTTCAATGAAATGACATCCTTTTTTTTTATGAAATCACCTAAAAATAATTTTTTGTTTGTTAGTGATTCCATAAAAAACTTAGTATATTTTTCTTATTTCTATAGGTATTAAATAAAAAAAACAACAAAAAATCACAATAAAACCAGACAAAAAACTATCAATTTATTGAAAACTAAATTTTTATTAATTCAATAGTCATTAATAATATTAACTTTACAACAATAAATACTTCATTAAATAGATGAATGTGGACGTGGAGGTGGGAAAATCCTCCACCAAAAGTACCATAACGAAGAGGATAATGTAAAGACATATATTCCATCATTTTTTTCTAATTCTACCTAATTTCTTCTTCTAATATTAATTTCATTTCTTCTTCTAATTTGACAACTCACTACTCGACATGTTCTAGGATCTTTGGCTCAAATTTTATAATTGATTGGCCTGGGCTAAAATGTTGTATTCCTAGAGTTAAAATAGGACAACCTAAATTCATTTATAAACCGATGCTATAAGCATTCTATAAACTTAATTTATATCGAGTTCATCAGTTGCTCTAACTTTTAACCATAACTGAGGATTATAAGGAGGATGAGTGAAAGCTTCTTTTTTAAACATTACAACATTATATGTTTCCCATAAAACAAAACAAAAAAAGAGTAAATTATAATTAAAAGAATTATAAAAAAAAACTTACAACAAACATCTTAGTTTTGTTATATACAACTTCATCACCCATTTTCCCTTATCCACATTTCTTATATGAGTTTCCTCGTATAACTCCATCGGTGAAGGCTTACACCTAAACTGATGTTCTTATAAAATAAATATATTGCAAATAAAAAGAAAAAATAAACTTCATCTTAAAAATAAGAAAAAATAATCTTAAAATTTTACTAGGCCTTTGCATAGTTGACAAATAGAAGTGATTCACAATATAATACTTATCAAACCATGTTTTTGTAGTTTCAGTTCTACGACTCAAACCACAATCACCTTTTAAGTTCTTTTAATGCCATAAACTCTTTAAACTTATCCTAGTTATCCTCTATGATATGACATGTTCTATATTTTTTCCATAACTTGACGTCATGAGAGCTAGCTTTTTGTTTTTTGCATATTTATTGGCATCATACCACAAATCATGTACAAAAATATTTGTTAAAAATACATGAGATTTTGAAAATTTTAGATTAAAATTTATACTTACCTAATTGTGTTGTGGTTTTCCCACACTCCACTAGCCACACTTTTATTTTTCCTTCCTTAGTAAAAGTTTGTTGCGCTATCAATTCATACAATATTATTAGGACATTTTCTCCTTACATCATAACGCATGATTCTTTTTATAAATAAGTTCATAAATAACATAAATGAGTTTATATAATTTTAATAAAATTTCTGCAAAGTTTCTCCTATATGGAACCCTACCTAAAATTTAGTCCAGCTAGCTTTCTACATGTAATCAATGTCCATTCATCACAACACAGATAACCTTATATGTATCACCAATCATTTTTTTTTTGTTTTATCCACATAATGATTATACAAAAAAATCTTTAAAAAATTTTAACAATTCATTAACGATATCATAATTTCCTAATTAATGTCACACATGACATAAAATATATTAAAAATGCTAGAAGGAAATTATATACCAACTTAAAAATTAAATATATTATCTTATCTTAAACCATCCCTATCAAACATCTATCATAGTCATCCATTCAAAACGATCTTAAAACTGGCTCCATTCAAACAATGATTTTTTGAAAGATGATTTCATTGCACTTGTGATAAAACATATAGTTTCACTATTTATAAACCTACAAAACATATTCATATAAAGTGAGTCTACACTTTATTTAAATGTTTATGTATTTTTAAATGTTTATAAACAACATAGTTGTCAACAACAATTATAATTACAATAATAAATTTTAAAATTTGTCGGCAAAATACATACAATAACAACACTAATTACAAATAATGTAATGCATAAAACAAAATTAAAATCACAATCATAAAATAAAATATATATTTTTGGCAACTACAAAGACTATAAAGGAGACTTACCTTTAAAAGATTACGAGGGGGGGTTAGATAGCAAGTGGGCTTAGGATGGAGAGAGAGAGAGAGAGAATGGTGAGTGACAGAGGATGGTGTGAGAGAGAAGAGGGGTGGTGATGGAGAGAGAGGGGTAAGTGTTTTTTTTTTAAACTTGTAATAGAGATTAAAAGGAAAGAAAAGGGGATTAGGTTATAATATAAAATCATCAACAAAAATTCTGTAAGAAATTCCATTGGTATATTAACATGCCAATATATGCTAACAGAATCTCCAATGGATATTTAATTACTTTTTAAAATATTTATTTTTTATTTTTTCAACAATTCTATCATACTTTTAAAATCTATTGGACTTTACCGATGACATCTAGTTTGTCGGTGATACCATCAACATTTCTCATATTTACTAGAATATTCCAAGAAAAATGCACATTCATTGATGTTTCCATTACTATTTCTCAAACCTTTTGGAAGTATCTAATAAAAATGCACTTCCATCAATAATTTTATTGCTATTTTAAATAATATTTTTAAATTGATATGATCCCTGACCAACCTAAATACATAACAATATTAATACCAAACCTTTTAAAACCAACAATTATTAACTTTAAACCCACAAACACAACAAATATAAAAAATATAATGCATTACAAATTTAGTGTACACACACACACACAATGATTGCTTTACATCTAAATCAATGCAACACCCTTTAATTAGAATCCTCAACTTCATTTTCATCATTCTCTTCATCAAATTCAAGTTGGTCAATATCTTCATTTTTATTTACTTTAGGAAGTCCACTAGTATTCAATATAATATTTAATTCATCAACATCAAATCAAATAAAATCAACATCAACATCCATATAAGTATTGTTAGTGACTTAAAAATTTGTATTTTCTCACTTAGTGGATAGGGTAATTCAACATGGATCAACTAACTCATCCATTTAGAATACATTATCTCATCTAAATACTTCATTATTATCATATTCAATAACTCTAGTTTTGACATAACTCTTATGTTTGGTGTTCTTAATTAATAACCAATCAACTCTATCATGAATTTTTTTAAAGAAAGCAATGTATATATAATATACTTGTTGACATTATTTAGCAAAAATAAAAACATCATTAATGTTATGAAGTTGACTTGTTTTATTTACTTTGACCATACCATGATGAAGATGTACTCTAATTTTTTTTATCAGTCCCATACCAATAATATTTTAATAAAATCAATATATCTTGCTCACTATGATATTGCAATTCAATAACCATTAGTAACTTGCCATAATAATCAATTTCAAACTCATTGGTAGTTGAATCCTTTACACAAATCCTTATAATTATATATCTTTCTACCCTCAACATAGTTTTTGGTATGAAAAACATGTTCATTGATGAAACACATATTATAACACCAGATCTTTCTTTTAGGACCCAAATATAGAAACTTTTATCTACAAACATTATCTTCTATTTTGAAAACCTAGTGAAAGTTAATTAACAATCATTAACGGTTCACGTCAAAACATAAACAAATCTTTTTTTAAGAGTTATGAATTATTAAATACTTACATATGTTCTTAACCATGTAACAAATTATTCATCTTGTAATTAAACAATTTGAGCTTCAGTTGCATTTGGATTTTAGGATAACAATAATTAATGATGTTTCTTAATAAAAAATTAATCAATTGAGTCTATATGAGAATATAAGAAAAGATGGTTTACAACTATATAACTATAAACTTGACTTACCAAACAAAATGTCTCAATTTATTGCACTTGAAAAGTATCTAATTATTTACTTGTTTAAATTTGATGTCTATCAAATATCTTTTTCTCATGACATTCTTTGATAATGGTCATCCAAGATGGTAATATATTAACAAATTTTTACTTGAAGATAATTTACTATCATTATAGTGTCTTGGAATGTGGTTGATCATTGTTTCAATCGAGGCTTAAAATAATACAAGGTAAATACTAAAATTTCTTTAATAATATAAGCATTGCATATCAAAACATCACCATGCATTTTCGTTTTTACCTTTTTTAAGTTTGAACATGTATCTACATGAAAGTAATTACATATTAATGACTATATTATATTTACAAAAAGATAATTAACAATTACTTATGATACATATAATCCTTAACCTCTTAAATAAATACATATATTATATTGCACAGACCCTCCAACTTTTACCTTATACAGTTAATATATGGACAAATACTCTATTGAATTGAAGAGGGATAGAGGGAAGATTATTTCAAGTTTATGGATTGTATCAATAATGCTTATTTTAAGTTGCTCCATGTGGTAAGTATGTAACTTGCTTAAATAAATATCTTTTAAAAAGTAACTAATCTGTAATCTCAATTAGTGCATCCCAAATCTCTTTTGGAAAAAAATCTTTATAAGTAATTGGAATAAATATTTGTATAAACATATGATAATTATGACTCTTCATTCTATACAATTTGCATTCCTTTAAATTTAATAATATAACTATGTTTGAAGCATATTCATTAGAAAATCAAGGCTATTAAACCATTCATGGATAAGAAGATATGGATTATTATCTAATATGAAGGTGACTTTTGGCTTTGCAACACGTAATCTATCATTAAACAACTTTATATTATGATTGTCATAATACAAAGCTAGATATATTAATATGCTTAGTTTTCTCATTCATATCCATGACTATGTTAAAAATATTATCAAACACATTCATTTTGATATACATGACATTCAAATTATAGCGAATAACATTAGTCTTCACCCTAGAATACTAACAGTGCAACATGCTTTTTAATTTTACCTTTTAAAAAGTCATTTCTGTTTTTTCTATATCGAAGAAAAATTGAAAATAACCTTTGGTGGTAATAAAAAATAATTTACCACTATTCAATTACGTAAATTGGGAGTCACTCTAGACGTGGAGAAGGAAAGCCTCTAAGAATTCTGCTAGTCTCATTCCTGCTAGAAAGGCTTTATACTTTAACACATTGTTGATTGATGAAAATTCAAATCAAATCGCATACTTAAAAGATCTACCAATAAAGGCTCATAAACATTACCCTAACACCACTTCCTTCAAAATTAAAAGATGCATCAACATATAATTTGTAAGGTAGGTGTATGGATTTTAGGGGCATTTCAACTTCTCTTGAGGGGATTGGCTATTTAGCTATTGGAACAGGCTTGCTTTACAGATTATTCTTAAAGTAACATATTGCTATAAAGTCTACTATGACTTGTGACACGATTAAAAGATTGATGTCTTTTTGTAATTGCAGAAGTGTCGAAGTAATAAATAACCCAGCAAGACCAGGGTCAAATCACATGGAGGTTAATTATATAAATTATAAATAACAATAATACAAAAACAACAAATCCATAATAATAATAATAATAATAATAATAATAATAATAAAAGAGAGCTTTGGGATGGAAGATTAATGTAAGGATTAAACATAATAGCAACAAATGTCAAGGTTAGAGGATCCATTAATGGTATGTCAAACAAATATAGTATAAACTCTTATTATTCAATTGAAAACCACACACAAAGGAGGTTCCAATCAAATTATAAATTGTTAACATGATTACATTGGCTATCTTATTTGATTAATGCTAATACTTGTAAATGTTGTTAGGCATTCATGATTATTATTTATATTAACAATAAATCAAGTTCCTTTCATAGCTCAAGTGTCGGTTATACTATACAGTATGGGTTATGAAAGTGCCAAGTATTTGTTATATCAAATGTTACATAATATAAATATAGATTAACCATTTAACAAGCAAAGTATTAAGAGTGAATAAGATAATAAATACAAAACATGTTTGTATCAAACATTAAAGTTCATATTGAATTTACACTATACTTATTCTTACACCATTAGTATAACTTTTTCACCTTAACATAATAAACTTAACTAAATATAATAAAAAAATAGGAACATAAATAAATAAGATAAGAACATAAATAAGATAAAAGTTAACAAAGTAAAGGAAAGGAAATGAAAAGTATAAATAAGAGATTAATATAACGTAAAATAAAATTTGAACATTATAAAATACAAAAAAAGAAGAAGAAACAGAGCAAGATCTTGATTTGAACACCAAGATGTCTAAATATATGACAAATACCTTTTTCTATAAGCTAAAATCTAGAATTGTTGATTTGATGACTAATTATTGAGTGGGTGGCCACCTATTGATTTGGAAACAACTCTTATCTTATTGTCTGAATAATACATCATTGCTAACTTTAGAATTTAAAAAGATAGTCTTTAGGAAAGTTCTGGGAATTTGTTTTAGCTTTCCAACAAAATAAGAATGAATTTATTTGGATTTTTAGAACTTGAGATATAGGCTGAATACTGAATAGTGTCTGGGTTGCATGACAGATTCTGACTTCTCTTTTGTTACTACAATTTAAACTTGAAAATATCTATTTTGAATATTGGACTCTTTATGAAAGTTTTAGGATTATGTCTTAACTTTCCATCCATATAAACCAGACCTAAATCCATGTTTTACAACTTTAGTTATGATCTAATAAGTGAATGATGTTACAGTTTGAATTAAATCAGCATCTCTTTTTTAAGTTTAGTCTTTCTTTGTCTTTTCAATTTTAATAATTAAACACATCAATTAATCCTTTAAATTATAAGATATGCCTATATTCAAAATGAATATTTACCATATTATTAGACTTATTATCATAAAATATAGTCAAGTCAGGGAATTTAATGATACTTTAAGTGCAATATGATGATATAAAACTTTAATAAAAATACATTTTTAAGTAATAATCACTATGTATGTTTTGGATATGTTTTTATAGATCCACAAGACCATCATAATTGTTCAAACTCATCTTTGTGGAGATTTACTCCTTATAGATAAGGGTGCGTAAGACTTGTTTAGATAAAAGTGATCCATTTATCTCAAAAGGACTGTAGACTTCATTTTAAATATGTCTACCATACATACTTCTTCTCAACTATTATCAAATAAGCTTAGGGGACTGGATAATTCTAGTGTAGAATGGTGGGAGTAACAACTAACTTCAACTTTGCTATGGCCAGAAAGATCACTTCTATAGTGACCACTTAACGAGAGAGCTTTACATTTATAAGAATGATCTCTAGAAGGACTAAAAAGATTTTCCAGCCTTGTCTCTTGGTAAAGAGGACTACTTATAGTTGACAAGTTCAGATTAAAGGAGTTACTTTATATGTTAGGACTTTCTAAGGTGGCAAGGCCAGATATTACACCTAGGATGTCAACATGACTTAAGTTAGGGCTTGTACTTGTGTAATGTTTTGAATGTAAAGGGATAGGAAAAGGCTAGAAAGCCTTTAAAGGCTTAGAAGTAGGAATAAATTTAATGAGGGGTATAATAGTAATTAGATAAATAGTTGATAAATATAAATAGAAAAGAAAGAAAGAAAGAAGGATCTGAAAATTTAAAGAACAAACTGTGAGAGAGAAGGGAGGAAAAAAAGAAAAAGAAAAAAGAAAGGAAAATAAGGGAAAAAGGAAGAGATTAGAAAGGAAATAGAAAGTAGTTGGAGGAAATAAGTAAAAAAGTAAGATTATGTATAAATATGTGTTAATTAAGCTTTAATTTTGGTTTTGATAAATGTTAGGGTTATGAAGTTTGTGTTTTGGGTTTAATTGATGAATTAAATTGAATGTTATAAGGTTAATTGTTATGAGTATTTGATTATTTGGTTGATTTTGAGAGATTGAATTGAAAGATAATAATTTTGAGTTATGATTTTATTTGAATGTTGAATTTATGTTAGAAATAAGTAAAAAACAGTGGGTTTTCTGTTGAAATTCTGGGTTGGAGGTGGAAAATGATGAAAATTCAATTTGGTCCGTCAATGTTGGAAAATTACAATTTAGTCCCCAAACTTTGGAAAATTACAGATTGGTCCCTGGAGCATATTCTGAGATGCTGAACAGAATAACATATTAATTATGGGAAAAATTAGTGTATAGTTATGAAATTTTAACACTTTCAATTTACTCCTCCAATTTGACAAAAATTACCATTTGACCCTAAAATTTTGGTAAAATTCCAGAATGGTCCCTGAAGTATAATGAGATATTCTGGACAGAATTGAGGATTAATTATGATCATAATATCAGCATATTCATGGATTCATGACAAATTTTAGTTTGGTCCTCCATTTGATAAAAATTACAATTTGACCCTATAAATTTGAAAAAAATTCAAGAAGGGTCCCTGGAGCATAATTAGAGGTTCTGGACAGAAATGAGGATGAATTATGAACATAATTCCACTATAGTCATGAATTGAGGATATGTTTAGTTTGGTCCTCCAATTAGACGAAAATTACAATTTGACCCTAAAAAATGATAAATTCCATATTAGTCCCTAGTTGTGATATTAGCTTTTTCAGATTGTTTTTATGAATAATTTAGGGTCATTTAGTGAATTGTTACCAATTTTATTATTTATTTTATTATGGATTCAATTTTGGGAAAATAGTTAATTTTTGGGTTTTAGGAAAATAACTAGTTTAGTCTAAAAACATATAGGGTTATGGAATAGACCCCTAGTTAAGTGTAGTAAATAGGTTATATGTTCTTTTGAGTCATTCTTGAATATGTTTCCTTTATATTCAGATAATGCTGATATTCTACCGAGAGGACATCAATAGAATTTTCTTCGGTGCCTGCTTTTGATTTATGTTTGCTTTCGAGTCAGGTGAGTGGATAATTTTTCATATGTATGAGAAATATTATAAATATTTTATTTGTTAATATGAATTGGATCATGTTTCTTGATAATATATAGGTTGATTATTATCCTTATGATAAACATGATCATTTGTTGAATCCAAATTCTTAATATGAACCAGTATGTATTTTGAATTGATTTATGAGTTGATAGCTGCCTATTTGATTGATGTCATGAGTTGAGCCTTGAGATATGAATATGTATGTTTGATTATGATTATGAACCTATGGTATGTCAGTCAGAATACCCATGCTAACAGGGTAGTGTTAATCTTTGTGCACATCGTATCTAAACCCTAGTTGGTCGTGGGAGTCACCAACCTGTGTGAACTGATCATCCCATAGTACGAAGCCTCATGTTCATTGCATTTTGATTTTCTGATGAGTTTTACCATATGATATTCTTGTTATGACCTATTTGAGAAACCTTTCTATAAAAACCTAATGCCATACTTGTATATATATTTCTCATTATTGTATTACCTTTTGTGTGTGTATTGAACGTTATCTACTCACTGAGTTGTTGAACTCACCCTCTCATTATTTATCATTTTCAAGCTTATAGTTTGATAGCAGATCACTTTTTTTAGACCTTCAGAACCTACTCTTTTAGTTGTAAATTTCTATATTTTCCTTTATGTATAGTTAATGCTCCAAAACTATGAAATTATATTAACTCTTGTATTAAGACAATTCAATTATATTATGAAGTTGATTTTATTATTAATGCTGCGTTGAACTCTGATTGAGTTAGGATAATTTTATGTGTAAGTTTGGGTTCGTATAGGTATGGAACCTTGGAAGGGAACCTTTCCTATGTGTCGGTCATGGATCCGAGATTCGGGTCGTGACAACTTAATTGTTGAGTTGTTTAAACTTTGATGAAGTAGACATGCTAACAACTATATGAAGGTTCATGACATGTCCTATCTTATAGGTTTTTTGATTGTCTATCATTAATTGTAGTTATGGATTTTAAAAAATAATTTAGGAAGAATAATTGATGACTTTTTTTATTAGGTTCCATAGATGACTCTAATTGATGATGTTTCAAAATCCAATATGCTCAAGAATAAAGGTTTTTAATTGTTTAATAGAGGGTGATCATATGTTCAAGTCAATATTCCTTTCTTTAGAGTTCACGAAGTTGATGATTGGTGATAAAAAACCTAACACCTGCAAAACAATCCTTTTTTTTATAATATTTAAAAACTCTTATGATAAAATCATTGACTATTAATAAGAAATTTTAATAAATAAAAGAATCAGCTTTAAACTCTAAGAACTAGAATGTTTGTTATTACTTGTGTATAATAATATAAGAGTGTGAATACTTGGAGAATAAAAAAATTGTTAACCTTTCACCTAGATAGTTCAAAAGGTATATACATAATCTCTAAACTTTGTCATGTTCCTTGGATGAATGGGTTGCAATGTCATTTATACCAGATGGTATTAATGGGGGATGTATATCATTTATATAATATAATATTAATAAGAGATATATATTCATTACACAATATTACTGTTAATGAAAATATAATAAGCTCTTAGAAGACTTTTATACACCTAAAATGCAGGTAGATGATCATTCTTAACTTATAATATTTTATGTTAAAAGATATAAGAATAAACAAATAAATCCCTATAATTTAATATAGGGCCTATAAAGATGATTAGTTCCATATGTATTTAGACCTGCATTGATTCCAAACCCAAAGGTGATAGGTCTGGAAACTTGCTAGCCCTATATGTACTTGGGCTTAACTTGTAGATAAATTCATAGATGCTAGGTTTGTGATCTCTCTGGAACCATATGTATTTAAACTTAGCGTATAGTTAAACCCACAAAGTTTATTGAATTTAACATCTCTTTAGACCTATAAACACTTGGGTTCAGTGCGTAGTTAAACCTACAGGTGTTGGGTCTATCATTTTGCTAGACCTACATGCACAAAGGTTTAACATAAAGTTAAACCCAAAAATGTTAGGTCTAACATCTTGCCAAACCCATATTTATTTGGGTCCAATACGTAGTTGAACCTAAAAGGTATTAGATCTAATATTCTACTAAACCTATATGACCTACATGTATTTGAGCTCAGTGTGTATCTAAATACAAAAATGTTGGGCTAGATATCTCTTTAGACTCACATTTATTTGGGTTTAATATGTAGCTGAACCCAAAGTTATTGAATTTGAAATTTCACCAGATTTACATGCACTTGAACTTAGTACGTAGTTGAATTCAAGAGTGTTGAGTTTGATATTTTATAAGATCTATATGTATTTAAGCTCAATGTATTATTGAACCCAAGAATATTGGGTTTAACTTTTTCCTATAACTACATGTATTTGGATTCAGTATATAGATGGTATCTCATAAATCCATGTATATTTAGATTTAGTGCATGGCAAAGGATATTAAACTTAAAAACAAGTTAGATTCTTGTCATTTAAACTAGATATTCTCTGAAGTATAGGTATATTGGATTGTTAACCTGACTTGGACCATTTTAAATATGTACTAGTGCATATCAAAAGCCTATTACTCAAAATGACAATTCAACCATCTTAACCCCTTTTTTCTTCCTTCCTTGCAAGAAGACAGGCGCAAAGGGCCATGTCAAGGAGAAGGCTTCTGTTCTTACTGAAAGCTAGGCCACAGAAATGCTCCCATTACAAACTCTCGTTTGTAAGCCAGAGCATTGGGTAAAGGCCTGTCAAGCTGCCATTCAGGCATCGTATGGTAATCTTTCATGGTGTATTTGGGGTAGTGATAAGAAGCATTTGAAAGAAATTAGCACCATTCCTTTTCTTCTTATCATCTTCTCTAACTAATTTCTCTTGCACAATATCCTTAACTTTCTAATTAGTTTAGGTTGAAGTTTTCTAATTCTTGATTCGTGGGAGGTAGGGTTCTTATTATATAGTCGGACTAACGGGTGCCAATTGTTATGGTTGGCTCCATTTGCATGTTAGGTGTCATGCGAATCGGTTGGTTTAACTTCTCATGAGGTGCATTCTAGTTGTTTCTCTAGAGCTGAAGGGTGTGTGTGCCAGTGCAGTGGCATTGGGCAGAAGGAAGGGGAGGGCAAACAAAATTTGCAAAACTTTATATTACGAGTTTAAGATGATGACCCTCTTAGTTATCAGAGATTTGGCCACTACTACAAGTAGTGAAAGTGATAATAATGGTATGTTAAAGTTCGAAATCTAGTGGTGTCTAATTTGTAGAATTCAAACTACAAATCAAGGTTCGAGAAGTAAACGTTTTATGATTTTTTTTTATCATAATCACATTTTTTTTCCTCCTAAGATTTCAATTAAGATAGATAAAACCCACCAAAACTTCATATCATATGATAATGCCACTTAATTCTTAGTACATGTACGTGATGCAAAATGAATTTTACTTCGCATCATTTCAAAACTTTTGGTTAAAAACTAAATAACCAAATGCATCATCTTAGCTTGTACAACAAACCTAGTTATATTAACGAAGTGATTTTCTATGCGAGCCCTAATAAACGGCTCAAGAACTTTGTTTTCCTTTGGTGGAAGAATCAGGCCACAGAAAGGCTTGCATTACAAACTTTCTCTTGTAGTTCAAGTTACCATGAGTAGATAAGCCATAGGAAGCCAGGAGAAGGTCAATCTTCGATTCAGGCATGTCTTCATAATCCTCCTTGGTGTATTCTGGGTAGTGGAGTGGCATCTGAAAGCTGCTACCGGTGTTCTCTTCTCTAATCATCTTTGGGAGCAAACTACGAGTACTGGTACTGGGTTCCTTGTTTTTCCTATTCTCCTCTTGCACTTTGTGACAGCCACAATTTTCCTTGTGGGTTCCTACAGGAAAAAGAAGAGTAAGACCAGAGACGTAGCGCCCGCGCCCCATGTTTTTAATTAGCCGGCATCCAAAAAATACCCTTGATTCCACAAGAAGAGAGGTCCTAGTATTGATTGCAGCCTGTATTTTAAAGAGGAATGTTTCCTTCTAGCATCAGGAATGCTTAACGGGAAATAAAGACCGACATATATAGAAACAAATATGGAAATACAAGCAGTAACCCTAGTTTTTAAATTGGAAATAACTATTGTGGAAATATATGTAGTAACCATAGTTTTTAAATAGGAAATACAATGCTTTGCTTTATATCACGTTTTATGTCCAATTTGTTTCCTCTTTTTTTCTTATCGGCAAAATGTTTCCTGTTCAACGGATTTTTTTTTAATTTTTTTTCTCTATCTCGACATTCTTTCTGCTTTTAAGAAGAGGAATATTGGCATTTTGGATTCAACGTGTTGGAAATGGGGCTGCAATATGCTCCTTTTTTTTCTACAACCAAATCAAAGAATGAACGTATCTCATGCTTGCTTTTGCTCGGAAAATTTTGAGCTGTAGCAATTATGAGACCTTTTGTTAGAAATTTATTTAATTAATATAATTTAAATAAATTATAAATATATGAGAAAGTAACAACGAGTGCAAGTCCTATCACCGAAATATAAAAAGAAAAAACGGCAGAAGTAAAAGATAAGAAGGAATACACACACACACACACACATGAGGAACCAAATTCACAACACCAAGCTCACTTTCTCATTATGAAGATATCACATTAAGGGAAGCAGCTAGCCAGAAAGATAACAAGGGCATAATTTATGCATAACAAAAGCCTATTACTCAACATGACAATTCATAACTGTTGTTTTTTCCTTGCAAGAAGAGAAGCGCAAAGAGCTACGTCAAGGAGAAGGCTTCTGTTCTTGCTGAAAGTTAGGCCACAGAAATGCTCCCATTGCAAACTCTCTTTTGTAAGCCAAGTCATTGTGTACAGGTAGCCCATAATCAGCAAGGAGCCTGTCAAGCTGCCATTCAGGCATGGTTTGGTAATCTTTCATGGAGTATTTGGGGTAATGAAGGGGCATTTGAAAGCAATTAGCATCATTCTTTTTCTTGCTATCCATCTTCTCTATCTAGTTTCTCTTACACAATCTCTATAACTTTGTAACTAGTCTACGTTGGAGTCTTCTAATTCTTGATTTGTGGGGTCAGTTTCATATTATATAGACGGGCTCACGGGTGTCAGTTGTTATGGCTGGCTCTATTCGCATGATAGGTGTCATGAGAATGGGTTAGTTTAACTTCTCATGAGGTGCATTACTTGTTTTTCTGGAACCATAGGGCGTGTGTGCCAGTGCAGAGGCAATGGACGGAAGGAAGGAAAGGGCTAAAAAACTTTGCAAAACTTTATATTACAAATTTAAGAAGATGGCCCTCTTAGTTACCATAGATTGTGCCTTTTTTTTTTTTTTTAACTTAATGTGATTTAAGTTTTGAAGATATATTGCATCATATTGGTATTTACTGTCATAATTATTTTTATTCAAATTAAATTAAAAAACTAAATACTTGCTAATAATAGTAATAATAATAACAATGCCATGTTAAAGTTAGAATTTAAGAATGTCTAACAATAAAACTATTTAAAAGTAGAATTCAAACTATTTTAAATTTTTATGAATTTTTTAATTTATCATAATTTTTTTTTAATTAGGTCAGCAAAGTAGATATAGTCTTTTGATGTATGAAAGATGATCTAGATTAAAAACAATAAAAACTTTATGCCCCCGTAAACATTCAATAATTCATGACAAAGCCTCATCCTTAACCTCTCCTCTCTTTTTTAATTAATCTTCTATCCCTTTCTTTTAGTTTAGCCAGTTTTGTGAAGGAAATCACAAAATTAAAGATCATGAAATCGAGGGTGCGTTTTTCTTTGAGTGGATTTTAGGATTTGAATTTAATACTTTTTTAATAAAAATCTTAATCTTCTACCTGTCTCCTTGGGATACCAAGGGATTTGATGTACCAACCAAGGACACCATCAAATATTTTCACATCAACATTGAACAGAAATAAATACAAAAAAAAATCGAAGAACAAAGAGGAAGTGGAAGAAAATAATTCAATCTTTAGCAAATTCATTAATTAGTATTTATGTTTTCGCAAACAAAATATTTATAAATCCATTTATAATTTAGATCTCGACAATTCCATACTCTTTTTTAGAATTCTTTTTCCTAAAGAAAAAGAGATGTAAATAAGATAGAAAAGAAGTTTTTTGAAAAGAAAAATTATTAAATTGAGAAAGATCCCCATTGGATTAAAAATAATTATTTCTTATATTACGTGGATTAACCGATTAATTTTAATAAAAACTGGAATTAAGTTATAATTAAATACTTGACACGTATGTGTTTGTTAGACTTGGAGGAACTTCTAGGTGGCTGCCTCCCTCTGAATTTGGAGCTTAAACTAGGTTGTAAAATGGTGCCAGTCTGCCAAACAGTGCAGTGCAGTGCAGTCGTATCTATGCCATAGCTAAAAAGCCGAAAAACAAGAAAATAAAGCCGTTCTGCACTCCAGTTTTCACTGATTCTGCACTCCATGCTTTTGGTCTCAAAACCTAATTGATGCACAATATATATAACATAAACCAATTCTGATTGGGGTGGTTCTTGAAGGCTGTAGAGCAGTGATGTCTAGTTTTATATTCCTAGTCAAGCAAGTCTCTGTTTTTTTGCCCTCTCGATAACAGTAATTCTTGGCTCCCAAGGCGCCACAAGAATTATATCACTACTTAATTTTAGTTTAATGTAGCTCACAAATTTCTTTTGGGAAAAAAAATGGTCTCATGAGTTAAAAAAAACCAAACCATTCTACGTTAAACAATGATGTTAACTTCGGCTCAAATTAATGAGAGAATTTAAAAATATTAATAATTCAAGATTTAATTAATAAATTGATTCAATCAAATTTGATTAAAACAATTTTAAAAAAACAAATAACAAAGACAATTTGTTTAGGTTAGGATTCAAATCTTGTTACCCTTTCCATGAAAAAAAAAGGGTCAACACACTATGATTACAGTTGTAATATAATTTATGTAATTTTATATATTCAGTTAAAAGCAAGTTGAAAAAATATTGAAATAACACTTGTAACTAAATGTTGTAGTTTTTGCAATTATAGTTTAAAAATAATTCAAGAAAAATATTTTTAGTTATAGTTTTAAAAAAATTAAAAGAGTATATTTTGTTAAAGTTGTGAGGTGAATTTTTATATATGAAATAAATAAATAAAATAGATTATTTTAACTTCTACAATACCAAGGTTTAAAACACAATTATATATAGGTACCATTAAAAAAATACAAATTATTTAACTAATCAATCACATTTTTTTTATGTTTGAAAAAAAAAATGAAAGCTCCTATTATACCTAATAATCTTGAAGTAGTTCAAAACCATAGTGTTTTTTTTTTCTCTTCATAGATCTCATTATATCATCCTTAAAAAATTTTAATTAACATGTTTGTTGGAATTCATGTTTTTAATGACCGAAGTGTGATCTTATTAACATGATACTAGATATTTATAACAATGGTTGGTCAATCATAAATAACTTTATAAAAAAATAAATAAAAAATAACTCTAGTTAATTTAGGTTAATTTATCAAAACATTGATCCTCATTATGAAACTACAATAATTTTATAGAAAATAAATCAAAATAAAAAATGAATCATAATTTCCAGTATACTTATTATTGAATAATAAAATTAAGAAAAAAATCAATCTAAAAAAAAATTCACAATAAAATGACTTGAGCCCTATCTTAGTTAACCTGCAAAACATGTAACTCAAGTCATAATACCAAGATAATATCATAAAAATAAAATTAAAATAAATCATGAAGTTTAATTTATAATCAATTCAATTTTAAAGGATAAAAAATATCAATTACAAAAAAAAAAAAACTAAGTTAATTAGCTTAACCTGCCAAACCCGATACTCGAGTCATGTGACCAAGCTAACCACTTATAAAACAAGCCATAATAAATCATGAAACTTAATCTCTAATAAATCAAATGTTGAAGTATAAAATTCAAGAAAGAAACATATATTTAGAAAAGAAAAAACAAATATTGAAATAAATTGTATTTTGTAATGTAACATAGAGTAAAAAAGCAAACTACAATGAATTATAAAGTCAATATTTAATAAACCAAATATTAACATATAAAATTATAGAAAGAAACATAGATTTAGGAAAATAAGAAAAGTGAAAGCTAAAACAAAAACTCTTAAATGAATAGTATTTTATGACGATGCACAACAAAAACACCACATCTTTCACCTCTATTAGTTTTTGTTTTATAAATTAGTGATACATGTAAATACATTATTTTAATTCTAGCTTATCTAACAAGATGCCAAAAACACATTTCAAAAAAATAATAAATAAATAAATGGCTCGAGTTATAACTCTACCTAGGTTTTATAAGTTGGTTTTATTTTAATTAAACTATATAAAAATAGATAACAATAATAAATGAATGAAATTAAAAAGAAACATAATAGGTTGGAAATAAAAATTTAGAAGTACAAAATAGGATAAAAAATAGCCTGAATAAACTCGAGATAGCATGATAAACATGTAATCTAAGTAATAAGAAGCAAACTTGCCCCTATTTCTCTTGTCATGAAATTAAGATAACTAGATAGAGAAGAAATAATAAGAATAAAAAAAAAGAATCATAAAGTAGTTTTTTTTAATATCAAATGGTAATATCAAAGAAAGAAAATAAATCAAAAACGATGTTAACCACGTTAACTTTTCAAACCTATAACTCAGATCATTAAACTATAAGCACCATATATGAAAAAATCATGAAACCCAATCCCAAGAAAATAAAACATTGAATGATGAAATTAAAAATAAAATTATATAAATGAATCCAAAAAAATAGCAATTAGAAAAATGAGAATAAAAAATAAAAATAAAATAAAAATAAAAAGCAATTATATATCTTTGATTGAAAATATCTTTAACTAAAGAATAAGAATCAAAATGATAAAGACTAAATTAAAAAAAAATATCATAGATTTAGATTAGGTGATAAAATTAAAAACCAATAAAAATTACATAAAAGAGTTAATTAAAAAATAGAAATCAAAAGAATAAAGGCTAAAGTGTAAAGAAAAAACAACTCATGAAAAATTGATGTTAAAGGATGAAAATAAAGAAAAAAAATCAAAACTCTACAAAAAGGATAAGGACGAAAATCAAAAACCAAAAAAACATGAACCAAATCTAACAAAAAAACAAATTGAGGGGCAACCTTGAAAATCCAAATAGACAGGCATGAAAACCAAGGAGCAAAGAGAGAAAGGAAAAATAAAAAAGGGTTATCGATACTAAAGTACAAATTATTTCAATATCTATACCAATCAAAAATGAAGAAGTAGCTAGGAGGATTCAGATATCACTTTAGAAACAATTGTTTAGCTTTTGAACAATGTTGCATACACCATTCAAAGACTTTGACAACTCTTTTTGCATTGACACATGTGTTGTCAATTTTTTTAATATATAATACATATTAAAATGCAGTTATGCCTTTAATCTCATAAAAAACAATAACAAAAAAATGTTAAAAAAAACCCTTGACTAATGCCAAAGTTTCTTTGACCTTAAGAGCATTTTAGTAAGTGGAATATTTTTAAAAATCTATTAAATACTAAAGTAAAAATATGCCTCTTATTATCTAACCAAAAAATAAAAAAAATAAACAAATAGGGTTCAAATGACAATAATGGCCTTTGATCAATGCTAAGGTTTCTTTGATCCCAATGGCATCCTAATAATGATATTATTTAGTTAAGGACGCCAAAAAAAAAAATGCCTTTAGACATGTAATCTAAAATTTTGATTTCATAGATATATGCATACTTTTACTATTAAAAAGCCCTCCTACCCTCATCATGCATATTGAATTTCCATGGAACGAGCGACAAATCTGCACTTTTACCATTACAATTCATAATGCATTATGGATTTCACACTTCTCATTAAAAGTATATTTGTTTACCTTTAAATTTTGTGTTTGCGGTGCAAAAAACATAATAAGTTGTTTGGTAACACACTAACAAGATTAAAAGATTAATATCTTTTTTCAAGTGTAAGAGTGTCAAAGTAATAAATAACATCGCAAGATTGAGGTCGAATCACAGGGAAGTTAACTATATAAATTATAAATGATGATGATGATGAGTTTAATAGGACTTTGAAATGTAAGATTAATATTGTTGTAACCCAATTTTGGATTCACTAAAATTTTTTGAATGTTATTTTATCTTATTATTCATAACAAAAAAATATAAAAAAAGAAAAAAAAGAAAAAAGTCTAAAATATATTTTCTCGAGTCAACCACATCTTTCTACCAAAACCGAGTCCACCGGGTTAATACTGGCCTCACCATGTCGACCGCGATAAAAAATGAGTTTCGGGCTGTTTCGGGTCAAAACCGTCATTTTCGATCAAAATCGAATCCACCAGGTCAATACGGGTCCCACCATGTCGACCGGGATGAAAAATGAGTTTTGGCTGTTTCGGGTCAAAACCGTCATTTTTGGTCAAAACCGAGTCCACCGGGTTAATACGGGTCCCACCATGTCGACCGTGATAAAAAAATGAGTTTCGGATTATTTTTGGTCAAAACTGGTATTTTTGGTCAAAAAAACCTTGTCCACCGAGTTGATACCCGTATAAAAAAGTTTTTTTGAAATTTAAAATTGATTTTTAGCGGATGAAAAAATTTTTATAATACTGATTTGAATTTTTAATTTTTACCCCTATAAATAAATATTATTATTATTATTTAGTATTATTATATATAATAAGACGAATAGTAATCGGTGGAAGTTGAAAATTTTAACAATCCGTGAATTGTTGTCTGAATTCATTGGCTATAAATAGCCAACTAATTCAAGACACAGAGGGAGAAAAAAAATAGAAAATTCATTCTCAATTCTGAATTTGGAATTCAGAATTACTATTTGGGTTACTGTTTGAGTACTATTTATTTTTCTTATATTTTTTCTGCACTCTAGTAAGATATTAAATTTTTTTTAATAAATTAAAAAATATCAAAAATATCCCAACCGTTAGATCTAATAGTATTTAGATCTGAGCCTTTGATTTCTTAGGATACAATAGGCTTTACCACACCAGATTAAAACCCAAATCAATCTCAGCCTTTCAAATAATCTGTCCTTCGATCCGGTTGCGCCACGTCAGCAGGTGTACCGAGTACTCGGTACAGCGCGTCACACCAGATTGTAGCCCATTCAATCCTGACCGTCGGATCACCTTGAAGATCAAACGAATCACAGCCACACGATCTGTTCATCCGAGATCCAGCGGTTCGCAGCCTTCAGACGCACAAGCGCACCATACACTCGTCCACACCGTAGCACAACCCAGAGCTTCTCTCTCCTCTCGCCGGCGATTCTCTCTCTCTCCGCTGATCTAACATTTCCGGCCGTTTCAAGCCGCGAAACTACCACAAAAACGTGCATCGCCTCTTCTGAAGCAAAACCTCGGTCGTTTTACACTTTTTCACCGGCGATTTTGGCTGGAAAAAGGCCGCGACCGTCATCGGCCAATCGACCTTCAAGTCGTCGATTCTCCCTCCTCAGCCATCAACGGCCAACGAGACCACCACCATCAGAATCCTCATCCTCAGATCTACCAGAATCGACCATCTTTTGGCTGGAATCTCACCGGAAAATTTCACCGCCGTCAACAGTAACCGCGCGTGAGCACACGCGCCGCCAGTGGCATTTTCATAAATTTTCGATAAATTCGAGGGTATTTCAGTCTTTTGCCTATACGGGGGTACTCAGGTAATTTTCTATGATATTTTATGGTATTTTTTGAAATTTTTATGTATAAATACTTGTAAATTTTTGCATGTCAAAATATAATAGCATTTGAATCAAATAAGAAAAACACACAAGTAAAGGTAACCTTTCTCTGAAAGGATGTTTTAAGGATGGTGTCTACCTTCCCTTAATCATAACTAACCTAGTACCCGAATCTCTGGGACCAGTATCTAATTTTGGATTTCTAGTTCCCTCAAATTACTAGATGGCGACTCCAATAAAAAATTTTATTTCCCCAATCAAATAAAAAACTAAATTCTTTTTTTTTGTTTTAAAAAAAACAAACAAAAAAAGGAGTGGAGCCGTCGCCCGACGTCGTGTAGCTACAGAATGACGACTCCACTGGGGACTTAGGGTTGAACCAACTGCTTGTGTTTGCTTTTCATATGCTTTTTCTTATATGCTATTTATTTTTGGCATTTATTTTATTTACATTATTTATTACTGTAATTCTTTTCAATTTTTCATATTACCACATGCATACATGATATTTATTTGTGTACTCACACACTTCACGATGAGCCTATAAAAGCTCTGGACCCGAGCTTCGTCCTTTTTAAGATTAGAAAAGAAAGATTCAAGTGGCAAGTGTGACTTATGTCCACTGATGCTCATTTGGACTTTCACTTGGATTGTAACTCACCCTATGCAACGGGTATTGTGGAATTTTATCCCATACTCATGTTGCATAAGGTTAAGAGGCCGATTACTTCACAAGTAATTCGGGCAATCTAAGAACCAAATAATTTCTTTAAGGATAGAATAAACTAAACCAAACCTTATGAGTTAAATCCTATCAAGTAGGATATAAGACACAAATAAATGTCAATGCATTAACATACATTTTCATATACATTCCATATTCTCATTATATCTCCACCGATCCTTATACGAAGTGTGAGATGAAAAAAAAACCAAATTTATTGAGGAATTTTTGACCAGATCAAAATTAAGGCAACAAATTTCTTCCTTCAATCAGTTCAAGTTCCTGTAGGTTTGGAGTCCTCAGTGAGAACTTTCTTAAGAGAATCTGATCTGGTCTATTCCTCATCATTAGTTAAAGGAAATCCTGAAACAAATAACAAGCATGCATTATTCATATGGCATTTTGCATCCATTTATGCATTTCATCCATTTTTATTGCATTCATTCAGGCTGAAATATAGGTCCCCCAAAAGACCATAAAATTCATTACACTCGAATACGAAAAAAGATAATGGAGAACGAAGAAAGAGCACATCTAGAGGCTCACTATCAAAAGGAGTTAGAGAGCATGAAAAATGATATCGCACGACTTACAAGTCTACTCGAACAGGCCCTGGTATCCAAGTCTGGAGAGAATACCTCTACTCAGCCAACAGTTGCAACTCCATCTGTATCTACGCCAGTAGCTCCTTTCGTGTTCACTACTCAAAATCTAGGGGCAAATTCTTCTTCATCTGAATAGCAGTTCACTGTCAATGTTCTACCAGCACAAGTGTCGATCATAAACTTGACAATTGATGACTCACATAGGATGAGATACTTTAAACCTATTGATTATGACAAATTGACCGTTCTAGAAGAAAGATTGAGAGCAGTCGAAGGGGCAGACTTATATGATCCTGTTCATGCTGCAGAGATGTGTTTAGTCCCAAATGTAGCTGTACCCAAAGAATTTAGGGTACCAGAATTTATCAAGTATACGGGAACTAAATGCCCACTCACTCATCTTAAATCTTATTGCAATAAGATGGCAGAAGTGGTGAATGATGAGAAACTTCTCATCCATTTCTTTCAAGACAGTCTTTCTGGATCAGCACTAAGCTGGTATACAAGACTAGATAATACAAAGATCAGAAAGTGGAAAGATTTGGTCAAAGCTTTTGTGGAGCAATACAAATTCAACATGGAGGTAGCCCCGGATAGGTCAAGCTTGTTAGTCATGGAGAAGGGCAACAAAGAGACTATAAGAGAATACGCTTTGAGATGGCGTGAAAAAGCATCCCATGTGCAACCCGCTTTGTTAGAAAAAGAAATGGTCACTTTGTTTACCAACACTTTTAAATCTCCCTACTTTGAACACCTAGTGGGTAGTTCAGCTCAGCATTTCTATGATGCTGTAACTATTGCTGAGAGGATAGAACAAGCAATAAGAATGGGGAGAATATTAGAGCCTACTAAGAAGAAAGGTTTTATCAGGAAAAAGAAGGAGTCTGAGGTGAACAATGTGGAAGGAGGGTACAAGGGTAATAAGAAAAATTACCATCACTATAACTTCCAAATACCTACCCAACAAGTTGCAAATGTAAACTTCACTAAACCTTTCCCTACCAATCAACAAAGTCAACCAAATAACCAACAAAGTAACCAGATTGTTAATCCTTCAAGAAGGAATTTTCAAAGAACCCAAGAACGATTGCCACCATTACTACTTCCCTTGGGAGAAATGTATTCGAAGTTGTTGAGTATTGGGCAGGTGGCCCCTGTTCCCTTAACCCCACTACAACCTCCATACCCAAATTGGTATAAGCCTGATATGACATGTGAATATCATGCTGGCATTGCTGGGCATAACATTGAAAGCTGTAATGCATTCAAAAACAAGCTCCTTCAATTGATAAAAGCTGGATGGATAACTTTTGATAATGCACCGAATGTGAATTCCAACCCTTTACCCAATCATGCTACAAATAGTGGAGGGGTGAACATGATGGAAGTCTCGGAACAAAAACCTGCTGTCATGGGTATCAATAATGTAGAGGAAGGTAAAGAGAAAGGCTGGAACTGTGATGATGAGCCAATAACAATAAAAGAAGATGAACTATTACCTCAGTTAATTGTCCATGCTCTAGACAAAGCTCCAACCAGCGCCTTTGTGCAAAAGCTTTCAGTTGAAGAAGTATTCCAGAATTGGGAGATTGAAGAAGCCCCAATTGTTTTTAAGAAGTAATGATTAAGTGTCTACTTATATTTGCTTTTATGTGCTTTGCATTGTAGTTTGCTTTGTGTTTTTATACCTAGTTGGAAATCTTGGTTCAAGATGACAACATAAGGTCTTTTCATAATTGGTGAGCCAGCTTTTAAAATAATATTGAGATCAAGCATTTTCATCAGTATTTGTTGAATCTCTTTTTTTTGTTCGGCTACAAGATATGCATTCACACTAAAAAACACCTTCCGCTTTCAGGAATTCTGAAAGTGAATCCTCCATAAATCCACAAGCATATTGCATTGAAAATGAATGGCCAAACTTTGATAAGGATGAGATTGCAATGGATGAAGAGGAATGGGATGAAGAGTTTGCTAGACGAGTAGAACAGTCGGAGCATGCTTGGAAACCTGCGAAGGAAGAACTAGAGGTGATAAATGTAGGCACTGAGCAAGATAAAAGAGAGTTAAAGATTGGAACTCTGATCACTACAGAAGAAAGATGCAGTTTAACCTCATTACTACAAGAGTATATCGATGTGTTTGCCTGGTCTTATACAGATATGCCTGGTTTAGACATTGATATTGTAGTACACAGATTACCTTTGATAGAAGGATGTAAACCTGTTAAGCAGAAATTAAGAAGAACTCGCCTATATATTGTGCTCAAAGTCAAGACAGAGATAGAGAAGCAGTGGGATGCCGGTTTTCTAGAAGTTATTAAATACCCTCAATGGGTATCTAATATAGTGGTGGTACCAAAAAAGGATAACAAAATCAGAGTATGTGTAGATTTCAGGGATCTAAACAAAGCCAGTCCGAAGGATGATTTTCCTTTGCCTCACATAGATGTCCTGGTAGACAATGCTGCTTGGAGTTCAACTTACTCCTTCATGGATGGATTTTCCGGTTATAACCAGATTAAAATGGCTGAAGAAGATAAAGAGAAGACCACTTTTGTCACACCATGGGGAACATTTTGCTACAAAGTGATGCCATTCGAGTTGAAGAATGCTGGAGCCACATATCAAAGGGCAATGGTGACACTTTTCCATGATATGATGCATAAAGAGATTGAAGTGTATGTGGATGATATGATTGCCAAGTCTAAGAATGAAGAAGATCATGTTCAGGTTCTAAAAAAATTATTTGAAAGACTAAGAAAGTATCAGTTGAAGCTGAATCCTTCAAAATGCTCGTTTGGGGTAAAGTCTGGAAAGTTGTTAGGATTTGTGATAAGCAATAAAGGAATAGAGGTTGATCCTGATAAAGTGAAAGCAATTCAGGCTATGACAGTTCCTAAGACTAAGAAAGAAGTAAGAGGTTTTTTAGGACGTTTGAATTACATTGCTCGATTCATATCTCAGTTAACAGCAACATGTGAGCCAATTTTTCGATTACTTCGAAAAAAGAACCCTGGTACATGGGACAAAGATTGTCAAGAGGCTTTTGATAAAATAAAGCAATACTTACAGAATCCACCTTTGCTCGTGCCCCTTGTGCCTGGAAGACCTCTGATCTTGTATTTGACAATAACTGAAGTAGCAATGGGTTGTGTGTTGGGACAATATGATGAGTCTGAAAGAAAGGAGCAAGCTATCTATTATCTGAGTATACAGATTGTGAATCCAGATATACTATGATTGAGAAGTTATGTTGTGCTCTTGTATGGAGTACAAAGCGTCTTCAACAATATATGTTGTATTATACCACCTGGTTGATCTAAAAAATGGATCCTCTTAAATACATCTTTGAGAAACCTTACTTGTCAAGCCGAATAGCAAGATGGCAAGTAATGTTGGCTGAGTATGACATTGTATACAAGACAAGAAAATCTATGAAAGGAAGTGTAATTGCTGATCATCTAGCAGATAATGCTATCAATGATTATGAGCCTTTGAAATTTGACTTCCCGGATGAGGATGTGTTGATACTAGAAGAAGACAAAGAAAAGAATGATTGGTGGATCATGTATTTTGATGGGGCAGTGAATGTTTCTAGTAATGGAGCAGGTGTTGTGATAATCTCACCTGACAAGAAGCAATATCCCGTCTCAGTCAAACTATAATTTGAATGCACTAACAATACTGCTGAATATGAGGCTTGTATCCTTGGATTAGAAGCTGCTTTGGAGATGAAAATAAAGAAGCTTGATGTCTATGGGGATTCAATGTTAATAATCTGTCAAGTGAAAGGCGAATGACAGACCAAGGAAAAAAAACTGATACCATATCAACAATATCTCTCGAAATTGACTGAGGGCTTTGATGAGATAGATTTTACCCACATGGGAAGAGACAAAAACCAGTTTGCTGATGCTTTGGCAACCTTAGCTTCTATGGCCAAAACTGATTACGGAGTCAGGGTACAACCAATCTGCATTGAGATTAGAAATTTTCCAGCTCATTGTTGTTCAATTGAAGGAGAAATAGATGGGAACCCATGGTTTTATGACATCAAGCAGTTTATCCAATATCAAGAGTATCCCTTGGGGGCATCCAAAGCAGATATGAAAACCTTGAGAAGGTTAGCTCTGGAATTTTACCTGGATGGAGAAATTCTATACAAAAGGTCATTCAATGAGACTTTACTGAGATGTCTAGATGAAATCGAAGCTAAGGTAGCATTGCAAGAAATTCATGAAGGAATTTGTGCAACTCATACAAGTGGGCATATGATGGCTAGACAATTACAACGATCTGGGTATTTCTGGATGACCATGGAGAAAGATTGCATCGATTATATCAGGAAATGTCATAAATGTCAAGTGTATAGTGATAAGATAAATGCACCTCCAGCTCCTCTATTTAATATGACATCACCATGGCCATTTGCAATATGGGGAATAGATGTGATTGGGCCAATCAATCCAAAGGCCAGCAATAAGCATCAATTCATCTTAGTAGTCATTGATTACTTCACAAAGTGGGTGGAGGCCAGCTCTTATGTCCATGTAACTCAAAAGGTGGTCAAGAGTTTTATTGAGAAAGATTTGATCTGTCGGTATGGTTCACCTGAGAAGATAGTGACCGACAATGCCCAGAATTTTAATGGAAAAATGATCAGAGAATTGTGCGTGAAGTGGAAAATTAAACATTCAAACTCATCTCCCTACAGACCAAAGATGAATGGTGCTGTCGAAGCTGCAAACAAGAATATCAAGAAGATTATCCAGAAGATGGTAGTCACTTACAAGGATTGGCACAAGATGCTTCCCTTTGCTCTACATGCATATCGCACAACAATAAGAACGTCTACTAGAGCTACACCTTATTCACTAGTATTTGGGATGGAGGCGGTGATGCCTTTGAAAGTAGAAATTCCATCTTTGAGAGTACTAATAGAATCTGAACTAGAAGAAGCTGAATGGGCTAAAGTGAGATATGAGCAGCTAAACATGATAAGTGAGAAGAGGTTGGCTGTAATTTGTCATCACCAGCTATACCAAAGAAGGATGGCTAAAGCATATGACCGGGAAGTCTGACCAAGAGAATTTAAAGAAGGGGATCTTGTACTCAAAAAAATCTTACCACTACCAAGTGAAGATCGAAGCAAGTGGGCACCAAACTATGAAGGCCCATATGTAGTGAAGAAAGCATTCTCCGGAGGGGCTCTGTTGTTAACTAGGATGGATGGAGATGATTTACCTAGGCCCGTGAACTTTGATTCTGTGAAAAAGTATTATGTATGTTGTATTTCATCCAATCAAAATCAAATGAAATGAAGTTTTGGCCAGGAAATTCTCTTTGCATATACCTCACCAAAAAGCCCATGCATGATCTCAATGGCTCAACAATCTGATCTTTCAAATGTTTTTTTTACAAGAGAACCCATTCTTCTTAAATAAGGTTTTAAAAGAATTGATTTTGTTTATGATTTCAATGAAATAAATCAATGATTTGTTTAGGATAATGTTCAAAGCAATTCTCTTAAAAGAGATGACCATACAAGTCAAAAACACGCAATTGGAACAACTATCACTTAAATTCTGTCCTGAACTTACATTTTATTAGCATGAATAATGGTTGGTAGTACATTAGCTTGTCATGGACTCGCACAACATGGTATCTTATAAATCCAAAACATTACGCTGGATGTGGACAAAGTTTATTGGTTTTAACCGATCCTACTTGAAATGAAGAAAGGCCATCTTTGATATTCCTTTCACTTTCTTTTAAAATTATCCTTTGCAGTCCCAATTTGAGCCGAGTCTATTTAAATTTTTTTTCATAAGAACCTTAACTAAGATCACACCCTACACTAGGGGCAAAACGAAAGAAATGATCATGGAAATCATCTTGAAGACATGTGAGCTTATGAAGTCTGACAACAAGGAATTCAAACAAAAAAATTCCAAATAATTGAGAGAATTCCCAACAAATAGAAAAAAAATTCCTAATTTGGAATATTTAGTATCATTTTGTTGTCAAGATAGCAAAAGAAAAGATAAAGATAAGATAACAATGATCTATAGTTTTCAAACCCTTAAACACTTTCTTTGAGCTTATGAAATCCTCTTTCTTTTACAGCCTTGAGCCATAAATACATTACATGCCTTTAAACTCCTTTCTAATCAAGAAAGCAACCTGAATTAATAAACATCGTTCCCAAAATATAAGAGACTTTTTCATAAAGAGTCATGATGTAGCAAATAATTATTCATTATTATTCATGCTGATAAAAGGAGTGTTTCTAAAAATAAAAGGCAATTGTTCCTTTTCCCTCAAAATACATTCAAGCAATCGCTTGAACACTTTGAAAACCAAAGCAGAAGGTCATCCCATCACTTACCTTTATCTGAGATTACTTTTACTAAGAGATTTATTACAAATCCTTAGAGTTGCTTGAACATTGTTATAAACAGACATTGAGAGTTTCAGTTTTCAAAAACAAAAGAGATCTTTTGAAAAATCATTTTTGAAAACATGGTTTTCTATGCGAAGAAGGAAGATATATGAAACTCCAAGAGGCAGTGTTAGAAAATCAGAGATTCTAACGACAACAAGAGCAAATGAGGAAATGAAAAGAAACCGTTACTTCTTCCAAGGGTAGAGAAGCAATCACAAGAAATCTTCCAGAGACGGAGAAGCAGTCACCAGATTCCTAATGGCACAAAGAAATTTGCTTCCCTAGTGGGAGATACACATGATAAAACTATAGACTTCTTCCAGTGTGGGATTGAAATAGCATGATTATGCAGTTTCTATGAAATGAGATTTTTGCTTCTCATAATATGATCAGTTAGACAATATGATAACTGATACATCTTCAAATATGAAAATCCCAGGTGAAGTGGGATAATCCTCATATATTGACCATGTGAATTGGTTAAAGAATCCTCAACAACGGAAATGTTACCAACAACACAATGTCAGATCAGGGAGAAGCTAATGCTCTCAATGAAGTATCCAATGGAGAAAGAGGCAGTGACTATTGGGAAACTCAAACAAAGTTTATCTTGGAGAACTCAACAATATAGGTCAACTTGAGTAGATTTGAAAGTCGCGTGAATCAAAAGAGCTTACTAACATTCAAGATCGCCAGACAAGATGAATGGGGGATCTATATTTCAAAAAGGTAAGATGCATCACATATCATCTAACTTCACAAACATTGCATATTTATCTTGTAGATATTTCTTAAAACAAAATTCCCAACGGGATCCAACGAGATTCAGACGAAATGAAGTCATTTTAATCACATCAAATATGACAATTTCATGAAAGCAAAATTCATAAATGAAGACAAGAAAGATGGATTTTTTTATTCATGACAAAAGGTTTAGTACAAATATTAAACAGTGCGAGGACGATCAAGGATATTGTCATCTTGATCATTAATCAGGCCTCGAAGTTCTTCAAATTGTTTACGCATATTCTCCATCTCTTCCTCAAACTCGAGGTGTCGTGTGTTAACATAGTCCTTCCAAAAGTCGACACGTGTATTCAGCTCTTGGTTCCTCCTCTCCAAGTCGTTTCTATGACATCTTTCATCACGGAGTCTGTTCCTTAAATTCTCAATCAGATGATGGAGATCAAGAACCTGAGTATTCAGCTCAAGTCTTCTAGCATGAAGACGCTCTGCAACGTTCACCAGAGATGAAGTAGCTCTAATACTAAGAGCAAGTGACTGATTCACTGCTTCAATATCGCTCCTAGCTGCCAGCATGGTTTCATCACGAGGAAGGACCATGTCTCTAGCCATGGCTACAGCAGTATCTTCATTGTCCATTACAGTATCTTCTATTGTAACTGGACGACCATTCACTTCAAAAGTAGTACGCCAAACTATAGGCTCTATTGCAGGAACACGATTTGGGTTAGCATTGGAAGAAGAGGAAGACATGATTAAAGCTTCAAGAGTTGGGAACTTTGAAAGGCTTGAAATACAAGAAGTTGATGATGTTTGTCACCAAATACTGTGTAATTTATAAGGATTCTACTCCTACCATTATTCTGAATAGAGGATCAAATCTCAACCGTAGATATAAAACTTTCGTGAGAAGCTTTCATCATCTCTCAGATCGATTTACAAATCAAATCTCAACCGTAGATATAAGACTTTCATGAGAAGCTTTCATTATCTCTGAGATCGATCTACAAATCAGATCTCAACCGTAGATATAAGACTTTCATGAGAAGCTTTCATCATCTCTGAGATTGATCTACAAATCAAATCTCAACCGTAGATATAAGACTTTCGTGAGAAGCTTTCATCATCTTTGAGATCAATGAGTCATACAAATATGACTTCCTTTAGAAGTTTTCATTAACTTTGAAAATCATAGTGAAATTACTTTCATGTATTTCATAAAATCAATCTGAAATCACTTTCATGTATTTCAGAAAACCATTATTGAAATCACTTTCATGTATTTCAAGAAATCAATGATGAAATCACTTTCATGTATTTCAGAAAACCATTATTGAAATCACTTTCATGTATTTCAGAAAACCATTATTGAAATCACTTTCATGTATTTCACAAAACCATTGATGAAATCACTTCCATGTATTTCACAAAATCAATCTGAAATCACTTTTATGTATTTCAGGAAATCAATGATGAAATCACTTTCATGTATTTCATAAAATCAATCTGAAATCACTTTCATGTATTTCAGAAAACCATTGTTGAAATCATTTTCATGTATTTCACAAAACCATTGATGAAATCACTTCTATGTATTTCATAAAATCAATCTGAAATCACTTTCATGTATTTCAGGAAATCAATGATGAAATCACTTTCATGTATTTCAGAAAATCATTATTGAAATCACTTTCATATATTTCATGAAACCATTGATGAAATCACCTTCATGTATTTCACCAAACCATTGTTGAAATCACTTTCATGTATTTCACTAAACCATTGAAATCACTTTCAAGTATTTCACAAAATCAAGATTGAAAACATTTTCATGTTTTTCACTTGGGCAGGTCGCCCATAAGAATTAGACCAACTGAAAATATATGTGTTTTTCAACACCTCCATCATTTTTCTTTACAAAACTTCCTATGCAAAGTCAAAAGCAAATAATTTTTTCAATGTCTTTGCACCGTAAGCATTGTAAAGAGGGGGCAACTGTTGTAACCCAATTTTGGATTCACTAAAAATTTTTGAATGTTATTTTATCTTATTATTCATGACAAAAAAATATAAAAAAAAGAAAAAAAAGAAAAAAAGTCTAAAATATATTTTCTCGAGTCAACCACATCTTTCTACCAAAACCGAGTCCACCGGGTTAATACGGGCCCCACCATGTCGACCGCGATAAAAAATGAGTTTCGGGCTGTTTCGGGTCAAAACCGTCATTTTCGATCAAAATCGAGTCCACCAGGTCAATACGGGTCCCACCATGTCGACCGGGATGAAAAATGAGTTTCAGGCTGTTTCGGGTCAAAACCGAGTCCACTAGGTTAATACGGGTCCCACCATGTCGACCACGATAAAAAAATGAGTTTCGGACTATTTTTGGTCAAAACTGGTATTTTTGGTCAAAAAACCCGGTCCACCGAGTTGATACCCGTATAAAAAAGTTTTTTTGTAATTTAAAATTGATTTTTAGCGGATGAAAAACTTTTTATAATACTGATTTGAATTTTTAATTTTTACCCCTATAAATAAATATTATTATTATTATTATTATTTAGTATTATTATATATAATAAGACAAATAGTAATCGGTGGAAGTTGAAAATTTTAACAATCCGTGAATTGTTGTCTGAATTCATTGGCTATAAATAGCCAATGAATTCAAGACACAGAGGGGGAAGAAAAAAAATAGAAAATTCATTCTCAATTCTGAATTCGGAATTCGGAATTACTATTTGGGTTACTGTTTGAGTACTATTCATTTTTCTTATATTTTTTCTGCACCCTAGTAAGATATTAATTTTTTTTTAATAAATTAAAAAATATCAAAAATATCCCAACCGTTAGATCTAATAGTATTTAGATCTGAGCCTTTGATTTCTTAGGATACAATAGGCTTTACCACACCAGATTAAAACCCAAATCAATCTCAGCCTTTCAAATAATCTGTCCTTCGATCCGGTTGCGCCACGTCAGTAGGTGTACCGAGTACTCGGTACAGCGCACCACACCAGATTGTAGCCCATTCAATCCTGACCGTCCGATCACATTGAAGATCAAACGAATCACAGCCGCACGATCTGTTCATCCGAGATCCAGCGGTTCGCAGCCTTCAGACGCACGAGCGCACCATACACTCTTCCACACCGTAGCACAACCCAGAGCTTCTCTCTCCTCTCGCCGGCGATTCTCTCTCTCTCCGCTGATCTACCATTTCCGGCCGTCTCAAGCCGCGAAACCACCACAGAAACGTGCATCGCCTCTTCTGAAGCAAAACCCCGATCGATTTTGGCGGGAAAAAGGTCGCGACCGTCATCGGCCAATCGACCTTCAAGTCGTCGATTCTCCCTCCTCAGCCATCAACGGCCAACGAGACCACCACCATCAGAATCCTCATCCTCAGATCTACCAGAATCGACCATCTTTTGGCTGGAATCTCACCAGAAAATTTCGCCGCCGTCAACAGTAACCGCGCGTGAGCACACGCGCCGCCAGTAGCATTTTCGTAAATTTTTGATAAATCCGAGGGTATTTCAGTCTTTTGCCTCAAGTAATTTTCTATGATATTTTATGGTATTTTTTGATATTTTTATATATAAATACTTGTAAATTTTTGCATGTTAAAAAAAACAAAAATAAACCAAAATAAATAACGACGCGGGTTTAACACCCATTTTATCATATCACTATTCATAGGTCAAAAACTCAATTTTCAAGAATTGATATATCTATTTGTCAATGATATCAAAATAATTTTTATTTTATAAAATAAATATTATTTGTCGACACGTCTCTTTTATTTACAGAAAAGGACCGGTATCAAAAAAATTAAATACCAAATATGGATTATGTCCATTATTATTTATTTTGGTAAATCAGACGTAACTCTCCTTTTTAGAGATAAACGTCGACATTTTAGACAAAATCTCCTAATTTTAGGGACTGATGTCATTTTAACGTGTCTCCTATTTTTAGGGACCGACGTTAACCATGTTAAAAAATTTACAAATAAGTTCAAAATATAATAGCATTTGAATTAAATAAGAAAAACACACAAGTAAAGGTAACCTTTCTCTGAAAGGATGTTTTAAGGGTGGTGTCTACCTTCCCTTAATCATAACTAACCTAGTACCCGAATCTCTGGGACCAGTGTCTAATTTTGGATTTCTAGTTCCCTCAAATTACTAGATGGCGACTTCAATAAAAGTTTTTATTTCCCCAATCAAATAAAAAACTAAATTCTTTTTTTGTTTTAAAAAAAACAAACAAAAAAAGGAGTGGAGCCGTCGCCCGATGTTGTGGAGCGACAAATATGAAGATTAAATAATGATAAAAACAAATATCAAGATTAGAGGATCCACTAATGGTATTAAAAATAAATATAATATAAACTCTTTTTATTACTCAACTGAAAACCACACACAAAGGAGGTTTTAATCGGATTATTTGTCATTAATAGGTCATTATAAATTGTTAACATAATCATATGAATTAACTTATTTAAGTGACACCAAAATTTAAAATATTATCAAGAATTCATGATGCTAACTTATATTAACAACAAATTAAGTTCCTTTCATAACACTGGTATAGGTTATATCATACAATTGGCTATGAAAGTGTCAAGTATTTGCTGTACCAAGTGTTATAAGAAACAAATTTAAATTAACCATTTAACAAGCAAAATAAATAAGATACAAATAATAAGACATATTAATAGTAAGTTGTATAGGATATAAGTATTGAAATCTATATTGAGTTTATATTATACTTATCATAATACCATTAGTGAAACCTTTGCACCTTGGCATAATAAATTTAACTAAACATAATGAAGAAGAGAAATATAAATAAATAAGAGAAGAACATGATTATATATATATAGTAAAAGAAATGAAAGGCATAAACTTAAGCATTATAAAAATATAAAGAAAGAGAGCAAGAATATGATCGTGATTTGAAAACTAAAATATCTAAATGTATGACAAATGCCTCCTTTTATAAGTCAAAATTCAAAACTATTGATTTTATGAGTAATTGTTGAGTGGATGACCACCTCTTGACTTTTTAACAATCCTTATCATCTTGTTTGAATAAAATATTATTGATAACATTAGAATTTGAATAGACAGTCACATGAAAGTTCTGGAAAATTGTCTCAGCTTTCTAACAAAAAAAAGAATTAGTGCATCTAGACTTTTAGAACTTAAGATATGGGCTAAACACTGAACAATATCTGGACTATAAGACAGATTCAGACTTCACTTTTATGCTAAAATTTAATCTTCTAAATAGCAGAATTGAATCTTAGACTCTCATGAATGTTCAAGGCGTATGTCTTAACTTTACAACTATATAAACCAAACTAAAATTCAAAATCTATAGCTCCAGATATGACTCAATGACTGAACAGTATTGCAGTTTGAATTGAATCAGCATCTCTTTTCTAAACTTAACCTTTTCTTTGTCCTTTCACTTTCAATAGTTAATCACATCAATCAATCATTTGAATTATGAGATGTGTCTGTATTTAAAATAAGAACTTACTATAAATTAAATTTATCTTATATTATAAGACTTATTATTATAAAACATGCTCTAGTTAAGGTGTTATTGATACTTCAAGTGCAAAACGATGATATAAAACCTTGATAAAAATATACTTTTAAGTACTAATCACACACTAAATTATGTTTTATACTGCCAGGCCCACTAAAATATTGAGTTTGAAATACAGTTTTTGTAACGCAGTTTTTACATGTTTTTTTAATTGAGTTTATTGTTTGTTTTTGCGTTTTAAAAACACTATTTTAAAATTTTGAAATTTTTTATTTTTTTCTTTACTTTAAATTTATTATTTTTTTAAATAAATTTGATACACTGATATCAAAAATAATTTTTAAAAAATAAAAAAAATATTTTGATGTATTTCTAAGTAAAAAACACTTTGAAAAGCAACTGCAACCATACTTCCAAACACAAATATATATTTTGCTACACATAAACTTCAACCATAATTTTTACCAAATATATATCTAAATCCAAATATTTTATAAATATTTTTTTCTACACTTACCAAACATGTATAAATGTTTTTTTGTTACATATAAACCTCAACCATAATTTTTACCAAATACATATCTAAATCCAACTAACCATACATAATAATATTTTTTTTAAACTTATTTTTTTTTAAATCACAACAAAAGAATTTATCTAAAAAAATAAACACACTCTTAGTATATCTTTTCTCTTTTTTAAGGTAGAGTTTTAATATGTGTCTTGAATTATTTTTAGCTAATTTTTGTTCCTCTATAACAAAAGGGATAGAGATAAAAGAACAAAAGGGATAGAGATAAAGACAAAACCAAGCTAATTTTTTTAATAAATGTCTCTTTAAATATTTCATGATTTTTTTTATTAATTTTAAAACATTTTTTATCGTATACATGTATCAATAATTTGACTTTAAAATGTAATTTTATTAAAAATTTGTTTTTTTTTCTATTTCATCAGTTTAATATTGTAAAATAAATTGCTCAAATAAGCTATAAATCATTTTATACAATTTAATAATTTGTAACAACTAAAAAAAAAATGAATTAGAGTATATAATTTTTTAATGAGTTAAATAAATTAATTAATGAAAGAATGATTTTTATCAAAAAGTATATGAGCTTTTTTGTATGAGTAAAGTTTTTAATGTTAGAAAAACAATGGATTTAATTTTTAAAAAGTTGATATAATAATTTAAACATAAAAATGAAAAATGATCATATTTTTTAAAGAAATTGAATTAAATTATGAAGAGGTGAGTATTATTTGGTAACAAAAATATTCATTTATGATGAATTTACTATTTTATATTTTTTTTAACTATGATAGATATTAAATATGCATTGATGCAAATATTTTATTTTATATATAATTGATTTAAATATTTTTTTTATTATTGAACACATTTGGAGAAATGATTTAATGACTTTGTTATTGAAATTTATTTATATTATCTTGTTAGTGATAAATTATCTTGTTATCACAATAATGAATTCTTTTCTACATGTAACAAAATTATCATTTTAAGTTTGTTTTAAAAAATAATACTCATTAGAAACTAAAGTGAAAATAATAATCTTTGTTTATTATTCCAAATGTTGCATGTTTGATGATAATATATACAAGGATAAAACATAATTTTATGTAAGTTGTTAATATTATTTCTGATGGGGTTGATAGAATTCTTAGTAGAAGAATTGAGGATGTTTTTCATATGCTGATAAATATATGTAAAAAAAACCTCTGGTGTAGCCACAAAAAACATAACCTAGACATAATTGTTGACATAGCCTTAGACATAGTCACTGACATATTTGTTACTACATGTATTGGGGTTTCCACAAGAAGCATAGCCTAGACATAATTGTTGGTATAGTTGCTAATATGTTGTTGGCATAGTTGTTAGCATATTTGTTACTACATATATTAGGGTTTTACCAGCCATGAAATTTTTTTTTGAAAAACTATAATAAATTGTCTTGTTGCTCAGTTTTCACGTATGTCAATAATTAATGTGGTTGGAAAAATTCTCAATAGAAAGATTGAGAGTGCTTTTCATGAACTGATAAAATTAGATCTTGACAACTTAGTAGGTCCAATAAAAATTAATAAGGCTGGAAAAATTCTCAATATAAAAATTAGGGGTGCTTTCTATAGGCTGATAAAACTAGATCTGAAGGACTTAGTAGGCCCAATAATATGTGTAAGAAAAACCCTCCAAAATTCAAGTTAGTATAGTATTTGTTTAGGTGATGAAAAGAATAAATATTTTCTAGGCTTAAATATTTCTTAAATCTTGTTTAAATTTTGCATCATGCTTGTGTTTTTTTAAACATATATTATCAAAAAAATCAAGTCTAGAGAAATAAGTTTTGATAGACATTTTATCTAGAGAAGTAAAGCTCTAGAATTTTTTAAAACAAATATCTTAGAAAATATATAAGATATTTTTATAAATATACAAGAAAGCTAAGTTTTTTTAAAATAAATATCTTAGGAAGTATCTAAGATATTTTTATAAATATCTTTGTAAATATGAGAAGTTTATATTAAATATTTTATAACATATTTATAAATTTATATTAAATATTTTATATAAATATCCAAGTTATATAAAATAAGGTATCATTTTATATATCAAACAAATTCCTAGTAGAGAATATTAATTCATATTTTGTAAACAAAAAAGGTAATGTTTTGGAAAAAAAAAATGTGTATCCAATTATACAATATAGTACAAGATTATGATTTTCATTCATTGTTAATATAAAAGGCATCTTAACTTTAATTTTTTCCATTTTTAATTTTTTTTAATCTAATCCTTATATGGTTAATTAAATGAAATTAGATTTGCAATTATAGCTAATATACCAAAGTAAATTATAGAGAACTAAGATGTAAAATATAGAAAAAAATACATAGTTAATCTTAGATTCCTAATAATTTTCACTTTGATCTCAAAAATTCTTTTTGTTCGGTGTATAAATTATACAAAGAGAGAGAAACTCATTAGAAAATAGTAGGAAAGAGAAAGTTGTCAGTTCAACCACTTTTTAAAGAAAAAAACTCATTTTTTTTAATGGCATTCAGTTTCATTCAATGATAAGGTTCAATGATGATAGTTTTGAACATTTATCTTATCTGAAAAAGTAAGTTATACTTAGTTTATTAAGTTATTTATGTTGGTTTTTGTGGTATGAAATAGAATTTTTAGGTGAAAATTGATTGAAAATCTAAATTTTCAACCTAGAAAACCTCTCTTTTAGTTTTTTTGCCATCATAATGGTAGTCAGATTTTGGATTAGTGCCTACTAGCTGATACATATCTATTTTTTTTACATTGTAAATAAAAGATGGTTGTCCGCTTCTTGCAAAAGTAAACAAACAAAAAAAATTATTACCCTAATGTGTGGGCTTGCTTTTAGCCTAAGTGCCTAAGCTTTTTTTTTTAATGGATTAGACGTGTTCGGTCACAAGGCCTGTATACCTAGCCTGATTTTTTTATTTTTTTTTCTTTTAAATTCATCATGTTATGGTATTTTTATTGTTTTTTCTTTTATTTTTAATATTTAACATTTGATTGATTTTAAATTATTTTTTATATTTTATTATGATATAATTAAAATAAAAATATTATTAAACTATGTGGAGTCCATGATCAATCACATGTTTAGAAGGTTGATTTAGGTCAATCTAATATATTCCATTCTTAGTGTTTTTGTTTAAAAAAGTTATTTTAAAATTATTTTTAAATCAAACTATAATTTTATTGACTATCTATATTATTTTTAATTATATAAGTATAAAATTTTTATTTTGATTATTATTATTTTCTAAATCTATTAAGTTAATTGTATTATATTAAGATAATTTTAATGTTGAAATCTAAAATAAATAAAAAATTGAGTTAAAAATATTTTTTGGTTTGATAAAGAAAATGTCAGAAGAAATTTCCCCACGTAGAACATTTTTTCTTATTTTACATTTTATTTTATTTTGTCTAACATGGCCAGTCATCTAGAATGTCCTAGAATTACCTGCCGAACCACTTTACTAATCATGTTCGAGAGTAGTTAATTTGCCGGAACCTTGTGTTTTAGGAGACGTGGGTTCCATACAGAATGTCGGGCATGCAATGAGCTTCCAATTAAAATCCGAGTTTCCATCATCATCATCATCATCGTCGTCGTCGTCGTCATCGTCATCAGTAATGAGTTCCAGCTATGATCGGAGTAAATAAAAAAAGTCTTAAGCAACAAGAGGGGAAGGTTCAACACGTCTGATTTGAGAACAAACCAGAAGGACATCAGTTTCTTTTCCTTTCCTTTCCTTTCAATCTTTCAACACTTGCACTCACTCACTGTATATCTGCAACACTGTTTGTATTCTGTCAATGAAAGATATCTTCATGACTCTCAGTGTCTAATCCTAATCAATTGCCATCATTACTTACCCAGCTGGTACCTAACTGTATTTGAGCTTATCTCCCCCTCTAGCTTCCCCCACCTTTCATGGGCGGCTTAGAGGTCCCCTTTGTACACTAGCTACCTAACAGCTGAGCTGCTGTGCGCTATTTAGTTTAGACTTTGACATTTTACTTGTACATTCATTGATACTACTGCCACTTATCTATTCACCACACTTGCGAAACTTGAAGCAAATATCTCTATTCTACATGAGCAAAACATGATTTACCAAGTAACATGATATTTTAAATTTGCATGCATTGCTTGTTTGGCTTTGAAGTAGCTTTTTTTTTGTTATTGTTATTTGAAAAAAAAAATTGAGATAAATTAAATAATTATATAATTTTTTTAAGGTGAAATAGCATATTTTGATGATATGATAGTTTATAAATATGATATTTTAATAATATTTTGATTTAGAATTGTGACATTTGATCAAATTTTGTATTAAAATTATAATTTCTTATCAGATATCATTGTTCTAAGTCGTGATATTTTTAAGGAGATTGTTTTAAGAAATGACTAGACATTTGATAAAACAGTTGAACAATAATCAAAATAGTTGGATAATTTTGGTTATCATCTAGTTTTGAGTTTTTTTTTAAGTCTAAAAAAGTTTATAAAATCATAATTTTTGTTAATTTGAAATTTTATATACTTTTGACAAAGTTTTCTCTATATAGGAACCGCTCCCAAAGTTTTGTCCCACTTAAAAAAACTACAATAACCTCAATCAACAAAGTCTAATTAAACTCAATATATTCTTATATTCATAATCACAAGTAATCATAAGAATGTGAAAAAAACATATACATGAAAAATGAATAAAAAATAATTTAATAATACAATATTTAAATAATTTCAAAATATATAAATATAACTCATCTATATATCTACATTTACATAGCCTACTGGATGATACAAGCTTATTCTAGTAATTAAAAAAAACACATTCATGATTAGATCTAGCTTCTGCTCCTGCTTCAGTGGTCTTATCCTTTGTTATGATATCATCAAAAGTTAGCATCTCTCCAAAGATTTTAAGTTTAGTATGACAAACATTTAACCACCAAGATGCTATGATATGAACTTTGCTTTGTTCATCAATACTATGAAGATAAGATGTGACCTTTCAAACCTCCCGTAACAAGAAGCCAACATAATAGTAATAAAATATTAATATTAAATTCAAAAATAAATATATAAAACTCAATGGTTAACATATATTAATCATAAAAAAATTTATTACTTATGTGATGTTAAATATATTGGGCTTGTTGCTCGTACTGCATAAATTTAGGTGGAGGAACCTACTTGTAATTCAAAGTAATGACCATTTGTGTTATACTGATGTATGAAAAAATATACTCATCGTTAGTAATAACATGATGCATCTCAGTAAATATCTTATTCCTCCATGCATCTCACTGTGATGTATAAGTATTATGTTGACCTAACCAGTCATAATTATTATTTTTACCCCTACGAATAATGGCATGCAAAGCATTACTCATATTGATATTGATTGGAATATGTTGTTTGTAATTGAATTGTTGCATTATCTAATTCGAACAATGTAACTCAACCATCTCAAAACATATTAATAGGACCACTAATATTCGTATATTTATCCTACTAATGTAGCTTGTTGGAGCAATGATCAAGCTTTCTTTTGAGTGAGGCATCCATATGACCTTTAGATTATAAGTTAAATAAATATCAAATAACAATAATTTGATGTAGTTAATTATTTTATTTAACAAATAGTTTAAAAAATAGCATGCTATCTATCAAGATCACTCCAATAAAATGCAAGCACACATACTAAATTATTTAAAAAAAATTAGCAAGCACACCACCTAACATTAAAACACATTTTGTTTCATTGCATTTTTCAACTTCCAAGAACACAATATAAATATATACAATTGCAAAAATAACATCACAATACTCATATACTAGTGGGAAATGAAATGTAACCCTCATAGTATGGACTGTTATATCTAGTAATCTTAGTATTTATAGCTTCAGGCCTATTCACATAGAGATGTTTCTACGACTATAATTGTTATTAAATAAAAATATTTTGTAAATTTTGTTATGCATGAAACATTTAAGTCCTAATAGTTATTTAGATTTTTTTTTAATTTATACTGGTAGAAGTACAAAACATCGTCTGACCAATTTGGTCTCCTTCACGTAAAAAAGATATAAAAATTTATACAAGGATATCAACTCAGCATATCTCCAACTATATGTGAGGATAGTGTCAAAACTTTCTAGGAGCATTAGGTAAAGTAAAGAAACATATCTTCTTATGAGGTCAATAAATAATACACTCCCAAATAGAAAGAGTATATATACTTTAGTATACTTACATATAAATTCAAATTATCATAATAATTAACACAATCATAACAAATAATCAATATATTTCAATCATAATTGATTTTGCATCTTTATAAGACGACCTCGACACTATCATTTAGTACTGTTAAAAATATCTCTTCAATCAATTTAAAACATATGCTACTCCTATTTAATTCAGAATCAAGGGGTGTTAACCCCCAAATGATCGCTTGCATAAACCATCTTGATGCTTGCATTTCTATCTAATATTATATATACAACAATTCTACGACTAGTAATGTATCTTTATAAATGAAGAAAAAGTTGATTTCATTTGTTATTATTTTCTTCATCAACAATTACAAAAGTTAACACAAATATCACATTATTCACATCAAAAGCAATTGCTCATACATATGTCTTATCAACTCTAATAAGTGTTCTATAATATTTCAAATCCTCAATATAAGGTTCAAATGATCAAAAAAACCATTATACTATTATCAAGATTTTCTTTATATGTTCAATCAACAATTATTTTAGAATTTGATTTATTTATTGCCTTCAACAACCTAGGGAATTTCTCAAGAGACTCCTCATATGAACCAAAAGGATATTCAATCATCTTATGTTTTGTAACCAATGCTTTGTCGTATGATATTTTATACTTGTAATATAATTTTATTTCATCCCGTATACTTACAACTATTATTGAAAGATTATTCATTACAAAGATTGATATAACACTAGCAAGAAAATTTGCATCAAGTGCTGGCTTTTTTTAAAGAAAAATCAAAATACATGCGTGTGACCCTTTTAACTTTGCTATCTCAAATAAATTTGTTCTTTTATAATACCCTCTATGCAAATACCACTACTCTATCCCTTCTCGCAATCAAATATAATATCATGTATTGCAAAATCATCCTAAACTATTTCTATCTCTGTCAACTAAATTTAAAGGACTAACAAAAGTTAAAACACACAGATTTTAATTAGCTATTCATGTATAATATTATCATGTTCAAACCACTTTAAATAAAAAAAATTAATCATTGTCTTGAAATTATAATCATAAACAATAAATATAGGATAATACTGTTGTTTATCAATTTAATATTTCTAAGTTATTTCAATATTAATATCATTATAATTCCACTCAAGTCCATGATAAATAATTTTTTTTATTTTTATATATGGCATGTCAAAATTACCAGTTAATAACAAATTACTCCTATCATTAATTGTGATATAATTGTTCACTTCATAAACAATAATATCACTATAATGACATAGCATAAAAATATTATTAGATATTATAAAAAAATTAGATTCTAGTCAATTTAATATATTTGTTTCTAAAATATATTATCTCAACTTTAACCACCAGATTTTTATGTGCTCTTGCCATTGTTCATGATGTAATTATTCACTTGATGAACAATAATGTACCTATCATGATATAACATAAAAATATTATTAGATATTCTAAAAAAATTAGATTCTAGTAAATTTAATATAATTTTTTCTAAAATATATTACCTCAGCTCTAATCACTAGCAAAATTCAATTAAATTTCTAAAATTTAATGTTAAAGCAAATTTAACTAAAAATTAAATATAATTCATGACATATTATTGATCGATTATTTTCATATTCAATTACATTAAATCAAACATAAATTAATATAATTTAAAATAAATACTAAATTTATATGCATGAATACATATGCATATTTAATTACATTATTAATTAATTCCAATAATATACATAATATTTAATTTAATAACTTAACATAAATTAAACACAACAAATAATTAATTCATAATAATTAACTTAACTTATTTCATGTTGAACTATATTTACTTATCATTTATTCAACAAATTTTAAATTCATTATAAATTTTATATTCAAACCTTAAAGTCAATATAAATTCTAAATTCAACCTAAAAATAATATTTAATTTCAATTAAACTAAATAAAATTAATTAATAACAATGTAATATATGTAATTCTGCCATAAAGGTTAAGGCGGTAACTGTAATGGTAATTGTCATGTTTTAAAAGTACAACAAAGTCAAACAAAATGACTCCCTCTAATTTTTTAAGTTTAATATGTTAATGTTTTTTTAAAAAAAAAACCCCAAAATTTTTAGTAGAATCTAGAGATTTAAACAAATATAATCAAGTATTTGATAAAAATAAATAAATTAAATCACAACCTTAATGTGTTAATATTGTGATAACATTTGACCAGGTTAGAAAAAATAGATTTTAACATAATTATAAATTTATAATTTTTTATAATTAATTAGAAAAAACCTTTTAAGTGAAACTCATACAAAAATGTAGTATTAATTAACTAACCAGTTACTTTTAAAATTATAATAAAAACATGTTAATTAAAAAAATAGTATCGATAAATACTTTCATAGTTTTGATTAAAAACTGATGGGAGTAAATAACCTAACATAGAGAGACTATCTAGTACCATATGCAAGGTCTCTTAGACTCGATCAATTAATGGTTTATACATCTCCTTTTACTTCGAGGCAAGCAATAGAAATTGAAAACTTAACTTGTTTATTGTGACTGTACCGCACACAAACAGTGAATTTTGTAATATTTTCCCTCATCTACAAGCAAAAAATTGCAAGTTTTGCACAGTACTCCACCATGCAAGCATCGGAAGACTCAAAACATCAAGCCATTACACACATATACATATATAGAGAGAGAGAGAGACATGATTTACTAAATAGCACTGTCAGTTTCTATATTCATCGTCTTCTTGACACTCATGGGCAACAATCGTCTTCTAAGAAAGTGCCTTAACTAGCCAGCTATAGCTATTACCAGCGCTTCTTGCACATGCATATCAACATCAGCTCATGAACAAGAAACTACCTGGATACAACGGTAATCCAAAATAATATAAATAAGCACCATAATATACACCAAAAAGATATATCATACTTGATACCACCAACTGCTGAGAAATACTAAACCACCATAGATGGAGGAGCACTAGCAGCACTCTCGTTGCCATCACGATGGCCACCAAACCCTGTCGCCAACTTCAAATCTAGCTCCACATTGCCGCCGCCACTAGCTCCTTTCCCCTCAAAATTACTAAATAAGTGTGCCACAGAAGTAACAACTGCACACTTTCTACCACCATTACCAATCATTCTGTTGTTAGAATTATTAGTCCTCCTCTTCACTTCTGCATTGTTTAAACTAGAACTTGAGCATGCAGTTGAGGGAGAAGGAGGAGAAGGAGGAGATATGGGAGGCAAGACAGGAGGAATTTCAAAGTTAGTTCTTGCTTTTGCACCTCTAAGTCTTCTAGCAGCAGCGTCATATGCACGCGCTGCCTCCTCCGCGGTGTCGAATGTTCCAAGCCAGTGGCGGCACCGCCCTATACGGTCTCTTATCTCAGCTGACCACCTCCCCCATGGCCTCTTTCTAACCCCTCTGTAGGTCCTTTGCACTGGAACCCCATTATTAACACAGTTTCTCTTAGCCCCCCTTTCATGTTTTCTTTCTTTTGACCCGATACACGGAGAAATCGAAGCAAAATCCGATGTTTCTGAATTCTTGGTATTGGTCGTGCCAAAAAGGACTTCTTGGCCAACAACAGCACCAATTCCATCGAGAACAGGTGGTGTTTCGGGCGGTTTCTTGATAATACCGGGTTGGGAAACAATAGCTGAAATATCAGTCGAAACAGGAAAGTAAGCTGTGGGGTCGTAGTGATTCGAGGTAAATGGTGATGACAGTGAATTTTGGGGTTGTAAAAGTGATCCACAAAATGATGAATTTTCAGTTAGGAGCCTAAACATTTCCGATAAATGATATGTTTCGGGCTTAGGGAAGAACGGGATGGGGAGTAATTTTTGGTTATTCATGGTGGAGTAAAACAAGTCTCTTACGGCAAAGGAGCCTGGCAAGGGTTTATATACACGAGGCAAAAATAAAAGAATTATTTATTGAAGAGATTGCATTTAAAAAAATAAAATTATTAAATTATTAACTATTGTTTATTTATTCATTTAAGGATTTAAATAGATACGCTTGTCAAATTTGATGGACCGTAATCCGTCATATTTACAGGGTTGCCCTTCCCTGGCAGGAGGGATATCCTCATTTGAGTCATTTCTAATATCAGAAATAACCCTGTAATTTGCTGGGAGGTCTCTGTTTTACAGATACATTTGTAGAAACATTTGCGGGGGTAAATCATAGTTATTAAATAAAGACATGGTAAGATTCGGGTGTGGAGGTTATTTATCAATAATTTAACTTAATTTTTTATATTAATATGATATATTTTTATTTTTTAAAAATAAAATAATATTATTTTAATAAAAATCCCAATTCATAATAAAACTCAAATATAATTAGCTTCTGAATTAATGAGCCATCAAATTATTCTATAAGCTAAACCATGTTTTATACCTATGGTATAAATATTATATGGTATTTTTCTGCTTTCAGCTGTAACTATGCATTTATGCTAGTTTAATATTGTATTGGAAAGTATTTATTAATATAATATATTTCAGCATAATGTTGATATAGCATATCAAAACTATATATTATATAAGATATATTTTAAAAAAATCATCAATTTTAATTCCCTTTAGACTAAAAAAATACATGATGATTTTTTTTGAATAAAAATAATTATTTTTATTTGATTCAGATTTTTATCTATAAAAAAATAAATTTAAATTAATTCAAACTAACCGATTTAGTTTGATTATTATGTATTGAAAATTAAAATATAACCAATTAGTTTTGATTTAATTATTTTATATTAAAAATAAAAAATCATATTATTTTTTGAGATTTTTTTAGATTTTAAAATGAGATTGGTTAGATTATTATTTGTAATTTGATTTATTTTTAAGTAAATGGGTTTGGTTCGGTTAGTTCAACCTCCTTGAAAGAAAAAGAGCAGGAGGGCATAATCGTAAGTAGAAGAAAAACAGTACAGGTTTGCACAGAACCTGATGATTTGATGGGTATCAAAGGGACGTGGTGGATGAATAGTATCGAGGTAGCTAGGTAGGGTGTATTCATTAATAGCCGTTGGATTACGTAAATCTTTTTTCAGCGTCACGTTGTCGTCAAAGACAAGATTGTTTGACTCCATTTTGTGCTTAGCTTGTCCATAGATACACACACAGACGATAGACGCAAAATCCACAAACCTAATTGCTTGGTTGTGGAGCCAAAGGACACCAAAGTAACCAAGAAGAGAGCATGTAAGAAACCAGGGAGGAAGGAGGATTTCCTGTACGATTTAGTCATGGGAATGGTTCATTGGCGTATGATGACATACGAATGGTCTTGATCATGTCAATCACTACTTCTTCTAGGTGGATTACATTGGAGGTTTCAAATTTTGCTTTGATTTTTTTATTTTTATTTTTATTTTTGTTTTGGGTGGGGAAAATATCTTGATTAGACTGTAATCTCTTGGGGTCGTGCAAAAGAAATTCAATGGAGGGTTTGGAAGATCTTCAAAATGGGAAGATCTCTATTCTCTAGGGTTAGACAATGATGGTTAATGTAAACGTTAGCAATCAATACTCTGATCACTTTATTATTGTTTATATAAAAGGAAAGTGAAGAGGAGCCCTCTCCCTCCCTCTCTCGTTCTCTCTCTCTCTCTTTCTTTTTTTAATTTTTTTTCATCCTTATTATTTTTAATGATTGTCTGAGATGCATTTAGAGCAATACAGTTGACTCAAGTATAACACGTTAACTCCTGCATAGTTTAAAATTAAACCTAGATAAGGAAAGGATTCGAATCTAGATGTTTTTTTTGTTATATTAGTTTTATTCTTGAATATTTGTTGCCTGTTAGCATAATTGCTTTTGAAAAGTCAAATCATATGAAGTAATTTTTTATATAATTTAATTTTAAATTTAATGTTAATAAAGAGTTGAGTGGAAAGATTATCTCATTAATTTTATTATTTTTTTCTTAATTTTATCATCCATTTTTTTCACTTAATAATTAGGTTGTTTTAGACTAGCTAACACTAAAATAACTCTCTAATATTAAATCTAAGGAAGGCAAGGATGTCTAGGATTTTAAATTTTTTTATTGAATTGGTTTTAGTAATAATAATATTAAATATTTCTTGCCAGTTAAATATTTTTTATTATATTAAAAAAATTGATTTTGTCGAAAGAAATATGCATATACTAGTAGATCACGACAAGTGGTTGTGCAATGTGAGCATCCACAATGGTACTGAAATAAAACACAAAGCCTTGGTTTTTATCTGTTATAGATTTTAATTATTAAAATATTTATGTCTTTACACATAATTGTAGTTATTATTAAAAAAAAAAATTTACTTTAACATTATATGGCAAAGATCCTTTCAGATAAAAAATGGTGTGATATAATTATAATTTTTTTTTTTTTGGATAATACAAAACCAGACTGCTGCCTGCTCTACGCCAAAGGGTTTCAAACACAAAGCCTTATTTCAGAATAAAAAAAAACAGAGGCAAAGTCAGCAAAAGTAGAATTTTAGTTTATAAGATCATGATTACAGAAGTACTGGGATAAATATATATCGTTGTTGAAGAAAGAGGATTAGAGTAGATCGACAATATAAACACAATTCACTGCAAAAGCCATGCCTGAGCTCAGAAAATTAATTGGTAAGGAAGTAAATACAGATCAAAGGTGACTTTTTTAGCAGCCAAAAGAAAGTCCATGGTGTAGATTTACAAGGTAATCCATGCATGAATGAGCAGCGGAAGTGCGAGTGGTCTGAAAGAGCAGACTGAGGGTGATTTTCAATGTTTTTGCCGGAGGGAATTACTAACAGTTGTAAAAAAGTAAAGAAACTGGAAGAATGTTCTAGGCAACGATCCAAGCGTAGTAAAATGGTGTGAAACAACAGTGGGAAGAAGACATGAAAGCAAAATAACTCTACAATAGAAGCTAGAAAAATTAGGTTTAACCTTTCACTCAATGCACAGGAGGATTTCGGTGATTAATGCCTTCCAATATGAGCTAACAAATACGCCTTCAATGTGTTTGCACATGTGGACATTTAAGCACGCTTGTACGGAGAAGGAAAAAAGGACATATTGAATAACTAGGATACAAAATAAAAAGAAACGACAAATTAACACATGAGAAAAAAGACAAAATAGTATAATTTTGGATGTCATGCCTCCCTATTACAATATTTAATTATTATTTTAATTCAAAAACTTAATATTTACAGCCACAATATGTAAATGTAATTGAGAAAAAAAAAATAAAAGTTACATTTAATGAAATTAGGGTTTCAAATTGAGTGGTAAAATTAAGAAATAAAGAAATTTTGGAGGCCTTTTAGGATGATGGTATTTATAAAGCACATACACTTTTAGTCATTTTTGGTTTAGTAATGATGCTTGCTTAAGGTAGGTTTTGCTTAAAAACAAACACTGGACATTTTTGCTATGTGTTTAAATAAAATAGGGTATTTTTTGCTCTAAATAAAAAGCTTAATGAGATCGATTATTTGTTGGAATTGATTTATAAAATATGTAATGGGAGTTTAAAGCTAAATTATATTTGAGGTTCACTTATATTTATGTTAAAACCATGTTTTATTTCATGATTCAATATAAATATTTTAACATGTAATATTAATATATTTTAAAAATAAATTAAAGATGAATAAAAAATTATTTTTAATAAGCATTTACATAAAAAAAATTTGAAATCCCAAATAATTTGCGAACAGGGCTATAAACTTTAGGGTTTATGAGTTTAATATATATACTAACTTTTAAAATAATTGTATAATTTTTATATTTATTTTCATATATTTACATGATTTTAAACTAAAAAATAGGCTCACTGTCTATTCTCCTTCTTATTTTTATGAATTTTTGGAAAAAAATCATTTTCCTTAGTAAAAATGTATATTTTTCAAAGCATAACAATGAGTTACAAAACAATGCCAGCATAACACAATAGTCATATTGGGAGTAAAACAAATAATCGAGAAACACGTGGATTGTAAAGGGTCTTACTAGACTAGCGAGTGTACCAAAGATTCCAAATATGACACCTGTGCATATTCTAAATGGTTGGGCATTTATTCCATACAAGATACCCTCGTCTCTTTTGGCTCACACGATCATATATGCAAGGGAGATAAGCATACCTCAGATAATTTGAATTTTGTGTTTTTTTTAATAATTTTTTTATATTGTTTAATATGCTATTTAAAAAATAAAATTTCTAAAATAAAAAATATTATTTTAATATATTTTTAAATAAAAAAAATTTAAATCACAAAGTTACCGGAGTCTCCTAAATTCTTCCATCCATCCAGCAACCACACCGACAGGTCGTAGCTGCATTAACTATTTGCACACTGAAGAATACCTATGACATCACTATGCACACTCCACTGCAACCCACAGTGACCCTCTAATGTAGGTGGCAAAGGACTTCACATCATTATTCAAGTACCGAGGGCTCTCCCAGCCATGAACCTATGCGTTTCATTCGTTCTTCTTGTTTACCGACATTGTTTTCTCTGGTTAGGTGGCCGCGCTTCATCATATGTTAACTTTTTATTTTTATAAAAAAATATTAATTTAAAAAGATTAAGTCTCACTGTAACCTGAGACCGACAATAATATTTATAATATTAACACTATTAATTATAATAATTATTATATTTATAACATAAATAATACTATTTTTAATGATAATAATAATAATAATATTTACAACTTAAATAATAATATTTTTAATTATAATAAAAATAATAATATTTATAATACAAATAATAATATTAAAAAATATAAAATCTTGGAACCTTGAGGTATGATGTTAAATTTAAAAAAATTGAATCCTAACATATGACCCGTTACCTTGGATCCTCATCAGATTTAAAAAAATTGAATACTGATATAAGAATAATAAAAAAAACGATTCTTACACAAGACCCAAACCCCTTTGTCCTATTATAATTATACCTCCTTTCATTTTTAATTGTCATAATGCATCATGATGATGATGATGATTCTTTTTATTTCAAAAAAGTAAATAAATCATTTAAGTATGATTTATTTTATTGCATTTGTAACACATTGAAAGTTTCATGATCCAATTTTTTTATAGTTTGAGAATATTTTTTTATCATAATTATTTTTCATGAAATTTTAATGAATAAGATCTTTTTTTAAAAAAAAAAAAAAGAATAAGATCTTTGATAATACTGTTGTTATCCACATTCACATTGTAATAAATCTTGATAAATAAGATTTCCCAATATAATTTAATTTTATTATAATATTTATTGTCATGTTAGTCCTCTTTTTACTTAGGAAACTTTTTATTTAGAAAAAGTTATTATAGTAATTATTTTTTAAAGTGTTTTTTATTTGAACTATATCAAAATAATATATTTTTTATTTTTTTATTATTAACATATTAAAAAGATATAAAAAATAATTTTAAATTAAAAAACTAAATATTACCCACCTCTATCAAAAATGCAGTAACTAGAAGACTTGTTTACAGTGTCAGAATAAACGCAACCATTGTTCTCCACTATGAATCACTTTAATTCAGCCATATAAAGAGTCATCTCATCATATATATATATATAATCTCATCATATTAGATTTCCCAACCTCATCAATATTATGTACATGTTTTTGGTTTCCACTTCCAGTCATTTCCTTCTCTTCCTAATTCTAGAACGTTAATTGATTATGCCAATAGTTTCTAGGGTAGGATAAGTATAAATTTTGCCCTTCAATTTTCAATTTGATCCCCTGTTTATCAGACATTACCTCATCAGGCCACCGTTAAAATTTCTGAAAAGAATAACATCATCATCGTAAGACAAATATTTAAAACAGAGGTTTAATTGGGCAGTGGGGTACGAAGTTGAGCATCCCCAACCCAACAATTGAGAAGGGGAAAAGAAATACAACAGAGAAGAAGCAACGGGAGCTTTCACTGATCGGATCCAATCGGAAAGAAGAGATTTTGCTACTACAAAAAAACACAACCTTGCTCCACCAGGGAAAAGAATCACACAACTTCAAGAGAGGGAATGCCTCTTCCTTTTCCAATTTTCCTTCATTAATCTCATTTATATCTTTGATCGAAAGCTAATTTTTCATCAGATAGTTGTGATTTTTACGTTCTTATGGCTTTTATGATGGTGCAATATATATGGCTTTGATTTCAAGGATTGAAATTTAATATGAACGTGAAAGATTTCGACTTGAACAAATTTAAATAGGATATTGAATATTAGATAGGATATAAATATTTAAAAGCTGATCCGAACTGAAATTTAATGTAAATAAAGATATATGTAAAACCGATCCCAAGTTTGGAAAGAAACCAAATTGGAATCGAATGAACACAATTGCATCCTAGCCAGTCAGCAAAAAGGTACAAAAGGAGCTGCCGCAAACAGAGAACATGGAACAACAGCGGTTTACACAGGAAATAATAAGTGGCTCCTTCCATATATCAAACAGATTTCTCCAAATCTTGAAGTCAATCTTCTATTCTCGTGCTTCGTTTAATACTTACTCCCATGCAAAAAGCATCAAACAGAACTCTCTCTTGCTCACAATAATCACGACTATTGCTGCATTGGCCGATATATTGCTTGCTTTATTTATTAGGGAATATATGTTTCAATATAATAGAGCAAGTTAAATATTAACATGACCTATTCTTTACATGTTACTACGATATTTGAAGAAACATTCACTAGGAACAAAAAAGAATGTCGGTCTAAGTGACTAAAAACAGATTCTACAAAGGATATATATATATATATAGAGAGAGAGAGAGAGAGAGAGAGACAAAGAGGGAGAAAAGTATTCCCAAGAAAAGCTTGGTGAAGCACGCGAATGCTTGTGTTCTAGTTCTTGGGACTCAAACTTCTCTCCTTGCGAAGAGAGAAATGGACAATTTCACTCGGCATTTTGAGAAGAGAGAGCTGGGAGTGCGAAATCCCAAGAAGAATCAAGACAAAGAAAGTGTGCCATGATGATATCTTTATGATCTTGGTCTTTGGCAGTGTTTATGTTTGTCCAAGTGATCTCTACTCTACTTCATTCGCTAGTTTCATGACTTGTGGAAAAGCGTAAAGTGCACAAAAACCACTGCATTTTTTAATGTGTGTTTTCTTTTGAGTCAATTCATGAAGCCACTTTTGAATGTTCTTCCATGGTTTTTGCTCTCTTTTAGGGTTAATTATGCTCTGTAATTAGGTTTTAATTGATCGAGTCCCTCCATTACTGATATAATTAACGAGGTCTCTTTACTATATATTATTCTAATATTCAAATTCCTGAATATGTGAGACCGCTGGAATTGATGGCATGTCGAATTGAAAGTGTGAGACGTGTCCAATATTGATGAAAATAATAGTTTGATATATTAAAAAAAACCACTTTTCTTGATTTCTGAACTTATAGTACAAGGAAGAAATAACAGAATATTTTTTTGGTTTTTTATTAGTTTATGCTGAATTTTTTATTTTGTTTATTATTCTTGATTTTTTAATTAATATTTTATTTATTGACCATAAAAAAGTATTTTTTAATTTGTTTTCTTTATTTTGAAAAAAATATTTATTTTTTTCCTTCTTCAATGAAGAATAACATTATTGATTTATTGATGTTTAAAAATGTTTGATTCAATTTGTGTATTTTTCAAAGACATGATTTTCTAATTTATTTTTTTATGAAAGTTTAATTTTATATGTATGGTTTTATAATTTTACTTATAATTTATTACTTTCCTAATTTTTTTTATTTTTAAAATAAAATAAAAACTCAGAAAAATAAAAAATAATAAAACATAAAAAATTAGCATAATTAATAAAAAATAAAAATAAATATTTAAATATGTTTTTTATATATTTTTTGTCTTTTAAAGTAAATAAAAATAATTCCAATGTAAATAAAGAAATTTGAAGATAATTTCTAGAAATAAATAAATAAATAAAATTTTGAGAAAAAGTTTTAACACCTTTTAAACTTTCTTAATGTACATTTTTTCTCAAAATTTTAATTATTTTTCTTTCTGAAGTTTCTTGGACATGTGTTGTGCTCACAATATGACACGCCATAGAATTAACTTATCACTTAAATTAAGGGACTTTGAATGATAATAAAATAAATATAGTAAAGGGACTCCACTAGTAAAGGGATCTGACCAATCAAAACCCTACAATAGAATTGCGTTTGGCATAATTAACCCTTTCACAGGAACAGTAAGTTGAAGGAAAGACGAGGGAGAAAGGTCAATTGCACAATTGTTGTCATTGTAAAGGTGCATTTATTTTTTAATTTGATCGTTATTATTTTTATTTTTAATTTTTCTTGGTTTTTTAGAAAATTAATTATTTTTCTAATTATATATATTTTTATGTTAATTTTGATTATTTTTTTTTTACTAAATTGATTTGTGATGGTAGGGGGAGAAACTGTGAAGGCAGTTATCAGGGCTTCTCACCGAGCAAGACTGGCAATGAGAGTGTTGAATGTACGAAGAAGGGATGTCCAAATATACAGGGTATTTAGTATTTTAAACCATGGTATCAACGGTCCATACCAGACGTAGGAGATTTGTGTTTTTTTTTTTACTACACTAAAAGTCCATCCATGGTTGCAGCCAATGGAGAAATTCCCGTGACTCGTTCTATTACGATGGAATAATTTGTCAAAATGCTTCCAATGGACGCCACTTCTTTCTCCTTTTCTTTTGGCTTTGATCTCTTTTGATTCCGATCCCATCCGTAGCTGGGAGAAGAAGTGGCTATGTTTTTGACATGACATTTAAGCACCCACCCCAATACTTTTGAGAATTATATTATTTTTTACACCAATGTTTTATCATTTTATTATCCAATTTGCAATACCAATATTTTTTACTGTTTTTTCAGTAAACATTATAAAAAAAAACTAAAATATATTACTACTGAAGTTCTTTTGCAATAGTTAAATGACATAATTACCTTTACAATCTATAAAATTTAAGGCTGATTTCAAGAGTTTTTTAATCTTTTTTATTGTGTTTTATCTTTTGTTATTTTTATATTTGGTTAGGGCTATTTGATAATTTTAAATAATTAAATATTATTAAAAAAATTGTTGATACATGTAATTCATGCTTTTCAAGTGGTGCATACAAAGCTGTTCGATTACCAAAATACTGTATCTATGATAGCATTAAGAATAACGAACTATTTTCTTTCTAGCGGCGCGATATGATCTCACATAAAAGATCTAGTTGGACTGTGATGAAATATTTTTTTTTTCTTTTTTTTTTCTCTTTCATGCTTTTAAAAATTGCACAAGCCCTTCTAAAAACATAATCATATCTTTCAATTTGTAATTTGATTGATTTTAATTTTTTTTTATTATTATTTCTTCCTTTTAAAAACTCCATTAAAATTGAAAATCTATTCTTGTTTATTTTTATTCTTAATTTCAACTATCCAATACTACTAACATTGTTTTTTTAATATATTTTACTTTGATATATATATTTTTTAAATTTAACTCTGGGTTTACATGCAACAACAAAGAAGGATAATAAAAAAAGAAAGGAAAAACACAAGAATAAATCCACATGCACATCAACATGAACATGACAAATTTAAATTCAAATTCAAATAACAATTGAGTACTTATAGATAATTAAAAATATAATAATAATTTTTTACAAATATTTATATTTATAATTCGCAAAATAACAAGTCACATATTAATCACTTCTATGTAGGACAAGGTTCAACGGTTATGCATCTATACTATGTTGATTAATAGATAATAAAAATAATTAATATATAATAAAATCATGAGAAAAATATAATAATATAGAAATATTTTGAATATAATAATATCATGTATTAAATAAAATAGTTACTCATCAATATCTAAGGACAATGCTTGATGACAATCTATTTATCTTACAAGAATTTATAAATAATAAAAAAATTAAAGGAAAAGAACATCTTGAATTTATGGAAGCTAAAAAAATACAAAATTGAAGGGGCTTTCATACATTAAGCTAATAAATTGTAACATTTTTCCTGGTCTTGATAGCCCAAATAAAAAAGAACTCTCAACTCTATATTTGAATAAAATAGAAAAGAGATGGAAATAAGTCATATAGAATCAATGGATTCATGGAATAATCCTTCCATAATGTGTTTTTTTTCTCCTGATAAAGGGATCAAATGGTATAGTTTTTTCGTTGGTAGCTTGGCGGATTAAAAACATGACTATTACTTTCCAATTGTCTGTTTTTTGCATTAATTGCTACTTCATCAATCTTACTAATTAGTGATTTGGATAAAAAAAAATAGATAAAGTTAAATTTAAATAAAGTATAAATAAAGTTTAATAAAAAAAATACACAATGAAAAAAAAAATAATTAATTCAAATTAACCCCATATTTTATTGTTATTTTGTTGAATCATATAACTATTTTTTAATTTCAAATACAACTATTACCAAACCAATAAGATAAAACAAAGAAAAAAATAGTTCTCTTCGAATCTTCATCTTCAAGTGACTTGATAGTACCAAGTCGTGAATCTCACAATTCTTCAAATACCAAGAACTCATAAAAAAATCATTAAATTAAAAGAACTTAATTAAAAAAATAGCTTCTTATTATTTTAATAACTTTTTATGCTTTATAGTAAGGGCTCTGTTTTATCATCGTAAAATAGGTAAATCCCATATTTAAATTCAAATTAAATTATTAATGATTTTAAATAAAATAAATGAATAGGTTGAAAAAAAAATGCACAACATATGTATTTTCTTTGTTTGTTAATGAAATTCAAACAGATATTGAAAATAATCATGGGATGTAAGATAATAAATAAGAAATCAAATTCAAATAAAAAACGATTCCATCTTATTGGAAGTCAGACTCTTTTTTTATAGATACAAAGCTAAAGAGGTTCAGATGAATTGTTTTTTTTTTTTTTAACCCTAAACCAGTTCAAGAATAAAGATGTAATGAACAACCCGTCTTACTTTTATTATTCAAAAAAACAATCTTTATTTTAATATAGAAAATAAATATACGAAGGATTCGAAACTCTGAATGACGGAACCAAAACCCGTTGCCTTACCGCTTGTTCATGTGAGAAGGTGATTCAGGTCCTCAATCGATTTATTTCTCGGCACCTGAACGACTTATCGTTCCTCGTTCTGTTCAGCACATGCTGCGGTTGGTCGACTATGCCACCACAGAACACAGAAGAGAGAGAGAGAGAGAGAGAGAGAGAGAGATTTCTTCCATTCTCCTCTTCATCTTCTTGTTTTCAGCTGCTGCATGTTTTGTGGCCACGGATGCATTGGCCTTCCATTTCAAGATGAAGGACAGTTTCCACTCTGTTTAGTTGACGGGGCAAGAATGTTTATTCTTCAAGTATATTACACAGTTACACAAAATGGCTACTGATCAGCCTCCCATACAATAGAATTCATCAAAGTATTTTAACGAATACTTTCGGTTTAAGATCGGTAGAGATGCTCCAAGCGATGCACGAAATACCCTTCTACCGGTCGCTGCCCTGATTGCAGCTGTAACCTTTCAAGGAGGTGCAGATCTATCCTTTGTTATCGGAAACCTCAAATGTCTCTCCTTTTGTCATGACTTGTTATTTGCACTAGAATAAATTCTCAAAGGTATTGGAAAACTAATAGAGAATAAAATAAAAAACGGAGCTCCCAGCTCTGCTCAACCAACAGGCATTGATCTCATACTATCAAATATCAATAAAAATAATTTCTGTCACCAGTTTATGATTATAGTCCGTTTTTCTTTTCTTTTTGTAATTCTTCTTGTTGACCCAGTCAGGTTTAGATCGAGTTTAGTGAAATCAACCCAGTAACTGAGTCAATGTCTTTTCACATTCAAATTGAAACCCAGCCCGAATGAAGTTCTGAGTTGCAGGTTTAATAACTAAAAGTTTTAGTTCATGAATGTCTCCAACGTATATTTAGTCTCCATTTCATTTCCCATTGGCACACACTTTATCTATTTGGCCTGACTGTATATATGATATCTTTTTTGTCAGTAACAAATCATGTTCAGGATATTGATATTCTAAGTCAGTTGGAAGTAAAAAGCTTTCATTAATCTTGGACAGGATTTCATTGCGACAAGCTATGATGTCATAAATTAGTATGTTATGTCTGCCACTTATTATAAACCACATCCCTGAAGCCACTCTTCAAATATGACATTTCTAGTTGTTCACAAAAATGGATTCAACTCTTCACAGTGTAAAAGAAAAAAAATTGAATGATGAAAAAATTCACAGGTTCAGATGTATGGCCAACCATCAAGGAATTTATTGTTTTTTATAAACTGATGAAATAATGAGAGCAGTTAAAGGTTTACAATCATGCCCAAATCATTAAAAAGACTAGCGCAAATATGTTTTCCATTGCATAGCTTCAACAAACAACTCGAATAAGATGTGTGTACCGAAGAGTGAAATGCTCCAGGCAAATTCAATACAGAATCAAATAAAAGATAGACCACAGGCAACATCAGCACCGCCCGAAAATGGCTGCTTCAGGTGCTTGGGCTACAGTACTGGAGGCTGGGGCAGGGGCTGGGTCACCATTACTTCTAGCCTGGTGTTTGGCAAGGCAAGGATTGGCGCACAATGTTGGCAGATATGTTCCTGGAGACATTGTTTTATTGTATGAAAAATGTTAAGAACTGCATGTGAAAAATTATAAAGAAATATGGCTATTCGATTCATTGGTGGTAGATAAAGAAGTGTAAATGGGTACCTTCTCCCAAGGCCATATTGGAGTATAGATCAACAATGTTAGGGCAAGCTTGATAGCATTCATCTGAGCAAAGCTTAGCCAAAAACTGAGGCTGAAGGAGAGTGTCCGATGAAACACCAACAGTTTCTCTATGGAGGCCACATGAACTGACACATTCATCACTCTCAATCCATTCATTCAAGGTATCTACAAAAATCTCTGTTGTCTTGCATTGGTACTTAACAGTTCCATCCTTTTCTTCATAATTCTCTAACAAGCATCTCTGACCAGAGGTTGCAATTGAGTATGCGCAAAGATCCACCGGCAACTGCTCACATATAAGCTCACCTAATAAAGAAGAAAGAATTTAGTACTAGTATACAACATTGCTATATTTAAGGATCTATATATCTCACTAATTTGTTCAAATCCCGGGGTCTAACGGACATCAGAAAAAGAAAATAAAGTTTGTCTATAAAACGAGAAATGTGAAGGATGGATTTACCGAGAGCTCCATGAAGGAGAAGAGCGAACGCAAGGAAGATGATCAAGGCCATTTTTCAGTCTAGAAGCAAATAGAAATTGTACTTCAGCTGTAGCTTGTGTGAGACGTTAGGATACTAGGGTTTGTGGTTATATATAGAGAGAGTAGGGATCATCGAATTTTTATGCTGATTAGTTAACAAGGAAATGATTTAATTTTTGATATCATGAGTTATTTGGTAACATGATTAAGGCGTCATTAAGTGCTGTTTTTAGTGGCACTTGAAGAAATTTATAATTTCATATAATATTGTGAATGTATTTTTGTTTTAAATGGAAAAATATGTCATTTGCTTTAGTCATCCTAAGCAGATCTGTCACATAGACGAGTGTTTTGGGTAGAAATTTGAATTTACAGCCAATTAAATCATTTCAAAGCTTACCATTTTAATTTTAATATTACCTAACTAAGTTTGCTGATTTTTTGTTAGATCATGCAGAATCCCTGCTCTTGTGATGATTTTTCTTCAATTTCATATTACTGGGCGTCTTTCCAAATTATAAGAGCTTTGATTATGGGTGATTGATTAGACTCTTATACTACAAATGTTTTGAGTATGGTTGTCTTTCCAAAACGGTTTATTAAGGTTAGCCGGATAACTTAGTGCCTTAAAAATATGACAACAATGAGCTTGAGATAGCGAACACAATTAGGTTTTTAATAACCCAAGGAGAACAGATGCCACTTCGTTACATGGGTCCATTCCCTATATAGGCCTGCACAAGCTCACTTTCGCAAGTTACTTAACAAGAGCATTTTGTTCAACTTTCAAACACAATTTTACGGAGGTGCCTCCATTTTTTTTCCAGCAAAGTTTTGGTGTGCATGCACTTCTATTAAAATTCTGTGAGTAGAATATTAACAATTTAAATAACAAATTATGCTAAGAATTTGTTAATGATAAATACAAATAAAATAGATTAAAAAAATTCTCTAAAATAAATTTCAAAAATTCCTTCAAAATAAACTCAACAAAAATACTTCTTGAGCTCAGGCTTGGTATCCCAAGCCTGAAGTATAGTAGGGGGCCTAAGGAGAGTGGGCTTAGGCTACTGCCAGAGCCCAACTCCTCAAAGGGAATAGGCTCGGGCAAGAAGCCCGAGCTTATGTAGGGCATATGCCCAACATGGGTGTGTACCCTAGCCCCCCCATGGACTCCGGTGTCTACGCCAACATGCTCAGGCTCAGGAGTGCTCTCTAAGCTCAACATGTTTGAGTCTAAACAATCCGTCTAAACCCATTTCTCACCTCTAAGACAGTGCACCTAGACTCACTTTCACTCCTTGTGGGCTCGGGTTGTCAACCTAATCCCAGCATGTTTGGGTCCAAGCAGCGCACCTAGACCTAATTTCACCCCTCGTAGGCTAGGGTTGTCACACTTGAGCTCAGCATTTTTAGGTCCAGGTTGCGCACTCGGACCCACTTTCACCTCTCATAGGCTTGGGCATCTTCACTGAGCCCAACATTTCCTAATGATTTTTTTCTAGACCCTATGCGAGTCCCTCAATATTTTATATTCTAGTACATATTGTTTTGAATAGAGTACAACTCAAAATATCACAAGGGTAAAATTACACTCTAGACCTTTCTATTCACAAAAGACAAAGCTTATTAGTTATAAATACACCATGAGACCTTATAATTTTTTTTTTCACAATCTCTTCATTTTCAATATTTTTAGCATATATATTTTTAAAGTCTATCTCTCTAAAATATCATTGCACTTTCTCTCTTTACAAAGTTATTAACGTTACCATTAGAGAGTCTTCACCTTCACCAAAACAGGTACTAACCAAAGGACACCTTGGATTACCAAGCACCAAGTATAAGTTACCAATCATCTTAGTTAGTGACATGACCAAAAGATTGATGTCTTTTTCTAAGTGCAAGAGTGTCGAAGTAATAAATAACCTGCCAAGACCGGGGTCAAACTACAGAGAAGTTAATTGTATAAATTATAGATAATAATAATACAACAACAACAATAACAACAACAATAGTAACAATGATAACAATAATAGTAGTAGTAGTAGTAGTAGTAGTTACTAATAGGAATAATAATACTAATAATAATAATAATAAAAAAGAAGAAGAAGAAAAAGTTGATGAGAACTTTGAGATGGAAGATTAACATAATGATTAAACAATGATAACAATGAATGTCAAGGTTAGAGGATCCACTAATGGTATGTCAAACAAGTATAATATAAACTCTTATTATTTAATTGGAAACCAGACATAAATGAGGTTCCAATTATATTATAAATTGTTAATATGATTACATTATTTATCTTATTCGATTAATGCTAATACTTGTAAATGTTATCAGACATTCATGATTATAACTTATGTTAACAACAAATCAAGTTCCTTCCATAGCACAGGTATTGGTTATACCATACAATATGAGCTATGAAAGTTCCAAGTATTTATTGTGCCAAGTATTTGTTGTACAACATAAATCTAGATTAACCATTTAACAAGTAAAATATTAAAAGTAAACAAGATAACAAATACAAAATATATTAGTATCAAACATCAAAGTTCATGTTAAGTTTACACCATACTTATTCTTACATAATTAATGTAACCTTTTCACCTTGACATAATAAACTTAGCTAAACATAATAAAAAAGAGCAACATAAATAAGATAAAAGTTAACTAAGTAAGTGAAAGAAAATGAAAGGCATAAACAAGATATTAATGAAAGAAAAACTGAAGCATTATAAAAATACAAAGAGAGAAAGTAAGAGCATGACTTGATCTGGAACCCAAGATGTCTAAATGCATGGCAAATGCCTTCTTTTATAGGCTAAAATTAAGGACTATTGATTTGATAACTAATTGATGAGTGGGTGACCAACTCTTGACTTGGTGACAATCCTTATCTTTTCTTGTCTGCCCAAAACATCATTGATAATATCAGAATTTGAACCAAACCTCTATATAAAAGTTGTAGGAAATTATCTTAGCTTTCCACGAAAAACAATTAAGGTCATTTGGACTTCTAGAGTTCTAGATATGAGCTAAACATTGAACAATATTTGGGCTGTAGGACAGACTCGAACTTCTTTGTTGTTGCTATAATTTGGACTTGAAAACGACCTTATTAAAACCAGACCTCTACATGAAAGTTTTAGACCTATATCTTACCTTTCCATCCATATAAAGTAGACCTAAATCCAAGATCTATAGCTCTAGATATGACTCAATTACCAAACAGTGTTCCAGTTTAGACTGCACCAGCATCTCTTTTTTAAGTTTGACCATCGTTTTGTCCTTTCAATTTCAATACTTAAACTCATCAATCAATACTTTCATTTATGTGATAGTCCTGCATTTAAGATGAATATTTACCATAAATTAAAAGTATCTTATATTATTGGATATGTTATTATAAAACATGTTTTAGTTAAGGAGTTATTAATACTTCAAGTGTAAAATAATGATATAAAACCTTGATAAAAATACATTTTTAAGTACTAATCAGTTAGAAAGAATGGATGAGTTTGCTAGGATCAAATGATTAAGCGATTATCTAATTCGAAAGCCTTATTCCTAGGCTACTTGGATTTTGTAGGACATCATCAGTTAACTAGCTATTATTTCCTCGTACACTTGTGTCACTAACATACCATCCAACACAAATTGTAGAATTTATGTACTAACAAATTATTAATAAGGTAAGCATTATGAATCCATGATGCAGGGAAAAAAACCTAGAAATCAATTATGTTTTTAACTCAATGGATGAGATGTAGTTTCTTTGCACTAAAAATAATAAGCATAAGAAAAGTTGACGAGAAGGATGATTTGATGATTAAGAAAACATATTTTCATTTTAACTATCAAACCTGAATTTGGTTTCTAAAAAGTAAAAATCTCATATTAAATCATTTATTGGTTTTTAAAAAGTAAAAATCTCATATTAAATCATTTAATCCTGATATAGATAACATATCTTTCATTTGACAGATATATTTAGGTGGTGTTTAAGAGTGTTGTAATAATTATTTTTCAAAGTACCTTTTCTTTAGAAATGCATCAAAATAATATATTTTTTTATTTTTTACATCAACATCAAACAGATAAAAAAACACTAAAAAAGATTAATTTGAAGCCAGACAAATTCAAATTTTAATGAAAAACAAGTTAAACCAAAGCCCTAAACAGGCACTTAATTTTAGAGTATGCAAATAGACCAAAAATGTCCCCCTTACTGTGAAACCAAAAAAATAAAAGAATGAGTTCAGAAATCTACACATCTATTCAATCCTCCATAGTTATTAGACCTAACTTAAAATCTAACTTGATAAAGAATCTAAGTTATTAGTTACTGGATCATCTCATATCAATATTTTTTTTATATCAAAATATGTTATTTCTATCTTTTTTTATTAAAAAAATATTTGGTTTTGGTTTAGATAAGGTTTGGCTTGGTCAATTGAGTCACAAGGTGAACCTATTAAGTTACGTATGTTTGACCTTGTCAATGTTAAAACCTAGTTGGAGCTCAGTCTCGAATAGCAAATTTATCGTTAAAACCTAGTTGGAGTTAAGTCTCGAATCATAAATTTATCAAGTCAATCTATTATCCGAGTTTAATAATTATATATTCCTTTACGCCTACTTATTTATTACAAGTTTTGTAACTTCTTGTTTACTTAACATGTGAGGCAATAAGGTATAGTCAATGAACTTGATAACAACATGTTTCTTTAAAATAATTTTGATAGATATATCTAAGTAACTTCCTTTGTATCCAAGTCTTTTATGAAGTTCACTAACTTAACACCATGTTAACACAATCAAAATACTAGCTTAAAAAACTCAATAAAGAAAAAAAACCAATTTAGCATGTGATAGGTCAATATTTATTGTTTTTTGTCTCTCTGTTTGTTTTAATCTGCTCTCTAAAAGGCTGACCATTAGAAGATTAAGACCCATCATCCTTGGGCTTAGCCAAGCGCCGAGTCCAGACACCTATGAGCTTGACGAGTTGGCTTAGCCAAGTGTTAGGCCTAGTCACGTATGAGTTTGGTGAGCTACTAGACCTATCATTCCTAGTGCTGGGCCTAGTCACATGTGAGTCTGGTGAGCTGCTAGACCTATAGTTCCTATGCTCAACTAATCACTACGCCTAAACACTTATGGATCTGATGGGTTGTTAGACCCATCATTCATAGGCTTAGCCAAGCGTTGAGCCCTAACATTACCTGAAGGATCAAAGATATTTTATCATGATGGAATCATAGATCAGGGATTTTTTTATCCTAATAGGACAGACCAACATTTCCCTTATAAAGAAAAGAAGCGTATTGGGGCTATAAAATGAGGAAACAAAGATGATAGTGGTAGGTTCAAATTTTTCTCTTTATTTTACCAATGAAAATTATATTATAATATAAAAACTCTTACTCAAATGTATAATTGATTTTTCCTAAACTGATTCTAATTTAATCATCAAGATACCCTAAATAGATAAAAAAAATGACCTTTTACAAGTAATGATGATGATTTACCTGTGCTTTCGCCATGAAATGGTAGGTCAGATTACTAGAATTAGGAGATTAATGACTTTATCTTAGGCCTAGGCTCAGCCTTTAACCTTATAAGATAAAATAGGACCTTATCATTGATGTTGTCTATTGGAAAATTATAAAAAAGCCATTGATCACTCCTCTAAGTGCTAGGTGATTAGTACTTAAAAGTGCATTTTTATCATGGTTTTATATCATCATTTTGCACTTGAAGTATCAATAACTCCTTAACTAAAATATGTTTTATAATAATGTATCTAATAATATAAGATACCTATAATTTGTGGTAAATGTCTATTTTTAATGCAGGTCTATCACATAAATGAAAGGATTGATTGATGACTTGAAGAACTTAAATTGCATGGATAAAGAGATGGTCAAACTTAGAGAAGAGATGTCGGTGCAATCCAAACCGGAATACTGTTCGGTAATTGGGTCATATCTGGAGCTACAGATATCAGATTTAGGTCCAATTTATATGGATGGAAAGGTAAGACATAGGCCTACAACTTTCATATGGAGCCCAAGATCTAAAAAGGCCATTATCAAGTCCAAATTGTAGCAACAACAAAGAAGCCCGAATCTGTCTTCCACCCCAAGCACTGTTCGGTATTTTGGCCATATCTGGAGTTTTAGAAGTCCAAATGAGCTGAATTTTTTACACAAGAAAGCTGAGACAATTGCCTACAACTTTCATGTTTGAACCTGGCTCCAGTTTTGACGTTATCAATGACGTTTTGGGCAGACAAGAGAAGATAAGGATTGTCACCAAGTCAAAAGTTGGTCACCCACTTATCAATTAGTCATCAAATCAATAGTTCCCAATTTTGGCCTATAAAAGGAGGCATTTGCCATGCATTTAGGCATCTTGGTGTTCAGATCAAGATCATGCTCTTCCTTTCTCTCTTTGTATTTTTTATAATGTTTATGTTTTGCTTTCATTAATATCAAGTTTATGCCTTTCATTTCCTTTCCTTAGTTAGCTTTTATGTTCTTATTTTGTTTATTTATTTTGCTTTCTTTCATTATGTCTAGCTAAGTTAATTATGTCAAGGTGAAAAGGTTACACTAATGGTGTGAGAATAAGTATAATGTAAACTTAATATGGACTTTAATGTTTGATACTAACATGTTTTATATTTGTTATCTTGTTCACTCTTTAATACTTTGCTTGTTAAATGACTAATCTTGATTTATGTTGTATAACACTTGGTACAACAAATGCTTGGCACAACAAATGCTTGGCACTTTCATAGCCCATAATGTATGGTATAACCGACACCTGAGCTATGAAAGGAACTTGATTTGTTGTTAACATAAGTTATAATCATGAATGCTTGACGAGATTTACAAGTATTAGCATTAATCGAATAAGATGACTAATGTAATCATGTTAACAATCTATAATCTGATTGGAACCTCCTTTATGTGTGGTTTCCAATTGAATAATAAGAGTTTATACTATACTTGTTTGACATACCATTAGTGGAACCTCTAACCTTGACATTTGTTATTATCATTGTTTAATCGTTACATTAATATTCCATCTCAAACTTCTCATCATCATCTTCTTCTTCTTCTCCTTTTTTTTTCTTTATTATTATTATTATTATTATTATTATTATTATTATTATTATTAGTATTAGTATTACTATTATTATTATTATTATTATTATTATTATTATTATTATTATTATTATTATTATTATTATTATTATTATTATTATTATTGTTATTACTATTATTATTGTTATTGTTGTTATTAGTATTGTTGTTGTTGTATTATTGTTATTTATAATTTGTACAATTAACCTCCCTGTGGTTCGACCCCGGTCTTGCCGGGTTATTTATTACTTCGACACTCCTGCACTTGGGAGAAGACATCAACCTTTTAGTCGTGTCAAGTTTTTGGCGCCGTTGCCGGGGAGGTAAGTTCTTGTATAAATTATAGTATTTATTTTATTTTTTCTTTTCACTTTTCTTGTATATAACTTTGTTTCTTTTCTTTTGTTTCTTTTTATTTTGTTTTCTTCCTCCTTCTTTTGCTTTTTTCTTCCTTTTATTTTATTCCTACACGTGCATGAGAGTGTGGTCACGTACATCAAGTGGTAGACTTTGTAGGGTATCCTCATCATTTTCAGAAAATATGGCCGAAGAAGATAATCAATCACTTCATAATGAAAATAATGAGAATAACCGTGCTAGAACACTTAGAGACCACATGAATCCCACAAGAACAAGTGCACCATCATGTATAGTTTTTCCTCCTGATGCATCTCATTTTAATTTTAAACCAGGTATTATTCAACTTTTACCATCTTTTCATGGTTTAGAATTGGAAAATCCATACTTGCATTTAAGGGAATTTGAGGAGGTGTGCAACACATATAATAACTTAAATTGTAGCATGAACACCATCAGATTAAAGCTTTTTCCTTTTTCATTAAAAGATAAAGCTAAAACATGGCTACAAAATTTAAGACCAGGATCCATTCGTGCTTGGGATGAAATGCAACAACAGTTTTTAAAGAAGTTTTTCCCATCTCATAGAACAAACTCTTTCAAGAGACAAATCACCACTTTCACTCAAAAACCAGGAGAAACATTTTACAAATGTTGGGATAGGTATCGAGACTTGCTTAGTACTTGCCCTCATCATGGTTTTGAAACATGGAGATTGGTTTCACATTTCTATGAAGGGTTAACACCTAAAGATAGACAAATGGTTGAATTGATGTGCAATGGAACTTTTGAAGATAAAGACCCTGATGAAGCAATGGAGTACTTAGACTTGTTAGCTGAAAATGCTCAAAATTGGGACACTGCGGGTACATATGAGGCACTGAGTAAAACTCAACCTCATACATCTAGTGGAGGTATGTACAACCTTAGAGAAGATCATGACCTTCAAGCTAAATTTGCATCTTTAGCTAGAAAAGTTGAGGCACTAGAATTGAAAAAGAGTGGTCAATTAAAATCTGTTGAAAACATTGTGTGTCAAATCTGTGAAACAAATGAACACTCAACCAATGAGTGTCCAACCTTGCCTTCTTTTAAAGAATGTCTCCATGAACAAACCCATGCTTTAAACAGTTTTCAAAGGGCCAACCACAACCCATACTCCCAAACATACAACCCTGGTTGGAGGAATCACCCAAATTTCAGTTGGAAGAGTAAGAACAACAATGCACAAACTTCACAACCACCATTTCAAGCACACTATAATTTCCAAAATTCTCATGGATATGCACCTTCTTATGCTCCACCTTCTAGAAGAAATCTTGAGGAAACATTGCATGCATTCATTGAAAAGCAAGAGACAATTAATACTCAACTTGTTCAAAACATGACAGATTTTAAAGATACTCTTGCTAAATTAACATCTGCTCTCAGTTTCCAAGAGAAAGGTAAGTTTCCATCTCAACCACAACAAAATCCCAAGGGGCAATACAATGCAAATGCAAGTAGTTCCGGAAACCAACACATGGATCAAGTCAAATCAGTCACTACTCTGCGCAGTGGTAAGGTTATTGAAAAACCCTCTCTTGAACCTTATGAGAAAGATGATGAGTCAATCTCTCAGGGTAAGGAAGGGGTTGAATCTGAAAATTGCAAAGAAATGACTGATTCACCGCCAGCACTTCCATTTCCTCAAGCCATGACCAAACAAAGGAAAGCCAATCACAACTCTGAAATTTATGAAATTTTCAAACAGGTAAGGATCAATATACCTTTGTTGGATGCTATTAAACAGGTTCCTTCCTATGCTAAATTTTTGAAAGATCTATGCACTGTGAAGAGGAAACTGAATGTGAAAAAGAAAGCCTTTCTAGCCGAACAAGTAAGTGCTATTCTTCAGAACAATAATGCTTTGAAATATAAAGACCCTGGTTGTCCTACAATTTCTTGCTTTATTGGAGAGCATAAAATTGAAAGAGCCTTACTTGATCTTGGTGCTAGTGTGAATTTACTTCCATATTCAGTTTTTCAGAGTCTCAATCTAGGTGAGTTAAAACCAACTTCTATATCTCTTTTACTTGCCGATAGATCTGTAAAAGTGCCTAGAGGAATAATTGAAGACGTGTTAGTACAAGTCGATAAATTCATTTATCCTGTGGATTTTATTGTCTTGGACACAAAACCTGTTGAAGCATGTAATTCATTTCCTGTTATTTTAGGACGTCCGTTTCTTGCAACGTCTAACGCATTGATTAATTGTAGGAATGGACTGATGAAGCTATCATTTGGAAACATGACATTGGAGATGAATATTTTCAACATTTGCCAGCAACCTGGAGATGATAATGATTTACAAGAAGTAGATCATATTGAGGAATTAGTTTATGATCAACTTGAATCTACTTTAAGTAAAAATGAATTGGATGAAACTGAAGATTTGCAAATGGTTTATTCTGAGGAAGAAATCACGGATGAAACAAGCACCCAAAATATTGATGCGAATCTTTTATCAATAGTAACAACAGATTCGACATCTGACATCACACCAATCGATGATTACTTTCCTAACGAATCCTTACTTTCTCTTAGTCCAATGCCTTGGTATGATAAAAATATCAATTTTCTTGCTTTAGGAGATTTGCCAGCTGATTGGAGTACCCAAGACAAAGAAAAGTTTTTGAACGAAGTGAAGAATTTTTCTTGTGATGACCCTACCTTATTCAAATATTGTCCTGATCAAATATTTCAAAGATTCATTCCCGACAATGAGGTAAGTAGTGTCATTAAACTTTGTCATTCTGAAGCATGTGGAAGTTATTTCTCGTCAAAAAAGACAATTGCAAAAATCTTTCAAAATGGATTTTATTGGCCCACCATGTTCAAGGACACGCATGCATTCTGCAAAACTTGTGAAAATTGTTAAAAGATTGATACTGGTCAAAAAGTTTTGTTTTATGATTCTCAACTCTATGCATTCCCTAAAGAGCTAAGATTAAGATGGAGCAATCCTTATAGGGCCTGTGATATTGAGAATTCAATGAATGACAATGATTTTAAGGAAAATGGACATCGTTTGAAAGCTTACTTTGATAATTTTTCTAGTGAAAATGAATCAGCTGGTTTGAATGATCTTGTAGATAAAGGTTGATTATTTTGTTTTTCTCACATTTTTTTTTATGTTTCTTTTTGAGTGATTTTTGCTAGTTTCTTTCACCCCGGTCAAATGGCGGATAACGGTACTCCGTGACTTAAGTCGGTTCTTTCAGTTTCCCACAATTACTGATATCTGTGTATATATCTATGCAATTCTTTGAATCTCTCTTCCAATTCTCATTTGAAAATGGACACTAATCTTGAAAAATTGAAAAAGTATTTTCCCGCTCTGCCTCAGAATGCGATTACAAAAATTTACCGTGCTAGATGTGCAAGATTGAGATTGTTAATGAATCATGGAATTCCTGAAGATATTCGCTGGTTGATTGAAGCAAAGGTCCGATTATCAGGTGAGTCCTCTAACTTCATTTCACACATGCCTGGAACAGGTAAAAGCACTTTTGCAAAGAAGCGTCGTGCAAAACGACTGGATGTCTGTCATCGATGTGCTAGATGGACTTGTAATACACAATGTCGTTCTTTAGGAATGGTATCTATAAACCGTGAAGATAAAATACAATTCATTAAGGATGGCCTGAGTAAGGAGTCTTTAGATAATCTTCTATTGACTCTTGAGACGCATCCTAGTGGAGATGTGCATCGTGCAATTCATGATTTATGGCCACTATTTCATAAAGAACATGATCGACTTAGTCTTGGGAATCTGACTAAAAAAGACCCTGTTTGCCAGTTTTTAAGAAAACTGGATGGGAAGCCTATCCCCGACCCATAGAGGGCGTTTAAGCCGTTCTTGGACGTAAAACCAAGGGAAGATGTGAGCCACAATCACAACTACCTGTACATACACATGTTTTTTTCAAAAGTAAATAAATAAATAAATAAAAAGAGAGAGAGTGTGTGTGAGACTCTAGCTGGCCTACATATAGATGTTATGATTGCCTTTCTACTTTCTCATCTATAAAACCCTCTTTTCCTTCCTTTCATTTCTACTCAACCCATACATTCAACAAATACAGAAGTGTGTAGAAATGGCAAGTTCCTCAAGTCATCAAATAAGAAGTATTTGTGTTTTCGGTGGATCTCGTCCTGGGAAAGAAAAAGAGTTTTTAGAATCAGCAAATCATCTTGGTCAGGTGCTAGCTGAGAGAAAGATTCATTTAGTGTATGGGGGAGGCAGTCTTGGGTTAATGGGAGGTGTGTCAATAGCTGCATTTTTAGGAGGTAGTCAAGTTTTAGGAGTCGTCCCTGAAGCTTTGGCACAAGGGGACATCATTGGAAAAACAATTGGAGAGGAACTTCAGGTCTCCACAATGTCGGCTCGAATGAATGCAATGTTTAACCATGCTGATGCTTTCATTGCTTTACCAGGTGGTCTAGGCACATTGGAAGAGATCTTTCATATTTCCTCTTGGGCTCAATTGCACATTCACCATAAACCCATAGGTTTGTTAAATGTTAATGGTTATTATGATAAGTTGTTGTCTTTTCTTGATCATGCTGTGGAACAGGAATTTCTAACATCATCTGCACGCCAAATCATAATCTCTGCTACTACTGCTGAACAATTGATTGACCAACTACAATCTTTCACTCCTGTGATTGATCCTTCCATGAGTCGCATAAATTGGTCATCTACGGGAAGCCGTAAAAAGCTTAGATTGGATTTGAGCCTTCATTTGTGAATTTTTGTGTCTTTTGGTTTTATTATTGTGTTTTGTTATTTCTTATTTTTGTTTTAATGTGTTTCAGGTTTTGTCAGTGTTCGTTATTTCAGGTGATATCTTCTATACTCTATTAATGCAGGTCTATCACATAAATGAAAGGATTGATTGATGACTTGAAGAACTTAAATTGCATGGATAAAGAGATGGTCAAACTTAGAGAAGAGATGTCGGTGCAATCCAAACCGGAATACTGTTCGGTAATTGGGTCATATCTGGAGCTACAGATATCAGATTTAGGTCCAATTTATATGGATGGAAAGGTAAGACATAGGCCTACAACTTTCATATGGAGCCCAAGATCTAAAAAGGCCATTATCAAGTCCAAATTGTAGCAACAACAAAGAAGCCCGAATCTGTCTTCCAGCCCGAGCACTGTTCGGTATTTTGGCCATATCTGGAGTTCTAGAAGTCCAAATGAGCTGAATTTTTTACACAAGAAAGCTGAGACAATTGCCTACAACTTTCATGTTTGAACCTGGCTCCAGTTTTGACGTTATCAATGACGTTTTGGGCAGACAAGAGAAGATAAGGATTGTCACCAAGTCAAAAGTTGGTCACCCACTTATCAATTAGTCATCAAATCAATAGTTCCCAATTTTGGCCTATAAAAGGAGGCATTTGCCATGCATTTAGGCATCTTGGTGTTCAGATCAAGATCATGCTCTTCCTTTCTCTCTTTGTATTTTTTATAATGTTTATGTTTTGCTTTCATTAATATCAAGTTTATGCCTTTCATTTCCTTTCCTTAGTTAGCTTTTATGTTCTTATTTTGTTTATTTATTTTGCTTTCTTTCATTATGTCTAGCTAAGTTAATTATGTCAAGGTGAAAAGGTTACACTAATGGTGTGAGAATAAGTATAATGTAAACTTAATATGGACTTTAATGTTTGATACTAACATGTTTTATATTTGTTATCTTGTTCACTCTTTAATACTTTGCTTGTTAAATGACTAATCTTGATTTATGTTGTATAACACTTGGTACAACAAATGCTTGGCACAACAAATGCTTGGCACTTTCATAGCCCATAATGTATGGTATAACCGACACCTGAGCTATGAAAGGAACTTGATTTGTTGTTAACATAAGTTATAATCATGAATGCTTGACGAGATTTACAAGTATTAGCATTAATCGAATAAGATGACTAATGTAATCATGTTAACAATCTATAATCTGATTGGAACCTCCTTTATGTGTGGTTTCCAATTGAATAATAAGAGTTTATACTATACTTGTTTGACATACCATTAGTGGAACCTCTAACCTTGACATTTGTTATTATCATTGTTTAATCGTTACATTAATATTCCATCTCAAACTTCTCATCATCATCTTCTTCTTCTTCTCCTTTTTTTTTCTTTATTATTATTATTATTATTATTATTATTATTATTATTATTATTAGTATTAGTATTACTATTATTATTATTATTATTATTATTATTATTATTATTATTATTATTATTATTATTATTATTATTATTATTATTATTATTGTTATTACTATTATTATTGTTATTGTTGTTATTAGTATTGTTGTTGTTGTATTATTGTTATTTATAATTTGTACAATTAACCTCCCTGTGGTTCGACCCCGGTCTTGCCGGGTTATTTATTACTTCGACACTCCTGCACTTGGGAGAAGACATCAACCTTTTAGTCGTGTCACTAGGCCGTTATCATTTCTAATTACCATTAGATTTGGAGCCATGAAGTTTTGAAAGATTGCCATCAAGTACCAATAATATGTCAGTTCAAACTATGTAAGTTCAAGAGTTATTGCAAATCGGTAGCTTCATTTCCATGATCATCTTTAATTACTATTGGAATTGGAATTTTGAGGTTTTAGAAAGCCTTCAATGGCTACCAACAGAGTTTTGGTTTAATCCATGCAATTTCAGAAGCTATTGGTAATCAATAACTTCTACTAAGCTTATAGACCTCACATGTAGATGATCCATAAGTAAAGAAGTTACATTCTCTTTTCTTTAATCATATTTTCATAATAATTAAAGGACCTTTATTTATTAAAGAAGATTCCTCTTTCTAGTGCTACAAAACAATTTACCTTGGAAGAGATTAACATATTCTTCATAAGGCAATCACACCCTCCTTTAAAGACATGATAGAATCTGTCTAGTTGAAATGTTTTTTGTTCTTATAGGAACAATGCCTATGAGGCCTTATGTAGACCAAAATTAAAACCATTTGACACCACTCCCTACCAAAAGGCTTCTTAATGTTCCATAATAAATACACCTAAATTGAATGACATCTCTTATTGTTCGAAAAAGATAGAGCCCTCATGAATCCAGCTAAAGTTAGATCATCTATTGCTTGTAAGTAGAAATGCTTCATTAAGTATTGTTGTTCGACCTAGAAATGTTTTATTAAGTATGAGCATTTGACCCACAAATGCTTTATTAAATGTGGGCAATGAATCTAGAAATGTCTCATTAAATATAAGCATTAGCCTTAAAAATGTTTCATTAATTATGGGTATTGGACCTATAAATACTTTATTAAGTATGAATAATAGATCCAAAAAAGCTTTGTTAAGTGTTGGAATTAGACCTAAATAAGAACTTTACACGAAGACTAAAACTTGTGCAAATGAATAAAAGAAAAAAAAGTTGTATTAGAAAAATATGATATATACAAAACAAGAATACACACACACACACACACACACACACACACATATATATGTACAGGTTTTAAAGATTTAGGCTAGGTTTATTAGTCATATACTCCTTTATAGAGCCAAAGAAGCCTTTATTAGAAAGACATTTGAGAAGTCCAAGACTAAAACTAGATGGAAGGCTGCACTAAAATCCACTTACATCCCCTTGGAGAGGTTGAAGAAATATAGGTTGGATATAACCAGGAATATCCTATGTTCCACTGTCTTAGTCAAAGCTATCGAGCCCTTGAAAAACTCTTGAAGTTTCTTAGGAGAATCTCTTAAAGACTCCAACTTCATCTGGGGGAATCCCTTAAAAAATCAAGCTTTACTTGCAGATGTTGGTTCTCTTTCTTGGTACAAATAACTCAGCTCGTGTGGCAGTAATCTCAGTTTGCATATTAACTTTGAAGTCCCTAGCTTGAAGAAGCTCCCTTTTCAAGGAAATCACCTTATTGTAGGAGGCCTCAAATGTTTTCTCCTAAGATCTCAATTTAAGGGAAAGACTATGTATTTGGTCTTTTAGTCTAAAATAAGCCACCTTAATGCTTTGTAGTTTAGCCTTCACAACATTTTTTTTTTCTCTTGAAGGCAGTCAAAGGTTACTTGATTTTCCCTATTTACAATCACGACCCTTTTCACATAGCTTTTTTTTATTGCTTAATGCCTCTAGGAATGGGCACACATAATAAAAACCTATCAAGAAACAATGTTAAAGAGAATAAATCACTTAACTAAAACTAAAAAACAAGAGGTTTTGTCCCTACATTGAAAGCTATTTGGCTAGTTAACACCAAATAGTGTTGAAAGCTTTCGTCAGAAATAATAAAGATGTTTAATAGGATTGTAAAGGCCCCTTCTAGATTTGTCATAACCTCAAGGTCAGCATCCCCAAGACATGTTCTCTTGCCAGCCATAGCCTCCATCAATTTCCCTTTCTCTTCTTTTAGAGTTGAAAAATTGAACGAATTATAGCCTAGAGCTAAATCAACAAAGATGTTTTGGAACTCTATGGTGCCAAAATTTATAGATGTTATAGATGCCTGACACGACTAAGAGATTGATGTCTTCTTCCAAGTACATGAATGTCGAAGCAATAAATAACCTGGTAAGACTGGAGTCGAACCACAAGGAGGTTAATTATATAAATTATAAACAACAATAATACAACAAAAATAATAATAATAATAACAGTAGTAGTAGTAGTAGTACTAATAATAATAATAATAAAAATAATAATAAAGAAGTTGATAAGAACTTTGAAATGAAAGATCAATATAAGGATTAAACAATGATAACAACAAATGTTAAGGTTAGAGGATCCACTAATGGTATGTCAAACAAGTATAATATAAACTCTTGTTATTCAATTGGAAACCACACATAAAGAAGGTTTCAATCAGATTATAAATTATTAATATGATTACATTAGTTATCTTATTCGATTAATGATAATACATGAAAATGTTGTTAGACATTCATGATTATAACTTATGTTAACAACAAATCAAGTTCTTTTCAAAGCACATGTGTCTGTTATACCATACAGTATGAGCTATGAAAATGTCAAGTATTTGTTGTACCAAGTGTTATACAACATAAATCTAGATTAGTCATTTAACAAGTAAAGTATTAAAGAGTGAACAAGATAACAAATACAAAACATGTTAGTATCAAAATTAAGGTCTATGTTGAGTTTATATTATGCTTATTCTTATACTATTAGAGTAACTTTTTCACCTTAACATAATAAACTTAACTGAACATAATGAAAGAAAGAAACATAAATAAATAAAATAAGAACATAAATAACATAAAAGTTAATTAAGTAAAGGAAAGGAAATGAAAGGCATAAACAATCAAGCAAAACTTAAGCATTATAAAAAATACAAAGAGAGAAAGCAAGAGCATGATCTTGATCTGGAAACCAAGATGCCTAAATGCATGGAAAATGCCTCCTTTTATAGGTCTAAATTAGGAACTATTGATTTGATGACTAATTGATGAGTGAGTGACCAACTTTTGACTTGGTGACAATCCTTATCTTCTCTTATCTGCCCAAAATGTCATTGATAACGTCAGAATTGAAACCACTTGAAAACATAAAAGTTCTAGGAAATTGTCTCAGCTTTCCAAGAAAAAAAATTGAGGTCATTTGGACTTCGAGAACTCTATATGTCGGCCAAACACTGAACAGTATTTGGGCTGTAGGATATATTTAAACTTCTTCGTTGTTACTATAATTTGGACTTGAAAATGACCTTTTTAAATCTTGAGCTTCATGAAAGTTATAGGCCTATATCTTATCTTTCCATCCATATAAAGTAGACCTAAATCCGAGATCTACAGCTCCAGATATGACCCAATTATCGAACAGTGTTCTGGTTTGTACTGCACTAGCATCTCTTTTCTAAGTTTGGCTATCTCTTTGTCCTTTCAATTTTAGTTCTTAAACTCATCAATAAATCCTTTTATTTATGTGATAGACTTGTATTTAAAATGAACATTTACCATAAATTAAAGGTATCTTATATTATTAGATATGTTATTATAAAACATGCTTTAGTTAAGGAGTTATTGATACTTCAAGTGCAAAATGATAATATAAAACCTTGATAAAAATGCACTTTTAAGTTCTAATCAAAACCCTTTCCCTGGATGATAAGGTAGGAAGTTAAGGTAAAGGAAAGATCGCAGTAGGTGCCTCTATCTGCGGGGCTTGGGGATGGTTGGTCAATGAAGTATAAACTCTTCTCCTCTTGAAGTGAGTGATAACATTCACGATCATTACAAAGAGGGTTAGGCTTTTTTCTTCTCAAGATAAGAGAAGATCATGACCCCCATCTTCCATATAAGTTATGCCCTTCAATGGTATCTTCTTAGAGATAGAGCCTATAAGGGCAAGGAATTCCCCAATAAGAAGAGAGAGTTTTCCCTTCTTTCTTCACTACTATCCATGAAACTCATCCTCCTCCTTCAACTATCAACCCTATAGAGATAAAAGACTGTTAGATTCTGATTAGTACTTAAAAGTGCATTTTTATCATGGTTTTATATCATGATTTTGCACTTGAAGTATCAATAACTCCTTAACTAAAATATGTTTTATAATAATGTATCTAATAATATAAGATACCTATAATTTGTGGTAAATGTCTATTTTTAATGCAGGCCTATCAAATAAATGAAAGGATTGATTGATGACTTGAAGAACTTAAATTGCAAGGATAAAGAGATGGTCAAACTTAGAGAAGAGATGTCGGTGCAATCCAAACCGGAACATTGTTCGGTAATTGGGTCATATCTAGAGCTACAGAGCTCATATTTAGGTCCAATTTATATGGATGGAAAGGTAAGACATAGGTCTACAACTTTCATATGGAGCCCAAGATCCTAAAAGGCCATTATCAAGTCCAAATTGTAGCAACAACAAAGAAGCCCGAATCTGTCTTCCAGCCCGAGCACTGTTCGGTATTTTGGCCATATGTGGAGTTCTAGAAGTCCAAATGAGCTGAATTGTTTACACAAGAAATATGAGACAATTGCCTACAACTTTCATGTTTGCACCTGGCTCCAGTTTTGACGTTATCAATGACGTTTTGGGCAGACAAGAGAAGATAAGGATTGTCACCAAGTCAAAAGTTGGCCACCCACTTATCAATTAGTCATCAAATCAATAGTTCCCAATTTTGGCCTATAAAAGGAGGCATTTGCCATGCATTTAGGCATCTTGGTTTCCAGATCAAGATCATGCTCTTGCTTTCTCTTTTTGTATTTTTTGTAATGTTTATGCTTTACTTTCATTAATATCAAGTTTATGCCTTTCATTTCCTTTCCTTTACTTAGTTAACTTTTATGTTCTTATTTTGTTTATTTGTTTTCCTTTCTTTCATTATGTCTAGTTAAATTAATTATGTCAAGGTGAAAAGGTTACACTAATGGTGTGAGAATAAGTATAATGTAAACTTAATATGGACTTTAATGTTTGATACTAGCATGTTTTATATTTGTTATCTTGTTCACTCTTTAATACTTTGCTTGTTAAATGACTAATCTTGATTTATGTTGTATAACACTTGGTACAACAAATGCTTGGCACTTTCATAGCCCATAATGTATGGTATAACCGACACCTGAGCTATGAAAGGAACTTGATTTGTTGTTAACATAAGTTATAATCATGAATGCTTGACGAGATTTACAAGTATTAGCATTAATTGAATAAGATGACTAATGTAATCATGTTAACAATATATAATCTGATTGGAACCTCCTTTGTGTGTGGTTTCCAATTCAATAATAAGAGTTTATACTATACTTGTTTGATATACCAATAGTGGAACCTCTAACCTTGACATTTGTTATTATTATTGTTTAATCCTTACATTAATATTTCATCTCTAAGTTCTCATCATCATCATCTTCTTCTTCTTCTCTTTCTTTATTATTATTATTATTATTACTACTACTACTACTACTACTACTACTAATATTAATAATATTATTATTACTATTACTATTGTTGTTATTGTTATTGTTATTGTTGTTGTATTATTGTTATTATAATTTGTACAATTAACCTCCCTGTGGTTCGACCCCGGTCTTGCCGGGTTATTTATTACTTCGACACTCCTGCACTTGGGAGAAGACATCAACCTTTTAGTCGTGTCAAGTTTTTGGCGTCGTTGCCGGGGAGGTAAGTTCTTGTATAAATTATAGTATTTATTTTATTTTCTCTTTTCACTTTTCTTGTATATAACTTTGTTTCTTTTCTTTTGTTTCTTTTTATTTTGTTTTCTTCCTCCTTCTTTTGCTTTCTTCTTCTTTTTATTTTATTCCTACACGTGCATGAGAGTGTGGTCACGTACATCTAGTGGTAGACTTTGTAGGGTATCCTCATCATTTTCAGAAAATATGGCCGAAGAAGATAATCAATCACTTCATAATGAAAATAATGAGAATAACCGTGCTAGAACACTTAGAGATCATATGAATCCCACAAGAACAAGTGCACCATCATGCATAGTTTTTCCTCCTGATGCATCTCATTTTAATTTTAAACCAGGTATTATTCAACTTTTACCATCTTTTCATGGTTTAGAATTGGAAAATCCATACTTGCATTTAAGGGAATTTGAGGAGGTGTGCAACACATATAATAACTTAAATTGTAGCATGAACACCATCAGATTAAAGCTTTTTCCTTTTTCATTAAAAGATAAAGCTAAAACATGGCTACAAAATTTAAGACCAGGATCCATTCGTGCTTGGGATGAAATGCAACAACAATTTTTAAAGAAGTTTTTCCCATCTCATAGAACAAACTCTTTCAAGAGACAAATCACCACTTTCACTCAAAAACCAGGAGAAACATTTTACAAATGTTGGGATAGGTATCGAGACTTGCTTAGTACTTACCCTCATCATGGTTTTGAAACATGGAGATTGGTTTCACATTTCTATGAAGGGTTAACACCTAAAGATAGGCAAATGGTTGAATTGATGTGCAATGGAACTTTTGAAGATAAAGACCCTGATGAAGCAATGGAGTACTTAGACTTGTTAGCTGAAAATGCTCAAAATTGGGACACTACGGGTACTTATGAGGCACCGAGTGAAACTCAACCTCATACATCTAGCGGAGGTATGTACAACCTTAGGGAAGATCATGACCTTCAAGCCAAGTTTGCATCTTTAGCTAGAAAAGTCGAGGCACTAGAATTGAAAAAGAATGGTCAATTAAAATCTGTTGAAAACATTGTGTGTCAAATCTGTGAAACAAATGAACACTCAACCAATGATTGTCCAACCTTGCCTTCTTTTAAGGAATGTCTCCATGAACAAGCCCATGCTTTAAACAGTTTTCAAAAGGCCAACCACAACCCATACTCCCAAACATACAACCCTGGTTGGAGAAATCACCCAAATTTCAGTTGGAAGAGTGAGAACAACAATGCACAAACTTCACAACCACCATTTCAAGCACACCACAATTTCCAAAATTCTCATGGATATGCACCTCCTTATGCTCCACCGCTTAGAAGAAATCTTGAGGAAACATTGCATACATTCATTGAAAAGCAAGAGACAATCAATACTCAACTTGCTCAAAACATGACAGATTTTAAAGATACTCTTGCTAAATTAACATCTGCTCTCAGTTTCCAAGAGAAAGGTAAGTTTCCATCTCAACCACAACAAAATCCCAAGGGGCAATACAATGCAAATGCAAGTAGTTCCGGAAGCCAACACATGGATCAAGTCAAATCAGTCACTACTCTGCGTAGTGGTAAGGTTATTGAAAAACCCTCTCTTGAACCTTATGAGAAAGATGATGAGTCAATCTCTCAGGGTAAGGAAGGGGTTGAATCTGAAAATTGCAAAGAAACGACTGATTCACCGCCAGCACTTCCATTTCCTCAAGCCATGACCAAACAAAGGAAAGTCAATCACAACTCAGAAATTTTTGAAATTTTCAAACAGGTAAGGATCAATATACCTTTGCTGGATGCTATTAAACAGGTTCCTTCCTATGCTAAATTTTTGAAAGATCTATGCACTGTGAAGAGGAAACTGAATGTGAAAAAGAAAGCCTTTCTAGCCGAACAAGTAAGTGCTATTCTTCAAAACAATAATGCTTTGAAATATAAAGACCCTGGTTGTCCTACAATTTCTTGCTTTATTGGAGAGCATAAAATTGAAAGAGCCTTACTTGATCTTGGTGCTAGTGTGAATTTACTTTCATATTCAGTCTTTCAGAGTCTCAATCTAGGTGAGTTAAAACCAACTTCTATATCTCTTTTACTTGCCGATAGATCTGTAAAAGTGCCTAGAGGAATAATTGAAGATGTGTTAGTACAAGTCGATAAATTCATTTATCCTGTGGATTTTATTGTCTTGGACACAGAACCTGTTGAAGCATGTAATTCATTTCCTGTTATTTTAGGACGTCCGTTTCTTGCAACCTCTAACGCATTGATTAATTGTAGGAATGGACTGATGAAGCTATCATTTGAAAACATGACATTGGAGATGAATATTTTCAACATTTGCAAGCAACCTGGAGATGATAATAATTTACAAGAAGTAGATCATATTGATGAATTAGTTTATGATCAACTTGAATCTACTTTAAGTAAAAATGAATTGGATGAAACTAAAGATTTGCAAATGATTTATTCTAAGGAAGAAATCACGGATGAAACAAGCACCGAAAATGTTGATGTTAATCTTTTGTCAACAGTGACAACAGATTCGACATCTGGCATCACACCAATCGATGATTACTTTCCTAACGAATCCTTACTTTCTCTTAGTCCAATGCCTTGGTATGATAAAAATATCAATTTTCTTACTTTAGGAGATTTGCCAGCTGATTGGAGTACCTAAGATAAAGAAAAGTTTTTGAACGAAGTGAAGAATTTTTATTGTGATGACCCTACCTTATTCAAATATTATCCTGATCAAATATTTCAAAGATTCATTCCCGACAATGAGGTAAGTAGTGTCATTAAACTTTGTCATTCTGAAGCATGTGGAAGTTATTTCTCGTCAAAAAAGACAGCTGCAAAAATCTTTCAAAATGGATTTTATTGGCCCACCATGTTCAAGGACACACATGCATTCTGCAAAACTTGTGAAAATTGTCAAAAAATTGATACTGGTCAAAAAGTTTTGTTTTATAATTCTCAACTTTATGCATTCCCTAGAGAGCTAAGACCAAGATGGAGCAATCCTTATGGGGCCTATGATATTGAGAATTCAATGAATGACAATGATTTTAAGGAAAATGGACATCGTTTGAAAACTTACTTTGATAATTTTCCTAGTAAAAATGAATCAACTGGTTGGAATGATCTTGTAGATAAAGGTTGATTTTTTTTTTCTCACATTGTTTTTGTGTTTCTTTTTGAGTGATTTTTGCTAATTTCTCTCACCCCGGTCAAATGGCGGATAACGGTTCTCCGTGACTTAAGTCGGTTCTTTCAGTTTCCCACAATAACTGATATTTATGTATATATTTGTGCAATTCTTCAAAGCTCTCTTCCAATTCTCATTTGAAAATGGACACTAATCTTGAAAAATTGAAAAAGTATTTTCCCGCTCTGCCTCAGAATGCGATTACAAAAATTTACCGTGCTAGATGTGCAAGATTGAGATTGTTAATGAATCATGGAATTCCTAAAGATATTCGCTGGTTGATTGAAGCAAAGGTCTGATTATCAGGTGAGTTCTCTAACTCCTTCATTTCACACATGCCTGGAACAGGTAAAAGCACTTTTGCAAAGAAACGTCGTGCAAAACGACTGGATGTCTGGCATCGATGTGCTAGATGGACTTGTAATACACAATGTCGTTCTTTAGGAATGGTATCTATAAACCGTGAAGATAAAATACAATTCATTAAGGATGGCCTGAGTAAGGAGTCATTAGATAATCTTCTATTGACTCTTGAGACGCATCCTAGTGGAGATGTGCATCGTGCAATTCATGATTTATGGCCCCTATTTCATAAAGAACATGATCGACTTAGTCTTGAGAATCTGACTAAAAAAGACCCTGTTTGCCAGTTTTTAAGAAAACTGGATGGGAAGCCTATCCCCGACCCATAGAGGGCGTTTAAGCCGTTCTTGGACGTAAAACCAAGGGAAGATGTGAGCCACAATCACAACTACCTGTACATACACATGTTTTTTTCAAAAGTAAATAAATAAATAAATAAAAAGAGAGAGAGAGTGTGTGAGACTCTAGCTGGCCTACATATAGATGTTATGATTGCCTTTCTACTTTCTCATCTATAAAACCCTCTTTTCCTTCCTTTCATTTCTACTCAACCCATACATTCAACAAATACAGAAGTGTGTAGAAATGGCAAGTTCCTCAAGTCATCAAATAAGAAATATCTGTGTTTTTGGTGGATCTAGTCCTGGGAAAGAAAAGGAGTTTTTAGAATCAGCAAACCATCTTGGTCAGGTGCTAGCTGAGAGAAAGATTCATTTAGTGTATGGGGGAGGCAGTCTTGGGTTAATGGGAGGTGTGTCAATAGCTGCATTTTTAGGAGGTAGTCAAGTTTTAGGAGTCGTCCCTGAAGCTTTGGCACAAGGGGACATCATTGGAAAAACAATTGGAGAGGAACTTCAGGTCTCCACAATGTCGGCTCGCATGAATGCAATGTTTAACCATGCTGATGCTTTCATTGCTTTACCAGGTGGTCTAGGCACATTGGAAGAGATCTTTCATATTTCCTCTTGGGCTCAATTGCACATTCACCATAAGCCCATAGGTTTGTTAAATGTTAATGGTTATTATGATAAGTTGTTGTCTTTTCTTGATCATGCTGTGGAACAGGAATTTTTAACATCTTCTGCACGACAAATCATAATCTCTGCTACTACTGCTGAACAATTGATTGACCAACTACAATCTTTCATTCCTGTGATTGATCCTTCCATGAGTCGCATAAATTGGTCATCTACGGGAAGCCGTAAAAAGCTTAGATTGGATTTGAGCCTTCATTTGTGAATTTTTGTGTCTTTTGGTTTTATTATTGTGTTTTGTTATTTCTTATTTTTGTTTCAGTGTGTTTCAGGTTTTGTCAGTGTTTGTTATTTCAGGTGATATCTTCTATACTCTATCTTTCTACCTTAGAACATTGAGGACAATGTCTCGTTTTGGTTGGGGGGAGAGGGTAGTAGTTGATAAAAAAAAAATGTTTTTCATTTCATAAAGCATGTGCATAATTGTTGTTACTAGGATGGCAGAGTAAAGGAGTTCTTTTGTTAAAGTGACTCTTGAGACGCATCTTAGTAACCATTCTTAACAAGGTCTATTATAATACTTCCTGAAATATTCAGGTTTACAAGCTCTCGTATTGTTACCACTTAATTCTGCTCATATCCTTATTTAACATGTATTCTTAAACCTTAATTTACACCCACACACTTTAACATATGATTGTGGGTTGCATATTGGATTATTACATTATTTATGTTCTTTTGTTAAAGGTAACAACTAAGGGAAAGGGATTGTATATAATTAAAAAAAAAGAAAAAAAAAAGAAAAAAAGAAAAGAAAAAAGAAAAAAAATGATGATAATAAAAATGTAGATAAGTTTGGTTTCGTAGCCTCCCTAACCTAAGCAATTAAGCCCGAAGGGGTGTTTTAACACCTAATACCCTAAAATCAACTGACTTGGGAGCTATTGGCCCAGCGCTTGTTACATGGGTTGAGGAGAAAAGCTTAAGGGAATCAAACATTGCACTATCTACATATCAGTATCTGCGACCCGAGTTACTAAGCTCGTAGGGGTGTCTTAACACCTAATGCCCTAAGACCAACTGGTCTGGGAGTCATTAGCTGAAAGCTCGTTACATGGGTTAAAGATGCATGATGTTTTTAAATTATATGTATATAGATTTTTTTTTAAAAAAAAAAAGAAAGAAAAAAAAAGACAAAAATAATAATCCCAACCCAAGGAAGTTAACCTTAAACATTAGAACAAAAATTTTGTTTTCTTCCAAGAAAAGCCCCATAATTATGTGTTGATACATTGAGCACAAAAGAAAGGTTTATTAATATCTTGTTAAGTGGTATTGAGCAGATATATAAATTTAATGAGAGTTTGTTTATCTGGATAGATTAATGGAAGTTAAATGATGAATACCTTGCTTTGTAAAATTTGCAAATTGTTTTAACACTTTGATTACTAGGGACTAGTAATAAGCTGGTTGAGGGGTGTGATTAGTACTTAAAAGTGCATTTTTATCATGGTTTTATATCATGATTTTGCACTTGAAGTATCAATAACTCCTTAACTAAAATATGTTTTATAATAATGTATCTAATAATATAAGATACCTATAATTTGTGGTAAATGTCTATTTTTAATGCAGGCCTATCAAATAAATGAAAGGATTGATTGATGACTTGAAGAACTTAAATTGCAAGGATAAAGAGATGGTCAAACTTAGAGAAGAGATGTCGGTGCAATCCAAACCGGAACATTGTTCGGTAATTGGGTCATATCTAGAGCTACAGAGCTCATATTTAGGTCCAATTTATATGGATGGAAAGGTAAGACATAGGTCTACAACTTTCATATGGAGCCCAAGATCCTAAAAGGCCATTATCAAGTCCAAATTGTAGCAACAACAAAGAAGCCCGAATCTGTCTTCCAGCCCGAGCACTGTTCGGTATTTTGGCCATATCTGGAGTTCTAGAAGTCCAAATGAGCTGAATTGTTTACACAAGAAATATGAGACAATTGCCTACAACTTTCATGTTTGCACCTGGCTCCAGTTTTGACGTTATCAATGACGTTTTGGGCAGACAAGAGAAGATAAGGATTGTCACCAAGTCAAAAGTTGGCCACCCACTTATCAATTAGTCATCAAATCAATAGTTCCCAATTTTGGCCTATAAAAGGAGGCATTTGCCATGCATTTAGGCATCTTGGTTTCCAGATCAAGATCATGCTCTTGCTTTCTCTTTTTGTATTTTTTGTAATGTTTATGCTTTACTTTCATTAATATCAAGTTTATGCCTTTCATTTCCTTTCCTTTACTTAGTTAACTTTTATGTTCTTATTTTGTTTATTTGTTTTCCTTTCTTTCATTATGTCTAGTTAAATTAATTATGTCAAGGTGAAAAGGTTACACTAATGGTGTGAGAATAAGTATAATGTAAACTTAATATGGACTTTAATGTTTGATACTAGCATGTTTTATATTTGTTATCTTGTTCACTCTTTAATACTTTGCTTGTTAAATGACTAATCTTGATTTATGTTGTATAACACTTGGTACAACAAATGCTTGGCACTTTCATAGCCCATAATGTATGGTATAACCGACACCTGAGCTATGAAAGGAACTTGATTTGTTGTTAACATAAGTTATAATCATGAATGCTTGACGAGATTTACAAGTATTAGCATTAATTGAATAAGATGACTAATGTAATCATGTTAACAATATATAATCTGATTGGAACCTCCTTTGTGTGTGGTTTCCAATTCAATAATAAGAGTTTATACTATACTTGTTTGATATACCAATAGTGGAACCTCTAACCTTGACATTTGTTATTATTATTGTTTAATCCTTACATTAATATTTCATCTCTAAGTTCTCATCATCATCATCTTCTTCTTCTTCTCTTTCTTTATTATTATTATTACTACTACTACTACTACTACTACTACTACTACTACTACTACTAATATTAATAATATTATTATTACTATTACTATTGTTGTTATTGTTATTGTTATTGTTGTTGTATTATTGTTATTATAATTTGTACAATTAACCTCCCTGTGGTTCGACCCCGGTCTTGCCGGGTTATTTATTACTTCGACACTCCTGCACTTGGGAGAAGACATCAACCTTTTAGTCGTGTCAGATTCTAAACTAAGCAAAAAAAAAAAAACAAAAGACAAGATGATAGGATGACTTTATACTTTGTAAAATAGCCTGGTAATATCCCCTAACCATTTTGTAAACTTCATTGTCGGTTTTGGTTGAATCCAATATTGTGTATTTTTTCTCTTTGTCTTAGCTCAAATGAGGCTTGATGTTTACCTCGTGGGGAGAAGTCTTTCAATAAAAGGAGTAGCCCTAGATTTGCTACAATCCTTACTGGATATCGACAATTTAAATATATCTTATAATTAGCTGTTTTCCTTCCAAGTTCTTGGTAGAGTTGGGTTTCTCGGTCATTATGTTCTTCATGACATTGTTACTCCTATAACAAAGGTGAAGAACTAACGTGTATCGTTACTATCATTGATGCTGGTGACCAAGTAGTAGTAACTCCTAAAGACATTTATAGTAGGCCTGAGCCCAACCATTCTATAAAAGTTTTTAAAGGCAAACATGATTATCCACTTATTGGAATGCAAGTGACTTTGACCTAGTTGGTAATAACTAAACACATCCCTTATAAATCCCTAAAGAGGGAAGGAATACCCCATCTTATACATATAGAAATGGGTAGTAATTTAAAAAAAAAAAACCCTAGGGGTTCCTAGGGTCAGTTTATTGATATGTTTTTTAGGGGGATACATTTGAACAACATACTTGCTAGGTTATTAGCAAGCCATGATTTTTATTTCTATAATGAATATATTGTAGGGGACGTTATCTTTAGGGGTTTGAGGAAACCTCCTTCTCTGTTAAGGGTCTATGGATGGGACATGTGAAGGAATTTTACAGGACCCTTATCTTTTGAGCACCTCTAGTAGGAGAAGCAAATAGACCCTTATAAGAGGATCTTCTCTCCTCTCTACCATAGGACAACGCTAGCATAACATCCCTTTAAACCTTGAGGCCTAATGTGAGGGACCTATGTCTCCCATTGTTTTTTTCATGTTCTGAATAAAAACTTGAACTCCTTGTTAAGAGTTGGAGCACTTCTCTTTCTTGAACTAGGCCAAGTGCTTTTAGGCTCCATTAATTTTAGTAGAAAAAAAAGATCATTTAAAAGGTTTTCTCTCTCTTTTTTTACAGATCAGACAAGGTAAAAGTAAAGGAAAGGAAAAAATAAGAATAACTAGGGTTATAAAGAAAAAACCCTTACATCGTCACTGTCGGATGAACATGTCTTAAGAAGTCTACTCAAGTGCTATATTAAGTGCTAGCTATCATTTTGTTCCCCAAAATGAACCTTCTACCAATGGAAAGAAACCCCTGGATTTGAGGATCCCAACAATACTAGGAAGGATGCAAAAAAATCTGATGGGAAAGACAAAAAAGATCTCACCTGTTACGGGCAGAGGCTTTTCAAATTTTTCCCGTATAATACATAAAGAATTGGAGAGCTATTAATAGATCAATGTTTATTTCTTTTTGTTTGTTTGTTTGAAATTGCTCTTCAAATAGTTGACTATGAGAATGTTAAGACTTGTCATCCTTGGGCTCAGCATTTATGCCTATAGGTTTAACAAGTTGTCAGACCCATCATTCATGAGCTCAGCCAGGTGCTGAGCCTAGATGCCTATGGGTCAAACGAGTTGCCAAACTTATCGTCCCTAGGCGTAGCCAAGTACTGAGCCTAGACGCTCTCTGATGGATCAAAGATACTTAAATATAATTAATTCCTAATGTTCTGAATATGATAATTGTTATGGTTTTTTTTTTTTTTGCTAAACCCTAATGAATAATCATAAACTGATTATAATATCCAATTTACATTTTAAAACATGAAAAGATGCAATTTTTAATATCGAGTCTATATTTTACAGTGTAAGTCTACAACCTGATATTATGCAAAATAGTTGGAAAAACATGCAAGGGGGCCATAAATATTTTAAAATGCTCTTTGAAAAATTTGAATTTTTTATATTATTATTAAGTTTATTAGGCTGGGCTAAACCTAGTCCGGTTGGGATGAGATGATAGGCGGCATAATAAACTTAGCCTCTATCTTTCTCTCTGTTTTTTTTTTTTTGGCTAGGTTGGACTCTTAGGCCATGTTTGTTTCCTGGAAAATAGTTTCCAAGAAACCACTTTCCAAACTTTCCCGTGTTTACGAAAAACATTTTTTGGTCAACGAAAAATACTTTTCAGTCAAAGAAAAATTTAGCTTGGTTTTTAGGAAAGTGTTTTTCTTTTTGGCTGTGTTTGTTTTTCAGAAAGTGATTTCTGGAAAATTACTTTCCAAACTTTTGTTTTTGTTTGTCGTTAGGAAAGTTAGTCAACGAAAAACACTTTCGAGTCAAAGAAAAATTTAGTTTGGTTTTTAGGAAAGTGTTTTCCTGAAAAATTTGTGTGGAAAATACTTTTTGAAAGTTGTGAAAAATTTAGAAATGTCATTATTTGCTGATTATATCAAATTTGATCCTTAAACTTTTGATTGCTATATATATTTTGTTTTGAATATTTATTTTTTAATTTCATCTTTTAAATTTTAATTTTTATATTAACTTTGATCCTTATCTTTATAATTACTATTTGCCTTTTCCTTATTATTTTTTTTATTGAATTTTTTATCTATCAAATCCTTATTTTTTTGATTGTTACTTATTTCATTTGAAATAATTTATGAAATGTTGATTATTATTATTTTAATTTCTTCATCTTTCATTTTTTTTTAATTTTTTACATTTGATCTCTATTATTTTGATTATTATTTATTTTATTTGAGATAATTTATGAAATTATATTTTTTTTTCAATTTCATTCTCATTCAACTATTTAATTTGTAAGATTTGTTTCTTATTATTTTAATAAACTTGAGAAAAATAAAATATTAATAAGTTATTTTTCAGCTTATTTTTCATGACATAACCAAACACTAGAAACTGTTTTTCAATTTATTTTTTATTATACTACCAAACATCAAAAAATAATTTATTTTTCTAAAATTTACATAAAAAAGTACTTTTCATCAAATAAACTAAACCTTAAATTAAAAATATTTTATTCTGATGGGAGTATAGATCATGTATATTTTATTTTAATGAGAGTATAAATCATATGTATTTTATCCGCATGTTAACCTTTCTCTTACAAGATAGAGACGTTATTGGAAGCTATAAAAGGAGAATTTTTCTATTTGCTTTTACAATGATAATTTTATTTTAATAAAAAACCTTTATTAAAAGGATAGTTGATTTTTGGTAAATTGATTCTAATTTAATTATTAAAGTGTCTTTAAATAAATAAATTAAATTTTTTTTTTTACAAATATTTTACAACAACGATGCTAATTTATCTATGTTTATTTCATAAAAAGATGAGTCAAATAAAATTAATGATTTTATCCCGAGGCGTTCAAGCTTCCGGGATAAAACATACCCCATCGGCATGTTTTCAATTTGTTATTTTTGGTTTTGGTACAGAAATGAACTAAAAGGAGTTTAACAAGCTGTTTACAATTATTTCCAAACAATTTTAATTAAGCAACCTTGTGGACCCCATATGGAACCTTCATAGATCGTAGGGTTCTCTCAAACCTTATCACTAATGATCTGTAGCATATTCTGCAAGTCAATGAAAAAGTCAAGTCCATGGCCAAAATGATATAATAAGTAAGATTTTAGTTTCCAAACAAAGGGCTTAAGTAGGCTTGTGTCCTTCTGAAACATCCTCTTTTGATGTTTTTTCCCTGACAGTTTTCTCACTTTACTGAAATCTTGATAAAGAATATATGGGAAACTTTTGCTCGATCTCCATATCATGCGATAAATTACTCTCTGGTTGCTTGGATTTCGCTTTCAGAAAAGCTGTCTACATATCCAAGCTTAAAGAAAATATCGATGGTTTGAAGATTGCAGTGGAAGAACTAACAGATCTACGTAATGATGTGACGAGAAGAGTGAAAGTTGACGAGGAGCAACAATTGAAGCGGCTAGACCAGGTACAAAGGTGGATTTTAAGGGCAGAAGCTGCTATAGATAAAGCTAATGAATTGCTAAGAGAAGATTCCCAAGAAATTGAAAGACTGTGTCTTAGAGGTTACTGTTCCAAGAACTACAAGTCAAGCTACAGGTTTGCCAAAGAAGTGGATAAGAGGCTACGGGATGTGGCTGATTTAAAGGCCAACGGAGATTTCGAAGTGGTGGCTGAGAGGGTTCCTGCAGCTTCAGGAGTTCCAAGGCCCAGTGAACCAACAGTGGGGCTGGAGTCAACATTCAATCAGGTGTGGACCTTCCTGAGAGAAGAAAAACAGGTGGGAATTGTAGGGTTATATGGAATGGGGGGTGTCGGAAAAACTACCCTCTTGACTCAAATCAACAACGAGTCTCTCAAGACACTCGATTATTTTGATATTGTGATATGGGTAGTGGTGTCAAAAGATTTGAAACTTAACACTATTCAAGAAAGCATAGGGAGAAAAATAGGCTGTTCTGATGATTTGTGGAAGAATAAAAGCCTTGACGAAAAAGCTGTGGACATATTTACTGCCTTACGCCATAAAAGGTTTGTGATGTTGTTGGATGATATCTGGGAGAGGGTTGATTTAAAAAGACTTGGAGTTCCTCTTCCTGATATGAAAAACGGTTCCAAGGTAGTTTTCACAACTCGTTCCGAAGAAATTTGCGGCCTGATGGATGCTGACAAAACTTTGAGGGTAAATTGCTTGGAAGGGGACCATGCTTGGGATTTGTTTCGGAAAAAAGTAGGAGATCAAACTCTTTGTGGTCATCCTGATATTCCTGAACTCGCAAGAGATGTTGCCAGTGAATGTGGAGGTTTGCCCCTTGCGCTCATCACTATTGGTCGGGCTATGGCTTGCAAGAAAACACCTCAAGAATGGCGTCATGCTATCCAGGTCTTAAGGAAATCAGCTTCAAAATTTTCAGGCATGGGAGATGAGGTATTCCCTCTGTTGAAGTTTAGTTATGATAATCTATCCAAACAAAAAATAAGAAATTGTTTTCTGTACTGTAGTCTCTTTCCAGAGGACTTTCTGATAAATAAAAATGATCTGATAGATTATTGGATTGGTGAGGGAATTTTAGATGGAAGTGATGGCAGGGAAGTGGTAGAGAATTGGGGGTATCACTTTATCGGTTGTCTTCTCCATGCATGTTTATTGGAAGATAAAGATGATTGTGTGAGAATGCATGATGTGATTCGCGATATGGCTTTGTGGATAGCATCTGATATTGAAAGGGATCAACAAAATTTTTTCGTGCAAACTGGAGCTCAATCAAGTAAGGCTCCGGAGGTTGGAAAATGGCAAGGTGGCAGAAAGGTTTCGTTTATGGCAAATCATATAGAACATCTTTCAGAAACACCAAACTGCTCCAATCTTCAAACTTTGTTTCTTGGTAGTATTCATTTGAAAAAAATCTTCAGAGGTTTCTTCCAATTTATGCCTAAACTAACAGTTCTAGACTTGTCAAATAACAATTCCTTACTCGAATTGCCTAGGGATGTTTGGAAGTTGGTTTCGTTACAATATCTGAATCTTTCACGGACAGGCATAAAGGAGTTGCCAACAGAGTTGAATGAATTGGTAAAGTTGAGATATTTGAACCTGGAGTATACGCATTCGCTCTATCTACTACCACACGGAGTGATATCTGGCTTCCCGATGATGCATGTATTAAGAATGTTCCGTTGTGGTTCTTCTGAACAGGCAGCTGAAGACTGTATTCTTTCGAGAGATGAATCCTTGGTGGAAGAACTGCAGTGCTTGGAAAAACTGAATATGCTGACTGTCACCATAAGAAGTGCTGCTGCTCTTGAGCGATTGTCAAGCTTCCAAGGGATGCAGAGTTCTACTCGAGTTCTATACCTCGAGCTTTTGCATGATTCAAAGCTAGTTAATTTTTCATCATTAGCAAATATGAAAAATCTGGATACTCTGCACATTTGTCATTGTAGGAGTTTGGAAGAGTTGCAGATTGACTGGGAAGGGGAACTACAAAAGATGCAAGCTATCAACAACCTTGCCCAAGTGGCCACAACCGAGAGACCCTTCCGCAGCCTCTCCAGTGTATATGTAGAAAATTGCTTGAAATTGAGTAACTTGACATGGCTTATACTTGCTCAAAACCTTACATTTCTTAGGGTATCAAACTGCCCTGAACTGGTAGAGGTAGCAAGTGTTGAGAAACTGCCTGAGGTTCCTGAGTTGGTGGAAAATCTAAACCCATTTGCAAAACTCAAAGCTGTCGAATTATTATCCTTGCCAAATCTAAAAAGCTTCTTTTGGAATGCCCTGCCACTACCATCAGTGAAGGATGTCCGAGTTGTTGACTGCCCGTTTCTGGATAAGCGGCCTCTCGATACTAGCAGAGCCAGTCAGTAAAATGACTACATAGGGAGAAAAAACTGGTAGAAAGATCTGCTGAGATGGCAGAATGAAGCTACAAAAACAATGATTTTCTCCATCGCTTCTTCATATTGCACAGAATCGCAAATTTGTTTTAGTTCGTAATTTTTCTTTTCTGCCTTCCTTCTTTATCTCCCCATTTTTTTCTCTTGTTCCTGGTTTGTAATCCAGTCTTATCCACTTGTATTTCATTGAATTCTGAATATTGTTTGTTTGAGTGTTTGATAGTATCTTCTTTGTGTTCAAAGCCTGGTGTTGACAACATCCTCGCTCACTGAGTTCATGTCCAGATCCTTCAACACTGCTGAGGAAAACAAATTAAGCGAAACCGGAAACCACTTTATGTTTTTGAAACTGCAGGTCCTTGAATAACAATGGAGACAGATGCCCTGCATTATGGATGTGCATATATAGAAAAAAGTTCGTCAGACATTTCATTTGTTTAGGAATGCCCTTCCGACCAGTTCTGCAAACAAGTTCTATCAATTCCAAAACATGTATGCCTTATAGTAAAGGTTCTCAAAACTTTCAAGTGATAAAAATCTCAAAATGAAAGTAAATCGAAGTTTCTAAAGGATATTTCATAATAAATCCACAAGGATCATGCTACTATTCCAGAAATTGGTGGTCCATTCATTACAGGATTACATATTTTACAATCACAGCCAAATAATCCAACTGCTAGTAGTAACAATCATAAAACAACAGATCCTGAAAACAGGATTTTGATCTAATTGTAAATGATGATCACTTACAAAAAGCATTGAAGATTGCATAAATTTCATGCGCACTCATTTTCTTTTTGAGTCCAATACAAGTTCAATACATCCAGGACAAGTCTTGCCGGAATGACTCATATCTTGCAGCTCCTTGAACGCCTCTTCCAGAAATTTGAGGGCAATCTTCAACAGCTAAGAATTCCAATTTGTATCTCCTAATAAGAGGGCCCAATCCATCACCAGTAACTCGCCAATATTTTTTTAGTCATAATACACAAACGAGGAAACTGGCTCCCAAGCTGTAGAGGGCATCGCTAATCTAATTTCTTGACATCTGACATGCTCTCGGGTTCCAAGATTCTGCGCTGAACAATGAACTTCCATTCCACCGCCATTGAAGGAATACACATGGTCTAAAGCGAGTTCCTGAATTGGGCACATCTGAATTAAATTGAGGATTCCATTTTGTGTAAATGAAGATAAGGGACCAGACAGATTCAAGCACTGAACAGTTCTGAGCCAGGACTCTCATCTGTTTAATCTTAGTGAACTGTTCATCAGAAGTGGCAGAGAGAAATCTGAAGGAACTCGGAGAGAAATTGCGCGAAGATTACTTGTGTTTTTCGCAAAGCCTATAGTATCTCAATCTCTGACTCCAACACACATGTCCAAATGAATCTTCTCCAGGTTCTTGCGCTTCCCCAACACACAAGCAAGCCCTTTCCCTGGGCTGATGATGTAATTCACCAGGTTAAGCTCCAATATGAACTCGCATGGATCCATTGCTTTTTCCATCATTCAACAGCTAGCCTATCATAAAACCTCACACATCTGTTCTTACCATCCACCTCAAACTGCAACCATTCAAGTCTTCACCAGTTAGAACCTAATCAAAAGAAACAGGGTGTGAATACTTTTAAATACAAAATATTTCTCTTATTTTTTTTTGGTTTTGTCAAGTCAATGGAGTTTTCGATCTTAAAAATTAATGAATAAGAATAAATACACCAATCATTCATATATATATATATATATATATATATATATATATAAGTATGTGTGTGCGCGCGTTTTGGTGTAAAAATTGGTCAAATCTTCAAGCCAAAAGAGTTCACCAGGACAAAAAAAAATTAAAAAATTTTTGGTCAAATCAAGATGAATTATTTTTACCGGGTTAACTTTGTATTATCATCATTATCATTTTAAGAAATTTTAAAATAATTTTTCTTCACGAGCAACAATTATTATTTTTTCATCATTTTCGGCTATACTTCATTACATTATAAAATAAAAAAAGTAAATATAAACATTGTCATCATCCAAGGTATCAATCGCATTCTTGACTAATGATGCAATAAGAGATAATAAAATTAGTAGAAAGACCACATTAGGAACAATTCATGGAATTATTAACAAATTATCAAAGGGTGTGACTAAAATATCAAAAATAAACATTGTCACTAGTATTTTGTTTTTTGTTTTTTGTTTTTTTTTCAATTCACTCTTCACCCTTTACCAATCAACCTTTTATTTATGTATTTATTTACTTTTCAACTTAGAAATTATATTTCATAATTAATAAAATATTTAAAAATATAGCTAAATCATCATAGCAACAACTACAAAACATTATTCATTAGAATAATATTTTTTTTCCTTTTAATTTTATTTTTTAATAATTTATTTTTTTTACATTTTTTCCTTCAATATTAAGTTGTTTTAGGAATTATATTTCATAGTTTTTTTCTATTTTCTTTCTTTTGGGCTATATATTAGTCTAAAAAATTTAATATTTTTTTTTATTTTCAACCTTTATTATTAGATCAATTTGAAGTGGGACTTTATAATTTTTTTTTATCTCTACAAATTTACCTTATTTTGATGACATAGATTACAGATTTAGTAAGTTAACTTGAGTTAACTTAGATAATTTTTTTAGCCTATTTTTTCTAAAAGATTTTTTTTTTTCTGATTTCATCTTTCAACACTGAGTTAGTTGGAAATTTGATCTTCATATTTTGTTTTATTTTCTATAAAGTTATTCTAATTTTATGACCTGAATTGCTGGTTTGGCATGTTAATTTTTTTAATTCTTTTTTAGTTTAATATTTTTTAATTAGGCTTCATAGTTTTTTTATTTGATTTATATAGAATTATCTTGATCTCATGTATTTAATTTTTTTTTTATCGATTTTAACCTTCAACATTGAATCTATTATAAAAAGAGCTTTGTAGTCTTTTTTATTTTATTTTATGAAGTTATCGTAGTCTCATATCTCAAGTTATAGGTTTAATAGGTTAACCCGAGTTGATTCAAGTTGTTTTTTTATTCTTTTATAATTAATTATTTTTTTAATTTTATCCTTCAACATTAAATTGATTAAAAATTAAGTTTCACAATTTTTTTTTTACTTGCATGCAATCGGGCTATCCCGATCTCATTATCCATGTTGTGAGTTTGACAAGTTAATCTAAGTTGAATAGGTTATTTTTTTTTCTACTTTTATTTTTATTTTTTTAATTTCATCATTTAACATTGATTGATTAAGAATTGACTTTCATAAATTATTTTAATTTGTTTTTTATAGGGTTACTACGATCTAATGATCTGAGATACAAATTTAATTAGGTTAATCTGGATCAATCTAATATGTCATTATCTTAATATTTTTTTTAAAAAAATTATCATCCAATAAATCTTCATATTAATATTAAAAAAAATATCATCCAATATACATTGTAATTTGAGTTAATGATTAAAAAATTATTAGAAAACAAGTTAATAATGCTTAAATAAATTTTTTACGTTAAAACATTTAATCACAGCAATTCTGACCAATGATCTACATATATCACTAATCTAATTGGTTAATATATAATTTTTTTAATTTTTTTGTGATTAGCATTAAAACTTATGCACTTTTTTTTTTATTCCGAATTGCTGGGAAGAGTCTTTTCCAATTATATCTGTTTACTAACTTTTTTATGGTCGCTTGACCATTGAAACAAAAGACAAAGGATTTCAAGTTTTCGATCCTGCTAGTGCAAAAAAAAAATCGTTAGGTACAATCTCGGATTTTTTTTTCTTTGTAGATTGCTAGGACTGAAAGCCAAGAATTCAATAATCATACATAATTATATATTCTGATTTTCATACATAAATCAAGAAACATGATGTCAAAATGTTTCAGCTTTACAGCATCCCGGGATTGGTTCTACCGCTACTCATTCGCCAAGGCCGGTCTTCGTGCCCAGTCCGCTAATCTGGGAGATGGCACCATTATGCATTGTTGGGTACCAAGAATCATCAAATCATCGAAACCCAGTCTTCTGCTTCTCCATGGCTTCGGAGCCAATGCAATGTGGCAATATGTTCAGCATCTCCATATCTTCACATCGCGTTTCAATGTCTATGTTCCGGACCTTCTTTTCTTCGGTGAGTCCTACACATCCAGGCATGAAAGAACCGAGTCTTTCCAGGCTCAATGCGTTATGAGGCTAATGGAGGCACATGGGGTGCATAGAATGAATCTTGTTGGGATCAGTTATGGAGGATTTGTGGGGTATAGCATGGCTGCACAGTTTCAAGAGAAAATAGAAAAAGTTGTGTTGTGTTGTGCTGGGGTTTGCTTGGAAGAAAAGGATATGGACAATGGTTTGTTTGCTGTTCCAAATTTGGATGAAGCAGCCAGCATTTTGTTGCCACAGACAGCAGAGAAATTGAGGGAGTTGATGCGGTTTTCGTTTGTCAAACCTGCCATGGGCATACCGTCTTTCTTTCTCACAGATTTTATTGATGCAAGTCCTTCTAACCTTCTGTGAATTATTAAATTTTTTTCGTAGGTTAGGCCCAATGAACAAAAAAAATTACCCTTCGATACATTGATGATAATCTTTCGGTTTACAGTCTGCAATGTTTCTTCTCTGACAGGTTATGTGTACAGATTATGTTAAGGAGAAGAGGGAATTGATTCAAGCCATACTTCATGGTCGAAACCTTTCTGTTCTACCAAAGATCACTCAGGTTCCTTACCATTCTTGATCTATCTAGTTCAAATCCTTGATTTTGTGCCAATATATAGCCTCTGACACTTGACAACAGAGGAGGCAATGGTGCTAAAGGATGTGTTAATGAATCTTTAAAACAATTTCGTTTCTTTCTTCTTCTTTTTTTTTTCCCTGCAAAGCAGCCAACATTAATAATATGGGGAGAGAAAGATCAAATCTTCCCTGTGGAATTGGGGCACAGATTGAAAAGGTTAAAACAAAACTCTATGATGATTTTGGCATTTTAATTTCTGAAAATTTGAGTCTTTTTTTCCTGTAATCAACTATTTTCTTACAGTTTAAATTCTTGTACTACTCTTTTACAGGCATGTGGGAGAAAGTTCTCAGTTAGTGATCATTAAGAATGCAGGGCATGCAGTTAATTTAGAGAAGGCCAAGGAATTTGCTAAGCACTTAAAATCATTCCTCATTGATTCAGCTGCATTTCCATCTCCATCTCCAGGATCCTTGACAGATTTCATCCATGACAAGAATCAAGGATGAGCATTTGCTTAAAACAGGATGATTGAAAATATGTAACAAAAAACTATTATACTTTGCAAAATTGGTCAAGGCTTGAGCAAGGATTAAGGAGGCTCCGAATTCAAGTCCTATTTTTGGATAGCTTATGTTTTTCTAGTTCTTTGTGGGCTATCAGTTGTGGAATCTCTATTCGAAAAAACATGGTGGATCTTGGTTGATCAAGTCCTGGTGTGATTGACATGGCTGGTTTTGAGCATGTCCCCTTCCTTGTAAAAAGAAAATAAAAGGAAGCTGTCACATGCTATTTCAATAGGCTGAGGATGATATTGGAGTAGAAATTACTGATATTTGTTTCTTAAATGTAATCATCAAGGAGTGAATGTACTTCGAGGAATATTGAAGACTTCTCCATCACGGAAAATTCTATCACCGATTCTTTCTTCTTCTTCCCCTTCTTTAGAAAACACCTTATTAGTTTACAATTATTAAACTGTGTAATTTTTTAAAGGAACAAAATAGTTGACAAAATTGGAAAATAGTAAATTGAATATTATAATTGAGTTTAGAATTTAGCAAACAGATTTTAAAAACATAAAATAAGGAATAGTGGTAGAAATACCTAAAAGAAAAGATGAAAATTAGGATAATTAATGAAAATACTCGACAACAAAAAGTTTTAAAAACAAAAAATAACAATGATACCAAACCACTTTGCAGTTCAGCTATAAAAACATATCGTCCATCCAATTCAAGAGAAAAGCAAAATACAGGCAAGTTTAGCCATAACTCTATTCTTTGTTTGATTGGTTAGATTGACTATTTTAAACAAAATCTGCACTCTATCTATTTACATCTCGGGTTTCAGCTCCACAACCTAGGTTGATATCTAACCCTAATATTATCTGGTCTTGCTGTCAATTCAAACCCGACCACTTCTTCTTTTAATTTTGTATGAAAAAAAAATTATATAGAATTGACTTGTTCCATTTGTGATACAGTTAAAACTCTATTTGACTTTTTTTCTTTAAATTAATGTTATTTTAAACCCATCCAATCTATAATTTAGATATTATATACCAAATTAATCTTAAGTTAGATTTAATAAATATATTTATAACTTGAGTTAACATATTTAACTTAATACCCTACTCTAGAAGGAACAATTATTAAACCCAAATTGAGATAAGATATAATCAAATTCTTGGATGAATAGTTATAAGTCTATAGCTTGATTGAATTGATAATTGAGCACGTAGGTGATATTATAGCAATTTTGATTACAAATCCTACCCAAATCAAAGTATGAATAATTAAATTTTCATGTTAATCAATTGAATAACATCGAAAAACAAAGTTGGCAACTATATAAGAAGATCTTACAAGTGTTTAAGGATATAGTAGGAAGAAGTTCGAGCTTTTAATTATATTCTGTCCAATATATCTTATTTTACAAATTCCATATTCGATTCATTTGAATGTATCAAGTTAATCTAAATCTTTTATGGATATTCTAGTTATCTATGAGTTAAATTATATATATATATATATATATATATATATAAAGATGGTTACTATTCACACACGTAACTATTACTATTTCATACATTTATATTGTTCTTCTATTCTCTAACTTGGTATCAAAGTAGACTTGATATTCCTCTTCATCATGGACTTTGTAAGCATCTAAAATATGGACTCTCACATGGTTGCATCGGCTCTCTCTTTTGTTGCAACAATCCTTCCTTTTGGTGGTGTATTGGCTACTGTTGTTGCTATTTTTTCTTTTAGCAATGAATCACTCTCCTTTGACATTCATTCTTCTATTACAGCCATCAACAACATCTTAGTTATTGCCTTATCAAGCATCTACTCTGCTGCAGTGGTTCCTTTCTTTAATTTTACAGCAGCAGTCAAACCCTCGCACACGATTGTTTCTCTATCAAACACTCAACATGCAATCCCTTTAAAATTATTAAACACAAATTTCTTATACTAAAGGATGCAGATGAAACCTTACTTGTTAGGCCAGGGTGTGTACTCCTATATTGATGGCTCTTTCCTATACCCCCTTGTATATGTACCATCTATTGATATGGCTTTGTATAGTCTTAATCTTTCATATGTGTTATGGAAGCAACAAGGTCAATTGATTATGAGTGTTATTATATCATCTTTGTCTACTAAAGTGGTGCTTCTTGTCATTGATTTCCAAACATCCTATGGTATGTGGACAACTCTTGAAACTTCTCTTGATTCACCATTTAACTCATGGATCATGCAACTTCATGGATCTTTCAAAACCTGAGGTAAAATACAGCAAACCAAGATGTTATTTGATAAGCTTGTTGTTGTTAGCAGGCCATTGTCTATGAAAGATTTTAACCTCTATGTATTTCATGGATTGAGAGGAGAATTTTAAGACCTAGTAACCACCCTCTCCACAAGAGTAGAACATATTTCATACACTGATCTTTATAACCATCTTCTCACATATAAATTTCTACACAAGGCTTCTTTTCAACCCATTCTAAGTTCTAGGGAACCAATAAAGGTACACCTCCCTATTATTCCTTATATAGGCCAAAACGAGAATTCTCTATCTTTGAGGGGAATGATGTACTAAAATGAATTTATAAATGCAATCAGTATTTTGATATAAAAGAGTTTGTTGAGCATGATAAGCTCAAATTGGTCTCTTACTATCTGGATGGAATGGCTTTGTGTTGGCACCAAAATTTCATGAGAAGTCTAAGGGGACAGGTAGTGTCATGGCCCGAGTGTGTATAAGCTTTATGTTGTAGGTTTGGTGGGGAAAGTAGTCCATTAGAAGAACTCATTAAATTAAAATAGAAAAATCAATGACTTTGACATCCTCTAGAATCGATCAAAGATTTTTGAAAATAAATGTAATGGTATTTTTATTAGAGGATTAAAAGTCAAGGTTAAGAATCTGATCAAAATATTCGAACCAAAAACTCTTAAACAAGTTTACACTCTTGCCTGTTTACAGGACAACACCCTCACCTACCAATGCTATAACTCCAATCCTAATAAACAAATCTACCAACCAACTGCATACACTCATGAAAGTAAACCATACACTTCCTCCAACTACAACAAAAGCCTAGCAGGATCTTCCAACAACACCTCTAAACCATTTTTCAATGGGTTATTACCCACTCCCCCACCTTATAACACCAACCCAATCAGTAGAACCACTAGACCTATCAGAAACAAAGACTTAGACAAAAGAAGGGCTAAAGGTCTTTGTTTTTGGTGTGATGAAAAATTTATTCTTGGCCATTATTGCCAAAACAATAGGTTGTACTCCTTGTGTGTTGTTGAGGAGGATGAAGAGTGTAGTGAAGGGGAAAGGGTGATTAAAGTAGAACAAGTAACTCATAACCCACACCTGTCTTTTAATGCCTTAGAAGGGGTAGTAGGATTGAATACTCTACGAGTCACTAGCAGGGTGGAAAAACAACCTTTGTTTATTTTGGTAGATTCAGGCAGCACCTATAACTTCATTAGCAACCAAGCTGTAGAGAGGTTACATTATAGACTCACTAACATTAAGGCCTTGATTGTACAAGTTGCTGACATGGGACTCATGACTTGTTTTTCTGTGTGCAAAAACTTTCAATGATCAATAGAGGGGGTTTCCTTTGAGATTGATGTGTACATATTAGACCTCCAAAATTATGATATGATCTTGGGAATTCAGTGGCTGGCTAAACTAAAGACCATTATCTGCAATTATTTATATGGTAGGGCCAAGAAGTTTGTATCAAAGGGGACAAACCGGTAACACTAGAGACTATTTGATTAGAGCAACTTAATGGCCTATTATATAACACAAGATTGATAGCTGAAATTAGTCTACGCAGCCTATACAGTGTTGATGGTACAGGTAATGAAGAACAACCAATATCCACCAAGCTACAACCCTGTGCTCTTTAGAATACTGGTTAGGCAGCCTTGCAGGTGAACTACCAAGAGATTTTTGAAGAACCTAAGCACCTGCCACCTCCTCGCAGCTATAATCATAAGATAGCTTTAAAGAAAGGTACTAATCCAGTAAACCTTAGACCCTACAGACATTCAAGTTTACAAAAGGATATGGTGGAAAGGATAATTCAAGAAATGATGGATTCAGGAACTATTTAGCATAGTTATAACCCTTTTGCTTCTCCCATAATTCTAGTCAAGAAGAAGGATAGGTCCTAGCGGTTATGGATTGACTAAAGGGCACTGAACAAACTTACAATGAAGGATAAGTTTCCTATTCCCCTAATCGACGAGCTTTTGGAAGAATTGGTTGGGGCCACTATCTTTTCTAAGATAGACCTTAGATCGGGTTACCACCAAATCAGAATGTCCCTTGAGGATATTTACAAAACAGCATTCAAGTCACATAATAGGCACTACGAGTTCCTGGTCATGCCCTTTGGGTTGACTAATGCCCGAGTAACATTCCAAAGTATAATGAACAAGATCTTTCGGAGCTACTTGTGAAAGTTTATTCTTATATTCTTTGATGACATCCTCATCTACAACAACACCTTGTCAGACCATTTAGGCCACATGAAGATTGTGTTTGAGCTTTTGAAGATTAATGAACTGTATGCCAATGCCAGTAAATGTGTTTTTTTCAGCAACCAGATCGAGTATCTTGGTCATGTTATTTCATCAGCAGGTATGGTGACGGATCCTAAAAAAATCAAGGCCATCATAGACTGGCCTATTCCAAGCAACTTAGAGGATTTCTAGGGCTCATAGGGTATTAGAGGAGATTCGTCAAGGGCTACAACACCATATGCAAGCCTTTGACACAGCTATTACAAAAGGATGCCTATAGATGGAATGACACAACAACCACAACCTTTCATCAGCTTAAACATATCATGACTAACCCACCGATGTTAACATTACTAGACTTGTATAAATATTTTATTGTCGAGACAGATGCTAACAATAAGGGCATGCAAGCAGTTCTAATGCAGGAAGGCCATCTAATTACATTTATCAATAAACCATTTGGACTTAAATAACAAACTCTTTCCACTTATGAAAGAGAACTACTAGCGATTCTATTAGCTGTCACAAAATGACATCACTATTTATGGGGTAAGTATTTCACCATCCGCACTGACCATATTAGCTTAAAATATTTGTTAGAACAGAAGGTGACCTGTCCCTCCCAGTGTGTGTGGCTGACCGAACTCTTCGGCTTTTACTATGAGATTGAATTCAAGAAGGGAAAAGACAATATTGTTGTAGATGCACTTTCTAGGGTAACTTGTGTTGAGTTGAACACCTTAATAATTTCTACCATTGCCACCTCAATTATGGATTAAATCAAGGCAACATGGGAAGATGATCAAGTTGTCCAAACCATCATTCAGGAGCTAATCAGGGATCTCATTTCTCATCCCCACTACTCATGGGTTAATCATTTATTATGCAAAAAATGAAAGATAACAATCGGCCACAATTTAACTTTCCAGACTTGACTCATTGCTTTGTACCATGACTCAGCTGTAGGAGGCCATTATGTTGGGTTGGTTGCCATTAATGTGCAGTAACCATTAATGGACGACATCGTCCATTGACAATACAGTAGCCCTTCCCAATTGTCAAAGTTTGGTAGCCACCATTGTTGAAGATGAGCTGGAGTTGACAGCCACCATTGTTGATAAAAGAGCAAGAGAAGTTGCCATGGATGCCTATAAATAGAGGCATATGTGAGAGAGCAAAATAAGAGAGATGGTGAGAGCAAAGTGAAGAGAAGAAGAGAGGAAGGGCTGCCACCAGCAGCCCTGCTACCCTATGCAGCTGTTACCCTATGTAGCAATGAGAGATAGGAGTTGAGTGAATGTGATCCTCCTTCGTGTGTTGTATTTTTTCTCTATCTCTAATAATATTTATCTCTCCCGTGGATGTAGGCAATTTGCCAAACCACGTTAAATATTGTGTGTCAGTGTGCTTGGCCTCCAATGGGTAAATATCAAAACATTACCGGTCGAATTCCGCAATAATTGGTATCAGAACATTTGGTTTAAAGTGGTGTTTGATTTTTGCTCAAAAATAAAAGTTCTTAAAATGGTGTTTTAACCATATCATTGTGTAGAGAAGGCCGAGACGAAGCCACTGGTGAAAACGGCGTTGAAAATGGACGTCGGACATGCCCGCACGCTCCCCCACGTGTGGATGAAGTGGTAGTCCACGCGCGCAGACGCTCCCCACGCGTGCCACGCGTCTTCTTCACAGTATGCATGCTATAGAATGATGTCAACATGCATAGTATACATGTCAAATGATGATGTCAGCATGGTGTAGTTGTGATGCCAATATGCACAGTAGGCATGCCATGTAAGCGCCCAGTCAACTCTCATGTCATCATAGGGGCCCCACCCTGCCATGTCACTAGTCGCAAACTGAGAGTGAGTCGAGCTGAGCCACGAGCTGAGGGATAGGATCCAGTGTAGCTGATTCTACGTGCAACCGATTCTGAGATTGAATCTGAGCCATTTATCAAGCCAGGATTGTTTTGATCAAATCGTAGCTGTATGAAGTGCGATTTGGATGATTTTAGACTTGTTTCCAGCTAATTTGATCGTTTCAGATGCAATGGTATGGTCCGATCATTGAGATTGAGACCAGAAATGGTGGTGGTGAATTATGAAAAAGAGATTGCCCGATTAGGAGGCATCTGAAGGTCATCATGGTGGTCGGTGGAAATGAAGAAGTAGAAATCACGCATGTTTACCCAATTACATATGTTGAACTGTTATATGGGAAATTTTAATTACCTTAAGGAAAGAAAAAAAATTAGGACACTTTGAACACCTGATCATGTGGAAAATTTGAGGTGGAGAATGAAATTTGATGAAGACTAATCTTGATGAATCTAAGCACTGATAGTCTCGCCAGATGTTGAGAAATCAGGTATAAAACCAGGATACTCCAGATCACTTGTAAAGGAAAGTCGCGACAAAGCTAGTAAATGGTTGTATATACGGAAAGACAGTATGATGGATAGATATGGCCTAAGAAGTTCTGTCTAGGAGATTGGGTTTTAAGCGGGATCGATGTGACCCCTCCAATCTTTCCTAGGAACTTGCTTAGTGGAAGGAATATCCATACGGTACTATTTTCGTATATGTGATAGTTTGTTATGAAACTATTAAAGACTAGTAAGATGATGGCACAAGGGAACAGTTGGGTTCTGTATGTTCAAGGATCTGATGGAATGGTGATTTCTTCAAAGAAGTTAGATTCGGTGACTGTAATTTCTCGAAGGGAGAATTGATGAAGACCCTGATAATGGAAGAGAAACACAGCAAGGGGATAAAGATTAACACTCTATTTTGACTTGGATAGGTGTTGTGACAGGATGAGCTACTATCAAATATAAAAGCAAAGAATATAGAGAAATCTGGAGAACCAAAATTGCATAAGAGCACACAGAAATTGCGCAGGAGTACCCAGAGGATCCAACGAGGTACTGTAATGAGACAACAAGTGCAAGGAGAAGAAGAGTTCCCAGATGAAGCTTAGAGCAGAGACTGTGTGAAGGTTGTACAATAGGAAGTCTCTTGTGTTCTTAATGAAGACAACTGACGAAGACCTTTCCAATATATGTAAGGATAGAAAGAGAGTTGTTGTGTAGGCACCTAATTAAGGGGGTGCAAATGCCTGTGATGAAAAGCGACTTCCTATGATGAAAGACAAAGACAATAAAGAAAGTTGGTATAGGTGGAGCTGTCAAGTGAGATGATGAAAGATGCAGAAGCTTTAAACATAGAAATTGAGGTGGAGGATTGCGACGAGTATACCACAACTTTCTCTTTCTATGTAATTAGTGGCAATGATCTCCCATAGTGCATATGGTGGTAGAGACTTATGGAGCCACTTTGAAGCATCTCAACTAAAGAAGGATGCGACCGCCTATGAAAGGCAAAGACACCTTAGAGAAAGTGTGATGAGGGTCGTGATATGTGCCCCAATTCAGACCGTCTTATGACAACAGGTGAAGACACCTTAGAGAAGTTGTGAGGGCCGTGATAGAAGAGCTTTATTTCAGACCGCCGTATGATGACTAGCGGAGACACCTCAAGAGAAGGTATGAGGGTCGTAGAAGGAGCCTAGTTCAGAACGTCCTAGAGCCAATGTGATGGCTAGATATAAGTGGACAGATAGATAGCCAATAAAGTGGCTATGATGAGTATGAAGACAAAAGCCAGATTGTTTTTTCATTAATATTGCCCATAGGTTAAAAATCAATGAGCTAGATAACATTTGCTTGGATAATAAGTGGATAACTTGTGGAGCACTAAGACACTACTGCTAGGAATAAGCAAAGGACATGCGCAGGTTCCGGGAATAAGTTAACTATTATCAAGGTGGTGAACTTAGTAATGACATTGAAATACTCAGATAATAACTGTTGCATTCAGAAATAGAAATTTTCGTTTGAGGGGGTGTTGTAAGCCTTGATGTGAGGCTTGATAAATGATTCCAGATTGAGTATGGTTGATACGCTTGAAGGGGAATGTTGTTCTAGAGATAAGCGTTAACACTCTTCAGATGTGATGTGGCAGACCATCTGGTTGTAGTGATCCTTTTGTGTGAGAAAAGGTGTGCTTTGGTTACTCTGATGATCGAAAGGTTTGGCGAGTACCTATAAACTTGGTCAAAGATGCTCTCAGAATGGTAAGCTTGGAAGAGCTGCAAGATGTAAGCTTGTGTTGAAGAAGCAAGAGGACAGTTGCCCCACATAAATGACAAAGAGGGTGATTGTTGGGTTGGTTGCCATTAATATGCAGCAACTATTAATGGACGGCACCGTCCATTGACAATGCAGCAGCCCTTCTCAATTGTCAAAGTTTGGTAGTCACCATTATTGAAGATGAGCTGGAGTTGGCAGCTACCATTGTTGACAAAAGAGCAAGAGAAGTTGTCATGGATGCTTATAAATAGAAGCATATGTGAGAGAGCAAAATGAGAGAGATGATAAGAGTAAAGTGAAGAGAAGAAGAGAAGAAAGGCTGCCACTAGCAGCTCTGCTGCCCTATGCAGCTGCTACCCTATGTAGCAATGAGAGATGGGAGTTGAGTGAATGTGATCCTTCTTCGTGTGTTGTATTTTTTCTTTATCTCTAATAATATTTATTTCTCCCGTGGATGTAGGCAATTTGCCGAACCACGTTAAATATTGTGTATCAGTGTGTTTGGCCTCCAATAAACAAATATTAGTACATCACCAGTCGAATTCCGCAGCACATTCTAGAGCTACTATTACAGCCAAGAAGGTGGCTAATGGGGATTACTAGAGAGGCTAACAAAAGCATATCTGATAATATGTCAGGGACTGTCCTGTTTGTCAGTTGAATAAATAATATTACGGCCTATAAGTTACAACTACCCAACTCTACAACCATACATCTAGTATTCCATGTGTCTCTCCTAAAGAAGAAGGCGGGAAATATAGAGGTCCTCTCCACTCTGCATTCCCTACCAGTTGAACCCCCTCTCTAACCTCAAGCTATCTTGGAATGACGAATGGTCAAACCAAACCACCAAGTAGCCACTCAAATCCTTGTCCACTGGGCGGGTATTACACCTGTAGAAGCCACCTGGGAATTTGTTAACGGTTTGGTTCACCGATTTCCTCAATTTGACCTTAAGGCAAGCTCCATTTAAAGGAAGGGTAATTGTTACACATAGAGATGGGATAAATAACCCAAGGGAGGGAAATTTAATTTTCTGTTAAGTCAAACGGTGCGTTTTAAACATTTTAGTTATAGTTAATGTTATGCGTTTTTATACTCAATTGTAAAAGCTTCGTGCTGAAGAGCACAAGCTCTAGAATCGTAAGAAGGAAGAAACTGTTATATATAGTGCATTTCTGTTGCTAAGCAGGGGCATGAAATTATAATGATATAACAAATTCCTTAAGTTTCGGAACACACCCTCTATCTCACCCTTACTCCCTCTTCTGTATTCTTTGGCCAACAATCTGTGCACCTTCCTTCCCTTATCCCCCACTGCTATCATCTTTTTAGCCCTCATCGCATCTAGTAGTGATATTATTATCAAGTGGTCGTATTCTTAACTGGTTGCTCCAAAGACTTACTAATTGCTTGCTGATTCTTCTGTGTTTAGTTTGTTTAAATTTATACTATGAGTGTGTTTAACTGCTTGAAATTCTATTCAGCATTCCTGTTTAAACAAGCCAAAGAGTTGGGACTTGATGAAACTGAAGAAGGCCAAAGAGAACAGGAAAGGCAATCGATGATGAAGATGATGATGTCTTGGCTGCCATTACTATGTAGAGCAAGCAATGGCACTGATGCACCAGCCCTCAGCGTGAGAGAAAGGGCTGAACTAGAGAGAACATTGGAAGAGATGATAGAGGTGCTGGAACATGAAGAAGAGCAGGAGCAGGTCTTGTCTTTGTGGCTGTACCACTTCACTTATAGCCCATCTTCTGACTGGCCTAACCTCCATGCCTATTAGAGCAACTCCAACGGACGAGCTATACGGAAAGCTAAAACTGTTTTGCCTATTTATTTGTTTCTGTTCATGTTCCAACGGGTAAGCTAAACAAATAGTCATTTTGGCTATTTGTTTTGTTAACAGCCATTTCTACATTTAACTGTAGAAATGGCTAAAACAATAGCCGTTGGCCAATAATTTTTTTTTTAAAATATAAAATAAATCTTCTATAAATACATGAAGAAAAAATTTGTAGTTTTAAATTTTTGTATTGTGCCTCATCCTTCTCTCAAATTTAAAAAAAAAACAAGAATCAATTATTCTCCGATTAATTATTAACATCGGTTGTGTTAATTAGCTGAAATTAAAAGGTATGCTTGTTTAAAAGTTTTTTTATTTTTTTATATCTCTTTATTTTTTAGACCTTTTGTTGTTAATTTAATATTTGTGATGAGTTTTATTTCTTTATTCTTTGATGTTTTTAATATGGATTAAGAAAGACAATTTATATTTATGTTGTTATCTTTGATAAAATTGAGAGGAATTAATAATGGTAGTTGATATTGATAAAAAGATTGAGTTACATATTTAAAATTTATTTTTTATTGTATGTCTTAATTTGAGGTCAATTATATTTTGTCCTTTTGAAAATGCAATTAAACTAGTATATCGATTCTATTTTAGTTCCAAAAAATGATCAAATTATTATATTAAAACAAGTAGGAGGCAATGCTTATTATTAATTCACATGTATGAAAACTACAAAATTATTAGACATTGAATGCGAGCTTCTTTTATACTCTCTTGTAAAGTTTTAACTTGAGTTTTTTTTTAATGTAGATGAATTCAAATTTTCCAAGCTCTTTTACCAACTTTCTTATGAGTGAGTCAGAAGATATTCTCTCTCAACCAAGTGATTCTAATCAATTAATTGATGACTTAACATGCTCGAATTTAAATGTTCATTCGGCAAAAAAATCACAAAGAAGTAAAAATTTCTCACCAGAGGAGGATTGTTTACTTGTCTCTGCATGGCTAAATACAAGCAAGGATCCAATTACAGGAATTGAACAACAAACAAAACAGTTCTGGGCTCGTGTACATGCTTGCTTTGTAGATAATGGAGGAAACTTGAATAATCGTTCACAAATAAGCATCTCAAGTAGATGGCAAGAAATAAATAGAGAAGTCGGTAAATTCGTTGGATTTGTTACTCAAATTGAAAATCGTCAGCAAAGTGGAATGACTGAAGAATCAAGGGTAAGTTTATATTCATTTTTATGTTAAATTGTTTAACATATATTTTAATATTATTTTATTTATTTATTTTTTTACCAGATTAATGATGCTCGACAAATGTATGCTTCTTGCGTTGGCAAACGATTTCAACTAGAACATTGCTGGGTTATTTTAAGAAAAGAACCCAAATGGCAATTTGAGCGTGTAAGTCAACATCAAAGGTCAAATAAGAAACAAAAAGGTCATGTCAATGCAAGTCCAGCTTCATCAACTCCATCTACCCCTGATGCTGTGAGTTTAGGAGAAGATAGTGAACCGTTGATTTATCAAGATAGACTAATCGGTCAGAAGGCTGCAAAGGAACGACTTAAACGTAGACAAGGAAAAGATAAAGTTGGGGATGTAACTGTAACGAATCTCTTACAACAATTCAGGGATACTCTAGTTGAAATTGAGGATCAGAAGAAACAAGACAGGAAAATTATGTTAGAGCAACAAGCCATGATGATTCAACAAAGTCAAGAGAAACAAGAATTGGACAGGATTGAGAAAGAAGAACAAATTATGAAAATGGATATTTCTAATTTGGATCCAATTTCTGTAGCGTATTTTCAAAATAGAAAGTTAGAAATTATGCAAAAGAGGGGTTTTGATTTTTAATTAACTTTGATTGATTTATTGTAATGTAATGTATTTTTAATTAAATATGTAGAAAATTCTTGGTTATTTTAAATACATTGTTATGAAATTGATATCAATTCATAATACTTTTTTAAAGTTCCTCTAACACTTAACAATAACAAGTAGGATTAATTAACTTAAAAGATAACAAACATAATGAAAAAAAAAACATAAAAAAACCTGAAAATTATGATAACATAAGAAGTTAAAATCTAAAGATTCTACTCGTTGCCATATTGTTCCCACAAATGTTCAATCAAATCTTCTTGTAGTTGAGAGCTAGTAGCTCTATCCCTAATTCGATTATGAGTTTGAAGAAAATCATGTAATTCTGGTATTTCACAATGTGACACTGATATAAAGGAATTGACTTCATGTTCATGGTCAAATCCAAGGTTCATTGCTCCTTCATCCTCAATAATCATATTATGCATTATTATGCAAGCTTTCATAATATATGCAAGCGTTTCTTCATCCCAGTATCGAACAGGTCCACATACAATTGCAAAACGAGATTGGAGCACCCCAAATGCCCGCTCCACATCTTTTCTTGCAGACTCTTGCTTGCTTGCAAAATATTTTCTCTTTGCTCCTAATGGTTTTGGGATTGTCTTAACAAAGGTTGACCAATTAGGATAAATCCCATCTGCTAAATAGTATCTCATTGTATATTCATGCCCATTAATTGTATAATTGATAGGAGCAGTACGACCTTCAGCAAGTGCAGCAAAGATAGGTGACCGATCAAGAACATTAATATCATTTAATAATCCAGGCATTCCAAAAAAGGCATGCCATATCCAAAGATCTTGTGAAGCCACTGCCTCTAGAATTATAGTTGGTTCACGACAATGACCAGTATACATCCCATGCCATGCAATTGGGCATTTCTCCCATTTCCAATGCATACAGTCAATGCTCCCTAACATCCCTGGAAACCCACGCTGCTCTCCAATTGATAATAATCGACAAATATCAGCCTCGTTTGGTGCCCTTAGATACCAATCACCAAAAACTTCTACGATTGCTTTGACGAAAGCTCTAAGACTTTCTATTGCAGTGGTTTCTCCAATTCGAAGATATTCATCAGTAAGATCTGCAGGAATACCATATGCAAGTATTCTGTGAGCTGCAGTTATCTTTTGAAGGCAAGATAAACCAAGAACACCAAGAGCATCTGTCCTTTGTTTGAAATATGAATTATGAGCTTCCACTGCATTTGCGATCCGAAGAAAAAGACGACGACTCATCCTAAATCTTCTTCGAAATTGACTTTCAGTGAATTTAGGATTTTCTGCAAAATAATCATTATATAACCTTAACTCACCTTCCTTTCTATTACAATTGACAATATTGTGACCAGGAATAGAGCCACGATACCTTGTTCTCCGTCCTTGATTATTCGATTCTTCTTCAGCAACTACAGCAGTAGCAACTTGAAAAGCCAACACAGGAGTGTCATCATCAAAATCAAAAGTATCATAAAAATTAAAATTAGAATGATTCATGATGAATTTTAATGAAATATAACAAAGATTGGAGAGAAGAAAATGATGAGAAAAAATGTTAAGATATATGAGAATATTTATAGATGGACTATTTTTTCAAATTGTAAAATCTTAGAATGTTGGCGGTAAGTTTTTTAAAATTTGAAATTTTAAAATTTAAAATATTGGCGGTTATTTTTTCAAAATTTAAAATTTCAAAATTTAAAATATTGACGGTTATTTTTTCAAAATTTAAAATTTCAAAATTTAATGTTGGCGGTTATGTTGGCGCTGATTTTGAATATTGATATAAATAAATTTTAAATTTAATTTTAAATTATATTTTTTAACTTTTATATTACTCCATTAATTTTATATTACTTTTATAAATTATTCATATTAATTATGTAATTAATAACATCATAATTATATTATATATAAAATATTTAAATTAGTTATATAATTATATTAAAATTAATTTAACATGAAATATATTAAAATATAAATGGCTTTTCTATATAGCTTTTTACCATTGGAATGTATATAATTTAAAAATATATATTTATATTATTTAAAAAGCGATTTTTTTATTTGGCTCTTCAATATAAGATTTTTTTATTAGAGATGCTCTTAGAAAGATATTAATTTTTTATTTTTATAAATATTAATAGACTATATTAAAATAATTGTGTATCAAATATATTAAAATATAATTGGCTCTTCTAAATAGCTTTTATTATTGGAATACATGTCAATAAAAAAGCTATATCTATACTATTCATAAAACCATATTATTAATATAGCTATTCTAAAAAGCATCTCCCGTCGGAGATGCTCTTATGCTAGATGATGCACCGCTTCTCGTAAGCTCTTAATTCTTAAATGAAATCGGTAAGTAGCTAGGTTAATTATGTTTTAGATTTTCATTAGTGTAATAAAATAAACATTGTACATGCTTCAAGCTTGTAGTATTAGAAAATTTATATTTTAATTCATCAAATTCTTTATTTAACTATCTTTCTTTCTATTGTTAATTAATATTATTCAGAATCAAAGCTAAATATGTAAAGCTAGAACAGCCTCCACCATCTAAAATTTCACAACCCTCGTTGAGCCTTTTAGCCGTTAAACAGCCGTTAGCAAAATTTGGACATTTAGGACTAGTCAATTTGTTCGTCCACACTAGTGATCTGAAGAAGCATATGATCAAAATAATGATAATAATCGAATTAATATTTTTTTATAAAAACATGCATTTTAAAACTAATTTAAACATTAGTCAAAACAAACTCTTTTGTGAGAGATTTAAAAATACACTCCCGCATCTGTTTGATATATTAGAAATAATATTTTTTTTTTTTGGTAAATGCTAATTTTAATATTTGAATTCAAGAAATCGAACAAGAAAATAAACTTTCTCGATTGTCAGATTTTTTTTATGAATCATATAAATAACAAAGAAAATACATGCATCAATATAGTATACAATAATTTGAGATGGCTCGGCTACATCTCTTCTATTTTCTGGGCTATTACCAGGTAGTATCCTCTTTTCCTTTCCATGGAGGATTCTTTGCGCATGAAAGGGATGTTTGTGGCTAAAACCGATGCGTACGTCTATTATTTGCATGACTTTCTGAGTCCCAAAGGATCCTTCTTGTGCATTCCATTATTTTATGCAAAGAGAAACGTAGTCTGTAGTCACGGTTTGAAAGGCACTCTTCCACTTTGCATGGTCGTCGCTGGAAATTAATATTTTAATTTATTCTGAACATTTACTTTCATAGACATCAAAGACATCAAATTTATGGTTCAAATGATTCGACCACAAATTCAAGTCGTGTAATTTACAGAGAGATACAGGGAATGCTCTCTAAGGTCTAATGATTTACAGAGATACAGTTTCCAACAAGAAAATGAAGCCTACGTACAATTGAAGCTGGCCAGCAATAACCGGTCTGGAGCCATGAATCTACCATCCTTGGGATTCTTTACCCTTAAATCACGAAACATATGCAATTTAGAGTTCGAAAAATAAAGAAGAATAAATAAATTTAGAATGATTAAATCAATTTTAATTACTCATAGCTATTAGTGCATTTTTAATGACTTTATTAATGACACATAGAATATTAGTTTAAATTAATTAATATTAAAAATGTTATATAATTATCAATAATTCAATCATTATAGGTAGATCAGAAAATTTAGATGAGCAATAGAAAATGAAATTTTTGGTAGATATACATAGTTCTGAATGTAAATAATGCAAAAAAATAAAAATAAAAATAAAAAGACAACTAAACTAAAACAATTAATCATATGTTTCTTGTACTATATATATTTTCTCAATTTTCATTACATTATTTACATGATAGTTTAAAAATACACCATATTGGAGTAAATTCGATAAAATACTTTTCAAGCACGTGGAAATTGATTTTATGGTTAATTTGAAAAATCTTTTTCTATATAACGATTGCCACATCATCTAATAAAAAAATATTATAAAAATTTAAATATTCCTAGTATTATCTTTTTTTTTTAACCCCACACATCAGATATGAATGTTATTAAAATTAAATTAAAAAAATAAAAATTTTGATTCAATTGTTCATCAAGAAACAATTTAACAATTCATTGTTCTTTAAAACAATGTTACATAAGTCAAACAAAAAAATTAAAAATATTTTTTTTTGTAAAATTAGGATAATAAATATAAAAATTTAGCAAAAAAATATTATTTTAAAAAAATCTGGTAAAATAATACAGTTTAATTATATCATATTTTATAAGTAATTTATATAATTTTTTAATATTTTTTTAAATAAAAACTTTTTAAATTTAAAACTTGTATTGACTTACACTATCTTATATTTTATTTTAATTTTTTAATTAGATTAATAATTATAAGATTTAAATTTAAAGTTATTTAATTAATAAAAATATAATATTTTTTAAATAATTAATTTAATTTAATTTAATTTAATTTATTAAATAAAATTTTAAAATATAATTTATATATTTCTCTATATAATTTATCAATGAGAGAGAAGGCTGGGTTTCTCACAGATGGGTTGTAGGTTAGTAGGTTTCTAGTCGTTGGGATCCTCTTTCTTGGCGAAAAAAAAAAAATATGGAAGCTTGAGGTTTTTTCGGGGCTGTCATCATTGTTTCATGGCATAAAGTGTCTGACAAGCAGAGAGAAGTGTGCGCATGGTCGGCAAGAAAAGAGGGATTTGGTCCTTAATTTGTTCATGTGGGAGAAATTGAGCATAGTTTTTACATCCGATTTTCTGCCCGAGCTCTGGATTTTAATTGGGTTATTGAATTATTCAGATTAATTATTTTATTTTAAAAAAATTAAAATAATATTATTTTAATAAAATAAAAAACCTATAAATTACAACTAAATTTTTAATTGAATCTTGTCGAGTCAGCTAGATCATATCTTTTATTTTTTTTCAATTTTACTTGATTTTAATTTTAAATTAGTTAAGTTTTAATTGACCACTAAACCAGATTGAATTTCAAAATTATGAGTGTGAGAACAGGTAAGAGAGAATTGATTCCTGAGAATTTATTTTTTATCATTTTATTTTATCTCTTCTTTTCATTCAAGTCCGTCAAACTCCTCTTCCTTCACACTTAAGCCACTATTCTTTAAATTCTCCACTACATCCTGCAAATGTTTAATGGAAAATGCAACAATTTTAAAACACATTATGCATATATACACAGTTTGATGGTGTGGAACGCTTTAATTTCAAATTTGTGCCGGCCAAGTATACTTGTTAGGTGGTTTAATATTGACTCGTTAAGCCGACACGAGTTTATTAACATTGCCAACTTGTGACAACGTTCAAATTACATATTACTCTTATCTCTATTTTCATTAAATTAGCCTTTAATAAAGTTTTAGAATCTAATAAAACTTCAAAATACACAGAATAAATAGAGATGAATTGCTTTTTTGAGATTTGAATGGTGTTTATTAAGTGATTTTGGATGAACAAGTTAGAAAATGGTTTGTCGAAATCTAGGCTGGTATATGAAGCGATAATATGACATCTATCAATTAATAATTTTTTTTAAAAAAATAGGTGATTTTCTTTAAAAAAAAAAAAGTTGGAATCGTTGTCCTTCCATTTTGAAAAAATAAATGCTAGCCTCGTGTTAAACAACTTGAACCAGGTACCTGGGCTCTATTTGTAATTAAGTTTTGTTTTTACCTCGATTTAAACATAAATTCTTTAGAATTAAATTATTAAAGAAATATTTAGTATATCATTTTGTTATATAACATTTTATTTTACTCTATTTTTAATAAGATTGTAGTATTTTTTATATAGTATTAGTGAGCACTCTCATTATGTAATTTGTTATGGAAACAATTCTAGAATCTCAAACTAATTAGTGAATATAAAAATATAAAAGAATTCGCATATTATAAAAGCATATAAAAAATTTATGTTATTTGACAATTCATATATAATCTCCATATAAGACGATCATAAAAATTTACTATAAAAAAATAAAAGATTATAATGTATTACACTATGTTGATCTTTCACTTAAAATTCAGAAGTAATTTAAAATTTATTTTTTCTTTCTTCTTTCTTCTTTCTAACTATCTAAAGTACAAAGAATAAAGACATTTATAAATAAAACTTAACCCTAATATATGATAATTTTAGGCATTTAATATGTGAACTAAGTATATAGATGTTTATTTTTTTATTTGGACTCATAATTTAAGATAAACCCAACACAATTGTTTATTTATTTATATTTTTTGGAAATTCTATTTGTTTTTTTATACATATATCAATTTTTCTTATCATATATTTAAATAAATAATGGATCATAATAATTTTGATATTTTTTTTCCATTAAAATATTTGTTTCTTAGACAACAATTACCATAATCATAAAAGCAAGCTTTAATAAATAAAAAATTCCCTTCAATTTAAATTTAAAGTCCTTAAAAGTTAATTATTAAAAAACTTATTATATTATTTTATTATATATAACATTCATTTTTACTCTATTTTTTATATTGTGGCATTTTTTATATGATATGAAAGGGTATAGCGTGATGGCAAAAGGCTTAAAATCTACACAACAGGTCTCAAGTTCGAGTCAGGACGTGCACATCTTGTAAGAATTTAGGATAGCCGGGGTTTTATTTGTTTATTTGAGCCCCAAAAATACGCTTCCTAGAAGGTGAGGTTTTCTCGAATAAAAAAAAAATATAATGAGAGTGCTCTTTTATGCAACTCTTCATTTTAATAAAAAATCATCGAATTTTATTTGTTATATTTCTTACTCCTGTTTATTTCTCTAATATATGATTAAATATATTATGGATTAAAGTAAGTCCTCTCACTAATATACAAGTATAGTTATTAAACTCGCACCGGCCTAGCAGATTAACTCGGGACCTAGTTGACTCGATGGTTAGACCGGTTTGAGTTTGTTAAAAGACCAATCGATGCAATAACCCAGCAAAACCCAATTGGCTTGGGCGAATCTAGACAAGACCCTTATTATTTTTTTTTTAAATGTGGTTTTTCTCCTATACCTCTCTTTTTTTAGTTTTTTTTAGTCGGTTATTACCACTTTTTGAAAATCACTATATAAATATTAGAAAAATATTTTATTTTTTTAATATAAGATTTGAAACCTTTTACTATATATATTCTATGTTCTCAAGAAAAAAAGTTATTTTTTTAATGTGGAATTTAAAACTCTTTAGTACATATACTCTATGTTAAAAAAAAAAGTTATTTTTTGAATATAGGATTTGAAGTCCTTTTGTATATGTGCTTTATATTAAAAAAAAAATTATGTTTTTTCAATATGAGATTTAAAACTCTTTAGTATATATACTCCATATTAAAAAAAAAACAGTTATTTTTTCAATGTATGATGTCAAATCATTTTGTATAGATATTTTATGTTCATAAAAATCAATGTGAAATAAAAAAATTTTTAATTTAAATACTTCAACTTAAAAGGATATCTTAGTATCTTTTCAATGTGGGATTTGAAACCCTTTAATATATATACTTTATATTCTCAAGAGAAAAGTTATTTTTTCAACATGGAATTTGAAACTCTTTAATATATATACATTATGTTTCTAAGAAAAAAGTTATTTTTTCAATGTAGGATTTCAAGCCTTTTTGTATATACAATCTATGTTCACAAGAAAAAATTTATATTTTTTCAGTGTGGGATAAAAAAAAATTGGTTTAAATACTTTAACTTAAAAGGATAATATTGTATCTTTTTAATGTGGAATAACAGACTTTTTAAAATATTCTTTTAAACTTCACCATTTACAACATGTATAGTCTATATTCACATGGATTTTTTTTTTTCATATGAAATATTAAAAATTTAAATATATTTTTAAAGTTTTTTGGGTTGATCCGAGCTGACTTGTGAAATCATGGACTCGACCTTTTAACTGGGCCAACTCTCAAATCAGGTTTGATAATTATATGTATAAGTATTGTCTTGTTATTACACATATTTTTTTTAATACATTGGTGTCCAGATTATAATTTCCCAAAACTTTTTATATTAAAAATAACATTGTTTCATTAAACACATTTAGAATCTTCTTAACACGTAATATAATATATTATCTTTATATTTTTTAAAACATGTTAATGATTACTCAAATATTGGTACGTACTCTATACCAGGTTAATAACAATTTTTTAAAAAATTTAAAAAATACAAAAAATATAAAGAATATACTAAATGCTTTGGGTCTAAAGGCAACTCAACTTGATTGCCAAGAGAACCTAACATTATTAGAACATATTGCTGCACGGCTTAATACTATTGGTCTTGCTGGGCAGCTGGACCCTAATCTATTAAGAGAAAAGAAGATCAACCAACCCAACCTCAAATAAAAATAATTATCATCACCCAACTTTTATATAATATAAAAAAATCTTATTAATTTATTTTTTCTATATCGTATGGAAAAAAATTACATAAGAGAAAAGAAAAAAAATCTAAAAATAAATAAAATAACATATATATGGGTCTAGCTATCAAGGCAAACCTAGTACTTGTTTAAAGTGATTTGGATCTGGACAATACTTCTTAGCAGCATTTTTTTATTAAAAAATAATAAAGACAACACTTTTATAATGTTATAGTATTGTCCATAGTACAAATATTTTTTTATCTATAACATGGTTCAGAGTACAATAAATTTATGATTACAGTTAATGAGATAGAAAAATATACAATCCATTACAGCCATCATTAAAAACCAGTATCTTTTTTTAATTAATTTGTGGCAAAAATTAACCCAATTTTTCTTTTATTCCATTTGCATAGTCTTTTCATTTTTTGTGGAAACATTTGTAGCCGTTAATATATAAATACCGATTGTTTAATATTCCAAGTCGGTTATTTAATAATAAAAAAAATGACGAAGAATTGCAAGCATATGATGGTATAAATGCTATGAAACACCACCTCTTTGGTTTTACCAATTTGCATCTCTTGTGCGGCATGCGCAATCCATTGCCCTGTGCGAGTAAAAGATTATCGATCACTATAAGGTTCATGCAAAAACGGCCTCAGAATAATAGCAGAAGGACACAACCCTAATTATTATGCGAATAGGCCTCAAAACAAATTAAACTTCTACCCTATAAACAAATTCCATAACATTTGTAAATAAAGGCATCTAATGGAAGTGTGATGAATTGAACAGCAACCAATGATATTAAGTTTTGTTGGGTAACGAGGTCCAACACTGACCAAATTCTACTAGAAGAAACGAAATTCAATCATGCTAACAAAAACAAATTATCGTCACTTGGTTTTTATCCAATATAAAAAAAATTCATTAATTTATTTTCTCTATGCTATATAAAAAAATAAAAATATATATAATTAAAAACATTTAATAGCTTTGGATTTAGCTTTAAACTAGACTCAATAACTTCTAATATAAAAAACAAAAAAACAATATCCTCAGCAATTCATTTTGATAAATAAATGGTAAAGATAATGTATTCATTGCACTATAGTATCATATATAGTACATATATTTTATATTTACAGTATGATGGTACAATAAATTTATATCCATAATAAATTCATAACGCTTCCTCCAGACTTTTAAAATATAGTAAAATAATATATTTATTTTATTATAAAACATAAAAAAAATCCTCCAGTGAAGCGTGAGCACGACGCCAGCAATACCTCATCCAACCATACTAATGGATCTACCGAGGGGACCGATATACGGTGAAAAGATTCCCTGTTAAAAACAAGGAATTGTCCACGATTTCTAGCTCTATCAGTACCTTTACGTCCCTTTCTCCTAATTAAATAATTGGTAAGAGCCCCTCCATTGGACGAATTGGAAAAAAAATCAATGAAACAGACACATACGAGCAATACTATAATGGCCAATTTCCCGACCAAGGAAATACATCCATTTAATTAGACCTTTACATGTATTCCGTGACAATTCAAAAGCAATTACATTTTTTTTTATGATAAACATATCTTCTTATAAGTTTGTGTCTCAACCAACATTAATCTTCTTGAAAGATCTTGAGATCTTGTCAATTCATAAAAAATTAATAAATTTTCTAAAATATTACATTAAAGATTTAAAACGAAAAAATATTACATATTAACTACTTAGCTAACCTCAGCAGATGTACCTACTCATTTTGTTTTCTGTCAGTGTGATACAAACATTAAGTAAACAAAGAATACATATTTTTTTATGAGTAAAAGAGGACACAAATATGAGATTCAAATTTAAAAGTTTATTCTTTCTAAATAATAATAATAAAGTATTTTTTTTAAAAGGTTTACAAAGCCTTAATTAGCTAGAAATTCTATCTCAACTAGAAAAAAAAATAAAAATAAAAAAATATAAAGGAAAGAAGCATGAAATCCAAAAATAGCATAAAATCCAAAAATAACAAGAAAAATCATAAAAATTTTCAAAACTGGGAAAGTCGATGAGATTTTTTATATCTAAAAATTCAATGATTCAAGTAGTGACACAATGACTATTTTAAAGAAAATAACCTTCAAAAACTCTTGTAAAAATCTGAATGCAATTCAATAATAAAATTAAAAGTTATAGTCCTTTTAAGTTGTTTTTCTAGTCTATTATGATTAGATCTTACATTCGACCTAAACATGTTTCACCGATATATAAATATATTTGTTAGGCCATTCATGTAATCTATCTAAAGTAGATCTTTAACTTGTTATAATACTTAATTGCTCAAAATCATCTGATATCGCATGTATGGTTACATCACAAAGTCTTCATTCTTATCATTCACCATACCTGTTGAGAGAGAGAGATGGCTGACAACCTTATGCAATGTGTGCACCTTTTACAAATCAAGGCCATATAAATCCAATGCTCGAACTAGCAAAATCCTCATCTTTAATGGCTTTCACATCACCTTATTAATACTGAATATAACCACAAATGCTTACTCGTGTCTAGAGGCACCAGCTCTTTTGATAGCTTGCCAGATTTTCAATTCAAAATTGTCTATAATGGTTTTCCACCATCAGATGTTGATTTTACTCAAGACAACATGACTCTTTATTAGCCCACCTCCACGACTTGCTTAGCCCCGTTTCGTGATCTTATTGCCAAACTCAACACTTCCAGTGTTATATCCCAGGTAATATGTGTTGAGATGTTATCTCATTTAACTAGGGATTATATAGGTGTAAGATTCTATATATGTTCCTTGAATTAGGAAAATTGATTCCTGTAATTAGTTTCCAGATTTTCTTATATATTTAGTTTTCTATTTTGATAAAGGTTTGTATCCTATAAATTATATCATTCCTATTCACTCAATACAACGAAAATACAATTTTGAAAACAAACATGGTATCAAAGTGTGGTTTGAAAAATCTCTGCCTCTGTAATTTTTTTTCTTAAACCTCTGCCATTGATACAGGAACCTTTGCCTTACATAATTATTATTATTATTATTATTATTATTATAATTCTTTTCTTTCTTCCAATTATTATTCTTTTCTCCCTTCTAGTGAATAAAGATGAGTGAAAAAAATATTGAATCTTTTAAGATGAAATTAGTTCCTGTTATTATTCAATCTGAGGGTGTTTTTAATATAGGAATCATTCTCACTAAATCAAACTATGATATTTGATCCTAATTGATGAAGATGCATATTGCTGAAAGGGAGAAACTCTCCTATATTCATGGCAAGACGAAGCCACCTACAAAGATAGAATATGGATATGAAAAGTGGTATGCTGAAAATAAAAAAGTGAAGAGGTGGTTATTGATGTTCATAACTCCAGAAATTATAAAGTGTTACCTACGCTTACCAACTGCCTATAAAATCTAGAGTGCTCTATCAAAGGCCTTTTATGATGGAAGTGATGAGTTGCAAGTTTTTGCCTTAAACCAAAAGGCCTTCACCGCTAAACAAAGTAGCAAATCTCTATCTGAATATTACAAGAACTAACTGAGGTTTTCCAAGAATTTGACCATCGTGATAAAGTACTCACCATAGATCCTAAAGACATTGTTGCATACCGAAAATCCATTGAGCGACTTAGGGTACACATCTTTCTTGCTGGATTGAATGGTAAATTTGAACAAGTTCATAGGAAAAAACTATATAAGGAACTAGTTCCTGTTATTTTTTGGTCCGATGAGAGGTAGTTCATCATGCAACTTTGAAAGGAGAATCTAGAAATCCAGAAGCTTTCGCCATGGTTGCTAGACACCAATTAATCAAAACTAGTAGAACCATCCTAAGACCATCAATGACATTGATAAATTCATCCAATGGAATCAGACTTGTTATACAAAAATCAGTGTTTTGAACTTGTAGGGGATCCTGAATGGTGGGATCATAGTCATGATACACAGAAGAAGAATTAAAAAAGAACCTCCATGGCAGCAATTGCAAAAACAAAAACTGAGGATGATGTTGTTAAAAAGGCCTCTACACTGGTTTTAACTGTAAATAATTGTAGTAAGATTTTAAATATTTCTACACTTGTTTTCAATAGTTCATGGATAATTGATTCTGACGCTACAAATCATATGATATTTAATTCTAGATAGATCTCAACTCTAAATTCATCCTTACAAAAATTTATTTCTATTACCAATGGTGTTTCAACCCTAATTATCAGGGAAGGATCTGTGACTCTCACTTTGACTTTGAATTTAGACTCTGTTTTAGTTGTTCCATCATTAGTCTACAACATGTTGTCAGTTTCTTAAATAACAAAAACTTTATCTTGTATTGTAATTTTTTGGCCTGAATTTTATGTGTTTGAGGACATTCGAACAAAACAAATGATTGGGTATGGTATTATGCAAGAGAAACTGTATTACTTGGACCTGGTGCCAACAAGTTTAAGCAAGTTACGAAAAGCCTTAACAGTGGATGGCTCTGAGGGGGAGAAAAAGAAATATGAAATCTGGTTATGACATCGATGTCTAGGGCATGCTTCCTTTGGGTATTTAAAGAAATTATTCCCTAGTTTATTTATAAAATTTGATATTTCTATTTTCCATTGTGATGTTTGTGAACTAGCAAAAAGTCATTTTGCTTCTTTTCAGTTATGTTTGAATAAAAATCCACTCTCTTTTATAGTTATACATTCTGATGTCTAGGGTGCATCCAAAGTTACTACTTTGAGTGGATCATGTTGGTTTGTTACTTTTACTGATGACTGTACCAAAATGACCTTGTTATACTTAATGACATCCAAAGGTGAAGTGAATTTGTTCTTTCAGAAGTTTTATAAACTGATTGAAACTCAATACAATGCACAGATTCAGGTTCTCCCCAGTGACAATAGATGAGAATATCAAAGTTCTGAACTTCAACATTATTTAAAAATTTATAGAATTATTAATCAAACTACTTGTTGCAATACACCCCAACAAAACATGTTTGCAGAGTGAAAAAATCAACACTTGTTAAAGGTTGTTCAAGCTTCACTAATAGAAGCTCATATGCCTTTATCCTATTGGGGAGAAACACTTAACTCTACAGCATATTTAATCAATCAGGTGCCCTCGAGCCCTATTAACTTTTAAACACCATTCCAAGCTCTTAGTGATGTCTTTGTAGCCCTAATAGTCTCGAATTTACCTCCTCATATCTTTAAGTGTGTACCATTTGTGCATCTTCACAAATATCAACGCAACAAGTTGACTCCTCAAGCGTTAAGATGTGTTTTTCTCGGATATGTTATTCATCAAAAGTGATATAAATGCTATCATCCTCCAACTCGAAGAATGTTTATCATAATGGGTTTTGTTTTCCATGAGGACTTAATGTATTTTTTCCCTTAGCCTGAACTTCAAAGGGAGAACCAAAAAGAAATTCAGACTCTAGATTATGATGTTCTAAACTATAATCACAATTCTGAGGAAAGCAAATCCCCTGAATCTAGTAACCTAGAAGTAGGCAACTTGGATCAAAGTGGTATAACCTTGGATTCAAGTGGTGACGTCTTACAAGCTAGACCAGTCAATCATGAAGTAGGTGAATTGGCTTTAAGTGGTATATCTTTAAATACAAGTGGCAATGAAAGTCTAAAAGTTGAAGATGTTACTCCTTCATCTGAGTCAAACCCTTGCATAATACCAAACCAATCTTTTGTTTTAGATGTTCCTAATGTAGTTTCAGAACCATTTCTAAAACAGTTACAACAATGTCACACCAGAGGTATTCTTACAGCATTTATTAAGTACAAAACTGATGGCACAATTAAACATTTCAAAGCAAGATTGGTGGTAAAAGGTTACATCCAAACCTATGGGATCGATTACATTGAGACATTTGCACCTGTAGCTAAATCAATACAGTTTGAGTCTTGTTATCTTTAGCTACGAACTTGGATTGGCCATTACAATAATTTAAGGTAAAGAATGTCTTTTTAAATGGAAAATTGTTCAAAGAAGTTTATATGGATCTTCCACCGGGAAGCATGATACCAACAAGGCAGAGTTAAAAGGCCTGGAGATTAAAGAAATCATTGTATGGGTTAAAATAATCTATGAGAGCATGGTTTGGAAGGTTCACAAAGTCTTTAATAGCTTTTGGCTATTGTCAGAGCAATTCAAATCACACTTTATTCTTGAAGAAACAATAGGGTAAGATTGTTGCACTCATTATATATGTGGATGATATGGTGGTTACAAGAAATGATTATAAAAAAAGGAAGGCTCTATAAAATTATTTGTCCAAAGAATTTGAAATGAAAGATTTAGGTGATTTGAAATATTTTCTTAGGATAAAAGTGTATCAATCTAATAAAAGGATCTTTTTGTTTTAAAAAAAATATGCCTTAGATTTATTACAAGAGACTGGTATGCTAGCATGTCAGCCAGCTGAAACACCAGTTGAAGAAGGTCTGAAGTTATGTGTTGAGTCCAACCAGGTACTAACTGATAAAGGATGATACCAAAGACTTGTAGGTAGATTGATATACTTAGTGCACACACGATGGATTTAACATACACATTGAGTATTGTTAGCCAGTTTATGCATAATCTTGGAGAATAACATATTACTGCAGTTATGTGAATTTTGAGATTTCTAAAGGATGTTCCAAGAAAGGGGATTTTATTCACTAAAAGTGCAGATTACCAAAGCATAGATACATATATTGATGCTGACTGGGTTGGAGCTATAGATAATAGGTGATCTACTTATGGTTACTTTACTTTTGTATGAGTAATCTTGTTAAATAGAGAAGCAAGAAACAAAACATTGTTGCTTGCTCTAACACAAAAGTTGAATTTAGAAGTATGACCTTTAAACTTTGTGAAAGATTGTGGCTAAGGCTTTTCTTACAGGATCTAGGTTACCGATCTAGGTTACCAATTCAACTATATTATGATAATAAAGCAGCGTGTGATTGCCCATAACCCAGTTCAATATGATCATACAAAGTATGTTGAGGTAGACAAATTCTTTATTAAGGAGAAATTAGATGGAAAAATTATAGAGTTGTCTAAGATTTGATATGAGGACCAATTGGTTGACATTCTTACTAAAGCAGTCTCAAATCCAGTGTCCTCAAAGCTTTTAGACAAGTTGGCCATGGGTGACATCTATGCACCAACTTGAGGAGAAGTGTTGAGATTTTATCTCATCTAATCAGGGATTGTATAGGTGTAAGATTCTGTATTTGAGCTAAGAAAATTGATTCCTGTAGTTAGTTTCCAGATTTTCTTGTATATTTAGTTTTTTATTTTGATATAGATTTGTGTACTATAAACTGTATTATTCTTATTCAATCAATACAATGAAAAATATAATTATGAAAAAAATAACATGTACTGTCTCTAACGCTATAATGAATTTCACTCTTGATGTAGCTGAAGAATTTAGAATTCTTGATACATTGTTTTGACCCCTAGCGCCTGTGGTGTTTTACGCTACACAAAATATCTATTTTTTGAAAGATGTTTGACACTTGTTAAAGGTATTTGTTACAATGAAACTCTAAAAATTGTCTTGTGAATCCTAGTAAAATGCATGATATTTACTCCAACTTTTGCTTAAAATTTTTTGATTGCAGAGGTAAGCTATAGAACAAATGAAGTCTTAGAAATATCTGTAAAACAAATCTGGTATCATGAGATTGGAACAACTCAATAAAAAAACATTAATATTGAAGGACCCATGAACGAGATCAAGAGACCAAGATAACTTCATAGGAAAAAAAAACCCGATTTAACCTGCGATTCTGGTTATAAGACTATGATAATCCTATAGAAATTAAAATAAAATGAATTATAAATCATAATTCTCAACCGATCCAATGTTGAATTACAAAATTAAAAAGAAATTCAATTAAAAAAATACAAAAAAAAACCTGAATCAATCAAGGTTATTTCACTATACATAATTTTCAAGTTATGAGGTTAGGATAACCTAATAGAAAATAAAATAAAATAAATCATAAAGTTTAATTTTCAATCAACTTAATATTAAAAGATAAAATTAGAGGGAAAAGTCAATTAAAAAAACTTGAATCAATTAAGTTAGCCCATCAAATTCATAACTTATGTTATGAAAATAAAATAACTTAATAAAAAAATAAACTCAATATTAAAGAATGAAATAAAAAATAAAAAATATTTATTAAAAAATCAAATAAAAAAAGAAACAAAATCAAGTCAATCAATTAACCCATTAAATTCATGATTTATTTCATAAAAATATAACAACTTAATAAAAAAATTAAATAATAAATAACATAATAAAATAAAATATTTTAATAAATAGTGATAGTGGAAGTGGTACAGTAAATTTTTTTTTTTTTTTTGTAATTTTTAATCCGCATCTCTGCCATATCTCTCCTAGGTAAGAAAAGTGACAGACAACTCTGTCACCTTGCTGTAATTTGACATTAGCCGGGGAAAAGTGATATCATTGTTGTCTTATTTGCCTGCCTGTATTCATGCTTGTTGTTATTACATGGGTGGCTCCAACCCAATACTGAAACTTGGCTCCACCTGTCGGTCTTCAATTAAATGGGTCCAGTGCTCCAATGATTGTCCCTGATCTTATCTCATGCAGAGAAAATGAGTTTGTAATTTTATATACACATAATAAATCATGGGATTTCTTACCAACAAGGAAAACATAAAAATGTACTTGGAGGAATGAATGATGACACAAGCAGTGGTTTAGATACAACAAGCAATCACAAATCATAATTTTGATCATTTCTATCAGCATATTCATTTTTTTGTTGGTTTACAAGAGACATGGCCAAGGCATATAAAGCAATCCAATCCAACTATTTATTGGCTCCTTATATGTATAGTTGTTAGTATGGATTTGATATATTTTGTTTGTTTTTGTTTTGTAAGAGTATTGTTTGAAAAAATTTAAAAATATATGTTTTTTTCTACCATTCTAATTATTCTTTTGATATTTTTAAATTATTTTTATGTGTTGGTGTTAAAAATAATATTTTTAAATTTAAATTTTTTTTATTTTAATATATATTTAAATAAAAAATATTTTAAAAATTAATGGTTACCATAAACATTATTTTAAAAATAAATTTATATATATTTTTTTGACGTGGATAACTTGGCCAGCCAAGTTACAGCTGAGAATTAATTGATACCATTAAATTTGTATAACAAACATGTCACCTGAATGTTATAATATAAAATCCAACAACCATGTTTCTTAAACCAAAACATTAAGTTGGAACTAATAGAACAAATGACATTAATGAATATTGAATTCAGTTTAGGTCATTATTTTTGTTTTGGCTCATTTACCCAATACTAATGGACCTGCTGAGTGGATCGATTTCTGGTGAAAAGATTTCATTTTAAAAACAAGGAATTGTCTATTTCTCTTCCTCTATCCGTACTCACAAGTCTCTATCTCCAAAATGTGTGGTTTGAGCCTCTCCCATGCATGGATTGGAAAGAAAACATCATAGAAATGCATACCTACATTCATTTAATTGAGCCTTCCATATTGTTTGATTTTTTTTTTAAAAAAAGAGTAAAAACAGATTTTAGGTGTCAGCCAAAACCAAAACTAAATCTCTTCCTGAAGAATTTTGAAAGCTCATTTTCCATTTCGTCGTGTGCCTTCAGAAAAACTTAATGTTAGGTAACCACAATATCAAAAAGAAGAACATACCTATTTAACTATGCGGCCAACCTCATGAGATCCACTCATTTTGTTCGGTGGCAGCGTCTTCATTCCTATTATTTACCATATCTGTTGAGAGAGAGAGAGAGAGAGAGATGGCTGGTAAACCTCATGCTGTGTGCGTCCCTTTTCCAGCCCAAGGCCACATAAACCCAATGCTCAAACTAGCAAAAATCCTCCACTTCAATGGCTTTCACATTACCTTTGTTAATACTGAATATAACCACAGACGCTTACTCAGGTCTAGAGGCGTCAGCTCTCTTGATGGCTTGCCAGACTTTCAATTCGAAACTATCCCTGATGGTCTTCCACCATCAGATGCTGATTCCACTCAAGACATATTGACTCTTTGTTACTCCACCTCCAAGACTTGCTTAGCCCCATTTCGTGATCTTATTTCCAAACTCAACTCTTCCAGTGTTATACCCCAGGTAACATGTATTGTCTCTGATGCTGTAATGAATTTCACTCTTGATGCAGCTGAAGAATTTGGAATTCCTGATGCACTGTTTTGGACTCCTAGCGCCTGTGGTGTTTTGGGCTACTCAAAATGTCGTTCACTTTTTGAAAGAGGCTTAATACCTGTTAAAGGTATCTTTAAAGAAACTCGAAAGATTGTCCTGTGAATCTTAGTAAAATGCATTATATTTACTTCAACTTGTACTACATGTTTTTTGTTTGCAGATGTGAGTTATATAACAAATGAATTCTTAGAAACAACTACAGAATGGATACAAGGAAAGGAAAATATCCGTTTGAGGGATCTTCCAAGTTTAGTTACAACTGCAGACGAGGACGAAATCAATTTGATTATAACACTAATAGAAAGAACTTCAAGAGCTTCTGCTGTCATTTTTAACACATTTGAATCCTTCGAAAGAGATGTTTTGGATGCTCTCTCCGCAATGTTTCCTCCAATTTACACTCTCGGTCCTCTTCAATTGCTTGTTGATCAGCTTCCAAACGGTAATCTGAAAAATATTGGTTCAAATCTTTGGAAAGAAGAACCTGAGTGCCTTGAGTGGCTTGATTCAAAAGAACCAAACTCAGTGGTTTATGTAAATTTTGGTAGCATCACTGTAATAACACCACAGCAAATGATGGAATTTGCTTGGGGGCTAACCAACAGCAATACACCTTTTTTATGGATTATAAGGCCTGACCTGGTTGAAGGCGAATCTTCGATGTTGCCATCTGAATTTGTATCTGAAACGAAGAAGCGAGGCATGTTAGCAAACTGGTGTCCTCAAGAACTAGTCTTGAAGCATCCTTCCATTGGAGGATTTTTAAGTCACACGGGGTGGAATTCCACAATGGATTCTATCTGTGCTGGCGTGCCACTTATTTGTTGGCCGTTTTTCGCTGATCAACAGACCAACTGTATGTTTGCTTGCACTAAATGGGGTATTGGCATGCAGATTGATAACAACGTGAAAAGAGACGAAGTGGAGAAACTTGTGAGGGAGTTAATGAAGGGAGAGAAGGGAAAGGATATGAAGAGGAAGGCAATGGAATGGAAAACCAAAGCGGAGGAAGTCACGAGGCCTGGTGGTTCCTCCTTTGAGAACTTGGAAGCATTGGTGAAAGTCCTTGCATGCAAGCAGACATGTTAGAATCCTAGTGGCAGATCTTCTTTCTTATCGTTTCTGTATTGGCAATGCACTGCATTAAGCTGAAAAAATTTATCTTGCGTCCATAAATAAGTACTAATTTTCAGTATTTTTCAAATGATGTTCCAAATGCGCACGCAATCTTGACTTTTAGCAACAAAATTGGTTGCATGCTGAAAAATTTTTATTTCTTAAAATATGAATCCCTCTTGAATTTCTTGTTCGTTCCCGCTGTCTCAAAATGCATCAGATCTTAGATCACTTCTACTACTAATATGAAAAATAATTGGTGTTCATGTATATAAAGATGTGGTTTTGTCTTCTTGCCATTGTCGGCAGCACTCAAGATTTTTCCTGAAAGCTGTCTTGTATATAAATAATCATGTGGTGTTGTCTTGTATGTAAATTACAAATTAAGGATTGTAATCGCCGTCTCTGCCATATCTCTTCTTGGTAATGAAAAAAGAAATGAAAAAAAAAAAAACTAGAAACGTACTATTATTTCATTATTATTAATTTTAAAATTTATAAAATTAATCCACTTATATACAAATTAATTTAAACACCTATATTAATTTAAAAAATAAAAGACAAAAAACGATTCACCACTTTGTCACCTCGCTTGGTTTCTAGGCCATGCATTCGTATTGTAATTTGTCATTTGCGGTGGGAAAGAATGTATTAAAAAACAATACACCAATCAAATTTCACTATATATTATTTTATTTTTATTTTTATCTAAAAAGTAAAATAAATTATCAGAAAATAAATGAAACTTTGTATGTTTCTTAGGAAGTGAAAGGTTAATATCTCATATCATACACACACACACAATTTCATAAATAATTTTCAACCAATAAAATAATGTTATGTAATATTGAGAAGAAACTTGAGAACCTTTATAAATTTTAATAAATAGAGTATTATGGGATGTCTTGTAAAATAAAAAATATTATGTTTCTTCTTGTATAATTTTATCATGTGTAATAGGTTATACCGTAACATATGTGCAATGCCCTACTTATATAAACAGTAGAGGAGTTGCCCTTACTAAGGCACTCACCAAATTATTATAAATTTTTGTTTTAACTTGGTATTAGAGCTGATCTATCTTAAATAGGTTCTTCTATTTTCTACTGCAGATTCTTCTCCCTACCGCTATCCTTGCTTCTCTATTTTCTGCTGCAGAATTTATTCTGCTGCATCCTTGTTTTTTTGTTTTTTCTACTGCAAATTTGTTATTTCTTTGCTGTCAAATTTTGTTTGCTGCATTGATGTGCCTTCTCCTATCTAGTTTGCTGCATTGAGTTTTCTCGTTTGTTGACGACTCCATTTCATGCCCATTTTCGCACGCTCTATCTAGTATGGCTTCTGCCATCTCTGCTACCTTCAATTATAGACCCTGCCAAACATTTTTTTACTTGGAAATAGCAAGACCAGCTCATCCTTAGTGCTCTATTGTCCTCTCTTTTGGATAAAGTTCTTCATCTCATGATTGATTGTCCAACTTCTACCAGTGTTTGGAGCATCCTTGAACTTGCACTTGTCTCCCATCTAAGTCTCGGATCATGTAATTATATGACTCTTCTCAAGATCTTCGACAAGTTAATGGTATTGTCACTCTCTACTTGCAACATACAAAAGGTTTATTTGATGAATTGGCTACAGCTAGCATACCTATTTCTCTCATTGATTTCAACTTATATGTGTTTTAGGGACTTTATAGTGAATTTCATGGTTCGGTTACGAGTCTATCAACCAAAGTTGACTCTCTTTCATGCTTTAAGCTTCATAGTCACTTATTTACTCATGAGTTCATACATCACAGTTAAATCCCTTCTAGTCTGCCTGCTGTACCCCTACTGCCCACCCCTATGCAGCCTCCCTTAATATATGCTGCCCAGCATGGTTTTTCTAGGTCTAATAGTAATGGTTTCATGGCTCATCGAGGCAAAGGATGAAGGAGTGGTTGGTGGCACCCTCACAACAACTTTCCTCAACCCGACAATTATTTCTTTCGTGGTGCTGGTGGTGTTTGTCCTTGTTAGTAACCCCGTAATCACAGTGGATAGTGGTAGCACCATTCCTATCGTGGTGCGGCAATAAATCAATGGCCACAATGCCACATCTATGGCCATCCTGCACAGCAGTGTTATCAACTTGTTCACCACGAATATCAAGCCTCGACCAATCTCTCCTTTAGTACTACATCAGCCGAGGATTTTGTTTCTTGGTTTCCTAACATAAGTGCAAATCATCATTTTACTTCAGACATTACTGGTATGATACATATAAAACTTTATTTTGAAAAAGATCAATTGCATATTGGTAATGGTGAAGGACTTGTTATATCTAATACCACACATATTCTCTTGCATACACCAAAACGAGTCTTCACCTTGTCTAATATATTATATGTTCCTCACATTAAAAAAAAATTACTATATGTTTAACAATTTTATCATGAAAATTATGTCTTTTTTTAGTTTTACTCTTCTTTTTCTATATCAAGAACCACATTACCAAGGAAATCCTTCTTTCTAGTCGGAGTAAAGACAGTCTCTATGTCATTTCCGAGTCTTTTACCACATCTTTGTCACAAGCATTTTTGTCAACTAGCATGGCAACTTCTGCCAATATTTGGCATCGTTGCCTCGGTCACCCCAGTTTCATATTCTAAATCTTTTATCTTCTAATAAAAAGGTTGTATATACCTTTAATCATCTTAATTTTCAATGTCAAGTTGTCTATTAGAAAAATCCTCTTATTTGTCATTAGGACCTATGGGCTATAAAACATCTACTCCTCTTGAACTTATCTTTAGTGATGTTTGGGGCCCTGCCTCATATTAGAGAATAATATAAATTATATCTTGAAACTTCATCTAAAAGCTTAAGCTTTTAGGTTGAGAAAGTTCTTTGACATAATATCAGAGCTTTGATGACCAAGTGGTCACGAGTTCGAATCTCACTATCCCTATTTATTTAATAAAACTCAAGCACAAGATAATATAGGCATGTGCAAGTTTCATGCCCAAAAGGCTTTTACTTGAGGGGTTGTGTTAGAGAATAATATAAATCATATCTTAGGACCTTACCTAAAAGCTTAAGCTTTTGGTTTGAGATGGTTCTTTGACACCTCAATGTTATTGCCTAATGGTTTTTGTTATTTTGTCATATTTATGGATGCACATACAAAATTTAGTTGGTTTTATCCTATTGTTGTCAAATCAGATATATTCAATGTGTTTCAATAATTTCAAGTACTTGTTAAACATCAGTTCCCTTGTGAAATCAGAATTGTTCAAACTGACTAGGGTGGTGAATATCATAAAATAAATTCTTTTTCAAAATCATCAGTATTCACCATCATCTTATATGTCCATATTCTCAAGAAAAAAATGGTACTATTGAGTTTCTTCATCGCTATATTATTGAAACCGGTCTTACTCTTCTAGGCCAATGTAAAGCACCTCTAAAATTATAGAATTATGCATTTAAAACCTCGGTTTATCTTATTAATCGTATGTTAACCTTGATTTTAAGCAACAAATCTCCCTTCGAATGTTTGTTTCATCAGACACCTAATTATATCTTTTTATGTACTTTTAAATATCTCTATTTTCCTTTTTCTTTGCCCTTACAATGCTAATAAGCTAGGCTATCACTCCACTCCATGTGTGTTCTTAGGCTATAGTTCATCTCATTTAAGCTATCATTGTCTTGATTTATTGTCTAACCACATCTATATTTCCCATCACGTTTGATTTCATTATCAAGTTTTCCTATTCATTAAGTCTATCCTCTCATCTCTATCCTCCTCTCCCCCTACCACTATCTCTAGTCTACCCCACCTCAGTATTTTTCCATCTCAACAAGTCTCAACCCCAACTTCCCTTCCTACTAACTTGTCGGTCTCTTCACCATCATCTTTATTTATGTCTCTTGATGATTTTACATGTTCAGGTTTTGTGGTGCCAACTTTATCTTTCTCAAATTTGCCCTTTGCAGTAGCCTCTCTAGCCTCGTCATCAGTATTATCTTCTCCATCTAGGCACTTTGTTCAATCCCTACCTGGTCTAGACTTCTGTGTGGATTTCTCCATATACTCTCTTCCATAGTAGACCTCCACTGATCAACCTTCTTCTCCGCCACCTGTTCGGTAGCATCTCATGGTGTTACAGTCTTGACAATAGAAGACCGTCAACATCAGCTCTGTTTCTACTTCCTCCATACTAGTTCCAGCTTTATGGCTAATATCCTTCTCGACTCTTGAGCCTTTAAGTTTTATGGAAGCTGACTAGTACTTTTGTTGGCATATTGCCATAAAAGATGAAATTATAGCTTTACATGCCAATACCACTTAGTCATTGGTGCCATTTAATCCATCTATGAACATTGTTTGCTACTGATGAGTATATAAAATCAAGCATCAAGCTAATAGGGCCATTGGCCAGTACAAGACTTGCTTAGTTGCATGAGAGTTCACTCAACAAGAAGGTATAGATTATTCAGAAACCTTAGTCATGTTGTTAAACTGACTACTGTTCAATTAATTCTCACAATTATAGTTTTAAAAGGATGGCAGATTCGACAACTTGATATTCACAATACCTTCCTTAATGGCTCGCTTCATAAGGTTGTTTACATATAATAACCCCCAAGATTTATCAACTCTACTTTGCCTACTCACGTCTGTCACCTCCACAGATCTCTTTATGGCTTAAAATAAGAATCACGGGCCTGGTACATACGACTAAGTGATTTCCTCCTGACTATTAGTTTTCAGGCTTTAAATGTTGATACCTCTTTATTTATTCTGAATGAAAATCATGATATCTGTTACTTACTTGTTTATATAAATGATATCTTAATTACTAGTAATAACTTTAAATTGATTCATTGCCTCATTACCTTACTAAGTTCGGAGTTTAAACTTCATAATTTGGGTCATGCATTTTATTTTTTAATGATTAAAGTTGCTCCCACTAGTATAGGTCTTGTGCTTAGTCAACACAAGTATGTTCTTGATATTTTGAATCATATGGGTATGTCATCATGTAAACCTGTTGATACACCAGCATCTGTTTCAAACTTGATTTGCAATCTACTAAGTTGTTTTCAGATCCCACTTGCTTCTACCAAATTGTTGGTCTTCTTTTGTATCTCATATTTACTCAACTTGATATTTGTTATGTTGTGAACAAGGTATGTTAGTTTATGCATGCTCCTACTGAAGGCCATTAGGTCGTTATTAAGCATATCCTGCGATATTTAAAAGGTACATCCTCCTTTAGTCTCTACCTTACTCATGACTTTGCTTTATCTCTCCATGGTTTTACTGATGCTGATTGGGTTGGCAGTATTGATGATAAAAAATTCAATGGATACATTATATTTCTTAACACCACACCTATTTCATGAAAATCTAGTAAGCAATGTATTGTTGCTCGATCGTCTACTGAAACAAAGTATAAGGCCATAACTAATGGTACTACCGAGGTTCTTTGGCTTTGCTATCTTTTTTCAAATTTATGTTTCTCTCCTAGTTCTATTACCACTATCTGGTGTGATAATTTGGCTGTTATTTAGTTTTTTCTTAATCCAATGTTTCATGCTCGTACGAAGCATATCAAGGTCGATTATCATTTTATTCATGATCAAATGACTAAGAAGGAGATTCAAATTCGCTTCATCTCCTTTAAAGAGTAATTAGCCAATGTTCTTATAAAACCACTTGATTCCTCTACTTTTACTTCTCTACATTTCAAGCTTCACGTGAATACCTCACCCTTAGCATAAGGGGGTGTATTATGGGATGTGTTGTAAAATATAAAATATTATGTTTCCTTTTATATAGTTTTATCATGTGTAATAGGTTACAGTATAACATATGTACAATGCCTTACCTATATAAATAGCAGAGGAGTTGCCCCTATTAAGGTGACACGATCAAAAGATTGATGTCTTTTCCTAAATCTAGAAGTGTCGAAGTAATAAATAACTCGGCAAGACTAGGGTTGAATCACAAGGAGGTGAACTATATAAAATTATAAACAATAAATAAAAAGGAGTTGAAGAGAATTCTTAAGATATGATATTGATGTAAGGATTAAATAAGGATAAAATAATTTCCAAGGTTAAAGGATCCCCTAATAGTATTTCAAACAGTATAATATAAACTCTTTTTATTACTCAACTGGAAACCACACACAAAGAAGGTTTCAACCGAATTATAAATTGTTAACATGATTATATTTAGTTATCTTATTTGAATAATATTAATACTTGTAAATGTTGTCAGGTATTCATGATGCTAACTTATGTTAACAACAAATCAAGTTCCTTTCATAACACAAGTGTTGGTTATACCATACAGCATGGGCTATGAAAGTGTTCAGCATTTATTGCACCAAGTATTATACATCATAAATCTAGATTAGTCATTTAACAAGCAAAGTATTAAAGAGTGAACAAGATAACAAATACAAAATATGTTAGTATCAAACATTAAAGTCCATGTTGAGTTTATACTATACTTATTCTTACACCATTAGTGTAATTTTTTCACCTTCACATAATAAACTTAACTAAACATAATGAAAGAGAGAAGCATAAATAAATAAGAAAAGAATATAAATAAGATATAAGTTAACTAAGTAAAAAATAGAAAATGAGAAGCATAAACAAGAGATTAATATAAGTAAAACTTAAGCATTACAAAAATATAAAAAGAGAGAGTAAGAACATGATCTTAATCTCAAAACTAAGATACCTAAATGTATGGCAAATCCTCCTTTTATAGGCCAAAATTTAGAACTATTGATTTAATAACTAATTATTGAGTAGGTGACCACCTCTTAACTTAGTAACAATCATTATCTTCTTTTCTATAGAAAAAGTCATTGTCAACATTAAAATTTAAATAGATAGTTTTCATGAAAATTCTAGAAAATTGTTTCAGCTTTTTAATAAAATAAGAATGAGGTCATTTGGACTTCTAGAAATCAAGATATGAGCTAAACACTTAATACTGTCTGGATTGCAGGACATATTCACACTTCTCTTTTGATGCTAAGATTTGGACTTCTAAACGGTATAATTGAGTCTTGGACTCTGATGAATGTTTTAGGCTTATGTCTTAGCTTTCTAGCCATATAGACCAAACTAAAATCCAAGATCTACAACTTCAGATATAACATAATGACTAAACACTGTTCTAGTTTGAATTGAATCGACATCTTTTTTCTAAGCTTAGCCTTTTCTTTATCCTTTCACTTTTAATAGTTAATCATATCAATCAATCCTTTCAATAGTGAGATATGCTTGCATTTAAAATGAGCATTTACCATAAATTAAAGCTATTTTATATTATCAGACTTGTTATTATAAAACATGTTCTAGTTAAGCAGTTATTGATACTTCAAGTGTAAAATGATAATATAAAACGTTAATAAAAATGCACTTTTAAGTATTAATCATAAGGCACTCACCAAATTATTACAAATCTTTACTTTAACTTAGAGGGTCTCATCCTAGACTACAAAAATAAAGGATTATTGTAGATATAAAATTTTCTTTAAGACAAACATTTTAAGCAAATAAGCTCTTTTAAAAAGCTCTCAAGCTTTGTTTCTATGCTTGAAGTATACAAAGAACAAAACTATGCCCCATAAGAGTTCTTCAATAATATTTTGAAGAAAAATCAAATCTATTCTTCAAATCATCGAATCTTACTTCGCATTATATGTCAAATTTATGTTCTTATAAAATACAAATCTTGGCTTGATTTTATAAATAAATCAAGTCACCATGTATTAAATCCAACAGAAGAATCAGATGATTGTTTTAATATTTTGTAAGAATATTTTAAATAGGGATTGGATGCAATTATATATTTAGTAAAATTAAATATTTGTACATGTGCTTGTTTAATTTCAGGTACTCAAAAATTTGATCAATAAAATAAATATATTAGATTAATTCAGATATACTTGGGTTAACCTACCAATCTGCATGCCAGGTAGCTTAACATAAAAGAATTGAGATTGATTAACCTAAAATTAATGTCATCTTAAAAATTCTAGGCCAAGAAATATTCACGAGTTGAAGAGTTTTTAGGGAAAGTTAACCTATATACAGAGATTAATTTCTAACTTAGTTGGTCAGTATCAGTTATTCATTCACTTAACCTATATGCATCTTTATTATTAGGACAAATCTTGTATTGATGCCTTCAATAGAATTAAAAAGTACTTGCTTAATCTAAATATCCTATGAATACCTTTTAAGCAACACTTATATTACTAAATGTAGAGTAAAATAAAAAAGATTACAACTTTGATCAGCAAACTAATTCCAGTGACTCCAATAAGATCCTCTACATTTAATGAGAAAATGCAATAACACTTGCACCGTTGGTTTTTCTACAAACAAGAAATCGAATACCAAAAACCTAAAAAAATAATGAAGGCAATGAATGTGTTCTGTACTATCTTACTAGGATGTTAAATGGGGTCGAACTATATCATTCTCTTATAAATAAGACATGTCTAACATTAATTTTATGGTAAAGAAGTTAAGGCATTATCTCCAAACGTATTTAGTACAACTAATCTCTATTAAAATTGACCTTTAACAAGAAGTATTGCTTTTATATTTATCAATAGTTTCATAAATAAAATTACATAAATAATATTTAAACTAGTTTGTTATGAAGACATACTTGTTGAAGTATTTAGAATATAATTTTGATAAAAATGTGTTATTGTAAAAGATTTATCATTTGTTTTCTTATCTCATGATGCAAACAAAATTACTGCAATTATAATTCTAGTATTTTCAACACCACCACCTTAATTAATTGTATTACTAAACCAGGTCCATGAACTTTATGAAATATGAATCAAAATCTCTCTGTAATATAATAGAGCCTAAGCTATAGAGTAAAAGGGAAACAAAAAAAAAAAGAGGAAAAACTTCATACACTTAAGAAAAATCATATGGAAGAAACTAAGGTGAAGAGGAGTACAAAAATCTACATGAAACATTCTTCATTTAGTCCCATTTTAATTGTATATTTTGGGATAAAAAATGATATAAATTAATTACAAGAATTATTTTTTTTTACCATTTATCAACCTTAATTACTCGTAAAAAAAATGAACTTAATAGTTTTTGGTTTTAAATATAATATTTTTTTTAAATAAAAAATTATTCGGGTTAAAGTAGAAAATTTTTTAGATTGTTTGTTTATTTATAAGTTTGACAAAATATAATCTTTATGGATAAAAAAATTATTTTATAATAAATTCAATCCAAAACCTAGCACATGAAGCTTAATGTGAGCAAGAGTATCCATGTGACTGAAGTATAAAGTCCATTTCACTTATAGCCTTTTTTATCTAAAAGTTTTGGTGCCTTATGATCCTAATCTTATTTTTTCAACTTTTTACTATATAAGTTACAAAAAAATCTTGTTTTTTTTTAGTGTAAGATAAAAGATTTTAGGTTTCACAAACATATCAACTAAGAGTTATTTAAGATTAATGTATCATTCATTCAAAATTTGTTTTAATTATATTAATATTTCTCGTTAAAATACTTTATTGCTATCTATAAAGCAATACACTTCTTTAATGTATACAGGTGATGTAGAGTTATTTGAATCATGACATTTGATTATTTAACACATAATTTGAATAAATATATTGTTTAATTAATTGATAAAAAATAAAAATTCATATTATTATCACTTCCTAATAAAAATATAAATCCATTAATTTTTTTATATAATTTAATGACACTATTGTTTTTATAATAATATCAATTCATAATTGAATTAAAGATAATTTAATTATTTTTTCAGTGAATTGAATTATTGATTAGTATTTAAAAGTGCATTTTTATCAAGGTTTTATATCATCATTTTGCACTTGAAGTATCAATAACTTTTTAACTAAAACATGTTTTATAATAACATATCTAATAATATAAGATACCTTTAATTTATGGTAAATATTCATTTTAAATGCAAGCCTATCACATAAATGAAAGGATTGATTGATAAGTTTAAGAACTGAAATTGAAAGGATAAAGAGATGGCCAAAATTAGAAAAGAGATGTTGGTGTAGTCCAAACTAGAACACTGTTCTGTAATTGAGTCATATCTGGAGTTGTAGATCTCGAATTTGGGTCTACTTTATATGGATGGAAAGGTAAGACATTGGCCTACAACTTTTATATGGAGCCTAAGATTTAATAAGGCCATTTTAAGTCCAAATTGTAGCAACAATAAGAAGTCCGAATTTGTCCTGCAGCCCAAACACTATTCAGTGTTTGACCCATATCTGGAGTTTTAGAAATCTAAATGACCTCCATTTTTTTTCTAGAAAGCTGAGACAATTTTCTACAACTTTTGTGCTTTTAAGTGGTTCCAATTCTGACGTTATCAATGACATTTTAGGTAGATAAGAGAAGATAAGGATTGTCACCAAGTCAAGAGTTGGCCACCCACTCATCAATTAGTCATCAAATCAATAGTTTTCAATTTCGGCCTATAAAAGGAGGCATTTGTCATGCATTTAGGCATCTTGGTCTCTAAATCAAGATCATACTTTTACTTTTTCTCTTTATATTTTTGTAATGCTTAAGTTTTATTTTCATTAATATCTTATTTATGCTTTTCATTTCCTTTCCTTTACTTAGTTAACTTTTATCTTATTTATGTTCTTATCTTGTTTATTTATGTTTCTCTCTTTTATTATGTTTAGCTAAGTTTATTATGTCAAGGTGAAAAGGTTATACTAATGGTGTAAGAATAATTATAGTGTAAACTCAATATGGATTTTAATGTTTGATACTAACATGTTTTATATTTGTTATCTTGTTCATTATTTAATACTTTGCTTGTTAAATGACTAATCTAGATTTATATTATATAACACTTGGTACAACAAATACTTGGCACTTTCATAGCCCAACCGTATGGTATAACCTACACCTGTGCTATGAAAGGAACTTGATTTGTTGTTAACATAAGTTATAATCATAAATACCTGACAATATTTACAAGTATCAACATTATTCGAATAAGATAACTAATGTAATTATGTTAATAATTTATAATCTGATTAAAACCTCCTTTATGTATGGTTTCCAATTGAATAATAAAAATTTATACTATACTTGTTTGACATACCATTAGTGGATCCTCTAACCTTGACATTTATTGTTATCATTGTTTAATTCTTACATTAATCTTCCATCTCAAAGTTTTCATCAACTTCTTCTTTTTTTTCTTTATTATTATTATTATTATTATTATTATTACTACTACTACTACTATTACTACTACTACTACTACTATTGTCGTTGTTGTTGTTGTATTATTGTTATCTATAATTTATACAATTAACCTCTCTGTGGTTTGATCACTGTCTTGTCAGGTTATTTATTACTTCAACACTCCTACACTTGGAAGAAAACATTAATATTTTGATCGTGTGAATTATTTTCGTTCATAACATTGATTTTAGTTATATGATACCAAGATACTTCTTTTACATAAACATTCTAAAATAACAAAAAAATAAAATAAAATCAACTTATCATGTGTGAATCACATGCAATACACATGAAAAAATCTAGTATCTTCTAAATTATTGAGATTCCATAAAAAAAAAAAAGGATTAGTGCATTAACTTAGTGTGATTTATAAATATTGTTTTCATACTTCAAGTCATAATGCAGTGTTATTTTTTTCATAAATAAATTTCGAGAATATGAATATAATTTAAAATTGTATTTATAAAAAATTACTTGAATTCATTTTTTCTAGAAAATGAAGTTGAGATTATGGTTTTCGTTAAAATTAATAAGTAAAAGCTGTCTAGCTCTCACTTCAATCACTTTGAAAGGTGGGGACAGCTACTTTATTCATTGGCTGACAATGGATAATTAGTTGATTGGATGCCTACTTTAGCAGCCATATTCAATCACCACATTTGATGGAAGAAGAAACGATTCATGTATATATGAAAATGAAATCAACAAGTGGATATGGACGGGAAAAAAGTGAAGCAAGGATTGATTGAAGACCATGATTAGTTTCTAATAACTAATTAAATAAAGATGGGCATGATTAGGACTTGAAATATGCTTTATTCTAGATGGGCATGATTAGGACTTGAAATATGCTTTATTCTAGATTGACCTAAATAATAATGCACAACCATAATTGGTATCCACTTAAATTATATATACAATATCTAATTGATAAAAACATAAATTAAATGAAGAATTATTTTGATATAATCTAATTAACTTGATAAATCTATAAAAAAAAAATTCAAATAAAAGTAAAATCATAATTTAATTAAAAATAAATATTAAAACGGCAAAATATTAGATTAATTTTGGGTAAATACAGGTTAACTTATTAATCTGCATGTTAAATTATGAGAATATGATAAATATTTAAAAAAATAATAAAAAATTATAAAATCTAATTTTCAATAAACTCAATATTAAAAAATACAATTAAAAAAAATTATTTAATAAAAAGGATCCAAAAAATATCTCAGACCAACTTTAGTTAACTTTCTAAATTTGTGACTTGGTTCATAAAATCATGATAACCTAATAGAAAATAAATCGAAATAAACTATGAAATTGAATTCTCAATTAATTATGTGTTAAAAAATAAAATTAAAAAAAAATAATTTAATAAAGAAAACAAAAAAAATTTTAGTCAAATTTATGACTCAAATCATGTGACAAGGGATTTCATAAAAAACAAACAAAAACAAATCTTGAAATATAATTTCTAATCAACTTAATTCTGAAGGATAAAATTGAGGAGGGAAAAGTCAAATGAGAAAAAAAAAAAAAACTTGAGTCAACCCGTTAAACCCATGATATGAATCAGGAAACAGTAATTATCTCATAAAAATTAAATTGAAAAAAAATTATAAAACTCAATACTTGATAAATCTAATATTAAAATATAAAATTGAAATAAAAAAACATGGATTGGAAAATTTTTTTTAAAAATAAATACATATTCTAGTAAATAGTGTTTTGTGAAGAAGGATAAATGAAATGAAATTCTTTTTTTATTATTTTTTTTATAATAATTATGGGATATTTGCAGTATCATATTTTTTGACGATAAATGTTTTGAAACTTTCTAGTACTCTTCTCATCAGGGTATTTTATTTATAAATTCTAAAGCTATGTTATTTATACCAAAAAGTTCTTCATTGGATGATAAGGATGATAATTTAATTTAAATCCAGTGAATATATATATATATATATATATATATATATAATATTTTCTTACCCAATAAATAATTGATGGAGTATAAATATAAAAAAGCTCAACCCATGAATGCCTATTGTTATTAAATTGATCTTCAAACAACAGCTAATACCAGCTTGACTTTGAAGTAGTTTGCATTGATTTAAACGTAGTCATACCTCAATTTCTTTTTTACCATGTTAATTTTCCAAAAGATAAGAAACACGCATGGTCTAAAATTACAAAAAAAAAAAAAAATTATACCTAATGAAACAAAAAACTTGTTTTATATAGTTTATGGTCCCAGAGTATATCTTTCGATTTTGTAAGATGGCTTTTTCAAAAATATTTCAAATCTAAAATAATAGTAAGTTTGTTCAAATGGATAACACTATCTCATCCTAGTTATTGCATTGGGCTTAAAGCAGCTGTACCCAAAGGTCTCGAGCTAGTTTGGGCTTTAATATTCATCTAATATGGGGTGGATCCAGCCACGTCTCAAATTAGAAATTTAGCAGGTTGACATCTGGGTCAGCAAATCAACCCTAAAAAGATAATGTTTTGATAAAAAAAAAAATGATTCAAAGTAACCTGATCGGGCTCTAGATTGGCAATTCACTGGTTTAACCTGCCAAGCCAGAGTTTTTATAGCTAAAGATTTTTTAGATGTCACAATATGATGAAAAAATGTCAACATTGTAAAGGCAGGCGAACTAGGTATAATCAAATGGCCATCATTTACAGTCTCTTGAGGATAACATATAAAATACAGTGACTACAAGGTATAGCTTACAACATCTAGCATGTACATACAATGCATGCAGACAGGGATCACACCTATTCCTCACCGCAAACATTCTTCCTCAACAGAGATTCTCCAGCCAGCATCTGCTGTCACATAAAGATTGGAAATATCATGCACATAATACCAGCCAACTTTTGAGGCCAGAGAAGAAATGTAGAAGACAGAAACATAGAAGGAAGCCGATTTTGAAATACAGAATGTACCAAACACCTCATCGATAGAGGAGATCTTGTTTCAAAAAGGTCAAGTTTATAATGTTCAAAGATGCTAGCAATGCTTCTCATCATGTATTCCAGGAGTTCATGCATCATTAACCATGATCTCAAATACTTTGCTGGTTCAATCCAGTGGCATTAACATTTAGACCTATCCTAAATCAGCAAAAGATTGTTCATGAGAATGATCATGCATCTTAAACGATAACTAGCGAGAGATTGGTTTGGAGAAGTTCATATTACCCCCTAAACAGGTTAGAATCCACGAGCAAGATCATGCATCTTAAACCAAGATCTTAAATATTGAGATGCCCTGAGATTTTGGCCTTGCAGTCCGGACACATGTAGCCGACTGAATCTGACTGCATTTCTGTATCAAAAGCCTCGTGGCTGAACTCAGCTCCACACCATACACACACAGTTGTTAGTTGTCTGTCAGCTGTGTCTACAATGACATCTGATTCAAATTGGAGTGAGGCATCATATGCTGCTTCCATCTCATTAATATTTCCCGCACCTGATGGAACCTCATGCAGAGACATAGGCTCTTGCCCTGTCCCCAAACTAAATTTTAGGTGTTCTATTTCATCCAGCTTCAGCTCGTGAAATCCTGTAACTTTAGCATGTATTTGGTCAGCCGTACCAAATTCATTTTCTCCCTGTGAAAAAAGCACAGAAAACATCAAACTAATTTACCACACTGTATCAGAAATTATGCTCAACCAACAATACTATCATGAAAATCTGGGTAGCTGAAAAGAGAACAGGATGCACCCATCCCCAACACTGTATCAGAAAATTAGGGACAAGTAAATTATTAAATTTCACCTCATCAATAAGTATATGATTATGTGAGAACCATAATAACCATGATCTACACTAGTGGTACTAATCCAATATACACAACCTGCTTAACCACCCTACTACCAAACTTGCAATCAAGAAAGCAAACTAGTGTTCTTAAGAAAAACCCAGTATCAATTACAAGTTCACACATCTAAACTTACAAAATTAAAATGTCAGATGTGAATTCTTTTTCCATTTTTATATCTATAGAACATAATTCTTTTAGATTTCAGATATGATCCTCCACAACCTTTAAAGTATCAATTTCTTTTAATATAAAAGAAGACATCATACTCTGTCTCAATAAACAGCAGTCCCTCAGCCCCAAAACAAAGCATTTCATCTTTCTGTGTGATCTGTCCAATCTCCTTAGTCAAAAGGATTTATGTAATTCCTAAAGACAACATGATCCATTTCACAATTGAGTAAAGCACGGTAATTAAGGAAAACTATTTCTAAATGGTCATATCTAACTGCATTTCTTATACATCATGCATAACCAAATAGTAGACATTTTGTGGAACAAAGAGAGCAGTGGCTTTGCAGCCGCAACATCACTGCACATTGTTGCAAATGCAACTGTCCCAAGAGTGAAGGGTTGCAACTAAAAGAGATGCCAGGCCACGTCTGCTACTTAAATTTATGAAAAGGTCCCTCATAAGAGATAGGCCTTTCATTTTCCTTATACAATTAAGATTTAAAGCACCTAACAGAGAATGGAGAACAACTCTTGGTAGAGAGGTTGCATGAATAATGCCATGAGTGACAATAAATGCTCTCACGATTATATTTGAGACAAGTTTCAGATAGGTGTGAGCACACTAGTATTTGCTCCTCAGAATAATCTACAAGAATAAAGCATGATACCTTGTCCATGATTGCGTCTGGTGTTGAAAAGTCATGGGGCAGTTGCAACTGTTGCTCAGGAACTCCGCACTTAAGCACATTTTCTTTGAAAGAATGTTCTCCAGTGTCTTGAATAGCATTACCATCTGCTATACTGTTATTGCTTCCAAAACCAATTTTCATCTCAACATTCACGCTTTTATCCACTTCATCAAGCTTATGCTGGTGTGGTCTGTCAAAACCAGCTAAAATCATAGTACTCTCAGCACCAAATATTTTCTGAGTATTCACTGGAGCAAGTGAATGGCTTTCAGAAACTGTTTCCCCTTTAATTCCAGACCTGCCAATTTCATTGGTGCCAGGTGCCAGACCATCATTTCTACTAGGACTTTCAAATGTATTATGATGCTGAGCATCAGCAGATGAAACTGTTTTAAAATCTTGAACATCACCAGCATCTTCAACCTTCTCCATCTTTTCATCAATCACCATAAAATCAACTTTCAGTTGGTGTAAATTGAGTTCCAGAGACTTGCCAAGCATGCTATCTTCCATTTGCGGTTCACTGGGAGGAGAATCAGAATTCAGTTCATGTTCAGAAACTGAAGCAGGAAGTTTTGAATCAGAAACCACATTCTGTTCATCATTAGCTCCAGAAGACGATGTTTCTCGAATGGAGTTCTGAGCTATTTCAATCAACGCATCCATTTTGGAGATTCTTGTAGGCAAGTCATCAGGGGTTGGAGGATCACTCTTTTGCAGAGCCAACTGGACAGCAGGTGAATCTTCAATCCCCCTCATATAGTTCTTCACACCAGGTGAATCTTCAATCCCCCTCACATAATTCCTCACATGGATTCCTACATGACCATTGTACCTGCGCCTTTCATGAAACACCTTATGGCAGAACTGGCATTCAAATTTTCCATCTTTAACTATCACACCATCCCCAACAGAAGAACCGAGTCTATACCTCCGTGTAGTTCTTTGGTGAAATGACAAAAGATGTTCCAAATACGTGCCCTTCTCATCAAATGTCATTCTGCATTTATGGCATTCAAAAAGATCACGTATTTGAACCTCCGCCAAATTGTCAGTTTCCAGTAAGGAAACTTGCTTCTGATGCTCATTGGACTGTCTCTGATCTTCCAACCTTTCAATTGCGACTGCATGCTGTTGCATACATGGTCAACCTTTTTGAACAAGTTAAAATAGAGCAGATTATTATGCAACTATTTATAACTTACACTTACAGGAGCCCCTCCATGGTCCTGCTGAATACTGTGACCAGTATGATCCTTTGCTTGCTGTGCATCATAAGGTCCAACTAAAGATTGCAAATACGCAGATACTTCCTTGCAGGATATAAATTGTTGTCCAGAAGGGCTGGAAAAATGAAACAATAGAGCATGCAATGCCCGTTCAGAGAAATGTATAACCAGGGACTGGAGTTAGAGCAATACCTAAAAAAGCAAGTCACTATACGAAATTCATCAGGCAATTCACAGTATCAGCCATTATTTTGTATGATCATTTCAAATTCAAACTTTCATCAAATCTCAAAGATTACACATGCAACACCTCCAAACAAAATTGAACAGAAAAAACCATCAAAATCTCAAAACTTTCATCATCTCCCACCCCAAGATACAGAAAGCATTTCCTCTCAACAAAATAACAAAGCAGAATCTAATTTCAGTTTCATACTCATTTTCTCTTTTTCTTCATTTCCCACAAATAAAAAAGAAAGAAAGAAATGCACAAACCCCACGGAAAAAACAGACACAAAACAAATAAAATAGAAGCAGACCACCTTAGATATCTGCGGCAATAAACCCAAGCGCGCCCCTCTTTCCTTTTAAGTCCAAGAATAAGCTTCCAGCCAACAGGCAAGAAATCTCCAAACTCACCGGCATCAACAATCTTCCTCTTCTTTCTCCTACTACACCATTGTCCACCCAACTCTCTAAAAAAACCCAATAACTCTTCTTCCTTCTCCATCCCTTCAGTTCTTCTCTTCAACTCATCTTTATAAGGATCATCTAAACTTGCCAACCCCACTAAATCTACAACCACCCCTTTTCTATTTGCAATCTCCAACCCCATTTCCCTCTGCACAATACTCAAAGCTTTCACTTTGGGTTTTCTACCTCTTTTTCTCTTCCGTACCCCCGGCGGCATATCAAAATCTAAAACTTGTCGGGGTATTAATGAGTTGGAAATGATAGTGATGGGATGATTGAAATGATTGAAAGTATCGAATTCCACTGAGAAATCAGGTTCTTGAAACTCAGGGTGTGAAGATAAGAGGTTCTTGAGGAATTTAATTATGGTGGGGTTTTCGAGGCGGTCAGGGTCATTAGGGATGGGATTGTTAGGTGGGTCGGTGTGGGTTTTGGTGAAGGGAGTGGCGGCGAGGCGGTGGCGGTGGTGGTGGTGGGAAGGGCGGGCGAAGGTTTGGCGACGAGAGCCGGCGCTTTCATTGAAGTTTGTGCGGTCAATGGTAGGGGTTATGGTGTTATTAGTGGTGGAAGGTTGGGTGGAGAAGGTGAGGGAGAGTTTGTGGAGTTCAGACTGGGAAAGGGTTGCCATGTCTATGTAAGGGAGGAAGTTTGGTGGGAGAGGTTGCGGTGGTTTGGTGGTGGTGGGTGTGGTGGTGCCAGTGGCTGTTGTAGCCATTTTGGTGGTGGCGGAGCTGAGAGTAATGACGCTACCTCTGTTTAGAAAAACGAAGGGAAAAATAGGATCCAGCAAGCAGCCTATCACTATATTTTGCTTTCAAAACTTTAGTCCAAGATCTATAAAATTTCTCAATTAGGTTCCAAAAGATTATACTTTTCTCAATTTTCATCTTTTGTCAATTTCTTTCAACAGTGGAAGTCTTATGTGCAAAGTTTATGTACTCAAACGTCTGACTAAAAACAATGATGAAAAAGTTAATTAATATTAACAATTTTTTTTTGTCTAATTTGCATATTTGTGCCCTAAAAATATAGAAAAATCTGATTGAAAATAACATCTATAAGATTGGAACTCAATTGAAAATAAATATATAGGTTTGGGATGTTCTCTTTTATTGTTAGTTGGATATTTATAAGTTCTGTTTGGTTAGTATTTTCTGTTTATATATATAAAAAAACATACAAATAGGATAAAAATATGTTTTATTACACAGATATGAATAGATGAAATGAATTTTTATATTTTAAAATAAAAAATATAAGAAAACATATTTCATGAACTATGTTTTTTTTTTTTGTCCGAAACATTAATCAAACACTACTACAACGTTTGAGTTTATTTCACTAGTTTTCTCTTGTGGTTTGGTTCGTTTTCTGAAAATTGGCTTCATATCAACGTTTGAAACCTGATGAATTCCAACATTTTTCAATTTCAATATACATCAGCTAGAAACAGCCATAGATATCAATCACTCCATATTGCTTTCTCAAAACCTGAGTTTTCGACAAAATCATAGAACGAATTGGAATTCAATCCGATAATTTCATGGGATTCAATTATATTTTAATCTAATTTTGGAACTTTTTTTTGGTTGATGTAATTAAGCATCTCTCTCATCATGCGGAAAGTTTAAAGGAAATTTTAAGCAAAACAGGCAAAGATGTTGGTTGAGGTAGTAGAAAGTAGAAAACATGAACAAAAATATTCAGTAGGGACCTTCAGAAAGCACTCCAGCAGCATATAGTCATCATCTGCGTCTTCATGTCATAAATCCCTTGTATGTACTGCCAGAGTTTTTAATATTGAGAAGTTATTTATTCAGAAATAAACAAGAGATTGCTTGTGAAGTGTGAATTTTTCCGTTGGAAGTTGTTAGGAGGGAAAAAAAACACAAAAAACTTTACAGCGAATTTGAATACAGACAATCTGTCATCCTCCTCAAGAATCATGAACCTCTGACATTCTTAAAGTGATTTAACAGTAGGATAGACTCGAACTGTCGTACCAAAGCTTGAAAAATTAAGGAAGATGTGCATGCAACTGGGACATCGTAACGTTTCATCTTAATTTCCATGAAGTTCTTGATCACCAGCATACACTGAAAGTGTCTGCTTGGTGTAGCAACTAGCTTCTCGTAACCAGCCTCGTCCTTCTTCTGCTTCTTCTTCGACTTTAGCTTCGCTGCTAGAGATCGAAGGCTCTCGAGTTGAATCTTTTTCATCTTGGAAAGGTTGTAAAATCGCCTGATTTGCTAGACAAGGGAAAGATGAGAAAGATCTTATCCCACGATATAGAGAAAGAAATAGATATACAAGTAGTTTTAATCCTAGTTTTGAATGGATTAGGACTTTAATTAGGAGCTGCTGTAATGTGTTTTAAAGCATATAAACAAATTTAAATAAAAAAATCAATTTTCAAGAATTAAATATTAAAAAATAAAATAAAAAATTAATTTAAATTTTTTTTAAAAAATATCAAATATAATACCAAAATAAAATAAAATATAATTATGTAAAAAGCCAAATCAATTAAAATTAACACGATAAATTCACAACTTAAATTATAAAATCGGGTTATCCTCATTGAAAAAATAAAAATAAAAAAGCTTTATCTCTAATAAATTTAACGTAGAAGAAGGATGAAGTTGAAAAATAAAAAATAATTATGAAGACCAATCTTCAATTAATCTAAAGATAAAGTACAAAATTAAAAAATAAAAATCAATTCAAAAAAGGATTCAAAGCAAAAAAAATAAAAAAATAAAAATCAAATTTAACATAAAATAAAATGATGGGAGATAAAATTAAAAAAATAAATTCAATTAAGAAAATAATATAATATAGAAAAAAAATAACAATCAAAAAAATAAAAATTGTATTTGATATAAAAATTAATAAAAAAACAATTCAACACAAATAAAAACTAATCAAAATAATAATAACTATAATTGAAATAAAAATAAATAGAAAAACAATATTAACTTTAGTTGAATCAACAAAAATTCCAAGAAGATAAAAAAAAATAGAAGAAGGAGAAAAAAATTATACCATAGAGATTTTCATCAGTTGGGTAATCCCATTAACTTTGCTATTATTGAGCACTTTGAAAGTCATAATAATTGAACATTTTTATTTATCATACAACATCGCATGTACCATTTAAATAACATAAATAACATTTACTTGCTGGTGTATGTTATATTTTTTTTTATGGACTGATTTATTTCTTGTTTAAATTGATTATAATGAAAATACCATGATTGAAATATCCTTTAATACCCATTTTATTTTATTTTTTTATTTTTAAGGATAATAAAGTTATTTTACTATAAAAAAACAGAACAACTAAAAAATCTAGACCTCAGCTTAAAAAAAAACTTTCAAAGATATTTAAATTATTATACATAAAAAAATATTATAAAATTTATTTATCCTTGATTAATATAATAATAATAAATGTATTCTATGAAAAAGATTATTTTACCATAATGATCAATTCAATTTTTGTGTGTGAAAAGTAAAATTGGGATTACATTGCAGCTATTCTGGAATTCACAGTTAAAACATGGTCTACTTTATTTTATTTCTTTTGGTCTTATATATATATATATATATATATATATATATATATATATATATATTGTCTTAGTATGTCAACTTAGTGACTTATTAACCTTATGTTTTATATAGACTAGATTTTAAATTAAATTAGGTAAAAGTTGATTAACTAAACTAGTTAAAAATAAATTTTATTTTTTAAAATAAAGTTGCTTTAATTTTTTTTTGAAAAAACTATTAAAATGACGCAATTCAATTCACTCAATCCATTACTATAAATCATTTAATTAATAAACTTTCATCATGAAGTGGATTAATTAAAAATTAAAAAATGGGGTGAGAGAGGCTCGAACTCTCGACCTCAGGATAACTCAGAAGCTATGAGACCTACGCGCTAGCCAACTGCGCCACCACCCCGAGATGTTACCGATTTAAAATAAAGAAACTTATTGTGAAAAAAAACTCAAATAAAACCCTCAACTGGTTACAGGAGTCTCAAAGCCTCTGCTACATCACACCACATGCTCCTTCCTTGGCCCTTGGATTCACCGTATGCTAAATCAAATCAAAACTTCAAATGGTTCTCAGAAACAAGGGTTTATTTGTGCACTTAATCAACATTCAAACAGCCTACTCTACTTATTAGGCCTTTTCTGGTTGCCCCGGATGGTTTTCACCAAGCTGGGGCAGTTTTGCACCCCTGACATTGACAAAATTCTTTAAAAGAATTATACATGAAGAAGAACACTTGAAATGAGATTTGATTCGCAACTATTCTATGTATAAGTTTCAATATTGGAACTTTTTCATTTGTTTCTCAACTTTATCTATGTTAACAAACAATTCGAAATGCCTTGAATTTTTCAGAACAATTACGAGTCATAGCCATCATTCAAAGCATTTCTTCTTATACTACTTTTGAAACCCTTAATTGGAACAATGTTTTTATTCAATTGTCTTATAGAGCAAAAGTTTATTCAATTACAAAGTTTAAACAGAAACTCTGAAGACATACAGTTATTCGTCAATTCAGAATTACTGTCAACCACCTTGCTTACTTGCCACTTACAATGGATAGTAATGGATCCACCTTTCAAACATGTTATAACACCATCTAGGCGTGTACTGAGTAGGAGAGTGACCAGCCCCCTATATGTGCAAAAATCAATCATGTCATTAGCTTCCACTTTGCTCCTTCCCAGTTATGGCACAAGAATAATGCAGATAGCAGAAGGTTCTGTTACCTTTAGAGTCGCGAATGTCAAACGAAGTCCATAATCTGTGTACTTGACTGTATACCTACATGATATATTTTGTGCTAAATTATGGCCAGAATGAACTTGTTCTAACACCAATTTTCATTTTGAAACAAAAGATATAAACCAAAGAGGAATTGAAGTACCCTGCAACTTGGCCTTCGACGAACCATGGTCGCCAATCTCTGTCTACCGTTATATTAAGAGAATTTATCCATTTTTCAGTAGATATATATGGAACAACCATGTCATGATCACCACTGCAGAATGAGAAAAATATATGAATTGAATAGCAAGAACATTCTAAACTTGGGGTTAGGAAGATTCTGACGGAAATAATATCACAAGTACGAATTGAGATGTAACCTGTAAATCAGAATTTGTAAGCCTTTTCTTGTCAGGTTTTGATAGTAATCAACAGCAGTGAAAACATTATATGTGTATAAGACATCCTGCAGGAAAGAATTGCAGCTGTACCATGTTGTGACTGTTCCCTGCATAAAGCAGAGGATATTTCTATAAGCTTCGGGTTTTCAATAATCTTATATGTTGTTGCCCTAAAATGTAAATCATGAATACCCTTCTAACATGAAGAGCATCTCTAACTCTTTCATCATTGGCCCATGCATCAAGAAGTACGTACTCAAAATTCTGCAGAGTATTAAAGAAAACAAAGTTGGTTAATAGCTAGAGATTTTTTAAATGAGATGATAAATTATTAATAAATACTATATTATCTAAATATATATATATATATATTAGAAATTAATTCAAAACATAGTAATTCATATAAAATAAAATTAATTTTCAAATATTTTAAAATAAAAAAAACTTATATTATAATTGTTCTTTTAGAGTTTTTATATTTTAAAACCGCTTCATAAAACTTTTTTTATATATATATATATATTAATTAAATTATACTTAATTATTAAAAAAAACAATAACCAGTGTAGAAACCATGTTTGATAAAAATGCTTTCTATTTAATATTTTAATTATAAACAAATCATATAAAAATATTAAATTTTAATAAATTATTTCAATAAATATCAAGGATAGTGGTTTTACATGAATATTAATTTATTTTTTTATAATAAAAAATAATTAATAGATTAAATTAATAGATTTAAATATTTATTTTAAATATATTAATATCAAATTTTTTTTGCACAATTAGGGTAAGAAAAAAAAAAGAAAAGAAAATAAGCTGCAATAACAACTTTCCTATATCAATCATTCACTAAAAAAAAAAAAAGAGGACAATTGCCTCTTATCTCTACGTGGCTCCGCCACTGGTTAATAACTTGGTAACGGATATGAAATCCTTATACAAAGCAAAAGGAAGCACGGAAAGGACGAGACCTGGCACCGATAGTCTTGAATTTTAGAAGATAGAACAGGGAAACGCTGGGAATTTGCCTTGAGAAATCTTCTACTTTGTTCCTCATTGTTCGAATTTGGGGATAATCGGACACATTTGGGATATAAAATGTTTTCTTTGTTAATTTGTGTAATGCACTGCAAATCCAAGAATCTTAAATGTGTTAACTGAAGAAATCCGAAATCAGCAAGAAATTCTCAGCAGGAATCATGCAAGTATTTGGCATATGCATTTGTTTGCATGTAAAATTTGAAATTTCAAAAACCTGGTTGATTTTTTCTAGATCCTCTAAACAAGGTGCATTAGAGGGATCTACATCAACGTAATTCCCCTTGCAACTGTTTTTGGCTGACTGCAAAAACAAGCAAAAATGTAAGAAATTCTTACATAGAACATGCATGTCCTTAATGGCCAAGAACAAAAGACAACCATTATTCGAGAGCAGAATTCAGAAATGATAAAGTCGAACACAACCTCCAAATTTGAAAGCACTTGGTAATTGAACAACAAAGCTTTCTTTCACTTCCGATTTTGCGAAGAATGTTTTAGTAGTAAGAGAAAAATGGAATCACCTCATAAAGACTCCGTGATATTAGTGCCAGACGATAAGCAAAGGGTACTCTGGAGTTATGCTCCAAGGAAGTATCAGTATGCGGTGATCCACACACGAATCCCTGCGATTATTTCCAAGAACATATACTCAACGTTATAAACTATAGCTACTATGACCTTACCATAATTAAGAAAAAGGAAAGCAAAAGATCTATGAATAAAGAATTCAGAAAGCTATATATTACTTTAAGATTTATATGTGGCTGTAGTCCAGCTTCATTACCTGCAAGCTCATGAATTATATAGCTCTTTCATTAGCTCAACATTGTTCAGGGGATCGATCAATTATAGTTCACTAATTTCTTTCAAATAGGTCACTGCCTTCTTGCAGGAACAGAAATGTTGGACAGAGTATTAGAAAAGAAATTACCATCGAATATTTCCTTCGCGACAATTGGCGTGATTATACCAGCATACGTATCACTCGCGACGAAGAATGGAATTTTGGTGAATTCAGGATGATCAATCAACCACTGCTTTAGGATTTGAAAAACACTCATTGCCATTGTCTTTGTTTGTTTGGCTTGAAGAACTTCTGCAGGTACATTAATTGAAAAAAAACCATTATACCCACTGTTTCACTCACCTTTCTCAAAAATTGGTGCGCTAGTCTTGCTGATGCTGTGTCTGTCATATGGCAACCTTCTGATCTTGTTGCGTAGGAGTAACCGGTGCTGACAGGATAATCTACAAATATTATGCTAGCTGTCTGCGAAAAAAAAAAAAACATTAATTGCCACCATTCAATCACAACATGAAAAAGTCCTGGCATCAATTCATCAAATTGAATGGTCTTTCAGTTGAACTAAGGCAGAGAATCTTGCACCTTTGTCCATGAATAAGGGTTATACAACAGCTCTGGCAAGCCCCCAAGATAATCAGTTGTATTAAAAATTAGTGGACCTATGCAGAAACATAACAAATTAGATTAAGAAGAACTACGAACACAATGATTTGGTGTAACCTATGTCTTATGTTCCATAGCAGGATCATTAACCAAGACATGACTAAAGTAGTTCTTTTGTTTGAGAAGACAATGAAAAGGATAAAGCATCAACAAGCTATCATTTGGAGACATTCCTGTGCTTTCATGTGATGGAAAGAGAGAAAAGACTTTACCAACTTGGAAAAAAAATCCGGTCAATGCCGAGCAGCCAGGGCCCCCAACCAAATAGACTAAAAGAGGATCTTCCAGAGGCTTCCCTTGCGATTCAACGAATAAATAGAACAGTTCGGATTCATCCACACTTATATATCTGAACAAAGAAACCTCAACCATCAACCAACCACAATAGGTAACTAGAATGGAGTCTCAATGCTGCTATATCACTTCGAATAATAGCTCACCCAGTTTCAAGTTTGAATGGCAGAACACCTTCGAATCCTGGCAGAGTCTCGACGATTGAGCCTGGCAGTCCATGAACAAATAGGAAAAACAAGAGCTGCAAGCTAAAACAAATTACAAAGGATTTCCTGTAAATGAATGGCATGATCGCCGGAACACAGTATACAAGCAGAGTAAGAGTCTCTGTGAATGATTTGTGGCTTTGACTGACCACTGATATAGCGAACCAAAGTTCGAACTCTTCAAAACTGGACCGTGCTCTTGACTCCAACCACCAGCCTTGCTTGGAAATATAGTTGCAGCTGCTTGGCATATCTGAATGTCAACTTTTTTGCATGTTTCCTTTCCAATGCTGCAGTACTATTATATTTAAAACAAAATAGATTTTTAATTTTTCTGAGGAATAAAAGAAGTGGTTTACCGGTTGAGAATCGCTCAACCGGTTAAATCGGTAGAATTACTTTTCTTAATTAGATTAGATTTTTTTTACTTTAATTTCTTATTTTTCTAGGATTTCAAACCTCTAAATAAATCTGTAATAAAAAACATAAAAATTAGTGGAGAAGAAAGAAAATTTGTATAGAAGAAAAAAATACTTAATAAAACATACTTTCCTCTCAAATTCTCTCTTGTTCTTTAGCTTTGCAATTTAGCATGATATGTGAAAAATGGTTAAAATAAGCTTTGAAGAGCCTTAAAAAAAAAGTGATGTTGACTTTAGCCTAAAAGGAGTTTGTGCAATTAAGGAAAAAATTTCAAGAAAAATAAAGTTTTGGGTCAATTAAAAAAAAAAATGAAAGAATTTTAAAATCAAGAATTATGTTGAAAGAGGAACGTATATTCAAATATTAAAATTGACTAAAACAAGATAAAATTTAAAATTTAAAAAATTTAAAAAATAATTAAAGATAAAATGGAAGATATTCAAGAATAAGTATTATTTTGTAAAAGACATTGATTGTTCAAGGTCAAAATTGACGTGACCATGAATTTAATTGAAACATAATCAAGAAAATCAATTCAAATTGACCGAATTCAACGATATTAGAACAACAAGACCATTTCGGAGAACGAACAAAATGGTGCCGTTCTGGCACCATTGTTCACCTTTTTTCTTCACTTTTCTCTGGGAAAAGCTTGGCCACGACCCTACTTTGAAGAGCCCTTTAATGTCTGCTTTCTCTATTAAATGAGACAAAAAAACACACCTTCTTCACCATCTGACATTATCATTTGTGTCCAACCCAATAATAGCTGCTTTGTCATCCCTGGAATAGCTGCCATGCTGGTATAAAAAACATGTGTTTTAGTTGTTAGAGGTGTGGTTTGTATTTTAAAATAATTATTATATTTTTAAATTAAATATCATAGTTTTTAGATTTGGTTTGGTGGTGGGCTTGCAATTCAAGTTTTGATTAGGTTATCTAAATTATTTTTTTAAATTAAAATAATATCATTTTAATAAAAAAAATTAATGAATTACAATTAAATTTTTAATCAAATTTTATCCAATTATTTCAAATTTTTTTCTTCAACTCAGCTCAATTTTAATCAGATTATCTAAATTTCTAATCAACCCATCAAATCAAACCAGCTTTTTAAATTATACCAAACACTCCCACGCCAAAGTCATGTACCAACCACCCTTTGACAACTTGGTATGGAGGTACAATTTGTTGGCATTTTAACGATGGCTAGGATTACTCATAGAGGGTTCAATGGCCGAGATTTGGCTTCAAATGGGAGCTAGAACACCTCCCTCATCTCCCGCCCAAAAAATTAAAAAAAAAAAAGAAAAAAAAGGAGAAAAATAATGAAGAAAATCCCCCTTTGCACCAATGTTGGTTTGCCAAAAAACCAAAGACCACCAGCAACAGCAGCAAACCTTATTCCAACAGTTGCACCTCACCGTGACCTCCATTGTAAATCCTCCTTCCACCATCGACGGTAGCTTCATCTTCGTCTCAGCCACACCAAACGTCTCATCTTCCCACGATAGCTTTTTAACAAAGTTCAGCTCCTCTTCTCCTCCTCACTGTGAGCTGAACTCTAAACCAAAAACACTACAAACAGAAGCCCCACCTCCCATCAGAAAACTCCTCCTCCAGCATTATGACCTCTTCTCTCAGCCCTGCCACGATGCACCAATCCATAGCTATTTACATTTTTGGCAGCGACCTTCTCTCCTCGCAGCAACATCACGCCACCATGAATGACAACACAACCTGACAGCCCCACCAACTTCAATCTCCTCTGCCGGCAATCAGTGGTGCTAAAAAATCTGAACAATTGATTAAATCAAGAAAATTAAAATGAATAACTAAAACAATTGAGCTTTACAAAAAAATAATTAGAATTAAAAAAAAAACTAATTGGATTTGTTTTTTTTTTCTATAAACCTCATACTAAAAAAACACAATCAAACTCAAACTAAATTAAACTAAAAAAATAAAGCCAAACAAAAAAAAATTAATTTTTATTTTAAAATAACCAAACCAAACTAAAACCTATCAACTTAAACAAGTTTTATTTAAAAAAAAAACAGATTTAAATACTTTATATATATATATATATATATATATATATATATATATATATATATATATATATATAAATCCAACAATTGTTGATAGCATCAGTCCCTCCTAGCCAGGTAAGCTGCCTTCTCTCTCCTTCCTTTTAGTTACCCCTACACAAACTTGCAAAACGTGAATTAGATTTCACGATTTGTAATGTATTTGTTAAACACATCCTGATATCTTTTTTTTAGGTTTTGGTTTTTAGCTTGTAGCTTATGTGTTTTTTCCATGCCAAACTTTGTAAGCTTTTTTTTTGTCTTCTCTGAATGTTTATGGTGTTAGGTTTAGGGGAAAGATGCCATTACAACAACATCGTCAAGTCATAGCAGAATGGTCATATTATATTATTTGCATCGAGTGCAAATCATCACATCAACAACCCATATAATGTGCCTGTTTTTTACAAGTGGTATGTACCAACTATTGCAGCTTTGCTTCGCTGCCAACTTGCATTTTCTTTTCTTTTGCTTTTATTGAAATGTAAAACATTGATTTGTTGCTCAATGACACACTTCAACATAGTCTTGTCTGATTAAATTAATGGAATGTTGTCAGTAAGTTAAATAAAATATTGTTGTTTTGCATTTAAGAACTATAGCCTTACCTATTTCAATGGCAATCCACTGTTTAGAAGCCTTGGCTTCTAATGCTTAGACGATCTAACAAAACATAGGTTCAGAGAAGAGAGGTTATGAAGTTCATTGTTTAAGTTTGTTAATAGCCTTTGTTCTATTTTCTCTCCTATTTTTCTCCTGCCTCTTGACTGTTTTCTTCTAATGCTTAGATAAGATCAACGTTCCAATCTACATAGTTGAAGATGCTAGTCATGAAGAGATTTTGGTGTCAATTTTTTGGTTTTGTCATTAATGACAAGGGTGTATTATGGAATAGGTATTAGTGGGGACAAACATTCTCCCACCTCCATTATATTCAAGTGAAAATACATACACTTGGCATATAATAAAGATTTAATTGGTAGTATAAATTATGTTATGATTTATACCCCATGTTTCCCTAGCCTTGTTTATAAATAGACAAGTTAAATAGTTGAAGTTAAGTGTGAAATACAAAGTGAAAAACTGAAAGAGTGAGAGCAGTAGAGAGAGTTTGAGTGTAGAGTTGAGCTAAAAAGAGTTTTCTCCCTCTCTTTGTTTGTATTATTTTTTTGAGTGATTAATACAAACTAATAGCTCTGTGGAGTAGACAAGTTACCGAACTATATAAATTTATGTATGTTTAAATGCTTGAATATTCCAATAGGGTACTATTATGATCATTTATTACAAAAAAAATAGTTATGATAGAATAATCCATGCTCTAATAAGCTTAGACAATAAATATGTGTCAAGTGTGCAAGGTTTTTTGAAGGTTATTTTAATTGTAACTATCAAGAAACTTAATTGTTAGCTTTTTATTTTTCTTAGCTAAATTTCCTTGAATTAAATAAATGTAGATTGAGATTACGTAGTTCATTCATGAATGATAATACAACTTAATTAACTTGAGATAAAAGTTTCTCTCTCAAATTATAGCTCTTTTTCTTTTTAGAATCTTAATGTTATGAGTTTTTTTTTTAAAAAAAAAAACTCTTAACATAAACATGCAAGTTTTTTTTTTTTTTCATGTTATGGGTATATTTTCTTTGCAACGATTGATATGGTTTAAAAATTTGAATGATTGAAATCAAATATTTTATAAAATTGAACAAAGCAAACATATATTCAATTATGACACACACACGCGAGACATTTCTCTTAGATGTGTCTTGCACCCACCTCTTGCTCACTGTCTTTCTTCATTCTTCATAATAATTTCGTGAAACTATGAAGACTCGAGCGTTGAAGATAGTAGCTTATATAGCTAATTGATGTATTTGGATCAAGTTTTGATACAACTTGGGTGTTTGTGCTAACATTTTTTGCAGTAAAAAAATATGATTGGACTTCAATAGTAAGACTAACAACCTATTCAACTATTTACTCCAGTATTTATGATCACCATCTCATGCACAAATCTCTTTAGTATACAGAACCAAGACATGATTTCTTGAATCAATATGCTTTCTAAAGTTGAATTGTGTAATAATTAAGTTTGATTCATCCTTTTAACATGTCAATTACATGAGCAAGATAGAAAAACTTTTGTCGGGTTCTATCTAGCAGCAAATAATTTAGTCAGATTCTTGACTATAAAGGAAACTAGAAATAAACTGTTAGAGAATATCACTCACATATATCCATGACGGAAGAGCTCTACGTACGACTATCTTTGGCAAAATATCATTTCTCCTTGATCAAATGTTATGTAAAATTAAACAAAGTACAGATATGTTCAATTGTGATATGGGGAAATACATATAAAACATTTTAATCTAGTATTAAACCAAAAACATGCTGCAAAATAAAACTTTTTGACCACACCTTTTCCAATTCTTTTCCAAGCAAAGAGTACTAGATGCCAAACGTCATGCTTCAAATATTATGTAAAATCCTAATTATTACATGGAATGTTGACAGAAGAGATTGTCGTTGAAATGACATTGAATTGAAGAATTGAGGAAACTACTTTTTTTTATTAAAATTCTTTGTTGAGTGATATGAGATTAGGTGATTTATGATTTATCAATCACTTAATTAATTTTATAATAATTTTACATTAAATATGATAACACCGATATTATGTGTTTTGGAGTTCGTTCTTTATAATAAATGTTATGTCATTAAATAAGCAAATTTTCAAAATAATAATAATAATAATTAGTAGCCATCTAGATAGATGGCTTGTACTATACCTCCGACAAGCTTAATTTTTTTAACAAAAAAAAATTAAAGCAATGCAAGCATGTCTAAAAACACAAAAAATTCAGGACTTGAATCATTATTTCAACTATATTTAATAAGCTAAGATTGAGTAATTTAAATAATAAATAAATTGAAAAACAAATTGACAATGAAAAAAAAATGTTTAGGCGATACCCTTGTTTTTTAAAAAAGAAAGAAAAACTAAAAACCCAAATCATTAACTTAACTGAGTTCAATAAATTTGATTAATTTAACAATATATTAATAAAAAGACATTGATAATATATAAAGAGATCAATTTTTTTCAACAATTAACTATAAAAGATAAGTTGTTAATACAATACTCGGGATGAGAAAGAAAAGACCATTAGAGAATCATTGTCATTACATCGTAAACACCACCTAATTACTAGAAAGAGCTCACTAAGACAATATTAACATCATTGTGAAAGATTGTATGATGACATTCAAATAAGTCATATGCATTGACAAAACAATGGACACCGAAAGTATATAAAATAAAATATCATGAAGTGAGCATATTATGATTATATTTATTCAATTAATTTAATGTAATAAAAAAATAAATTCTTTAAAAAAAACTAAATTTAATAAAGAAACACTACAAGATTTCACAGTTTTACCAACGAAAATATTCCGTCGGTGTGTGATTAGAAGGTCGTCGGTGATTTTTTTACCTACGCAATCATCGATGGATTACGTCCGTTGGGTTACCTTTCGTTGGTGATTCAACATTCCGTCGTTATATCGGTCGAAAAAACAAAAAAACCATTTGGCGATGGTTTTACAGACGAAATTTGGCGCAAAAAAAAAGATTCTTGCTTGAATATACCGACGGACACTAATCATCGGTAGGGATGTCAGTGGGTGTATGAAATACAGACCGAATACACCCGTCTGTAAATTCGTCGGTAAATGTGGCAACTACTGTCAAATTCCGACGTAGTTTGTCCGTCGGTAAATCGGTCGGTGAGTGTATAAAATACCGACCGAATATATCCGTCTGTACATTAGTCGGTAAGTGTGGCAGCCACTGTTAAATGCCGACGAAGTAATTCCATCAGCAATGCAGTCGGTGAGTGTATGAAATCATTGGTAATTGTTTTTTTTTTCTAAATTTGTTTTTGAAAAATTATTTAGGATATATAATATAAAACTATGTAAATTAATTGTAATACAAATCAATTATGCAAATAAAATTTATATTAAAGAAAAAAAACAAAGTTAAATAATATTCATTACAAACTGAATATGTTTCAAAAAAAAATATTAAATGAAGTTTTAATGTTAAATAATATTTATTACAAATTAATATAAAGGTGGAGCTGGAGGAGGAGGAGGAGATCCTGGAGGAGGCTGGTGGTTATACGGCGAAAAAGGATTAGGCGCACATGTTCCACTATTTGCCATGTTCATAACCATTTCGCGAAGCTATTCGTAAGCCTCTTTTTGTTGTTCATACTCTGCTTTTTGTTGCTCATACTCCATTTTTTGTCTAACATACTCCTCTTTTTGTTGCTCTTGAGACGCTTTGAGGTGCACGTACTCCGTTGATAGGTGGTCGTATTTCTCGGTGATCTGAGCCGTGTGTTGCTGCAAGGCCTCGAATTCCTTAGATTTGGAGTTCGATATTGATTGGGAGCTCCCAACGGTTGAAACACTACGGGTCAACCGCAAGTTGTCGGCCGTAGCGTTGGAGAGCCCGTAAACCGAATTTTTATCGAGTCCACCTGAGGAGCCAGCCTCCATCCATAAATCTGGATCGAATTCCGGATAGTTCAAATATTGTCTCCATATCTCTCCCTCAACCGATTATTATAGGTCTCCTGAAAATAAAATAAAAAAACAAGTTATCATCATATTCAATTCAATAAACATAATAACTTACATAATAACTTATAAAATGAAATGGTTGAACAAACATACCACGAAATGTTGAGCACGGTTATCAATGAACTATTGCACCCCCTTCTGGCGGTCTTGACTCCGCATGTGTGTCTCCACAAATAGCTCCATCAGGCTCGCCTCACGTCCAAGAGACGCAGCCTATAATGAAAAAAGATATATTAACAACAACTGAATTTAATGATATATTTCATTTAAATTAATCTTACCATCCATTTCGCATGTGCAGCAAATGGAACGGAGTCGCCAGTGTGCGTTGTCACCCTGCCATGAATTGGCCGATTCTGGTTGCTAGCATCGGACCGTGAGCGTCGTGTGAACATCTCAAACGTCACGTGCTCAATATAGTGCGGCCATATATCTTCCGGGATGTATATCGGTTTGAAATCCCTCCAAACCGCAACATCATTCCAGCCTTGTAAACCCCTATCCCTCACGGCTTTTTTTGCCTTTCCTTGTGCTTCATACCAAAAATCACGCAACCTACGTCACGCAACCAAAAATTACATTTGGAAACATAATTTTTTGTCTAAAAAAAATCTTGTATTGTTTTCGATCTTACCTAGTTGCCGTGTGATTTTTCCACTCCCTCCTCACAACAATGTTATGCTCACTGTCCCAACAGAATTTGTACTGTGTATAAATGAACAAGTTTAGATAAAAATAATAATTTATTTATAATTAAATTAATAAGCTGAAAATTATAAATTAATACAAACCTCAAACTTGTTAAACCATGCATTGATTTGAGGCATCCATTCAGGATGCTTTGATATCTGATTCCACTGAAACAATGAAATCTCCATCGACGATTTAAATGTCGATGATATTACTTGGGCGACTTCAATGTTTGTGAACCTGAAAATAAATGAAATAAATTCAATAATGACTATTTCATAAATTATGTTGTAATATAAAAAAGAAAAAACTAAAACCTTAACAAACTTACATTGAAAGGTCATCCTTCCACTGTGCCTCGTACTGGCAAGTAAATTGATTCCGCTGCAAAGGCACGCCGCCTCTGCGCTGTGAAGTAGCGCTAGAAGAGGCAGCATCGGTAGACGGCGCAGGTGGTGTAGATGCCTCTTCTTCAGAGGCGCCTAAGGAGATATCATCATCGCTGCTAGACGAACTAGCTACGACTTTACGTGAGCGACCAGCTCTGGTTTTTGATCTACGCATCTACACAATTTTATACAAATAATTATATAATTAAACTCAAATGTTAAAAAAAAATTCGACAGCACCTCCCCTATATTGGATACTACCCAAATCCACAAACCTACACATATTAACAATAGCCACAACCAATTTACCCAATCTAAACTAATTATTCCAACATATTCAATTCCTAATCCTAAGGTAAATTCAACATTAAAAATTACAATTCCACAAATTATTCAATAATTATGCCAATACAACAAAACAATAAATTTTAAAAAAACTCTAGAATAACAATCAAAATAAATCGAAAAAATTAAACCCAAATCATGCAATAATAAAGTAAAATTAATAATTATTCCAACATACTCAATTACTAATCCTAAGATAAATTCAACATTAACAATAAGTATTCAACAAATTAACTAATAATAATTATGTCAAAACAACAATAAAAAATATTCAATAAATTAAAAAAAAAACTATAGACTTTAGCAATGAATTATGCAAACAAAAACTACGGATTTTATCTACATTACAAAAAATACACCAAAACAAAAAACATAACAAAAAAATAGCAAAAAAAAACCATTAAAGTAAAATGAAAAAGAAGAAACACTAACCTTTTCAATTGATGGAGATTCACCACAAAAAAGCTTGATATCGCCGGTGAAGAAGGGAGATCAGAACGAAGAGGAAAAGAAAGGTGAAGAAGTTTGGAGGAGAGAAAATGAACTGAAGAGGCGAACGGGGGCACTTATATGGCAGTTTTACCCACGGATTACCGACGGACTCACCGACGGTCATATGCTAGTTTTACCGACGGATATAAAATTAATTATTATTTTTAATTTATTCCGTCGGTAAGGTGTAAAAATCCGTCGGTAAATTTTGAATTTCACACCAAAATTTTTAATGTCCCTCCATATTTTTCGCGGTCCGTCGGTAAATTCGTAGGCAATATGACGCGGTTAGAGATGGATTTAATGCACAACGCTTTGAAATGCGCGCGGTCTGTCAGTAAGTTTGTCGCTAAAATTGACCCGCCGACACATTTCCAACGGACTCAATTCCGTCACGCCTGTCATTGGTGATGGGGTGACATTTTCAGTAATTATTTTTGAACTCTCTGTGAAATGCCGACGGCTTGTGTCCGTTGCGCCTGTCGTCGGTAATGGGGTGGCATTTCCAGTAATTATTTTTGAACTCTCTGTGAAATGCCGACGACCTTGTTTCCGTTGCTCCTGCTTTCGGTGATGGGGTGGCATTTCCAGTAATTATTTTCAAATTCTCTATAAAATGTCGATGGCCTTGTGGCCGTCGCTCCTACCGTCGGTGATTGGGTGGCATTTCCAGTAATTATTTTCAAACTCTTTGTGAAATGCCGACGGCCTTGTTTCCGTCGCTCCTGTCGTCGGTGATGGGATGGCATTTCCAGTAATTATTTTCAAACTCTCTGTGAAATTCCGACGGCCTTGTGGCCATCGGTGTTGCCGTCGGTGATTAGGTGGCATTTCCAGTAATTATTTCATGTTACAAAATATATCATTCATGATCAATAATTATTTTGTAATTGTGACATTTCAACTAATTATTTCAAGTAATAAATATTTTATGTTTCAAAATATATCATCCATAATCTAAATTACATGACAAAAAGGGTTTTACATAGGGTTTCATTTTGGTAGTTAGTCAGAATTTTTTTTTTCATTGTCATCAATTGAATTGTCATCACCTTCATCGCAATCTTCAATATGAATATCATCTTCTTCATCAATAGTTGCTTGTCAGTCGACATCAACTCCTCTACGTCAACATCAACAAGACTATCATCGAAAACACGAAAATTTGAATTTTCTTCCAATTCAATCGAAGGAGCAACTCGATATGGTTCAACCACCTTATTAACTTGAAAGACTTCATCTCGCACACTTTTGTCTTTATTCTCATCCTGAACAACCTCGACACGACCCCGAGGTTTCGTTTTTAAAATGGACAACCAATCCACTCTTGATCGATCCTTTCTAAATGAAGGGGTGTATGCGTAATAAACTTGTTGACATTGCTTTGCGAGAACAAAGACATCGTTTATGTTGCGGAGTCTAGCTTTTGAGTTGATTTCGACCAGACCATAGTGCGGATTAACTCTGATTCCTCTGTCAGTCGTGTCATACCAATAGCATTTGAATAAAAACACTCTATTATGCTCGTTATGATATTGCAGTTCGACGACCTCTTCTAATCTACCATAGTAGTCAACTTCTAACTCACTACTAGTTGATCCCTTAACACAAATACCGTTGTTGTATGTCTTTCTTCCTTGCCCGTATTCTTCAGTATGGAAAACATATCCATTGACAAAATACTTGTTGTAGCATTTACATTTTCTTTCAGGCCCCGGGCTTACTGAAGACAATGACTTAGGTGCACTCCTTCCCATTTGATAAACCTTGTATGTAATGTACATCAATAAACAATAAATGAACGAGAATCTCGTAATGACGTGCATACGTACAGTAATTTTGCAAGTTAGAATAAGTTTGTGATAATGCTTACATGTGTTCTGAACCATGTGACAAACTGCTCATCTTGTAATTGAAAGATCTGGGATTCGGTCAACTGTGAGTTATTGGAGAGCAAATATTGTCGATGTTGCCTGCAAGTGATAATGAGTGTATGATATTACAATATATAATTAATAGTATATTACTAACAAAGTTTAATTAGTATAAACTTACTGAATAAAAGGTCTCAACTCATCACAATTAAATAGAACATAGTTGTGTGCTTGTTTGAACTCTATTTCTGACAAATATCTTCCTCTTACAGTATTTTTAGGTATGGGTAATCCAGTATTGCAAAATATTGACAAGTTCCTACTGGAAGGCACTTCATCGCCATCATCATGCCGGGGAACGCGATTGATTCTCATTCTCAGATGAGGTTCAAAATAGTATAAGATAAATGTTGAGATCTCCTCAACAATATAGGCCTCATATATTGAAGCCTCAACATGCGCCTTGTTCTTAACCTTTTTTTTTTAGATTAAACAAGTACTTGTATTGAAATATTAATCAAGTATTTTCAATTAAGAAAAACATATAAAATACTTTTATATATGAATTACATTGCAACTATAATATCTAACCGTTCGAATGGGTACATCCATCTATATTGGACCGGTCCTCTAGCTTTGCCTCGAACGGTAGATGTATAGGGAGATGCTCCATTGAGTCAAAAAATGATGGAGGGAATATCATTTCAAGTTTGCATAGTGTTTCGATGATATTCGTTTGAAGCCTCTCAATGTGATCAACATTCAACTTGCTGGAGCATATATCTCTGAAGAAATGACTGGTCTCTGTGAGTGCATCCCATATTCCCTTTGGCAACAAATCATGAAAAGCTAATGGGATGAGTGTTTGCATAAACACGTGGCAGTCATGACTCTTTATTCCATACAATCTGCAGTCCTCTACATTAACCAGCCGTGATATGTTCGATGCATGTCCATCTGGAAAACGCTGACTCTTAAGCCATTTGTAGACTAGCAGTTGTGCGTTTTTCTCTAACACGAAGCTTGCTCTTGGTTTTACGACCCATGACTCATCATAAACCAACTCCATATTTTTACGGTTACAGTATAAAGCTATATCCAATCTAGCGTTGATGTTGTCCTTTGTCTTCCCCTTCACATCCATGACGATGTTGAAAATGTTCTCAAACATGTTCTTTTTTATATGCATGACGCCAAGGTTATGGCGGAGCAGATTGGTCTTTTAATAAGGAAGCTCTCAAAATATACTTCACTTTACCCAATTATGGGTCAAACCAAAACCAGGAAACTTTTGCTTACCTGATTAAAGGCCAAACACAATGTTACCGTACTCTGAGACAACATCATGCAATTCTTCACCAGAAAGACGTGGGGATGTAACATCTTTTTCAACTCTACCAACAAAGAAATCTTTTCTGTTCTTTCAGTACCTGTGATTAAGTGGCAAGAAGCGACGGTGACAGTAAAAAAAAAGGCTTTGCATCCATTTGCTAGCATGAATGACTTGTTGTTTTCCATGTAGTATGGATATGCGAGTTTCCCATGCGTGCTCCAACCAGAAAGCATTCCATAAGTTGAAAAATCATTGATAGTCCACATCAAAGCTGCCCTCATAAGGAAATTTTGTTTCCTCGATATATCATAAGTCAGAGCTCCGGAGGACCACAACTGCGCCAATTCATCAATCAACGGTCGAAGATAAACATCTATATTCCGTCCCGGGCTGCTTGGACCGAGTATAATAGTAGATAAAAACATGAACTCCAGCCTCATACACATTCCCGGTGGCAAGTTATAAACTGTGAGTATGACTGGCCAACAAGAACAAGGAGCAGCAAATGACACAAATGGGTTGAATCCGTCTATACACAACCCAAAATGCACATTCCTTGATTTAACTGAAAATTGAGGATGAACACTATTAAAGCGTTTCTACGCTTCGCCGTCAGAAGGATGAACCATCACTCCATCAACCACATGGTGTGCTTGGTGCCATGTCATGTGCTTAGCAGTCCTTGGTGACATGAATAACCTCTGCAGTCTAGGTGTGATCGGGAAGTATCTAAGTTTTTTATATGCCACTAGAGTCTTTCCCCTACCAGTTCTCGGTTTGTAACAGGAATGCCCGCATATCATGCACTCGGTCATCTTAGCATTTTCAAGGTAGTATAACATGCAGAAGTTAGGGCACATGTCAATTTTCTGGTATCTTAAACTGAGGGGTTTCATCATGGACTTCGCAGCATAGAAGTTCTCTTTCAGCCTGTTCTCTTCAGGTAAAATGCTTCTTGCCCATTCAATAATCTTGTCATACCCGACCTCACTCAACCTGTGCTCTAACTTGATGGTAAACACCTGTGCTACGACCGATAATTTACTGTAGTTCGTGCAGCCATCCCATAATGGTTCGTTAGAATCTTTCAACAAATCAAAAAACCTAGCTGCATCTACATTAGGTTCTTCTTCTACGATTGGACATTGACTGGCATTACCTTGATTCATTCTCATTGCATCCACAACCATGTTTCTGTAAGAATTAGTGTTGTCATTCTCGTTGCTAGCACTAGAAGTAGACCCAACCACCATTTCTTCTATTCTCCTCTCACTAACATATACTTCTTCATGTGCATACCAACACTGGTAATTCTCCATAAACCCTTTGTGTAGAAGATGCATCATTACAACATCTGGATGCAGATACTTTTTATTTTGACACTTCCTGCATGGACACCTAATACCGCCTCCAGTAAAATTTCTAAGAATAGATGTTGCACAATTAATAAAACCATGAACCCCGTTACAATAATCCATCCTCCGCAATCCTTGGGGTGAATCTCGATACATCCATGAACGATCATCCATGATTTATATCGAACCTCTATAAAATTATGATGACATAATGTATTAATTAACTAAGTTATGTAAATAAACTTGCAAAAATATTACTTTACCTCGAGATTATCCAACAAACCAATCACAACTTCTCACAAATATTAAAAATTTATTATCATTTATTAACGTCCATACAAATTAAAATATATAAATTTACAGAGAAATTACCACTCCGCAATATCATTGACAAAACTTTAAACGAACCCAATAAGTAAGCTATTAATTATTTCAAAACAGCACATGTATTTCAGTAGTTCCATAAAGTTTTAACAATTTACAAACAAATACAATCTTACAAAATTTAAAACAAACCATAACAGGTATAGAATTATACATTCATATACTACAAGTTTGTTTGACAAATAACAATAAAACATGTACATTTACTAACAAAATACATATACTAAAAAAATAATAAAATTGACATTTAATTAAATATTAAGATTTAAAAAGAAAGAATTACTTACAAAAATTGATAAAATCTATAGGTAAATCAGAACACGGATGTTGTGACCACAAAACTTCAAGAAATATAACTTGATTTGCTGATACGAGGGAGATTTTTGTTTGGGGGGGATGGGGGGCTGGTTGCAGTTGGGGGGAGTTGGGATTAGGAAGAAGAAGGAGAAATAGGGGAGGAGAGGGTCGGCAGGTGAACATATATTAACTTTTCCCGACGGATTTTCCGTCCGTGATTCTGACGGCACAATCGACACGTCACCATACGGATCTTTCATTTCAAATCCGTCGGCAATATAAATGGCGGTCATTGTACGACCTGTCTTTTTGAATCTGTTGGTGATTCCGTCTGAAAAAATAACCTGTCAAAACCTCCATGTCAGCGACCTGTTTTTTTTTTTTTATGACGGTGACGTTTTCGTTCATAATTCAGTTGGTAACTACCAATAGAAAATTTTTGTCAGTGATTACCGACCGAATTACGGACGAAATATAACCGTCGGTAATTTCAACCTCAAATTACCGACATAATTATTCCGTTGGTAAATCCGTTGTTATTTAGTGAATTTCTGGTAGTGAAAAACAAATAAAAAAAGTTGAAAGAACCTGAGTCATTTTCAAAACTAATTAAATAAATGTTAAATAATGAAATAAAAAGATATGAGCTTAAAAACAAATAACAAACCCAAGTAAATATTCTTTTTTTTTTGAATTATATAAACTAAATTTAAAAAAAAAACAAATTAAAATATTGTTTGAAATTTTAAAGGATCAACATGAAAATTAAAAAGAAAAGAAGAGAAAAACAGTTTTTCCTGCCAAACCACAAGTTCGTTTGCCACAAGCAGTGCCTAAATGGCACAGGAGCTACCCATGTGTTACAAATTAACGTTAACTACTTTTTATTTATTAATACCTATATATATATATATACATATACATATATAGATATGCATATACATATACATATGTATATACATATATATATATATATATATATGTCTATGTATATGTATAAAAGTTAAATGACTAAATTTACTATATATTAACTTGATTATAATAAAAAACCCATGAGAAAAATATAAAACAGCATATGTGTGTCAGTTAAAGAAATTTTTTTTTATTTGTAAGGGTATATTAGTTATTTTATTGTATTTTAAAAAAACTAAAAAGATGAATAAGTCTCGAATATCAGTATAATAATTTTTGTTTTTAATAGCTTTTTAATTATTTTATCGTGCAACAAATTAAAGAAGATCAATTTGGAAAGGCGACACCATATTATCCCCAGTTCAAAGATTTTGCTGTGGAAAGGCGACACCATATTTACATTGTTCTAATAAATAGCAATGTGTGCTTTTGTGCACAAACTTTACTAGGTGGTTTTTTTTTTTAATTATATATATGCGGGCATTAATTTCTCCCTTAATTTCTCTCACCATAGACAATTTGTGACTAATTACGGTTATAGTTACAATTATGAAAAAAATTAAAACTCATTGCGTTTTTCCGTTTCAGTTATGGTAAGACACCCACTCCTTAACATTGTGGATTTCAATAATACCGTGATATTCCTAATATTTTTAATTTGCTGCTTTTGTGGCTTTGGTTTTCTCCATTCCACTTTCTTCCTCTCCTCTCGTGCCTGAATTTTCTAATGGCCAAGACTTTTCTGATGTCTGGACTTTTTATTTCATTCTTATTTTTACAAAGAGGGAGAGGTACAAGGCTCATTGCTCTTCTTACACAGATTTTAAAAGCATAATATGTTTGTTAAAGGATAATTAAACACAGATAACAGAACATCAAAACACAGGTACAAAATCTTTGTTCTTGAACTAATCATGAAGAACTTATTCCTAACAAGTATAGAACTGGAAATTTTAAAGGGTTAGTGTAATTATGAATATCGACCACCATAACGTCTCTGCCTATGCTGATATGAAGTTAAGGCCTCTACGAAATCAGCCCTTCCAAAATCAGGCCATAGTGCTTTTGCAAAGAAAAGCTCACTATAGGCTGACTGCCACAGCAAAAAATTGCTAATTCTAAGTTCACCACTTGTTCTTATTAACAAATCAGGACAAGGAAACTCGCAACACTTGGTTTCTAATTCCTGTTGAACTGCACTTTCATTGATGTCCTCCACTTGAATAACACCATCCTTTACCTTTTGAGCAACACTTTTGCATGCTTGTAAAACATCAAATGTCCCGCTATAGCTGATGGCCATGATGAAATGGAATTTTGAGTTCTCTCTTGTCATCTCTTCTATGCCACATATCGTTCTCTGCAAGGACTTTGGGACCCTTGAGGTATCACCTATTATAGAGACTCGAGTACCTTCCCTGATAAAATCATCCAAACCAGACTTTAACAGATTCTCAATCATAGTCATGACGATATCAACCTCCTCCTTAGGCCTCGTCCAATTATCTATAGAAAATGCAAAAACGGTGACAACTTTTATACCCCATTGAAGGCAAAGCCTTATAAACTCTTTCAATGACCTCACACCAGCTTCATGACCTGAAGGTGTGAGCAACCCTCGTTGCCGAGCCCACCTGGAATTTCCGTCCATGATTACAGCAACATGCCGGGGCATGGACTCTCTGCTTAATCCCTCCGGCAACTGCATAGCTTGCTCTAATCCTCCTTTCTCCTCTTCTTTGAGACCGGAGTTCGTTTTCTTTGCGGCAAGTGGAGGAAAGCCGTGTGTTTGGTCATCACTGGTCTTTTGATGACTAAAGAATTGAAATAATTTTTGAGGAGGAAGGGTCTTGCAAACTGAGGAGCGGAGGCGCAACGAAAGCATTGTATTGAAGACTAGGGAGTAGAGATTAGCTTTGATTTGCTATGATATTTTTTATATTTATGTTTTCTATTTGTTTGTATGTATTGGTTTTGCGTGCCGTTGCTGGCAAGGTGTTGATAAGACGACCGTTGAATGCTGACCAAGGTTTTTTAATTTGAGTTTTAACTAATTTAAACATTAGCTAGCCAATCTCGAGGAGATTAATTTTAAAATAACATTAATTTTTTTGGAAATAATTAACAATTCCCACACTTTTAATTCTTGTAGTTAACAACATGAAAATTAGGTATGTGTAAGAGATGGAATCTTTCAAATTGCCACCAACAACGTATGAATAGAAAATTAATCTTGTCAAATGTTGGGATAAAATTGATAATATCAAAATGTATGGGACTCGATTGATAATAGGATATCCAAAAGGTCTAATAGGATAAAATTGATAATAGGGTAATAGGATATCCAAAAGGTCTAATAAAATTGCCTGCTGTTAATGTTTTCGAAAGATAACCTCATTCTTTTTGTTTAATTATAGTTTAGTTTTGTTGTGTATGGTCCCACACCATGTGATGGTGGGACCATCACATTAAATGTCATATGATGACTGTCTCTTGATGTAAATATTAATATGGTTCGGGTACTGTAGCTAAAAGATTAAAATTAGAAGAGAAGAGAAGAAAATTAAGAGAGAAAAAGAGAAGAAGAGGTAGCAGAGTAGTCTGTGCTCTTTCTTCGATTTTTAGCTCGTTCACCGTTGGATCGGACTGAGATTTTGACAGAAGCTTCTAGACACGTTAATCTTCATTCTGGACGGTCGGATCGAAGATTGGTGGTGTGGAAGCTGGCTGTTTTGATAGAAAACGGGGCTGTCAGTTTTGTGAGTTTTTCTCAAATAATTCTCCTTTAATCTTGTTGTAATCCGAGAATAAGTTGTTCTTGATGATATATATGTTGTATCCCTTAGTTGAATATGAGGAAGAATGATTGTGAACCCATTATTTGTTGATAGTGGAAGTTTTTAGGTGGACTACGGTCCCGTGGTTTTTCCCACATCGGGTTTTCCACGTTAAAAATCTTGGTGTTGATTTTGTGATTATTTGCATTATTTTTCATCATTGTTTGATTCTGTTTTACTGCACAAAGAGGGAAAGAATTGGGACTTATGAATTGTAATTGTATTCCGCTAAATTGATCCGGGTAAATTGGTGTCCGGTTGTTCCGAGTTTTCCCAACAAAGTGGTATCAGAGCACTGGTTGTGTAGATTGAATTTCTTGTGCAGTCAAAATGGAAAAGAAAGATTCGGGCATGATAAATCTTACTTCCTCAAATTATTTTCTATGGAAAACAATGATGGAGGATCACTTATATTGCAATGATTTGGCTTTGCCGATTGAATGTAAAGGAATAAAACCTGATGATATGGTGCAAAATGGAATGGGCTAAATAGAAAGGCTACTGCTAATGTTAGAAAATGGGTATCTTCTAAGTCCATTAATCATATTTCTCAAGAACATGATTGTTATACAGTTTGGAAGATGTTGGAAGAAACATTTGCTAAGGAGAGTGCACAAAACAAGGTTTTTATAATTAGAGACCTTGTGAATTTGAAGTATAGAGATGGTGAAGATGCTTCAGTGCATATAAATGTATTCCAAGGGTTCTTGAATCAGTTGTCATTGATGAATCTGGAGTTAGCCGATGAAATGTAAGCACTAATCCTATTGAGTTCATTGCTGGATAGTTGGGAGACTTTGGTGGTGTCACTAAGCAATTCTACTCCGAATGGGAAGATCACTTTGAAAACAGTGAAGGATTGTATCCTCAATGAAGAGAAGAGGAGGAAAGGCACAAGCACTTCTGAGTCTTATGCACTTGTTACAGAAAGTCGAGGGAGAAGTCCAAACAGGTTCTCTCACAGCAAGCAAGATAGAGAATCCAGCAATAGAAAAGGCAAATGGAAGCCAAGAGGAAGATCTTAGTCAAGAAAGGGTTTTAAGTGCTATTATTGTGACAAGCCTGGGTATATGCAAAAAGATTGTAGAAAGTATAAAAGAGATAAAAAGGGTAGAGATGAAGAAAAGAATGAAGAGAATGGTACAGCTGCAGTTGTATTTGATGGTGATGTTGCCATTGTTTGTGATGATGGTTGTGTTAATCTTACATGTCAGGATACCACCTGGGTTGCAAATTCAGCAGCTTCTTACCATGTTACACCCCGACGTGATTTTTACACATCCTACACTGCTGGTGACTTTGGTCAAGTTAGGATGGGAAATCAAGGGATGGCTAGTGTTGTGGGCATTAGAGACATTTGGTTGGAAACCAATACTGGGTGCAAGTTGCTACTCAAAGATCTTAGGCATGTTCCTGATATGCGCCTACACTTGATCTCTACAGGTACTCTTGATGAAGAAGGCTATCACAATTACTTTAAAGATGGTAAATGGAAGCTTTCTAGAAATTCCCTGATTGTTGCTAAAGGGAAGAAGATGGGTCTCTACATGTCACAAGCTAAGGTAATCAAAGGGGAGGTGAATGCAATTGAAGATTTCTCTACTAATCTGTGGCATAAGTGGCTTGAACATTTGAGTGAGAAAGGCCTCGGCATCCTTGCCAAGAAGAACTACCTTCCATTAAAAGGTATGAACTTGAACATATGTACTCATTGTTTAGTTGTCAAACAACACAGAGTTGCATTTCAAAGATCACCTTCATATAGAAGATCACATGTTCTTGATTTAGTTCATACTAATGTTTGCTCTATGATTGACAAGTCTCTTAGAGGTGCATTGTACTTTGTTAGTTTTATTGATGATCACTCCAGGAAAATTTGGTCCACTTATTTGAAATCCAAAAATCAGGTGCTTGATGTCTTTAAGGATTTCCATGCTAGAGTTGAAAGAGAAACTGGTAGAAAGCTCAAATGTGTTCGAGCTGACAATGGTGGTGAATATAGGGGTCCTTTTGAGAAGTACTGTAGGGAACATGGTATCAAGTTGGAGAAGACAGTTCCTAAAACTCTACAACAGAATGGAGTGGCTGAGAGAATGAACAGAACCATTGTTGAAAGAATTAGATGTATGCTCTCTCATGCAAAGCTACCTAAGTCCTTTTAGGGTGAGGCAATGAAGACTACAGTTGCCATGATCAACCTTTCTCCATCAGTTCCTCTTGAATTTGATGTTCTAGATAGAGTTTGGAAAGGAAAAGATGTCTCTTATGCACACTTAAGAGTGTTTGGATGCAGGACATTTGTACATGTTCCTAGAGATGAAAGGTCTAAGCTTGACAGCAAGACAAAGCAGTGCATTTTCTTAGGCTCTGAAGATGATGAATTTGGCTATAAGTTGTGGGATCCAAAGGAGAAGAAAATTGTGAGAAGCAGAGATGTTATCTTCTTTGAAGATCAAACCATTGAAGACTTTAAACAAAAGGAGAAAACAGAGTCTACCACTTTTATTCCAACTAATTCAACTCCAAGACCTGCTCCACAGTTACCTTTGATGCCTGCTAATCATGGGGGAGACTTGCAAAATGATGATAATGGTGGTTCTCTTATTGAGCCATTAGTTGGTGATCCTGAAGCAACTAATAATGATGTTGATGTTATTCCTGAACAGGTTATGCAGGAAGTTCCAGATGAGCCACAATTAAGAAGGTCAACTAGACCTCTCCAACCTTTCACCAGATATTCTCCTTATGAGTATGTGTTGGTCACTGATGAGGGAGAGCCAGAATGCTTTGATGAAGCTATGTCACATGAGAAGAAAAGTGAGTGGTTGAAAGCAATACAAGAAGAGATGAAATCCTTGCATGAAAACCATACCTTTGAGTTAGTGAAGCTTCCTAAAGGTAAGAGAGCACTCAAGAACAAATGGGTGTTCAGGTTGAAAATTGATGAACATTGCTCACAGCCAAGGTACAAGGCAAGATTAATTGTGAAAGGCTTCGGTCAGAAGAAGGGTATTGATTTTGAAGAAATCTTTTCACCAGTGGTCAAGATGTCTTCAATCCGAGTTGTACTTGGCTTAGCTGCTAGTTTGAATCTTGAAGTAGAACAACTTGATGTGAAAAATGCCTTTCTCCATGGTGATTTGGATGAGGAGATCTACATGGAGCAGCCTGAAGGGTTTGAAGCAAAAGGTAAAGAGTAACTAGTTTGTAAGTTGAAAAAGAGCTTATATGGGTTAAAGCAAGCTCCAAGACAATGGTACAAGAAGTTTGATTCTTTCATGGTGGATCATGGTTATGACAAGACCACTTCTGATCATTGTGTATTTATGAAAAGGTTTCCAGATGGAAACTTTATTATTCTCCTGTTGTATGTGGATGATATGTTGATTGTTGGCCATGATGCTAAGAAGATTCAGATGTTGAAGGAAGAGTTGAGCAAGTCTTTTGCAATGAAAGACTTAAGACCGACAAAACAGATTCTTGGCATGAAGATCACACGTGACAGGAAGAAGGGGAAACTTTGGCTATCTTAGGAGAGATATGTTCAAAAGGTACTTGAGAGATTCAACATGAGTAGCTCCAAACCTGTTTGTTCTCCACTTGCAAGCCACTTTAAACTAAGTTCTAAGCAATGTCCTTCAAGTGATGAAGAAAAAGATGAGATGAAAAAGGTTCCTTATGCATCTGTAGTTGGTAGCTTGATGTATGCCATGGTTTGCACAAGGCCGGATATAGCTCATGCAATTGGTGTGGTTAGTCGGTTCCTCTCCAATCCTGGTAAAGAACACTGGTCAGCAGTAAAATGGATACTCAGGTATCTCAGAGGTACTTCTAGTTTCAGCTTATGTTTTGGTAATGATAAACATGTGTTGGATGGATACACAAATGCAGATATGGCTGGTGATGTTGATTCTAGAAAGTCCACATCAAGATACTTGATGAAGTTTACAGGGGGAGCAGTCTCATAGCAATCAAGGTTGCAAAAATATGTTGCATTATCCACTACAGAGGCCGAATATATTGCTCTTACTGAAGGGGGCAAAGAGTTGTTATGGATGAAGAAGTTCTTGCATGAACTTGACCTAGTTCAAGAGAACTTTGTGTTGTACTGTGACAGTCAAAGTGCAATCCATCTCAGTAAGCATCCTACTTTTCACTCTCGATCAAAGCACATTGAATTTGGATATCAATGGATTCGAGATGCTACAGAGATGAAGTCATTCGTTGTTGAGAAGATCCATACTGATGACAACGTGTCTGACATGATGACCAAACCTCTACCGAGAGAGAAGTTTGAGTTTTGCAGAAAGGAAGCAGGCTTGTTAGAGCCTCCTAAATTGAATTTTACATATTGATCGCCGGTGTGGAGAATTCCTCACATGGTGTGTGAGGGGGAGATTTGTTGTGTATGGTCCCACACCATGTGATGGTGGGACCATCACATTAAATGTCATGTGATGGCTGTCTCTTGGTGTAAATATTAATATGGTTCGGGTACTGTAGCTAAAAGATTGAAATTAGAAGAGAGGAGAAGAAAATTAAAAGAGAAAAAGAGAAGAAGAGGCAGCAGAGTAGCCTGTGCTCTTTCTTCGATTTTTAGCTCGTTCACCGTTGGATCATGCTGAGATTTGGACAGAAGCTTCTACACACGTTGATCTTCATTCTGGACGGTCGGATCGAAGATTGGTGGTGTGGAAGCTGGTTGTTTTGATAGAAAACGGGGCTGTCAGTTTTGTGAGTTTTTCTCAAATAATTCTCCTTTAATCTTGTTGTAATCCGAGAATAAGTTGTTCTTGATGATATATATGTTGTATCCCTTAGTTGAATCTGAGGAAGAATGATTGTGAACCCATTATTTGTTGATAGTGGAAGTTTTTAGGTGGACTACGGTCTCGTGGTTTTTCCCACATCGGGTTTTCCACGTTAAAAATCTTGGTGTTGATTTTGTGATTATTTGCATTATTTTTCATCATTGTTTGATTCTGTTTTACTGCACAAAGAGGGAAAGAATTGGGACTTGCGAATTGTAATTGTATTCCGCTGAATTGATCCAGGTAAATTGGTGTCCGGTTGTTCCGAGTTTTCCCAACAAGTTTTATAAAATTTGCCGGTTTTATCCAATTGTACCTATACTCCTATCTTTTTTATCAATTAGAAATTGACCAAAAGTCTGCTAATGTTATCCTCAGTCAATATAATAAAACAACTGAAGTCAATATAATAAAACAACTGAAGTCTTGAATCATTTTCAACCGATGTTCTAATTAAGTGGATATTCAATTAATTTCTTATAGTTTTGGTAATTAAACCCATGTGATTCCGTCCTTGAATAAATTGGATTTTAATTTGAATAAAAATATATATTCACTAAATTGAATCTAGTAAATTCAATAGATTGACCTAATTAAATTTAGTTTACTCCATAGAATAACCTTATTAAACTATATCAGGTTAATATCGATAGATTTTTTTGGAAAAAATAAAGTGATTTTATTTTTAATAAAAATATAATTGATTGGGTTAATCCAATTATTAACAATTGATTCAATATTTTATTAATCTAGTTTCATTTTTAGATGAGATCCGAGATAGGGTTTAATAACTATGAATAGTTTTTCTGAGCTTTGTCTTCCTTAAGAAGGTTTTAGTATACTTTTCTAAGGGATAAAAAAGGGTTTATGATGTTAAGAGTTGCATGCATACGTTTATTAGCAAAATTGAGACAAGCAATTATATATTTTCAAAGCATTTCATGCCATCCACGACCAACTCAAAAAATATAAAACATCCCAGGATCTTATGTAAGAGGCATTGATTATATTAACAAAAAAGAATACTGGTTATTGAGATGATAATCATTTGTACAAGTCTTATTTTTTTACTGTATTAATTAAGTGTGATAGATATATTTCTTTCCAGTGCATATATAAATTTAATTTAATTTTGATAGATAAATAAGAAAGTTGTTCCAAATATATTTCTTTACAATTAAATTAAAAATATAAATTAAATAGCATAATAGCATCTATCTAGACCTTTTGGTACATGGGGTAATGGATTCATGATCATAAGGTAGGTTTGTAGAGAAAGACAGCAAAACAAAGAGTCGTATTTGGATTAAAAAATATGGAAACTATTTGTTGACGAGTTAAAATTGACATGAAAATTCGAATCTTGGTGCTTGCCCAGCAATCTATCTTCTTTCTTTTATTTTGTTTTTATCCCGCGAAAGGTTTATTGAGTTTTTAGATAGTTATTATCATTATTTTTTTAAAGTTCAGTCTCCGATGTTCATTTGAAAATCTTATTGTTTTCAATTTATTATGATATAAATGCGTTCGTGCGTGTGTCTATATATATATATATATATAGTCCTATAAATATGTATGATTTTAAACATGAGTTTGAGATTCGATACTATTTAGCACAATATTGATGGAATAAGGAGCAAGAGTTTCTAAGTTTAAATCAGCTAAACATGATAGTTATGGAGTATGAAATATTTTTCTAGAGTCTTTCTACACTTGCCTCTGTGTTGATTCCCAGTGAACATCATAAAATTAAGAGATTTTAAAAGGGATTAACCCAAGAATTGAAGAAGGGGTTGATCACTTATCAATCAAAGATCCTAAGGGAATTGGGAGAGATCACTCAAGCTTTAGAGGCGGCGTTGAAAGTGAGCCAACAGGACATGACTGGACAAGGGCAGATAGTAGGACAGAGAAAAGACTGCTACTCAATTTTCTAGGCCACCTTTTTCAAATCAAGGTGGGGGGATTATCCAGAAATCATATTATTAGAGGAAATACTAGGAAATTCTTTCAAGTTGAAAGGAGTAGGAAATCGAGAGGTAGAGCCCGGTAGGGGCTAGTCAGAAGGGGAAGTTCAGTAAGAACTATGAGGCAAGAAACTTCAAACTATCCCCACTGTGAAGTGCGTGATCGATTCCACTTAAGAGATTGTAGGGTGACCCAGGGTGTTGTTTTGTTTTTATATTAGAGGTGCATCGCTAGAAGCAGTGCATATATGTTACTAAAAGGTGTCTCTTATATGGGGAAAAGGGGTATTATTATCGAAACTGCTCAAATAGGGGACGAGCTTAAAGTCAGCTACAATCAATTACTGTGGATAAACCTGAAAGGGAACCAATATGACCCATACAATTAGGGGTTAGTGCAAACACATGTAGGGTTAGGAGCACAAGGAACAAAACCTAAGGAAAGGTATATCATATGAACTAAGAGACTATATGAGTTGCCTCAAATGTGGTAGTAGGCATTATTACCTTGAATGCTTAACAAGTTTATGCATTGATTGCTAGATCCAAGTGTGACTCATTCTTTTATGGCAAAAAAAATTTATACATAAGCTAAATATGCCAAAATGTATGTTAGGAAAAGGGTTAATGATTAGTAGTCGTTCAGGGAAAATGGCAGACATAGATGAAATATATAAGGGGTGCAATGTACAAATTAAAGGTTAAAATTTGTAAGTAGATCTAGTTTCTTTTACTATCCAAGATTTTGATATAATTTTGAGGATGGATTGGTTGGATAAAGAAAGTGCAATGGACTGCTATAATAAGATTGTGACTTTTAATGTAGCAGAAGGGAAAGAAATAGAATATAAAGGAGAAAAAAGGGTAATTTCAGGTTGTGTTATTTCTGTTTAGAAAATTGTTAAGAAAGGGCTGTCAAGATTATTTAGCTTTTATAATAGTTAGTGAGAAGCAGGGCAATGAGTTAAGGGACATTCCTATAGTAAGAGAATATTCAAATGTGTTTTCTTAGGAGTTGACATGATTACCTCCAGAACGTGAAATACAATTTTCTATAAAGGTACTACTTGGTACTATGCCCATATTCGAAGCTCCCTATAGAATGGCACTAAAAAAGTCAGCTGAATTGAGGTGCAATTACATGAGTTAATAGATAAAAGATTCATTAGGATAAGTAATTCTTCCTGGGGAGCTCTTATATTTGTCAAAAAAGGACGGTACCTTCACGATTTGCATAGATTATAGATAGTTGAATAAAATAACAGTGAAAAATAAGTATTTACTTTCTTAGATAATTTATTTGATCAATTTATACAAACGAAGTATTTTCTAAGATAGATCTGAGATCGGGATACCATCAACTAATAATCAAGGAGTAAAATGTACCAAAGACTAATTTTAGAATTTAATATGGACATCATGAATTTTTAGTAATGCTTTTTAGGTTAACTAATGTCCCTGCAATGTTCATGGATTTTAGGATCAAGTGTTTAAATCCTATTTAGATAAGTATGTAATGGTGTTTGTTGATGATATTTTGGTATATTCCAAATCTTCAATGGATCATGAGCAACATTTAAGAAATGTTTTGCAAGTGAAAATCATATATCTGTGTGTATCCCTTTGCTACTAATCTTACTTTATATCAGTCAATAGATCCACCTGCTTTGTGTTTAACAGAGAACACCCATCTACAACCCACTATTCTTTTTCCTTCGAGTAATGGGACAAGAGTCATGTATTATTCTTTTGTAGTGCCTCCATTTTTTCTTTTATTGCTTGGGTTTATTTTAGAATTGTCAATGCCTTATTAATGCTGGTAGAAATCTAACATATGAAAAGTTCCTGTGTAAATTTCTGGAGGGGTTTAGAGAGACCCTTGGTGGATACATATATAGTTGGCAATTGGATATCTTGACCTTTGGTTTTTAATTTCTGGAGAGTATCTATTAGGTGGCTTACCATGATTGTACCTTGGGGTAAGATATATCCTATAGAGACATCTATATTATTGGTATGTAGAGGTGTTCTAGGAGTACTTACTTTAGGGGTATTCTTAAGAGATGATTCAACTGGCACTTTAAAGAGGGGGGTGCAAGTTCTATCTCAGACATTACATGCTCCATACTAGGATAGGTATCAATATGCCCATTATAGTGTATATCAGTGTCATAGTGGACAACATCAAGGTTGCCATTCGGCCACTCATGAAGTAACTCAACATTCTGTGGTAGGTTCTCATGACTAATCCAATTAAACTTGTTTGGCTTCTCTTATTGGAACCAATTCACCTCTTTATAATTTGTCCCCCCTTGAAGAGGGGAAGTAGATGTCGAAGGGGAATGGACATCCATGGTCAGATAAAGTCTTTAAGCAGTAGGGTTATAGCACTGGTACCCTTTCTGATGTATGCCATAGCCCATAAACAGACACCAGGGTGCACATGGATCAAGTTTAGAGCACTGGTTGTTGTGAAGTTATACATATATGATGCATCCAAAGACTTGAGGAGGGAGTATTAATGCATTTGAGAGTGTCATATGAGTAGAAAGGTATTGAAGTGGAGTTTTAAAAGATAACACCTTAGAAGGCATTCGGTTGAGAAGATGAACTGTAGTGGATACTACATTAGTCCAGAAGCATTGGGGCATATAAGCACCAAGAAGCAAAGCACGTGCAGTCTCAAGAATGTGTCTATTTTTTCTCTTTGCGATACCATTCTGTTGGGGGTGTTTGTGAGCATAAAGTTTCATGAATGAGACAATGTTGATTGAAATAAATCTTAAGGTGCTTATTACATATTCACCACCATTGTCGGAGTAGAGAACCTTAATGGTGGCTCCATACTAGGTACCTTTAATCTAACCATGATGATTGTACCTTAATGAATGAAACCATTGCATGTAATGTTTCAAAGATATTGAGAACCAGTAGAGGCATGTCATACGGGTACAATCATCCATAAAAATAACAAAGCAACGAATACTAGACATATTCATAACCAGTCAGGGTCCCTATACATCATAATGTATTAAAGAAAATAGAGTGTCACTCTTATTCATACTTAATTGATAAGTAGCACGGTGACTTTTAGGCAAAATACAAGTGTCACACCTCAAATCATAAATTAGAGCATTCATAAATAAATTCAGAAGAACATGCTTCAAATAATGAAAAGATAGGTGTCCTAAGCGACAATGCCATAACCAGATCTGTCTCTTTTTAGCAATATATAGATGGTGCATATGATGTGCCTAACCGATATTGAGATCGTCCATATAATATAGTCGCCCCTTTTAGTACCACGCCCAATTATATTCTTAGTGAGAATATCCTGAATAAGATAGAAGTTTGAATACATTAGTACAACACACCTCAAGTCTATAGTAATTTGGCCTACAAACATCAATTTATGTGATAATGATGGAACAAGTAAAGTGTTGGCTAAATGCATGGATGAAGATAAAGTCACCAAGCTTGCTTTAGTGACTAGTGAAATACCACCATTTGCATTGGCGATGTTAGTTCGGTGTGGGGAAGATGTATAAGAGAAATCTGAGGCATCAAATGTCATATGATCGGTAGCCCCTGAGTCAAGAAGCCATGTATTACACGCCATATCATTGCGGCTGGCAAGTAGGGCAAAATCAGAATTACCTAAGGTTAAGTTAGGAGGGGCCTCAATAGATGTTGAAACTGGTTGTTTAAGAGAGATGTGAGGCTTAGTAACAGCAGCAACTGCAGCTTTTCTTGGACTCCCTGTAGTACTAGATCCATCGCGACTTACAGGCCTATAGATCATGCCACCAATCTGGGTATCTGACATGATCAAATGATTAATGTCTTCTTCTAAATATAGGAGTGTCGAAGTAATAAATAATCCAGTATGACCAGGGTTGAACCATAAGGAGGTTAACTATCTGAATTATAAATAATAATAATAATAATAATAATAATAATAATAATAATAATAATAATAATAATAATAATAATAGAAAGAAGAAGAAGAAGTTAAAGAGGACTTTAAGATTGTAAGATTAATGTGAGGATTAAACAATGATAAAAATAAATGTCAAGGTTAGAGGATCTATTAATAGTATTTCAAACAAGTATAATATAAACTCTTTTTGTTATTCGACTGGAAACCACACACAAAAGAAGTTCCAATCAGATTATAAATGGTTAACATGATTACATGTAATCAGGTATCTTATTTGAATAATGCTAATACTTGTAAATATTATCAGGTATTAATATTTATAACTTATGTTAACAACAAATCAAGTTCTTTTCATAACACAAGTGTCGGTTACACTATACGGTTGGGTTATAAAAGTGCCAAGTATTTGTTGTACTAAGTTTTATATAACATAAATCTAGATTAACCATTTAATAAGCAAAGTATTAACAATGAACAAGATAATAAATACAAAGCATGTTAATATCAAACATTAAATTCCATGTTGAATTTACACTATACTTATTCTTATACCATTAATGTAACCTTTTCACCTTGACATAATAAACTTAACTAAATATAATGAAAAAAAAAAAGAAACATAAATCAACTGGATAAGAACATAATTAAGATATAAATTGACTAAGTAAATAAAAGGAAATGAAAAGCATAAACAAGAGATTAATGAAAGTAAAACTTAAACATTACAAAAATATATAAAAAAAAAGCAAGAACATGTTCTTGATCTGAAAACCAAGATGTCTAAATGCATGGCAAATGCCTTCTTTTATTGGCCAAAATTAGAAACTATTGATTTGATGACTAATTGTTGAGTGGGTGGCCATATCTTGACTTGGTAACAATTCTTATCTTCTTATCTGAACAAAACATCATTGTTAACATCAAAATTTAGACAGATTTAAATCATGAAATTCTAAGAAACTGTCTTAGCTTTCGAGGAAAAAAAATTGAGGTCATTTGGACTTCTAAAACTCGAGATATAGGCTAAATACTAAACAGTGTCTAGGTTGCAGGACAAATTTGGACTTCTCCATTATTGCTAAGATTTGGTTTCCAAACAACAAAATTGAGTTTGCCTTCCTCTGATCCATAGCTCCAAATGTGACCCAATGATCGAACAGTATTCTAGTTTGGGTTGAACCAACATCTCTTTTCTAAGTTTGGCCCTCTCTTTATCCTTTCAATTTCAGTATTTCAACTCATCAATCAATCTTTTTATTTATGTGATAGGGCTGCATTTAATATGAACATTTGACATAAATTAAAGGTATCTTATGATATCATACTTATTATTATAAAACATGCTTTAAATAAGGAGTTATAGATACTTCAAGTGCAAAATGATGATATAAAACCTTGATAAAAATACACTTTTAAGTACTAATCAGTATCCATATAAATGGAAACATTTTTCACGTATGTGTTTCTGGTTGCCATAGTGGGAACATTTTCTTGCATCATTGGTGGTTTGGGTCTTAATTGTTTTATTAAGAGTAGAGTTGATTAACATGAGACCTTTAGAGGCCAAGACAGCCTTTGGTATCCCATCAATATTATGACTGGTCATGACTTGTTATCGTATAGCCTCTTATCTAACATGTGCATATGCTTACTCTATTGAGGGAAAAGGTTTCATCTGTAAAACATCTGCACGTATTTTGTTTAGTAGGTCATCAATGCCATCTAGGAACATATATACCCGATCTTCCCGGGTGATCTTATTATAATGTTAAATATCAATAAAGCACTCCATGGGATTTGGCCTGTAAAAATCAAATTCACTCCATAACCAATGCAATTCAGTGTAATATTTTTCAAGTGAGCCAAAGACTTGCTTCAGATGAGTTACATGTCTTCGAAGATCATACACTTGTGATGTATTACTTCAATCGAAAAAGGTAGTTGCAATGGAGTCCCACACTGTCTTTGGTGTAGGAAATTGAATAAAATTACCAAATAAAGAGGGGTCCATAGAAGTAATTAATCAACCTTTAACAATAGCATTATCAATACGTCACATGCGAAAGGAGGGATCAGTCGGTAGTGGTTAGAGAAAGTCACCATTAATATACCCTAGCTTGTCTTTGCTAGAGATATACATCTTAACAACCTGGGACTAGAAGGCATAGTTGGAACCATCCAATTTAATGCCAATAGGAGCAGCGGAGGGTTCAAAGGTGATGTTCGAGGTCTGTGTTCTATTCAACGCCTTAGTCATCTTTGTTGTTAATTCAAGGATAGAACCTGAGAGATGGGATGTGTTGCCATAGGTATTCTAATCTTTAGAGTCTGCTGTAGATTACGTGGTAGAGAACAATTATGTTTTAGGGTGTAGTACAGAAAGCTAGATCGTAGGCTTGCTCTGATACCATGATAATTATTCATAATCAATTGTATTCTTTATTCTGTATATTGTTTCTTTATATTTACATAAAAAGAGAGCATAAAAGGAAAGAAGGATCAGTATAATCCTAGGTTATCTTTATCTCTTTTATTTACAGGATTTTCATATATTTGGAATGCCTAACAAATCTCCTAATTAATTACAATTATAGCTCACGCCAATAGCTTCTAATCATATTTTGATATATAAAAAATGTAATAGTGTTAGTAAAAACAACAATAAATAAATAATACAAGAACTTTTTTTCTCTCATTATTCAGCAGAAATTCTCTTTACTTCTTTTCATTTCTCTTCCTGAGTTCATAGGGGTTGGGCTCTTCCCCAAAGCTGAGCTCATAGGGGTTGGGTTATTTCCAAGGCTGAGTTTATAAGGGTTAGGCTCTTCCTTTAGGCTTAGCCTATAGTATTGGTCTTTTCCCTTAAACTGAGTCCTAGGGTTTGAGCTCTTTCCTAAGGCTAAGCCTAAGGGGGAGGGCTTATTCTTATGGCATAACCTATGGGAGTTAGACTCTTTTCCTAAGTTGATTGTAAAGGAATTGAGATCTTTTCAAAGCTAAATCCATGAAGACTAGGCTCTTCTTTAGGGCTGAGCCCATTGAGACTAGGCCCGGGCATATTGCCTGATACCATGGGTTTTTGGGCTTTTAATGAGTTTTTTAGACTTATTAAATTTGGGTTTATCAATAGTTCCCTAAGTTTTTGTGATATTTATACATAAAGACTTTGTAAAAATACCTAGTACACGAAGTTTGTCAAATTTTATTTGTATGAGAAAAGGAGTGTAAACCCTGGATAATATATTGGAGAGTTCGTGTGTAAGGACATGCATTATGGTTCAAAAATATTTTCTAAACATGTAAAGGGGAACCATAAAGAAACCTACATTGAGAAAATTTTTCTAATAGATAAAGAAACCTATAGAAAAGGAGCCCATATTTACAAAAACATTTTAGGGGTATAGAGGATATACCTATATTGATGCTTATACTTTGAAAAAATTCTGAGTAGCGAGGGAGAATCCATATGGACACCTATACTTATAAACCTTTCTAAGAGGTGGAGAGGACATACTCATGTTGACATCTATACTAAGAAAAATTTCTAATAAGCGAATGAGACGGACTCATTTCTACACCTCTTTTTACAAAACATTTCTAAGGAGCATAGGTATTGGACCATAAAGAGTTCTGTAATCGCATTATGAAGTCTTCAAATCAATCCCTTCCAAGGAGAGTTGTGTTATCGCACAATCAAAGCTTCAAATCCATCCCTTTTAAGAAGAGTTATTCTGTCTATCACATTCTTTAAGAGTTGTGCATTCGCATAAGAGTGAATAAGTCAATTCATTTCAAGGCAAATAATTTTTTTATTTAAAAATAAAAAATAAAAAATTTAAAATTTAAAATCCAAAAAAAATATTTTTAGGATACGAGGAGATAAGCCCTCGAGTTGCAATATACCAAAATGTTAGAAGAATAACTATACTAGGATATTTTGACAAAAAAAGGGGATGAAGAAAGGCTATAATAGAAAGAAAAATGAGGTTAAAATCCAAATTTGACCAAAATTGCAAGAATTAATTAAGTTTAAAGACTTAATTAAAATTTTAATTGGTTTAATTGATTATTTAAGAAAAATTAAGTTTAAAAATTAACTGGAAAAAATTAAAAGAATGAATTAAGTTTAAAGACTTAATTAAACTTCTAATGAGTTTTATGGATTCAATCAAGGATTTAATTGAAGAAAAATCAAGTTTGAAGGTCTAATTCAAATCAATTTGCAAAATATTGGAAGATCTAGGGAAAAAATTGGTAAACTTAATAAAGTTAAAGACTTAATTAAATTTCTAATGGGTTTTATAGATTCAATCAAGGATTTAATTAAAGAAAAATCAAGTTTAGAGAGTTTATAGAGAGTGCACCAAGATTTATAGAATTGAACATCCATTCAAGAGTTTCACTATCACACACTAGTATTTTTAGCAGGTGAGACCAAATCGTTACACAATATTTGTGCAAATGCAAGATCAAATTCAATCCTTTTATGATTCTAAGATCAAATTTTTATCTATAATTTTTTTATAGGCTAAAGTCTATAAAAACGTTTTACTAATACTTGTTGAAGGACAAGTATTAAATCACTCATAATTTTGTCTTTAGGAGATTTTTCTAGATGTTTAGAGTGTTACTTATATTTTCCACAATATACTTTTTTAGTAGAGTTGATTGAAATAACAATTAAGCTTTATATGAGGATTTTGTCAATTCACACCTAACTTTGTTTTTGGATAATTACAAGTGAAAACAAGGGTGTTATAGGTTGTTTTTTAAAGGGAGGATGCTTAGATTTTTGCCTTAGGAGTTCTATAATTATTTTGGGCAAGTAAAAGATTATTTATGGGCTTAGAAAAGAAACAAGTCATTATATATAGTTTTCTACTTGTTAGAAGAATCAGTTAGACTATTTTATAATTGGTCTGATTGTTTTGAATCGGTTAAACTTTTTTAGAATTGTTCAGACTATTTTGAAAAACCCTAAGATTTTTTGAAAATTATCCAGAAATGGACAAGTAATTTTGAGAAACGGCTAGATTGATTTGAGAAACAGTCTGACCATTTCTAAAATGGTTTAGACCATTTTAGTTATTGCCTTGTCATTTCGAAAATGATGAACCTATTTTGGTTACTATCTAAATTTTGTTCTATTTTTTAGATCAAGAGAACCACATAAAAAGTAGTCAAAATAAAATATCATTACCAAAACTAATCAACCCAACATTGAATATTCAAAATGAAATGAAAAAAAAAACCCAATGATCGAAGCTGAAAAAAGAAAGAAAGAGGATCAACAATGACACCAATTTTTTTAAAAATCCTACCATTATTTCTTTGTTTCAATTTCCATCCCCTCATATTTAATTTCTTGCAAACAAGAAAATTGAGTTATTCCTCATGAAATTGGAAACAAACCTGATATTGACATTTTTTTTTTTTTAGATAACTCTAGCCATGTAAAGAGAAAATCAAAATAAATCATCAATCCTAAGTCTCAATTAACATAATATCGAACAATAAAATTAAAAATGAAGAAAACTAGATGACTATAGGAAAAAATAGGACATAAAAAACATTGTGCAAATTGGTAATGTTCATTCTTAAAGGTCACATTGTTTTCATGGTGAAACATTGGTTTCTTTTAATGTTTATACTAAATAAGTGGGTGTGTTACACCGTAGGTCTTTCCAAACATTTTCCAATGCTGCAAAAAGATATTAAAGTGACGATAATCTAAATCAAACTTCATTTAATTAACTAAAATGTTGTCTGGGATATAAGACCAAAAGAACCCGTAAAATGAAAGATGAAAGAAAATTGTAAAGTTTAAGGCCTAATAAACTAATGTCAGGAAGGAAAGCCCCTCGATACAAAGGAATAGTTCCCCACCCCGAAGCTACTTTACCATATTCTGAATTTAATGGTTTCAATAAATCCCTTACAATTGTTCATCTTGGACCAGATCTAGAACTCCCCTCAACGCTTTGTGTAGCCATAAATCCTTTTTTGTATTAATTGAGATTTGTTGACTTTGTATACCATTCCGTTGTAAATAAATGATCTTATCATAGATCCATTGTGGTCTGAAAATTATTATTTTTTTAGTATTATATAATAATGGAAATAACAACCCTAGTCGACATCTCTATATCTGGTTTACTTGTAAGTTTTATTGGGTATGCCTTATATACTACTTTTGGGCAACCCTAGAGGATGTCCTAACCACCCAATAGCTATTCCATCCCCGTTATCCATTGAACCTGCTCTGAAGAATCCACCCTTTGCCGGATTATTTCTGATGTAATCATAAAAAGGTAATTTTTCAGGAATTTTAGACTAAGCTTCGGAAAAGCTTTGATTTTCAGTCAGCCCAGTACCAACTCTTTGATATATTTCTTGTTGAAAGCATCCATAATCCCATTAATAACGAGTGGGACCAAATAATTCAATGAGGGTAGTTGTTAAACCATACCACATATTTCCAGCAACAACAAAAGCTACAAAAAAGATAGCAGCAATACTACTGGAAAGCACGGTTTCAATATTTCCCATACGTAATCCTTTGTATAGACATTGGGGCGGGCAAACACTAAAATGGAATAGACCTGCCAATATGCCCAATGTCCCTGCTGCAATATGATGAGAGGCTACTCCTCCTGGAACAAAAGTATTAAAACCTTCCACACCCCACATTGGATTTACAGATTGTACTTTTTTTGTTAGCCCGTAAGCTTGGAATAACTTGGCAAACCAACAACCCACGATATAAGATCGGGATAAAAAAAAATTCAATAGGATGACCTAGTAAGAAAAACCAAAGTTTAATAAATAAAAACATAAAAAAACCCTGAGTCAATCCGAATTAACTTTACCAACCCGCTTTTGGAATAAGCAAACAATATGAAAAATGAAAAAAATAAGAAAGCTCAAGGGAAAATAATTTAATGCAAAATGATAAAATTGAAAAAATATATAAAAAAACTAGGGAAAAAATCTGATTTAAATCAAGTTAACTCAACTAACCCACAACACGTGATATGAGATCAGGATAAAAAAGATTAGACCTCCAAAAAAAAGGCCTAATAAAAAATATTTGAGTTAAATAAAAAAACATTGTTAATGAAAATGCAAGACAACCCAAGTTCGCTCGACCAACTCGCTCTCGAGATAAGGAAATAGAAAGAGAAGAGAAAAATAACGAAGCTCAAGAAAAAATAATTCAATGCAAAATGATGAAATTGAAAAAAAAATAAAGTCATAAAAAACCAAGGGAAAAAAAATCTAATGCAATCATGTTTAGTTTGACTAATTTATTACCCGGGATATAGGATTGTGATAACTCAACAAAAAGAAAAGCACAAATGATAAATTTGAAAAAAAATAATCAATTTTCAATAAATGAATGCACTGTTGAAAGGCAACCATGAAAAAATAACAAAGTAAAATATCTAGTTATAAAACAATTTAAAATCCAAACAATCCAGACCAAACATGGTATAAAAAAATCAAAGAAAATAATTAGGGGATAAATTGGAAAAAAAACTAAAAAAAGGATAAGAAAAGTTATTGAAAAAATAAGGACCAAAATTGGATAAAAAACCAAATAAAATTAAATATTGAGGGAAAAAATTAAAAAAAAGAAGATAAATCAAGAAAAGGATAAGAATATTGCAATAAAAATGAAAAAATGCAATAAAATCAAAAGGGATAAAATTGCAAAAACCAATAATTAAGAAAAGCATAAAGTATAAAAATAGATTAATTAAAAGTTGAGGGACCAAATTGGATAAAAAATCAAATTGAATGAAATGCCTAAGGATAAAATTGAAAAAAATCAAAACTTCAAAAAGCAGCAAAAGCCAAATAAACAGTAATTAAAATTAGGATAAAAATTGATAAAATTACAAACCGGATGACACAATATTTTCTTTTTTAGAAGTTTAGGTGTGTTTTCCTAGGAAATGAGAGAAAAAAATAAAAAAAAATCTTCATCGCAACCCAACCAAACTTCGTCTGTGAGCATACGCCATATCGATGGAAAGAGGATGGTGCATTGCTCCGAACACCACAATGGAAGCAAGACTTTGGCCACAGCACGATTCCTTATGCACCACTTGAATGGAGTGGAGGCCATGATGGACTTATGCTTGACACATTAGTAATCTTTTTTTTTTAATAATATTTAAAAACTTCAAATTACCAAGCAGCCTAATGAAACCTAAAAAATAACAACAAAATCACTAAAAATGACCAAAACACTATCGCAAATAACCTTTGTTTTTTTGAATTGCAAGGTTAATTATGTTATTTTACTGTTTAAAAAAAAAAAAGACAGAGAAGCCCCTTTGTGCATGTATATTTATTTTCTCTTCTAAGGACATTATCGTAACTCTATTATTAAATTTTTTTAAAAGGACAAAAGAGCCCCTCACCTAAAGAGGTTTTTTTTTTCTTTTGATGGCATAATATTTATTATACTGTAACAAAAAAAAAATATGTTCAGACTATTTTGTCCCTAATCAATTTTGCAATGACAAATGTATTCCATGAAAAAGAGATTTCTACCCTAATCATAGGCTTAATCGGTTTTTTTTGTCAATGTCTTAAAATTGTATTTATACTTTTTCAATCCATATTTTTTTGTGTTTAGAACCAATGTAAAAAACTAAACTCATTTAGTTTTTTTCTGTAATAATAATTTAAGTGAGAATTCATGTAGAATAGAAGCATGAGTATGGTTACTAGTCATGTTTTGATATCATTAGTGATGAATTAATTTTATTAAGTTCTTTATTTGTTTATTTTTTTTTATAAAAGAATAGATCTAACATGGATGCTAGATCCAATACACTTGGATATGGTAGTTAGCCAAGTTTAAAGTGCTTGGACTTGATAGTGCACCAATTCCAAGATAGCATGGCCCAATATTCTTGGACTTGGTAGTACGCCAAGTCGAAAGTGGTATGGATTTGGCATGCATGTTAGACTAATATACTTAGACTTGACAATGTTTCAAGCCTAATATAGTGTGGGTTTGACTTGCATACTAGACTTAACGTGTTTGGACTTGACAATCAGCTAAGTCCAAGATAATTACCATCTTTCAATGGCATGTCTAGGGGAGTGACCAATCTTCATTGGGTCTAACCTCGATGAAGAACTCAATTTGTATAGGTTTAGTTACACTTAATGTCTTAAACTCTATTCTCTCTACATCTTTTTAGGTGTATAAAAGTCATTCAAAAACCCACTATGTTCTTATTAAATAAGGGATATGTGACACGACCAAAAAAATGATGTTTTTTTCTAAATATAGGAGTGTTGAAGTAATAAATAACCCGGCAAGATCGGGGTCGAACCACAGGGAGGTTAATTGTATAAATTATAGATAACAATAATACAATAACAACAACAACAACAACAACAACAACAACAACAACAACAATAATAATAATAAAGAAGAAGAAGAAGAAGTTAATGAGAACTTTGAGATGAAAGATTAACGTAAGGATTTAAACAATGATACAAACAAATGTCAAGGTTAGGGGATCCACTAATGATATGTCAAACAAGTATAGTATAAACTCTTATTATTCAATTGAAAACCACACACAAAGGAGGTTCCAATCAAATTATAAATTGTTAACATGATTATATTAGTTATCTTATTCGATTAATGCTAATACTTGTAAATGTTGTCAGACATTCATGATTATAACTTATGTTAACAATAAATCAAGTTTCTTTCATAGATCAGGTGTCAATTATACCATACAGTATGAGCTATGAAAGTGCCAAGTATTTGTTGTACCAAGTGTTATACAACATAAATCAAGATTAGTCATTTAACAAGCAAAGTATTAAAGAGTGAACAAGATAACAAAGACAAAACATGTTAGTATCAAACATTAAAATCCACGTTAAGTTTACACTATACTTATTCTTGTACCATTAGTGTAAACTTTTTAACATGACATGATAAACTTAGCTAGACATAATGAAAGAGAGAAACATAAATAAACAAGATAAGAACATAAATAAAATAAAATTTAACTAAGTAAATGAAAGGAAATGAAATGCATAAACTTGATATTAATGAAAGCAAAGCATAAACATTACAAAAAATACAAAGAGAGAAAGCAAGAACATGATCTTGATCTGGAAACCAAGATGCCTAAATGCATGGAAAATGCCTCCTTTTATAGGCCAAAATTAGGAACTATTGATTTGATGACTAATTGATGAGTGGGTGACTAACTTTTGACTTGATGACAGTTCTTATCTTCTCTTGTCTGCCCAAAACATCATTGATAACATCAGAATTGGAACTACTTGAAAACATGAAAGTTATAGGAAATTGTCTCATTTTTTCAGGAAAAAAAATGGAGGTCATTTGGACTTCAAGAACTCCAGATATGGGCTAAATACTGAACAGTATTCGGGCTGTAGAACAGATTTAGACTTCTTCATTGTTATTACAATTTGGACTTGAAAATGACCTTTTTAAATCTTGAGATCCTATGAAAGTTGTAGGCCTATATCTTACCTTTTCATCTATATAAAGTAGACCTAAATCCGAGATATACAGCTCCAGATATGACCCAATTACAGAACAGTGTTCCTGTTTGGACTGCACCGGTATCTTTTTTCTAAGTTTAGCCATCTCTTTATCCTTTTAATTTTAATTATTAAACTCATCAATCAAACTTTTGATTTATGTGATGGGCTTACATTTAAAATGAACATTTACCACAAATTAAAGGTATTTTATATTATTAGATATGTTATTATAAAACATGTTTTAGTTAAGAAGTTATTGATACTTTAAGTGCAAAATAATGATATAAAACTTTGATAAAATGCACTTTTAAGTGCTAATCAATATGTTTCCCTCATTCAATCTTATTAGGGTAATTACCCTACAGGCCCTCTTTTTATAAGTTATGAAAGCTAATCATCAATCAATCCTTTCATTTATGTTATAGGTTTGCATTTAAAATGAACATTTACTACAAATTAAAGGTATCTTATATTATTAAATATGTTATTATAAAACATGCTTTAGTTAAGGAGTTATTGATACTTCAAGTGCAAAATGATGATATAAAACCTTGATAAAAATATACTTTTAAGTACTAATTAATATGTATCCCTTATTCAATGTTATTAGGGTAATTACTCTACAGACCCTCTTTTTATGAGTTATAAATACACCATAAAAGCTTCATAAAAAAATATTCACAATCTTCATTCTATATTACATATATATTTTCAGAGTATTTCTCTCTCGAATATTCTTGTATATTCTCTCTCTAAAAAAATACTTATTTCAACATCGAAGAGTATCTTCACCTTCACCAAAAGAGATATTTTGTAGGTACTAACCATGAATAATTTTGATCTATCAAGGACCAAATATAAACTATTAATTATTTTGGCTAAAGAAAATGAAAGAGATTATTAGGACCAATTAATTAATTGATTGTTAAATTCAGTAACCTATTTTCTAACTAATTGAATTTTTAGGACATTATCAATAAGTATATTTGATTTATTTTACATAGGAGGAGCAAAACGATCCCAATCAAAGAAAGGTGGAGCAAAACGATCCCAATCAAAGAAATGTTGACAGAGGAGAAAGATTGGAGTTTAAGAACAATCATCTACAATCAGAGAACCATTGGAGTTTACGAACAATCATCTACAATCAGAGAACCAGGGCATGGTGATGCAAATGTTGAGCAGGCATATTCTTGTCGTAGTTGCATTTGCATACTTGTATTTTGGATCTATGTGTAACATTTTGAAAATAATTCTCGATTGATAAGCAAAATAAAATCAATACCTGTTATCTAGTAAAAAATATATTCTTCTTCTTTTCTTCTTTTTTTCTTTTTTTGCCACTAAACCATGCGCATTTTGATTTTGTGACGATGGCTCGGTGAAGTGGTTGTTTGCGAAAATCAGATCCCTTCTCGATTGATCTCACTAAAAGCGTTAACTATTAGGATTCTCCACTTAATTGATGAGATGATTTCTTCACTTTAATTATTTGCATTTCGAAGATGTCGAATACTTTACTGGTTTCAAATTTGTATTTCAGCATGGATGTATTCGGTCTTGTTGCCATAATCTTAATTAGAAGGAGTGGGTCTATAAGACTGCGATTAGGATGAAAAGGTAGCAATTGGTCACAGCTTCATTTGAAACTACAGTGGACAACTTTGCGTAGACGGCTGGGAACAAAACGTGGTTTGAATAGAAATAATACACAATTAAAATTGACAATTTTGTTGCTTGGCAGACCCGAAAACCTTACGTATAGAATGATCATGTTAGATTTTATATGCAGTTAGATCTGAGACTTTTTTATTCTAGCAGGTTATCAGATTCAAAAATTTATATCTAGCTAGCTAGACTATTGGACTTAAAGATTTTAGTTTTGGCTTGATTGCACTCAAGGTTTTTTTATGTGTATAATAATACCAGATTCAATATACTTAAAATATTATCTATAACTTTAATATTATTTTTATATTTAAAAAATTATTATTAACCTACTATAGAGCACATGGCATGATGCTAGTTTCTCATTGTATCATGTTTCCTGCTAAAAGTTTGAAGTGTTCAACAATATATTATATTATAGAATATTATAAAACTATTTTTAATAATTTTTTATTAATTAAAATTTTTGAATTGAAATAATTTTTTAATATAACATTTGTTTTAATTTCTTAATTGAAATAATTTTTTAATATATTAGAAGCAAAATTTTTAAAAGAAATATTATAAATAAAATCCATTTACTATATCAAGAATTATTATTTTTTAATTATATGCTAGTACAACGCCATTCAAAAGAAAGATACAAAGGAAATTGCATCAACCAAAGTAAAATAATACTAATTTAGTAGGATTCTGAACACTTGAAATTGCTTGCCATGCATTCAGGCTTCTAAATTAATTTTTTGTTGTTAGAAAGAGCTTTTACCAATTGATCCAGGTTCCGATGAGAACCATTACCAGCCAAAGCTGCCTCCTCTGCCTTGGTTTTCCATTCCATTGCCTTCTTTTTCATTGCTTTTCCCTTCTCTCCCTCCATTAATTCTCTCACAAGTTTCTCCACTTCATCTCTTTTCACATTGTTATCTATCTCCATGCCAATGCCCCATTGATCAGTACAGGCAAGCCTACAGTTGGTCTGTTGCTCAGCGAAAAATGGCCAACAAACCATTGGCACGCCACCACAGATACTGTCCAATGTTGAATTCCACCCCATGTGACTTAGAAACCCTCCTATGGAAGGATGCTTCAACACTTGTTCTTGGGGACACCAGCTTACAAGCATGCCTCTATCCTTTGTTTCAGATAAAAATTCAGGTGGCAACATTGCGGCTTCACCTACAACAATATCAGGTCTTATTATCCATAAGAAAGTTTGGTTGCTGTTGGCCAGTCCCCAAGCAAATTCTATCATTTGCTGGGGTGTTATTACAGTGATGCTACCGAAATTTACGTACACCACAGATTTTGGTTCTTTGGAATCAAGCCATTCAATACACTCTGGCTGTTCTTTCCAAAGATTGGAGCCAAGATTTTTCAGATCACCATTCGGAATCTGATCAACAAGCAATTGAAGAGGACCAACAGTGTAAATCGGAGGAAACATTGGGGAGAGAGCATCCAAAACATCTTGTTCGAAGGAGTCGAATGTGTTAAGAATGACAGCAGAAGCTCTTGAAGTTCTGTCTATTTCTCTTTTCAGGAATTGCAACATGAAGTCGTTTACGTCAGTAGTTCTGATAAAAGTTGGAAGATCCTTCAAACGGATATCTTTCATTCCTGGAATCCAATCTACTGGTGTTTCTAAGTAGCCATTTGTTAGATCCCTCGCATCTGCAAACAGCAAGTTAATTTCATCAGCATATTGTGATAGGAAATAGGTAAATTAATTATGCAAAAACTATAACTTATACTGAACTATCAAAAACTTTCGATCATAAATTCATGCACCAATTAATGTCTTAAGAAAGTTGTTTACCTTTCAGAGGTATTAAGCCTCTTTCGATGAGAGGACGATACTGCGAGTAGCCCAAAACACCACAGGCGCTAGGTGTCCAAAACACTGCTTCAGGAATTCCAAATTCTTCAGCTGCATCAAGACTAAAACTCATGCAAGCATCAGCGACAATACATGTCACCTGGGGCACAACACCTGAGGAGTTGAGTTTGGCAAGAAGATCACATAGTGGGGCTAAAGCAGTTTGGGAGGTGTATTTGCAAAGAGATGGGATATCTTGAGTGGCATCAGCAATATCTGATGATGGAAGACCGTCAGGGATAGTCTCAAACTGGAAGTCTGGGAAGCCATCAAGGGAGTTGGTGCCTCTAGACTTGAGTAAGCGTTTGTGATTATACTCTGTATTAACAAAGGTTACGTGAAAGCCCTTGAAGTGGAGTAGTTTTGCTAGTTTGAGCATTGGGTTTATGTGACCCTGAGCTGGAAAAGGGACGCACACAGCATGAGGTTTATCAGCCGGAGCTAAGGAACCCATCTCTCTGCGTTTTCCTAATCACACACAAAAGGATTGGATGGCTATCAGAAGTGGAAAGACATGGCCTTTTATAGAAAAGAAGGGTTCGTACTCCCCTTGTCTTCTAGTATTATTTTTTTATTTATAAGAATATTAAAAACATTTTTGTTAATAATCATCATTTCTAGTAGACTTGGGAAAGTGGAAGGTTAATATACTTAATTTGATCTGAATGTGTGTGTGTGTGTGTGTGTACACATTCAGATCAAATTAAGTATATTAACCTTCCCATACCGACGACACATGGTCCATTCAAGGGTTCTGAATTGGAGTCAAAATATATAAATGAAAGGAAAATCAAACTATAATTCAATATATCAATTAGGGAAAGATAGAAAAAAAAAAAGGTGAATTGAACTTGGACTTCAGCTGGAATCCAACCTATAGGTTCTAGTTGAAGCTGAATGTTTGGTAACTATAAATTGAAGATAGTCTTCGGTTTTTGAGATACGAGAAATTGATGGGACATGTCCAATAAAAATTAAAAATTTGGAAATAAATTGAACGTCATTTTATCTATGGCCGGCATGCGATATATATATATATACACACACACACACACCACTTCTTAGCATTTACTCAAAGCTCTAGGTTTGATTCAAGGATATCTCCTCCGCCAGGTACTCAACAATTGCCCTATCTAATAAATATTCTATTAGCAGGCCTGGCCTGTCATGCAATCAAAATCCTGACAGTGACTTAAAATAATTAGTTTATTACTTCACCAAAATCTTCTCGATCTTCTGTTCAAATAATTGGTAATAAAATGTTTTTAAAAGGCCCGTATGGAGCCAGTCTGTTCGTTGACGTTCCTAGAGGCGAAGAAAGCAAGAAGATATCGATGACCACACAAACAGTAAAAGAAAACATATTATACTAAATACTAGTAAATTCACCGTTCTCCGCTGCAAGCTTATTTTTCTTTTTCTAAACTTAAAAATACCTTCAAAACTATACAGATTTTTTAATAATATTATTAAATCTTATCAAACAATTCCACCTTAAAACCTATTAATCCAGCTTTTTAGCTAACACAATTTTCAAATTAAACCAAATAATAGTTGATTCAAATTAAATTATTTAATTTAATAGATCTAAAAATAACTTGAATGACCGTTAAAAATATAATATAACTTTTAAAAAAACTTTAAAATAATTTATATATATATATATATATATATATATTAAGATAATACTAGATTAGATCGATCTCGATCACCTTATGACTTGGATCATGGATTTTAATGTGTTTAATAACTTTATTATTTTTATAAATTATTTTTATTTAATTTTATAATAACATTAGATACTTTTAAAATTGAGTATCAACCCTAAACAAAGATATTTATTTGAGATTGTAATAACCCTAAAGAAAGTAGAAAGTAAAAAAAAGAAGCCATGAATTCCATTTCTCAACCAATCCAATATTAAAGAAAAGTGAAATAAAAAAAATAATTAGAAAAATTAAAGGATCAGAAAATAATAAAAAAAAACATATCAAGTTTAATGGGTAAACCCTTTAAATTTATGAAATGGAAAACTCAAATCAACATATCAAAACTACAAACCAGGTAATGGACTTCCTTAAGATTAATAACTTGTTTTTTTTTTTAAATATTGTTTATTTAACTATATGATAACAAAAATAGATGATCGTAAAATTAAGTATCAAACCAATACTATTTTTTTTAAGACTATGATAACCTAATAAAAAACAAAACAAAACCAATTATGAAAATCAAGCTCAACCTAAACTAAATGTTAAAATAATTAAGATTAAACACAAAAAGGAAGCTAGAATTCTGAATAATCTATATATTATTAATGTTTAGTCTTAAGCTAAATACAAATAAAGTATATATATGTTAAACTGAAAGTACTATTTTACCCTTAATAAATAAGACTACATAAATATTATTTAACATCTCCCTTCAAACTCACAATGTGGCAACTACAATCATCGAGAGTTTGCCAACCAAAAAACAAACTGAATAATCTATATATTATTAATGTTTAGTCTTAAGCTAAATACAAATAAAGTATATATATGTTAAACTGAAAGTACTATGTTACCCTTAATAAATAAGACTATATAAATATTATTTAACATCTCCCTTCAAACTCACAATGTGGCAACTACAATCATCGAGAGTTTGCCAACCAAAAAACAAACTGAATAATCTATATATTATTAATGTTTAGTCTTAAGCTAAATACAAATAAAGTATATATATGTTAAATTGAAAGTAATATTTTACCCTTAATAAATAAGACTACATAAATATTATTTAATATCTCCCTTCAAACTCACAATATGGCAACTACAATCATCGAGAGTTTGCCAACCAAAAAACAAACTGAATAATCTATATATTATTAATGTTTATTCTTAAGCTAAATACAAATAAAGTATATATATGTTAAACTGAAAGTACTATTTTACCCTTAATAAATAAGACTACATAAATATTATTTAACATCTCCCTTCAAACTCACAATATGGCAACTACAATCATCGAGAGTTTACCAACCAAAAAACAAACTGAATAATCTATATATTATTAATGTTTATTCTTAAGCTAAATACAAATAAAGTATATATATGTTAAACTGAAAGTACTATTTTACCCTTAATAAATAAGACTACATAAATATTATTTAACATCTCCCTTCAAACTCACAATATGGCAACTACAATCATCGAGAGTTTGCCAACCAAAAAACAAAAATGAGAGATGGAATGTGCCTTGGTAAAGAAATCTGCAAGGAATAAGGAATAAAAGGCAAATCAATGGTGTCATGCTTAAGATGATGACGAGTAAGATGACAATTTGATCTCAATGTGCTTAGTTCGCTCATGAAAAACCGAGTTGTGAACAATCTGAATAGAACTCTGGTTGTCATAATACATAGGAGTAGGATGAGAAAAGAAAACTCCAATATCAATAAGTAACCAATATAACCAAACAATATTTTTAGTAGTAGATGTCATGGCATGATATTCTGCTTTGGTGGATAGAAACAATAAATTGTTTCTTACTTTTCTAAAAAATAAGAGAATCACCTAAAAAGATGCAGAACCTGGTAACATACTTGCGATTTGTGAGATCACTACCATGATCAGCATCAGAGTATGCACGTAACTCCAGGAAAGAGGTGGATGAAAGTAAAAGACTCTAAAAAATTATACCTTGAAGATATTGCAAAATACAAAGAACAGTTGCCTAGTGAAAAGTAGTAGGAGAATCAACAAACTGACTAATAATTTGAACAATATATGCAATATTTGGATAAGTAATGGTGAGATATACCAAACTCCCAACAATAGTACGATATAAAGTAGGATCTATCAAAGGTAAACCATCAGAAAAAGGAGTATCTTACGTTAACCTCAATGGGAGTATCAATAATCTTATTATTAGTAAGTTTAGCCCGCTCAAGAATATTTGTAACATATTTCAACTGAGAAAGAAGGTAACCTTTTAGTGAGTATGCTACCTCAATACCCAGGAAATATTAAAGATAACATAAATCCTTCATTTCAAATCATCTAGCTAACTCTGTCTTCAAAACTAAAATACTATCAATGTCATCACTAGTAATAATCATGTCATCAACATATAAAGAAAGAATGATACGACCTGCATCAGTGCACTTAATAAAAAAAGTAGAATCATGACTGCTAGAAACAAAGCGAATAGATGAGATCACAATAGAGAATTTCTCAAACCAAGCATGGGATGCTTGTTTGAGACCATATAATGCTTTCTTAAGCTTACAAACATCTTCAAAGTCATGTGAAATAGCAGGAGGGGGTACCATGTAAACTTCTTCTTGAAGATCTCCATTTAAGAAGGAATTTTTAGCATCAAACTAAGAAATATGCCACTGACGAATCAAAGCTACGACAATAAGAGTACGAATAATAGTCATTTTTGCAATCGAGGAAAATGTCTCTTTATAATTCATACCATCCTGTTGAAAATATCCTTTTACAACCAGCCTAGCTTTGTATCGCTCAATATACTCATCAGAATTAGTCTTGATCTTATACACCCAATAAAAACCAACAACACTCTTACTAGGAGGTAGAGGAACCAGATCCCAAGTATTTGTCTTATGCAAAGTAGAAAGTTCCTCATCTATAGCTTGCTAACAAAGTGGATAAAAAATTACCTCTTTATAGGAAGAGGGCTAAAAAAGACAATGAATAAAAGCTAAAAAAAAAAGTAAATGATGAAGAATAACAAGAATAAGAAAATCTGGTAGTTTTGTGGACTTACGAATATGGATGGACTAACGTGGAGGTGGATCTACAATCTTAGATGAAGCTTAAGGAGTTATAGATGAGAATGGAGCTTCAAGTATACTAGAGAGTAAAGTACCAGTACCTGCAAAGTTATGAGTAGAAATTGATTGAACATAGGGAGAGGTATCATTACCAGAATACTCATAAAAGGGATATATATGAATAATATCAAATTTAGTCATGTTATGAGTAGTGGATGGAATAGAAAAGAAAGATATATGCTTAAGAAATACAACATGATGAGACATAAAGTTTCTAAGTTATTGGATCAAAACAACGATACCTCTTTTTACCTTTACCATAACCTAGAAAAAAACAAGCAGTGGATCGAGAGGATAACTTGCTGTTTTCTACATGAGGACGAAGAACGAAACAAGTACAACCAAAGACTCTAAATAAGAAATAATCAGGGACATGCCCATATAACTTTTCAAAAGGCGATAGACCTGAACTATAAGAAGATGGAATTGTATTAATCAAACTTATAGTAGTAAGAACAACTTCTTTTAAAAACTCACTAGGAACAAAAGTAGATAACAAGAGAGAACGAGCAGTTTTGACAATATGCCTATGTTTTCTTTTAATAACACCATTTCGCTCAAGAGTATCTGTACATGAAGTTTGGTGGATGGTTCCATCTAAGGCAAGCAATTGGAAAAATTTATTAGAGGTGTATTCCCTACCTAAATCACACCTAAAGCATTTAATCACAACAAAATATTAAGTTTTGATAAGAGCTCGAAAAGCTGTATATATCTCAAAGAATTCAGAACAATATTTCATTAAATAAACCCAATAATAACGAGTATGATCATCAAAAAAAGAAATATAATATCAAGACGCTCCTTTTATGGCAAGAGGAAAAGGTCCCTATACATCAAAATAAATCAAATCAAATAGTGAAGAAGAAACATAAATACTTAGATTAAAAGGTAAAATAGAAAATTTTGCCAGTTTACATCCACTACAATTAGAAATATCACAAGTTTTTAAATTTCCTAAAGCTCTTATGGATGTTAAAAATCTCAAACGAGAAGATGAAACATGACTTAGATGGGAATGCCATAAATAAAAACTAGAAGATGAAAGACTCAAACGAAAGAAAAAAAATCAACAGTAGTAGAAGTAGCAACAATGACACGACTAAAAGATTGATGTTTTCTCCCAAATGCAAGAGTGTCGAAGTAATAAATAACCCGGCAAAACTGGGGTAGAACCATAGGGAGGTTAAATGTACAAATTATAAATAACAGTAATACAACAACAATAACAACAATAACAACAACAACAACAACAATAATAATAATAATAAAGAAAAAGAATGAGAAGAAGAAGAAGATGATGAGAACTTTGAGATGAAATATTAAGGTAAGGATTAAACAATGATAATAACAAATGTCAAGGTTAGAGGTTCCACTAATGGTATGTCAAACAAGTATAGTATAAACTCTTATTATTCAATTGGAAACCATACACAAAGGAGGTTCCAATTAGATTATAGATTGTTAACATGATTACATTAGTAATCTTATTCGATTAATGCTAATACTTGTAAATCTCGTCAAGAATTCATGATTATAACTTATGTTAACAACAAATCAAGTTCTTTTCATAGCTCAAGTGTCGGTTATACAATACAATATGGGCTATGAAAGTGCCAAGTATTTGTTGTACCAAGTGTTATACAACATAAATCAAGATTAGTCATTTAACAACAAAGTATTAAAGAGTGAACAAGATAACAAATACAAAACATGTTAGTATCAAACATGTAAGTCCATATTAAGTTTACACTATACTTATTCTTACACCATTAGTGTAACCTTTTCACTTTGACATAATAAACTTAGTTAAACATAATGAAAGAAAGAAAAATAAATAAACAAAATAAGAACATAAATAAGATAAAAGTTAACTAAGTAAATAAAAGGAAATGAAAGGCATAAACTTGATATTAATGAAAGCAAAGCATAAACATTACAAAAAATACAAAAAGAAGAAGCAAAAGCATGATCTTGATCTGGAGACCAAGATGCCTAAATGCATGGAAAATGCCTCCTTTTATAGGTCAAAATTGGGAACTATTGATTTGATAACTAATTAATGAGTGGGTGACCAACTCTTGACTTGGTGACAATCTTTTTTTCTTGTCTACCCAAAACATCATTGATAACGTCCAAATTAGAGCCACTTGAAAACATAAAAGTTGTAGGACATTATCTCAACTTTCTTGTGGAAAACATTCAGCTCATTTAGACTTTTAGAACTCTAGATATGGCTAAAATACTGAACAGTGCTCGGGCTGGAGGACAACTTCGGGCTTCTTTATTGTTATAACAATTTGGACTTGAAAATGACCTTTTTAGATCTTGGGCTCCATATGAAAGTTGTAGGCCTATGTCTTACCTTTCCATCCATATAAAGTAAACCTAAATCTGATATCTATAGCTCCAGATATGACCTAATTACCAAACAGTGTTCTGATTTGGATTACACCGACATCTCTTTTCTAAGTTGGCCATCTTTTATCCTTTCAATTTCAGTTCTTAAATTCATTAATCAATACTTTCATTTATGTGATAGGCCTGCATTTAAAATGAACATTTACCATATATTAAAGGTATCTTATATTATTAGATATATTACTATAAAACATGATTTAGTTAAGGAGTTATTGATACTTCAAGTGCAAAATGATGATATAAAACCTTGATAAAAATACACTTTTAAGTATCAATCAAGCAGCAGTAGCAACTGGCACTTTTAACTCATCCAAAATATATAGTCCATTCTCCCTACGGCCTGTCCTAATCAACTTATAAGACTGTAGATCCTGTACATAATAAAAAGAACCAGAAAACATGACTAAATAATCATTAGGATCACATATTTGATCAACAAACGCAAAATTTAATTTGAGTTTTTGAATAAGATAAACATTAAGGAGAGACAAGTGAGGTATGAGAATAGAACCAACATCTGCTAAGGGCATAGAAGTGTCATCAACAGTCATAATAGGAATGGAGGACAAAAAGGATACAGAGGAAAAAGATAAGGAATCTAGAGACATATGATGGGAAACACTAGAATCCAAGACCCATTCAGATTGTGTCATACTTGAGGAATTATGAGGCAATTGGCCTATGTAAGAAGAAGCAGACATTACTTGTGTTTGCAGGGGGAAAAACTTCTAAAATTGCTCAGCCAAAGTATTAGGATCGGTAATAGAGCTTAGGGAAGCTACTGCTGCAGTATTATGATGTGATGGTTTATAACCCATAGGTGATTTATGAGCAATAGGTTATGACTGATTGCCAGACTTCTAAGCTTGATTCTGTTGTTTCAACTTAGGACACTAAACCTTCCAATAACCTTTCTGCTTACAGAAACTGTACTAATCAAAGTCAACCCTTGTGTAAGACTTGTTTTGATGATTAAAGAATGGCTTAGAAGGTAATGCTAGTATTAAAGGATTTAAAGTAGAAAGAATTCTCTTTTTATAGTAAGATTGAAGATGTATTTCTTCAACCAATGACTCACTCACAATAGAGTTAATAGAAGGCAGTGGAGAACGATGCAGAATTGAACTTCTAAATCCTTCGAAGTCACTATAAAGTGCTGTTAAAAACTGTATCAATTATTGTTACTCACTATAATCAATATAGGCACCACATGCCTTTAATTCTATCGATTCTATAAAAGTTAATTAATCTCATAGATCTGTCATAGCAGAATAAAACTCTTAAATACTTATATTCTTCTGATAGGGAGCTTGTATATCATTCTCTAATTGATATTGTTTTGTAAAATTTGATTCTGTGAATAACCTTTGCAGATGATCCTAAACCTCTTTTGTTATCTCATACTTCGCCAACTACGTACCTATCAAATGTTCAACAGAATTGTTGATCCAAGTAATGATCTTTGGCATTATTTGCCTCCTATATATCTATCAAAACAATATCCCCCTCCTCAATATTCTTAAGTATCATATAAGTTCCACTAATATACCCTACATCTTCTTACCTTTAAGAAAATTTCTCATTACGTAGCTCCAATACAAATAGTTTTTTCCATCCAACCTCACACTCACAGACTAAAGCGAATCATCTCTTTTAGTAGCCATTATCAACAATCATAGAGAACTAGAATGCAAAAGTAGCAGAAAACAAAATACCTAATTATAGAAACTAAACAGAGATTGTTGAAACTAAACAAATATCTTCTCATAATTATACGATTACTCCAAAATATAAAAAAAATTTATAGAAATTAAACATAAATACCAAATTGTAAAAGTTGAAGGGAAGAAAAAATACCAAAATAATTGCAAAAACTAATGAAATAGCAAATTTTGCAAAAGCAAAAGACAAAATCTCACTCCAAAAAATATCTTCTTAGTTGGATCTGCAAGCTATGTTTGGGATTAACTCTCATTCCATAAAACCAGCTCTGATACCATGTTAAAATAATTAAGATCAAACACAAAAAGGAGGCTAGAATTCTAAATAATCTATATATTATCAATGCTTAGTCTTAACCTAAATACAAATAAAGTATATATAGGTTAAACTTAAAGTACTATTCTACCCTTAATAAATAAAACTATATAAATATTATTTAACATTAGAAGCCTAATTTGCTAGCAGGAGAGTTGTATAAATGAAGAGTTATTGGTGAATAAAAATTCGCATGCATAGTAACAGAGTTAATTAAGTTTATGCATGCATAGAGATGAGAAGAGCTTACTTGGTGTAGGGATGAAGCTGGTCGTACTGTTGGGCTGATGCTTCGACTAATACCAGCTCTCAATGGTTGAAGGGTTGCAAGTTAGTTAGGGTTGTCGAGGTTGAAGATGACTCCACTATTATAGTAGATACAAGATGACTAGGCTATTAAGAAACACCAATGATGAGATTATTGTGCTGAAAAAGAAAAAGAAGAAGTTGCATTATTAGTTTACTGGTGTGGACACCACTGGTGTAGCAAGAGAAGGTGTTATTATTGCTTTTTAAAGCTCATCATGCCTACGGAAGAAAAATTTGCACAACTAGAGGAGAAGAAACTACACCACATGACTTTTGTGTGGTAGCTACTCATGAGGAAGGAGCTTAATGATGAGAGGATGAGGCGATGCTATTTGCAGGACTTCCATAATAGCAAGAAGAATAAAGTGGAACGCCAAGTCTTTTATTTTTTTTGGGTGGGGATGTTTTTCCTTATATTGAAAATAGAGTTGTAAATCTTTATGCTTAGATTATTGATGATCTGAAGGCTTAGAGGTGTATCATCAATCATCAATTGTTGCCTCGCCTTCTAAACTTGTTGGCCAACAATTATAAAAAGAGTATCAAGAAGGAAGCTTATTGGACCACCTCTAATATAACTTGTTTATGAATTTTGCAAGCTGTAGTTGAAGCAATCAGTCCATTTGTTCATTTACTTCAAAACACTAAGTTTGTAATAAAAAAGAGGTAGCATGGGCAATTTCAAATGTCATATCTTGTTAGCAATGATGCATCAAACAATTATGTGACATTCTCATTTGCCCAAATCCAAGGATTATGATAGTTTATTGAGAAGGCCTTGAAACCACCTTTATAGGTAGGAGAAGTTGATAAGAATATGAATGAAATTAAAGGTAAGTCTCTTTGGTGGAAAAGCTAAGAGGGTCTCTAGTTCAAGAGAAAGAGACTAGAGAGTGGTCTTTTGAATGGAGAGATGAGGGAGTGGTTCTTATGATGGTTTTTAAGGCTGGGGAAGAAGAAGAAGAAAAAAACTAAAAGGGGTGGTGGCAGCTAGTCTAGGGTTTGCCTCCCTTATTTTTTTATGTTTTGTTTATTTAGTAATGTGTTTTTTCTTTCTTGTAATTTCTCCCCCTAAGGTTTTTTGTAATGGTCTCCCTCATTGTACATACACTGATATCTGTATTTATAGTGTAAGAGTCCCATCATGTGTGAGAAATGAAGTCTCAATTAAACTTATTTTTTTCTTTGAAGTTTGAATTTGATTAAAAATTAAATTTAAAAGCAGATAATTATCATTATCTTGAAAATAAAGATAGAATGACAAAAGCACATTGTAGTCCGTAGTTTTCGTGTAAGTTGACAAATCATATTTTTTATTAAAATAAATCTCTGATATTTTAATTTTACATTTTAAACCTTGTAAATTAAAGTAAAAGCTAACATACCAAAATTAGGTTGCAACATGAAATATATTCTCAAGGCTACAACATTAGATGATTAGCCTAAACTGTAAGAAAAATAAAATCTCTATAAATTTGGTAGGACATGTCATATATCAATGAGATAAAGAATTCTTATGGATGTTGTGAATGACATGTTGCTTATAATTGATAAACCTATAAATTACTTAAAAGTAATATATGATATTTATTTTAAGAAATGACTTGAAGTTATGGACTTCATATACTAATCAAGTTTAAAATTTGGTTAATCCACTTGAATGGATAAAAACCCAATGGATCTAAATGGGTCTTTAAGAGAAAAATTAACATGAAATGCAATGTACAAATGTACAATCCAAGATTTAGGAGTAGGAATATCTAATTTTGATGTTATAATCGATAGATTTGATTTCATAAAAAATATGGATAAACCTTGTATTTATAAAAGATTAGTGGGAATAATGTCATTTTTCTAATATTATATATGCATGACATATCTAGAAATGACATATCTTTTCTTTAATCACTAAAGTTTTGGTTGTCCAAGAACTTCTCCATAAGAAAATTAAGAGAAACAACCTATATATTGAATATATAGATCTAAAAGGTTACTTAAATTGTCTCAATCCATACATATAGACTAGATGTTAAAATAGTTTAGTATGAAAGAATCTTAGATTATATCCTTATCTATCTTGTATGGAACACTCCCTTCAAAGAAATGTCTTCTAAAACACAAATTGAGAGAGATGTGATGAAAATGGTGTCTTATACTAGGCTATAGGATCCATTAATGGAAAAGATAAGCTAAAGGATCAAAATTGCTTGAATTAAGATTTTTTTTTCAATGAAATGTTTGAGAAATAGCACATACCAATTAATATATATTTTACTTTAAATAGTAGTGCTCTGAGTTTGAAAAGTTTCAAACAAGAGAACAAAATTGATTCTACAACTGAATAAGAATACACCTCTATGTTTAAGGAAACAAAGATGTTGTTTGGATCAAGATCATCAATAAACTATGTTGCTTCCTAGCATTGTTGATCTAGTTGTCTTGTATGAACATAATAGAGCATTTGTATAAGTAAAAGAACCAATATCTCATCAATGATCCAAACAAGTACTTAAGAAATAAAATGAGTACCTACTAAAGAGAATTTAGAAGATCCTTTTACTAAGTTATTATCCATGCAGAAGCATTAATACTACATAGAACAATATTGTATTAGATACATGAGTAATTGACTTCAGTGCAAGTTGGGGATTATTGGTTTAATATGCTATATAGCCAATCAGTTGGTTACATGCGGTATTATTATATTCATGTAAGTATATATTTATTATTGATAAAGACTTAGTTTATCTTTAATATTCATATAATATTATATTAATGAATCTAATATTTAATTTATAAATTTAGAGTAAAGATAAAGTTCATGGGACAAAAATACTTTGTAAAGAAAATTACAAAGGTGTTATAATTATGAGATTCCTATTGTATCAAAATATTCTTAAATGATGTTCTATTAAATGTTGGATATTTATTAGAGTTGTAAAACTTGTACATATTATGTTCTCTCTCTCTTTTTTTTTTTTTTTTATGAAAGGAAGCACTTGTTCTCTCAAAATAAGGTATAAGGGATACCTAGAACTAATTTATAGATACTTGTTATAAGACATGTACACTGAATTAACCTGCATGAGGATTCTATATGGAGAAATCACCTATTTCTATGAAAAGACTCACATAATAATTATGTAAGTGATCCTTAGACTTGAGATTACTAAGTTATCTTATATAAAAAATATTATGCTTTGATCATGTTACATGTTATCATAATCAAGGTAATGAAAGGGTAGATGTTAGGTATAATATGAATTATCTAAAGGTACTTGAGTAATAAAAAAAGGATGCATCACCTTAGGTGAATTAGAAAAAGTATTGCATCTATTTTCAAATATTATAGACTAATAAATTATTAACCAAGGTGGAATGAGATTAAAAAGGAGTTTCAAATCTTATTTAAATGACTAATAAATATTATGTAGAGAACAAATATAATTTAACATAACAGATGTACTTCATGGTTTAATGTTAAATCAGAATATTATTGATAAAAGAATATTAATTATACTGAGAAACCGATTATTAAAAGTTTAAGTTAAACACTAATGACTTTTTTAATATTTAGGGGATTATGACACATTACTAGGTGATGCACTTGATCTTTAAATATAAATTAATCAATTATTGAATTGATAATAAATTAAATTATTTAATTTATTTAATTCTATTTAATTAGAATTTATATTTGAGCCAACATATTAGGAACCTAATATGTCATATAATAAGAACAATTAGTTAGAAATTAAACATATATGATTTAATTATGTATAACTTGATTAAAATATATTTTAGAAATTAAGAACTAGAATATAATTAATACAAAAATTATATATATATATATATATATATATATATATATATATACTTACAAAAATTAATTAAGGACTTGATTGAGTTAGTTTATAAAATTATCATGAATTAATATATGGATATTATTCAAGATTGATATTTTGTCAATTTATAGGGGTTTTAAGATTTTTTTTATATATAAATAGTAAGTTGTACGGCTTTTTTGTGGTTGTTTATTAAATATAAAACCTATATAAGTCACAAAATAGAAAGTTAGCACTCTAGACATAATAATCTTTTTATTCTAAATAGAGATTTAGAAGATTTCTTAATAGGAATTCATATGAATTACAATTAGAGGCTACACAATTGAACGACTTGTAATTTACAACAACTCAATTTTTAAAGAATTATTCAAAGTTAAAAATTCTCAAATAATAAATTTTTTAACAATTCTAAATCTATTTAACGGATACTAAAATCTCCTAAACAATTTTATTTTATTATTTCCATTGCTAATTGGAAAATCTAACAATAGTGCTATTGTTAAAAGCCTAAATGTAACTATGAATATTAATCTTAATGTATGGGTTGACTAGTAGAATGAGATTTAATGTGAGGAGGAAATGGTGAAATTTGTATTTAAGTTGAATTGAAAGATTTGATTGAAATGGCTTATGCTTTTATTTATATATATATATATATATATATATATATATATTCTCTCATGTGTTGTTAATATAGAAACTGTGTTTAACAGACTATCATTATATATTTATTTGTGTTATAGATCCTTTGCCGACAGCAAAACAAAAATGATTTAGTGTTGTTTTAATTTAAGTCTTAAGTATATATATTATGTGTACACACTTCTATAAAATATGGAATAGTTGTTATAAAAGAACAGGAAATGTTAACCGACATTGTTTAAATGAATATTATATAATTAATTGAGTACAAGACTTACACAATCAAACATGATCCATTCGATGCCATCCATTAAATCTTTGTTGGTCCCGAGAAGTTTGCAGGAAGAGATTGTCAAATGCCAAGCATGATTGTAATATTACAAACATTAGCTGTAGTTTGTTTTATGTCACTAAATATATTTAAAAATGTATGCATGATTGTAAAAATATATATATTTAAAAATATATTCATGGCAAAGTAAAAATAATTTTTTTTGATTAATAGTTCTACAATAAAAAAAATCCTTCTATCAACATTTATGTCACTTTAAAGTAATTTGTTTCTATAAATGTGTTCTTTTAAAAGAAGTATTTTTATGATATATTTAAATAATCCAAATTGAATCTACAAAAATTAAAAAATAAAATGAAATTCCTGATCAATCTATTAGAATTATATATATTTTTTAATTTAAAGGTGATGTTATCTAGTAGCATATTATGAGTCACCCATCTGATTCCATTAAAAAAGAGAGAGAGATAAATAACAAAATTATCAAGTGGTGATGATTGGCAGTCCTTTAGTATATTAGTTGATCTACCAATAACAGGACAGCGAAAGGCCTGAGTAAAGTATTTTCCTTATTGAATATACGTGATGGGTTTCTTCTGGCGGTGGCCACCGATGTGACCAGATATCGTGGGATAACGAAGATCATCCATCTTTATCATTTTATTTAAAATATTAAGAGTTCCTGGCCTCCAGGGTTTTAATTTAATGGCTATTTAATTTTAAATTTTATTCTTTAAAAATGAATTTTTCTCGGCATGCTCAATTCATAAAAATAAATCTACACAACCACGATTGTAGGATCTAAAGCGTCAGTGCATTTATTATTTGTCCAACCAAATCCTTTTAAATCTTTTTTGATAGCTACAATCGTGGTTGTATAGATTAATTGATATATTTTTTTATTTTAATTAATTATTTTTACAACTTCATTTTATATTATTATTTGATTATAAATTAAAATTTATAATTTTTTATTATTTTTTAAAATTATTCTTGTCTCCTCATTTCAATTTGGTAAGGTAACTCAAATTAACTTAAATTATTTTTTTATTTTATTTTTTTTAATTTAATTCTTTAATATTAAATTGAATGAAAATTATACTTCATCATTATTATTTTTATTTGTTTTTATGAGGTTATTATAGTTTAATAATTTAGATTGTGGGTTAAATTCTTGACTAGATTTTTTTAATTTTTTTAGTTGATTTGTTTTTCAATTTCATTATTTAATATTAGGTTGATTAAAAATTATGTTTCATAATTTGTTTTAATTTTTATTTTATAAGATTATCTTGATCTCATAATCCTGATTATTTTTAACATTAGATTCATTAAGATTTGAGTTTCATAAATTATTATAATTTATTTTTTATAGAGTTAACTAGTCTCATAACCTCGATTTGATAGGTTAATCTGAGTTGATTTAATTTATTTTTTTATTAAATTTTATTTTTAATTTTCATCTTTTTATGTATTGAATACATTAAAAATTAAGTTTAATATTTTTTTTTATAAAGTTATGAGAGTCTCGTAACTTGAATAAAAAATTTAACAAAATAACTCAAGTTGGTTTATGATATTGTCATTTTAATATTTTAAAAAGATATTACCTAATTTTTTTTAATTAAATTATATTTTTATTAATTATTTAAATTGTTTTCAAATTTGTTACGTAAATCAAGTTACATGAAATCAATCACAATATAATAAAAAAAATCCATTAATAATTGATTCTCAGAACGTCTAGCACACAAAGACAAAAGGTATGTTAGAAATAATTAAATAACATGACAGTATGCAATTGATGTTTATAAATTTAATAATGTGGATGTCAAATGAATTGTAACGATATACGATCATATTATTTTAAAAGCATTTTGAGAAGAACAAGTCATATCAATAACAATTTTTCTTCTTTCCATTTTTTTTTTAAAACTCAACTCTTTCAAGTATTCTCAACATTACCCAAAAGAAATTAAAATGTTTGACGTTCATGAGGAGCGCCCCGTTTGAATCGAAATAACAATCTTCTAAAAATCATTACATTTTAAAATACATTTAACAATTCAGTCTACTTTTGTCTTCGTAATATACACACATAAACACATAAAATATTTTATACCATAGTCTTTTTCAGTAAATAAATTTTATGATTATTTAAGTTTTTTTTTATAAAAAAAAAGTTGTATAGTTGTTACTGTCATTATTAATCATAATTTATATTTTAATTTTTAAGTGAATTTTTTTTCTATTGATAATTTATTAAGACAGAAAAGTCAAAGAATTAACTATTTGTGATTCAATTATGCATTAGGAAGCATAGTTCACACAACCAAAAAATTAATATGTTTTTTTAAATATAAAGAGTCGAAATAATAAATAACCTAACAAAATCGAGGTTGAACTATAAAAAGGTTAATTATATAAATCAACAACAAAACAACAACAACAACAATAACAACAATAATAATAAAGAAGAAGATGGACAATCAATGTAAAAATTAAGTAATGATAACAACAAATATCATGGTTAAAAGATCTAGTAATGGTATGTCAAATAAATATATTATAAACTCTTATTATTCAATTAAAAACTATACATAAAGGAGGTTCCAATTAGATTATAAATTGCTAACATAATTACATTAATTATCTTATTCGATTAATGCTAATACTTATAAATATTGTCAGACATTCATGATTATAACTTATGTTAACAACAAATTAAGTTCCTTTCGTAGTACAGGTGTTGGTTATACCATACAGTATGAGCTATAAAAATATCAAGTATTTGTTATACCAAATATTATAAAACATAAATCTAGATTTGTCATTTAACAAGCAAAGTATTAAAAAGTAAACAAAATAAAAAATATAGAAAATATTAGTATCAAATATTAAAGTTCATATTCAGTTTACACTATACTTATTCTAATACCATTAATGTAACCTTTTTACTTTGACATAATAAACTTAGCTAAACATAATAAAAGAAAGAAATACAAATATATAAAATAAAAATATAAATAAGATAAAAGTTAACTAAGTAAAAGAAATGAAATAAAGACATAAACTTGATATTAATAAAAGCAAAACATAAGCAATACAAAGAGAGAAAGTAAGAGCATGATCTTGATCTAGAAACCAAGATGCCTAAATGCATGACAAATGCCTCCTTTTATAGGTTAAATTAGAAACTATTGATTTGATAACTAATTAATGAGTGGGTGGCCAACTCTTGATTGGTAACAATCCTTATCTTCTTTTATCTTTCCATCTATATAAAGTAAACCCAAATCCGAGATCCATAGCTCCAAATATGACCCAATTACCGAATAGTGTTCTGGTTTGGACTACACTAACATCTCTTTTCTAAGTTTAGCCATCTTTTTGTCTTTCCAATTTCAGTTCTTAAATTCATCAATTAATTTTTTTATTTATATGATAAGCCTGCATTTAAAATGAATATTTAGCATAAATTAAAGGTATCTTATATTATTAGATATGTTATTATAAAACATGCTTTAGTTAATGGGTTATTGAGACTTTAATTGTAAAATGATGATATAAAACCTTAATAAAAATACACTTTTAAGTATTAATCATACCTATATCAAAACTTGAACCATTTTTAGTTAAAAAAATTGACAAGGTTGAAAATCTAGATTTACTTGTGATATTATGGGCTTGAATAAAACCTGATGAAATAACTATACATTTTTTTAATAATCAAAATAAATTTATTTTTAATTTTTTTCTTAATTTATCACTTAATTATCTTTATATAATTCATATTATATCTAATGTCTACAATATCATATCTTAATTAAGATAACACGTAATAAGATTAAAGTATAATATTTTTTATATAAGATAACTTAGTAATCTCAAGTCTAAAGATCATTTAAACAACCATCACGTAAGTCTTTCCATATATGTAAGTAATATCTCCGTATAAAATTATCATGGAGGTTAATATAGTGTACATGTTTTATAATAAGCACTATGTATTAGTTGTAGGTATTTTTTATATCTCAACTTATAAAAATTGATACTTTTTGTCATAAATTAAAAGGCATAATATATATTACTCTCTATGACTCTAATGAATATCTTATATTTAAACGAGTATTAATTAGAAATATTTTAAAAACAATATTGTGATGTAATATAAATTTTATAATTATAATAACTATATAATTTTCTTTGCAAAACATTTCGTTTCATAAGCTTTATCTTTATTATAAATTAATTAATTTTATGTAATATAAATGTGAAAAATAAATTAAATCTTCATTATAACACTTTATTCTTTCCAACGAGCCAATATTTTTCATATTACCATTTGAAATCTGATCAGCAAGCAATTGAAGAGGACCAACAGTGTAAATTGGAAGAAACATGGTGGAGAGAACATCCAAAACATCTTGTTCGAAAGAGTAGAACGTGTTCAAAATCACGCCATTAGCTCTTGAAGCTCTCTGTATTTGCCTTATGAAGTAGCTGACAATGCTATCATTTGGCTCTGTAGTTCGAATGAAAGCTGGAGGATCCTTCAAAATATTGTTTAAACATGGGATCCAGTCAATAATAGTTTCGAGGTACCCATTGATTAGGTAGTGGTCATCTGCAAATCGTAAGAAAACTAGTGTACTTCCCATATCAAAATTTCGAAGTTCAAGAACGATTTTTAATTTTGACACCTTTGGGAGGTGTGAAGCCTCTTTCTACCAGAGCATTGTATAGCCTAAAAAACCACTTGCACTAGGAGTCCACAAGAGTACTTTCGGGATTCCAAATTCTTCAGCAGCTTCAAGAGTGAAGGACATGGAACCATCAGAGACAATGAAGGTCACTGGAGGGATTTTGGAAGAGGGAGTACTGTTATTGAGCCTGTAAAGTAAATTGCGAAATGGCACTAAGAACTTTTTTGAGATGGAATCAGCTAGAGAAGGGATGCCATGAGTGACATCAGAATAATCTGTCCGAGGAAGGCCATCAGGTATAGCTTCAAACCGAAAGTCCGGCAAGCCATCCACGGAGTTGGACCCTCTGGATTTGAGTATCTTTTACGGTTGTACTCCGGCAAGCCATCCAAGGTTATGTGGAAGTCTTTGAAATGTAGGAGTTTTGCTAGATTTAGCATTGGGGTTATGTGATCCTGAACTGGGAACGGAATGCAAACAACATGAGGTTTCTCAGCTAGTTGATTGAAACCCATCTCCCTCAATCTGTGTATTCTTTTGATGAGGCAGCTTTTGGAAGGAAAAGGGGCATTGCCTCCCTCTTATAAGCAAGGCAAGCTGATTCTGACCCTGTGGAACTCAGAGACTTCTAGATGTCCTGCCGAACTTGCAACCTTTAAAAGGTAGGATACAGGATGTTTCCACATTCCACTTCAGAAATGCGAGAAATGTTAGGTAGTAGCCTGAATGCAACGCTTTTCTTTATCTGCATAACCTGTCCTATCGAGCTAGCTTTGGATTTGTGAATTGACCGTTGCGTTGCCTCATGGCTTAGCAATTACTGCTGGATTGAGCATGGCCAGGTTGAGGCTAGATTATGGGCACATCAGCACATGGACGTGAAGATGAACCACCTCGACAGACAACATGCGCTATGAAAAGTTGATGGCATGTCTGTTGGAAAACTTAGTTAAAAATATGATTAATTGGTATATTTGAGGATAAATTAAAAATAGAGTCTATTTATTTTTAGTATTGTAATTTTATTGAAATTTAATCTCCAACAAAAACTCTTTGACATGAAATATTAACATGTTTAAAACAAGATATCTTATAGAATTCTTACTTGACATATTTTGGTTAAAACCAAAACCTCTAAAAAAACTTTATTTATATAGAAAATAAAAAAAAATCTAGGTGTTTATAAAATGATAAGTTGAAAAGAATTTTAAGTCTGATTTATAAAAAATTATTTTTGATTTATCTAGTCCATGAAAAGAAGAATTTGATTAGTTTTTCTAGAATTCTTTTAATGTTTTTGAGTTCAAAAATCACTTAATTTAAATAAGAAAAAAAATCATATTTACTTTTGATATATTATGGGTAATCAAAGTTGGTAGAAAAAGTTCATCAACTTTTAGCTCCTAAAATTCTCAATAAAATGGAGCTAAAAAAAATTGTTTGGGTTTGGTTAATTCTGTATTTTTAGATTGAATTTGACATTCTTTCCTCACATTTTTCTTATTTTTCTGCAATGCTCTTCTAGTTTTAAACAATTATTTCTTCTTAAAATTGCTCTTAATCTACACTATAAAATTTCATAGATTTACCAATGACAATATTTTGTTGGTATGTGATTCAAAATTCATCGATAATTTCTTTACCGACATCATCATCAATGGAATTAATCTGTCGACTTTCCTTTCATTGGTAATACTACTGTTCGCCGCTACATCGGTTGGCAACATAAAATGCATTTGTAGATGGTTTTACAGAAAAAAATTATGCCAAAAAAAGTTTCCACTTGAAATATACCGATAGATTTAGCCTATCGATAATAGTGTAATAAGGAGAAGGCGTATATGTATTACCACTATCTGATGCTATGTTCATGATCATTTCCTAAAGTTGTTCATGATTCGCTTTGAGTTATGCATACTCCATCGATAGGTGATCGTATTTTTCAGTGAGTTCGATCGTGTATTGCTTCAAGGCCACGAACTTCTTAGATTAGGTGCTCAATAGTGATTGAGAGCTCCTAATTGTTGAAACACTACGGGCCACTTGCAAGTTCTCGGTTGTAGTGTTGGAAAGCCTATAAACCTTATTTTTATCGGGTCCACCAGATGATCCAACCTCCATCTACAAATCTGGATAGAATTTCGGATGGGTCAAAGGATCATCCTCATATCTCTCCCTCAATCGGCTATTATAGGTCTCCTAAAAATGAAAAAAGTAATTATCATATTCAATTTAATAAAAATAATAACTTACAAAATAAAATGGTTGAACAAACATACTATAAAGTGTTGAGCACAATTGTCAATAAATTGTTGCGTTCCCTTTTGGCGATCTTGACTTTGCATGTGCGTCTCCAAAAACAGCTCCATTGGACTCGGTTCAAATCCAAAAGATGTAGACTACAATGAAAAAAATATTAATTAACAACAAATTAATTTAACAATATATTTTATTTAAATTAATCTTACCATCTGTTTTGCATGTGTAGCAAACAGAACAGAGTCGCCGGTGTGCGTTGTCACCAAGCTATGAATTAGCCGATTCTAGTTGCCAACACCGGACTATGAGCGTCATGTGAACCGCTTAGATGTCACGTGCTTAAGATAGCACGATCATATATCTTCTATGATGTATATTAGTTTAAAATCCCTCTAAACCGCCATGTTGTTCCAGTCTTGGAGACCCATATCTCTTGCAGTTGTTTTTTGTTTTTTTTGTGCTTCATACCAAAAATCATGCAACCTACTTCCATAGCGAGAAATTACATTTTGAAACATAAATTTTTATCTAAAAAAATCTTGTATTATTTTCAATGTTACCTAGTTACAACATGATTTTCCCACACCCTCCTCACAATAGTGTCTTGTGCACTGTCCCAATCAAATTTGTCCTGTGTATAAATAAATAATTTTAAATAAAAATAATAATTTATTTATAATTATATTAATAATTTATTAAAAATAAACTAGAAATTAGAAATTAACACCAACCTTAAATCTGTCCAACCATGCATCGATTTGAAGTATCCATTCAGGATATCTAGATACCTGACTCCATTCAAATAATGGAATCTTCATTGATGATATTACTCGAGCGGCCTCAATGTTTGTGAACCTAAAAATAAATTAAATTAATGAAATGTTGATTAGTTGTTCATAAATTATGTTATAATTTAAAATAAAAAACTAAAACCTTAACAAACTTACATTGAAAGGTCGTCCTTCCACTATGCCTTGTATTTACAGGTGAATTGATTCTGCTGCAAAGGCATGCCACCTCTACGCTGTAAACTCGTGCTTGAAGAGGCAACATCGGTTGACGGCGTAGATGGCGTAAGTGCCTTTTATTCTAATGATATGTCATCCTCGCTACTACAAGAATTAGTTGCGACCATACATGAGCGATGAGTTATGATTTTTGTTCTACGCATCTACACAATTATATACGGCTAATTATATAATTAAATTCAAATGTTAAAGAAAATTCAGCCCTATACTAAATACTACCTAAATCCACAAACCTGCAAATATTGATAAAAGCCACAATCAATTGACTCCATTTATACTAATATTATATATAACATAACATCTATACATATAACATTCATACTAATTACAAGGTAAATTCAACATTAACAACATAGTCAATCATTATATAAATAAAAACAATAAAAAATATTCAAAAAATTAAAAAAAACTCTAGATTAACAATTAAAATTAATGCAAATAATTAAACACAAATCATGCAATAATGTAATAAAATTACTAATTATTCCAACATATTCAATTACTTATTCTAAGGTAAATTCAACATTAATAATTACAATTCAACAAATTATTCAATTATTATATAAATACAAACAATAAAAAATATTCAAAAAATTCAAAAACAAAATCTAGACTAACAATTGAAATTAATGCAAATAATTAAACACAAATCATGCAATAATGTAATAAATTTCTAATTATTTCAACATATTCAATTACTTATTCTAAGGTAAATTCAACATTAATAATTATAATTCAATAAATTATTCAATTATTATGCCAATACAACAATAAAATAAATTGAATAATTTTTTTGAAATAAAAACTATAGACTTTAGGAATGAAATATGCTTACCTTAATAATGTGTTTATTTTAAGGCTTTATCTACATTATAAAAATACACTAAAACAAAAAACATAACAAAAAAATAGCTGAAAAAAACTTTAACGTAAAATAAAATAGAGGAAACACATAACTTTTAACTTGATAAAGATTTAGAAGAAAAATAGTTAGAGATTGCAGGTAAAAGTCCTGAAGAAATGAGAGGAAAAAAAATTAAAACTGAAAGGTGAAGAATGGAGAAGATGAAAAAATGAACTGAAAGGGCGGTCAAAGGGATTTATAGCGTATTTTGACCAATGGAAATTAAAAATAATATTATTTTAATTTATTTTTTTGGTGAAGTTTTTAAAATCCATTGGTAATTTTTGCAAAATGATGTGGTCAAAGATTCAATTAATGCATCGCTCTTTGAAATTCGCACAGTTCGTCAGTGATGTTGGTGGTAATATTGACTCGCTAACAACATACCAAAGGACTGAAATCCATCGGTATGAACATCAGTGATAGTGACATTTCAAGTAATTATTTTTTAACTCTTTATAAAATGCTGACAGATGTTTGTCTGTTAGTATGGTCATCAGTGATAGTGACATTTCAAGTAATTATTTTTCAATTCTCTATAAAATACTGACGGAAGTTTGCCCGTCAGTATGGATGTCGGTGATAGTGGCATTTCAAGTAATTATTTTTTAACTCTTTATGAAATGCTGACGGACGTTTGATTGTCTGTATGGATATCAGTGATAGTGACATTTCAAGTAATTATTTTGTTTGCTAAACTGTCCATTGAACAAAATAATAACAACAGTGCTTAAACAATACATAAACTTATAAGATAAATATTTCATATTACAAAATATATCATCCATAATATATATTAGATGAAACAAATATTTTACCCAAGGCTTCATTCTGATAGTTAGTCCGAATTTTCTTCTTCTTCATCATCAATTGAATAGTCATCACCTTCATCATAATTTTTAATATGAATATCATCACCTTCATCAACGTTTTCTTGTCTGCTAGAGCTCAAAACAACATTTAACTCATCTGCGTCAACATTAATAAGACTATCATCAGAAACATAAAAATTTAAATTTTCTTCCAAGTCAATTGAAAGAGTAACTCGATATGGTTCAACCAACTCACTAACTTGAAAGACTTCATCTCATACACTTGTGTCTTTGTTCTCATCATGAACAAGCTCGACACGACCCTCGAGTTTCATTTTTAAAACAGATAACTAATCCACTCTCGATCGATCCTTTTTAAAAGAAAGGGTGTATGTGTAATAAACTTAGTGACATTGCTTTGCAAAAACAAAGACATCGTTAACATTGCGGAGTCTAGATTTTGAGTTAATTTTGACCATATCATAATGCGTATCAATTCTAATTCCTCTGTCAGTCGTGTCATACTAATATCATTTAAATAAAAACACTCTATTTTTCTTATTATGATATTACAGTTCGACGACCTCTTCTAATTTACCATATTAGCCAACTTCTAACTCATTACTAGTCGATCCTTTAACACAAACACCGTTGTTGTATGTCTTTCTTCCATGCCTATATTCTTCAGTATGAAAAACATATCCATTGATAAAATACCCGTTATAACACTTAACTTTTCTTTTAGGGCTTAGGCTTAGTGAAAACAATGACTTAGTAGCACTTCTTCTCATTTGATAAACCTTGTATATAATGTATATCAATGAACAGTAAACAAAAATCACGTAATGACATGCATATAATAATTTTACAAGTGAGAATGAGTTTGTGATAATGCTTATATGTATTCTAAACCATCTTGTAAATTGTTTATCTTAAAATTGAAAGATTTAGAATTCGGTCAGTTGTGAGTTATTGGATAACAAATATTATTGATGTTCCTTGTAAGTGTTAATAAGTGTATTATATTATAATATATAATTAACAGTATATTATTGACAAATTTTAATTAATATTACATATATATACACTTACTGAATAAAAGGTCTCAGCTCATCACAATTAAATATAACATAATTATGTGCTTGTTTGTACTCTATTTCAGACAAATATCTTCCTCTTATGATATTTTTAGGTGTAGGTCGTCTAGGATTGAAGAATATTGATAAGTTCTAAACACTTCACCACTTTCATCATGCTGTGGAATGCGATTGATTCTCCTTCTCAGATAAGGTTTAAAATAGTACGAGATTAATGTTGAGATCTCGTCAATAATATAGGCCTCATATATCGAAGTCTTAACATGCACCTTGTTCTTAACCTTTTTCTTTAGATTGAACAAGTACCTGCATTGAATTAATCAAATATTTTCAATGAAGAAAAACAAAGAAAATACTTTTATATATAAATTACATTGTAACTGTAATATCTAATAGTTCGAATGGGTACATCCATCTATACTAAACCGGTCCTCCAACTTTTGAGTCAAAAAATAATGGAGGGAATATCATCTCAAGTTTGCATAGTGTCTTGATAATATTTGTTTCAAGTCTTTTAATATGATCAACATTAAACTTGCTAGAGCATAAATCTCTAAGAAAATGACTGATTTCCATGAGTGCATCTTGTATACCCTTTGACAACAAATTATGAAAAGGTAATGGGATGAGTGTTTGCATAAACACGTGGCAGTTATGACTCTTCATTCCATACAATCTGCATTCCTCTATAGTAACCAGTCTTGATATGTTTGAGGCATGTCCATCCAAAAAATATAGACTCTTAAGTCATTTGTAAACTAGTAGTTGTGCGTTTTTCTCTAACATAAAACTTACTTTTGGTTTTATGACCTATGACTCATCACAAACCAATTCTATATTTTTACGGTTATAGAACAAAGCTACATTCAATCTAGCCTTAATGTTATCATTTGTCTTCCCTTTCACATCATGACAGTGTTGAAAATGTTAATGTGCATAGTGTCAAGGTTATGGCAGAGAAGATTAGTCTTTCAATAAGGAAGCTCTCAAAAAATACTTTGTTTTACCTAATTATAGGTCAAACCAAAACCAGGAAACTTCTGCTCACCTGATTGGAGATCAAACACAATGTCACCGTACTTTGAGACAACATCATATAATTCTTTACTAGAAAGACGTGTGGGTGCAAAATCCCTTTCAACTCTCCCAATAAAGAAATCTTTTATGTTCCTTTTGCACCTGTGATTATATGGTAAGAAACAATGGTGACAGTAAAAAATAAAAAGCTTTACCTCTGTTTGTTAGTGTGAATGCCTTGTTATTTTCCACACAATATGGATATGCTAGTTTTCTATTCATGCTCTAATAAAAAAACATTCCATAAGCTGAAAAATCGTTGATAGTCCATATCAAAGGCACCCTCATAAGGAAATTTTGATTCCTCGATATATCATAAATCAAAGCTCCAGAGGACCACAACTATGCCAACTCATCAATTAACAGTCAAAGAAAAACATCTATATTTCGGCCTGGGCTGCTCGGACCTGGTATGACCATAGATAAAAACATGAACTCTGTCCTCATACACATCCCTGGTGGCAAGTTATAAAATGTTAGTATGATCGACCAACAAGAATAAGGAGCAATAAATAACCCAAATAGGTTAAATCCATCTATACACAACCCAAGATGCATGTTTTTTAATTTAGTTGAAAAGTGAGATGCACATTGTTAAAGTGTTTCCACGTTTCACTGTTAGAAGGATGCATCATCACTCCATCAACCACATCATGTGATCGGTGTCATGTTATGTGCTCATCAGTCCTTAGTGACATGAATAACCTCTACAGTCTAAATGTAATTGGGAAGCATCTAATTTTTTTATATGTCATTAGAGTATTTCCCCTACTAGTTCTAGGTTTGTAACGAGAATGCCCACATGTCATGCACTTGGTCATCTCAACATTTTTAAAGTATTATAACATATAGAAGTTAGGGCACATGTCAATTTTCTGGTATCCTAAATAAGGGGTTTCATCATGGACTTCGCTGTATAAAAGTTTTTTTTCAACCTGTTCTCTTTAGGTAAAATACTTCTCAGTCATTCAATAATCTTGTCATACCCGACCTTACTCAACCTATGATCTAACTTGATGGTGAACACCTATGCTACGTCTGATAATTTACTATGGTTCATGCAATCATCCCATAATAGTTCGTCAGAATCTTTCAACAAATCAAAAAACCTAGTTGCATCTGTATTAGGTTCTTCTTCTATAATTGGACATTGACTAACATTACCTTAATTCATTCTCTTTTACATCCATAACCATATTCTACCATATTCCTGTAAGGATTATTGTTGTCATTTACCGCTTCATGCACATTGCTAGCACTAGAAGTTGACCTAACCACCTTTTCTCTTATTCTCCTTTTAGTAACAAATACTTCTCCATGTGCATGCCAACACCGATAATTCTCCACAAACCCTTTGTGTAGAAGATGCATCATTACAATATCTGGATGCAGATACTTTTTATTTTGACACTTCCTACATGGACACCTAATACGACCTATAATAAAATTTCTAGGAATAGATGTTGTGAAATTAATAAAACCCTAAACCCCGTTACAATAATTCATCCTCTGCAATCCTTGAGGTGAATCTCAATACATCCATGAACGATCGTCTATGACTTCTATTGAACCTTTATAAAATTATGATGACAATATGCATTAATTAACTATGTTAGGTAAATAAATTTGAAAAAATATTAAATATTCATTATCAATTATCAACATCCATACAAATTAATATATATATATATATATATATATATATATATATATATATATATCAATTTATGAAAATTACAACTCCACAATACCATTGATTTTAAAAATTAAAAAGGGCCCATTAAACAAGCTATTAATTTTTTTAAAACAACACATGTAATTCGGTAATTTAATAAAGTTTCAACAATTTACAAACAAATACAATCTTACAAAATCTAAAACAAACTATAACAAGTATAAAATTATACATTCATACGCTACAAGTTTGTTTGAGAAATAACAATAAAACATGTACATCTACTAACATAATACATTGTTATGCTAAGAACACGAGATGGGAAATAACAATAAAAAACTGATAACAATAAGAAGACTTCAAGAAATATGGCTTGTTGTGCTAAGAAGAGGGAGATTTTTTTAGGGGGCTGATTATTTATATTTGGAGAGAGTTGAGATGGGAAATAAGGAGAAATAGGGGAGGGAGAGTCGATAGAGATGGGATATATTAACTTTTTTCGATGGCTTCACCAACGAACCTATTTCGTTTGTGATTCTGTAGGCTAATTTGACGGTAAATAGGCACATCACCATACGAAGCTGTCATTTTGAATCCCTTGGTGATTCTGTCAATATTTTCATTAGTGAATCAGTCACGTCACCTTACAAAACTGACATTTTTAATCCCTTAGTGATTCCATTGGTAAAAAATACCCGCAATAACCTCTACATCACTAAACCACCCTTTAATTCTATTGGTAGTAATTCTATTGGTAGTTACTAACGGAATTTGGTTGTCGATAGTTACCAACTGATTAAATTCGGTTGGTAATGGTGACCTCAAATTACAGACATAATTATTTCATCAGTAATTCTGTTAGTACTAAGTGAATTTCTAGTATTGATTATTTGCTAATTATAAAAAAAATTTGGTACTCAAACTTTTAATTGCTATATATTTTATTTTGAATCTTTTTTTTTTCAATTTCACCCCTTAAAATTTGATTTAATTTGAGTTTTATATTAATTTTGGTCCTCATTTAATTTTATAATTGTTATCTACTTTTCTCTTATTATGTTTTTAATTGAAATTTTTTTATCTATAAAATTTGATCCTCATTCTTTTGTTTCTTACTTATTTTATTTGAAATAATTGATGAAATTGTAATTATTATTATTTTAATTTCATCATCTTTTAATTTTTTAATCTTTATATTTGATTTCTATTATTTTGATTGTTATTTATTTTATTTGAGATAATTTATAAAATTATTTTTTTTTAATTTTTTTATTCAATCTTTTAATTTATAAGATTTATTTCTTATTATTTTAATAAATTTTAAAAAAAATATTAATAAGTTTTTTTATAGCATATTTTCTATGATATAACCAAACACTGAAAAGTATTTTTTAATTTATTTTTTATAAATTTATTTTTTTTAATTATTTAAAAAACTACTTTTCAATAAATAAACACCATAAAATAAAATGAAAAGGTAGCAAATGTTCACAGCTTCATGTGAAACAACAGTGGACAAATTTGCATGGACGGCTAGGAACAAAACGTGGATTGAATAAGTGTTTTTGCATGTTAGAATAGAATAATTCACAATCAATTGACAATTTTATATGGAAGAAATGTCAAAGCTTGAAGCAGGAATTTTTAATTATATCATGTTTCTTGCATTCTTAGTATTTTATTTATTAGTTAAATTTTTTGGATGTTTCTTTAATATAATATATTTTTAACTTTTTTAATTGAAATAATTTTTTAATATATTAAAAACAAAATTTTGAAAAGAAATATTATAAATAAAATTCCATTTATTATCACAAGAATTACTATTTTTTAATTATATAGCTCGAGTGGTTAGTACATCGCCAATCAAAAGAAAGATACAAAGGAAATTGCATCAACCAAAGTAAAATAATACTAATTTAGTAGGATTCTCGATACTTGGAATTGCTTGCCATGCATTCAGGCTTCTAACTTATTTTTTTGTTAGAAAGAGCATTTACCAATTGATCCAGGTTCCAATGAGAACCATTACCGGCCAAAGCTGCCTCCTCCGCCTTGGCTTTCCATTCCATTGCCTTCTTTTTCATTCCTTTTCCCTTCTCTCCCACCATTAATTCTCTCACAAGTTTCTCCACTTCATCTCTTTTCACATTGTTATCTATCTCCATGCCAATGCCCCATTGATCAGTACAGGCAAGCCTACAGTTGGTCTGTTGCTCAGCGAAAAATGGCCAACAAACCATTGGCACGCCACCACAGATACTGTCCAACGTTGAATTCCACCCCATGTGACTTAGAAACCCTCCTATGGAAGGATGCTTCAACACTTGTTCTTGGGGACACCAGCTTACAAGCATGCCTCTATCCTTTGTTTCAGATAAAAATTCAGGTGGCAACATCGCGGCTTCACCTACAACAATATCAGGTCTTATTATCCATAAGAAAGTTTGGTTGCTGTTGGCGAGTCCCCAAGCAAATTCTATCATTTGCTGGGGTGTTATTACAGTGATGCTACCGAAATTTACGTACACCACAGATTTTGGTTCTTTGGAATCAAGCCATTCAATACACTCTGGCTGTTCTTTCCAAAGATTGGAGCCAATATTTTTCAGATCACCATTCGGAATCTGATCAACAATCAATTGAAGTGGACCAACAGTGTAAATTGGAGGAAACATTGGGGAGAGAGCATCCAAAACATCTTGTTCGAAGGAGTCGAATGTGTTAAGAATGACAGCAGAAGCTCTTGAAGTTCTGTCTATTTCTCTTTTCAGGAATTGCAACATGTAGTCGTTTACGTCAGTAGTTCTCATAAAAGTTGGAAGATCCTTCAAACGGATATCTTTCATTCCTGGAATCCAATCTACTGGTGTTTCCAAATAGCCATTTGTTAGATCCCTCGCATCTGCAAACAGCAAGTTAAGATTAATTTCATCAGCATATTGTAATAGGAAATAGGTAAATTAATCATGCAAAAACTATAACTTATACTGAACTATCAAAAAAAAATTATCATAAATTCATGCACCAATTAATGTCTTAAGAAAGTTGTTTACCTTTCAGAGGTATTAAGCCTCTTTCGATGAGAGGACGATACTGCGAGTAGCCCAAAACACCACAGGCGCTAGGTGTCCAAAACACTGCTTCAGGAATTCCAAATTCTTCAGCTGCATCAAGACTGAAACTCATGCAAGCATCAGCGACAATACATGTCACCTGGGGCACAACACCTGAGGAGTTGAGTTTGGCAAGAAGATCACATAGTGGGGCTAAAGCAGTTTGGGAGGTGTATTTGCAAAGAGATGGGATATCTTGAGTGGCATCAGCAATATCTGATGATGGAAGACCGTCAGGGATAGTCTCAAACTGGAAGTCTGGGAAGCCATCAAGGGAGTTGGTGCCTCTAGACTTGAGTAAGCGTTTGTGATTATACTCTGTATTAACAAAGGTTACGTGAAAGCCTTTGAAGTGGAGTAGTTTTGCTAGTTTGAGCATTGGGTTTATGTGACCCTGAGCTGGAAAAGGGAGGCACACAGCATGAGGTTTATCAGCCGGAGCTAAGGAACCCATCTCTCTGCGTTTTCCTAATCACACACAAAAGGATTGGATGGCTATCAGAAGTGGAAAGACATGGCCTTTTATAGAAAAGAAGGGTTCGTACTCCCCTTGTCTTCGAGTATTATTTTTTTATTTATAAGAATATTAAATATTGTTGTGTTAATAATCATCATTTCATATATATAAATGAAAGGAAAATCAAATTATAATTCAATATATCAATTAAAAAAAAGAAGAAAAAGGTGAATTGAACTTGGACTTCAGCTGGAATCCAACCTATAGGTTCTAGTTGAAGCTGAATGTTTGGTAACTATAAATTGAAGATAGTCGAACTAAACTGGCAAACGCCTCATGTCTAATAAAAATAAGAAATTTGGAAATAAATTGAACGAATTTATGGCCGGCTAGCGATATATATATATATATATATATATATATATATATATATATATATATATATATAACACAACGCTTCTTGGCATTTACTCGAAGCTCTAGGTTTGACTCAAGGCTATCTCCTCCGCCATACTCAAGGTTGCCCTATCTAATAAATATTCTATTAGCAGGCTTAGCCTGTCATGCTACTGTGTTCGTTGACGTTCTAGAGGCAAAGAAAGCAAGACGATATGCTTATGTAATCAATGATCAAATGAACCGCAACAGAAAACATATGATACTAAATACTATTATATTCATCAGCGCTCTGCTGCCGCGGGTCAGACTACTATAAAAAAAGTTAAGAGTTTGAAGATTTATTTGGCAGTAATATTAAATCTAAATAGGCGTTCAATCTTGAAATTGTTAATTTGATTTTTTATTTAGTTTGAGTGTTGAATTAAATTATCTAAGAATTAAATTATCTAAGAATTAATTTAAAATAAATTATTTAATTTAATAGATCTAAAAATAATTTGAATAACTCATAAAAATATAAAATAGTTTAAAAAAATTTTAAAATGATAATTTTTTTATATATATTGAGATGATTCTAGATTGAATCGACCTTGGTCACTATGTGATATCAATCATGGACTTTAATGAATTTAATAACTTTATTATTTTTATAAATTATTTTTATTTAATTTTATAATAACATTAAATGCTTTCAAAATCGAGCATCAATTCTAAAAACATTATTTGAAATTTTGATAACCCTATAAAAAAACCATGAATTTCATTTCTCAACCAATCCAATATTGAAAAAAAGATAAATTAAAAAATTAAAAAATTAAAGGATCGCAAACTTAAATAAAAAACATATTAGATTTAATAGGTAAATCCTCTAAATTTATGAATTGGGTCGGGTTAATATGTCAAACCTGTAAATTAGGTATTGCATTTCATGGGGATTAATAACTTTTTTTCACTAAAATATTGTTTATTTAACTATTGAATAAAATTAATAAATGATAGCAAAATCGAGCATTGACACGACTGAAAGATTGATGTCTTCTTCCAAGTGCAGGAGTGTCGAAGTAATAAATAACCCGACAAGACCGGGGTCGAACTACAGGGAGGTTAATTGTACAAATTATAAATAACAAGAATACAACAACAACAACAATAGCAACAACAACAACAACAACAATAATAATAATAATACTAGTAGTAGTAGTAGTAGTAATAGTAGTAATAATAATAATAAAGAAAAAGAAGAAGAAGGAGAAGAAGAAGAAGATGATGAGAACTTTGAAATGGAATATTAATGTAATGATTAAACAATGATAATAACAAATCTCAAGGTTAGACATTCCACTAATGGTATGTCAAACAAGTATAATATAAACTCAAGGTTAGACATTCCACTAATGGTATGTCAAACAAGTATAATATAAACTCTTATTACTCAAATGGAAACCACACATAAAGGAGGTTCCAATCAGATTATAAATTGTTAACATGATTACATTAGTCATCTTATTCGATTAATGCTAATACTTGTAAATCTCGTCAAGCATTCATGATTATAACTTATGTTAACAACAAATCAAGTTTCTTTCGTAGCTCAAGTGTCGATTATACCATACAGTATGAACTATGAAAGTGCCAAGCATTTGTTGTACCAAGTGTTATACAACATAAATCAAGATTAGTTATTTAACAAGCGAAGTATTAAAGAGTGAACCAGATAACAAATATAAAACATGTTAGTATCAAACATTAAAGTCCATATTAAGTTTACATTATACTTATTCTTACACCATTAGTGTAACTTTTTCACCTTGATATAATTAACTTAGCTAGACATAATGAAAGAAAGAAAAATAGATAAACAAAATAAGAACATAAAAGTTAACTAAGTAAAGGAAAGGAAATGAAAGGCATAAACTTGATATTAATGAAAACAAAGCATAAACATTACACAAAATACAAAGAAAGAAAAGAAGAGCATGATCTTGATCTAGAAACCAAGATGCATAAATGCATGGCAAATGCCTCCTTTTATAGGCTAAAATTGGGAACTATTAATTTGATGACTAATTGATAAGTGGGTGGCCAACTCTTGACTTGGTGACAATCCTTATCTTCTCTTGTCTGCCCAAAATATCATTGGTAACGTCAAAATTGGAGTCACTCAAAAACATGAAAGTTGTAGGCAATTGTCTTAACTACCTTTTGTAAACAATTCAGCTCATTTGGACTTTTAGAACTCTAGATATGGCCAAAATACTGAATAGTGCTCAGGCTGGAGGACAAATTTGGGCTTCTTTGTTATTGCTACAATTTGGACTTGAAAATAGCCTTTTTAGATCTTGGGCTCAATATGAAAGTTGTAGGCCTATGTCTTACCTTTCCATCCATATAAAGTGGACCTAAATCTGAGATCTATAGCTCCAGATATGACCTAATTATCGAATAGTGTTCCGATTTAAATTGCACCGACATCTCTTTTCTAAGTTTGACCACCTCTTTATCCTTGCAATTTAAGTTCTTAAAGTCATCAATCAGTCCTTTTATTTATGTGATAGGCCTGCTTTTAAAAGGAACATTTACCAAAAATTAAAGGTATCTTATATTATTAGATATATTATTATAAAACATGCTTTAGCTAAGGAGTTATTGATATTTCAAGTGCAAAATGATGATATAAAACCATGATAAAAATGCACTTTTAAGTACTAATCAAGCATCACACAAATATTAGAACTTTTTTTAAGAGTATGTTAACCTCATAGAAAGTAAAAGAAAATAAATCATAAAAATTAATCCTTAATTAGTCCAATATTTATTGATAAAATTAAAAAAAAAAAGTTAAACTCATCATAACCATCAACAAAGAGTTTGTTCTATGAGATGGGAAAAACTTCTTTAAAAAGTGTTGTTGCATTTCATCCCAAGCATGAATGGATCCTGGTCTTAAATTTTGTAGCCATGTTTTAGCTTTATCTTTTAATGAAAAAGGAAAAAGCTTTAATCGGATGGTGTTCATGCAATAATTTAAGTTATTATATGTATTGCAGACCTCCTCAAATTCCCTTAAATGCAAGTATGGATTTTCCAATTCCAAACCATGAAAAGATAGTAAAAGTTGAATAATGCCTGGTTTAAAATTAAAATGAGATGCATCAGGAGGAAAAACTATGCATGATGGTGCACTTGTTCTTGAGGGATTCATGTGGTCTCTAAGTGTTCTAAGACGGTTATTCTCATTATTTTCATTATGATGTGATTGATTATCTTCTTCGGTCATATTTTCTGAAAATGATGAGGATACCCTACAAAGTCTACCACTTGATGTACGTGACCACACTCTCATGCACGTGTAGAAATAAAATAAAAGAAAGAAGAAAACAAAAGAAGAAGAAACAAGAGAAAAGAAATGAAGTTATATACAAGAAAAGTGAAAAGAGAAAATAAAATAAATATTATAATTTATACAAAACTTACCTTCTTGGCAACGACACCAAAAACTGAACACGACTGAAAGATTGATGTCTTCTCCCAAGTGCAGGAGTGTCGAAGTAATAAATAACCCGACAAGACCGGGGTCGAACCACAAGGAGGTTAATTGTACAAATTATAAATAATAATAATAATACAACAACAACAATAACAACAACAACAACAACAATAATAATAGTAACATTAAATTATTTATTTATTTACTTTTGAAAAAACATGTGTATGTATAGGTAGTTGTGATTGTGGCTCACATCTTCCCTTGGTTTTACATCCAAGAACGACTTAAACACCCTCTATGGGTCGGAGAGAGGTTTCCCATCCAGTTTTCTTAAAAACTAGCAAATAGGGTCTTTTTGAGTCAGATTCCTAAGACTAAGTCGATCATGTTCTTTATGAAATAGTGGTCATAAATCATGAATTACACGATGCACATCTCCACTAGGATGCGTCTCAAGAGTCAATAGAGGATTATCTAAAGACTCATGACTCAAGCCATCCTTAATGAATTGTATTTTATTTTCACGGTTTATAGATACCATTCCTAAAGAACAACATTGTATATTACAAGTCCATCTATCACATCTATGACAGACTTTCAATTGTTTTGCACGACATTTCTTTGCAAAAGTGCTTTTACCTATTCCAAGCATGTGTGAAATGAAGGAGTTAGAGGACTCACCTGATAATCGGACCTTTGCTTCAATCAACCAGTGAATATGTTCAGGAATTCCATGATTCATTAACAATCTCAATCTTGCACATCTAGCACGGTAAATTTTTGTAATCGCATTCTGAGGCAGAGCGGGAAAATACTTTTTCAATTTTTCAAGATTAGTGCTCATTTTAAAATGAGAATTGGAAGAGAGATTCAAAGAATTGCATAAATATATACACAGATATCAGTTATTATGGGAAACTGAAAGAACCAACTTAAGTCACAGAGTATTGTTAGGCGCCATTTGACCAGGGTGAGAGAAACTAGCAAAAATCACTAAAAAAGAAACACAAAAACAATGTGAGAAAAACAAAATAATCAACCTTTATCTACAAGATCATTCAAACCAGTTGATTCATTTTCACTAGGAAAATTATCAAAGTAAGCTTTCAAACGATGTCCATTTTCCTTAAAATCATTGTCAATCATTGAATTCTCAATATCACAAGCCCCATAAGGATTGCTCCATCTTGGTCTTAGCTCTCTAGGGAATGCATAGGGTTGAGAATTATAAAATAAAACTTTTTGACAATTCTCACAAGTTTTGCAGAATGCATGCGTGTCCTTGAACATAGTGGGCCAATAAAATCCTTTTTGAAAGATTTTTGCAAGTGTCTTTTTTTACGAGAAATAACTTCCACATGCTTCAAAATGACAAAGTTTAATGACACTACTTACCTCATTGTCAGGAATGAATCTTTAAAATATTTGATCAGGACAATATTTGAATAAGTTAGGGTCATCACAATAAAAGCTCTTCACTTCGTTCAAAAACTTTTCTTTATCTTGGGTACTCCAATCAGTTGACAAATCTCCTAAAGCAAGAAAATTGATATTTTTATCATACCAAGGCATTGGACTAAGAGAAAGTAAGGATTTGTTAGGAAAGTAATCATCGATTGGTGTGATGTCAAATGTCGAATCAGTTGTCACTGTTGATAAAAGATTCGCATCAACATTTTCAGTGCTTGTTTCATCTATGATTTCTTTCTCAGAATAAATCACTTGCAAATCTTCAAATTCATCCAATTCATTTTTGCTTAAAGTAGATTCAAGTTGATCATAAATTAATTCGTCAATATGATCTACTTCTTGTAAATCATTATCATCTCCAGGTTGCTTGCAAATGTTGAAAATATTCATCTTCAATGTCATGTTTCCAAATGACAGCTTCATCAGTCCATTCCTACAATTAATCAATACGTTAGAAGTTACAAGAAATGGACGTTCTAAAATAACAGGAAATGAATTACATGCTTCAACAGGTTCTGTGTCCAAGACAATAAAATCCACAGGATAAATGAATTTATCGACTTGTACTAACACATCTTCAATTATTCCTCTAGGCACTTTTATAGATCTATCGGCAAGTAAAGAGATTTAGAAGTTGGTTTTAACTCACCTAGATTGAGACTCTAAAAAACTAAATATGAAAGTAAATTCACACTAACACCAAGATCAAGTAAGGCTCTTTTAATTTTTTGTTCTCCAATAAAGCAAGAAATTGTAGGACAACCAGGGTCTTTATATTTCAAAGCATTATTGTTCTGAAGAATAGCACTTACTTGTTCGGCTAGAAAGGCTTTCCTTTTTACATTCAGTTTCCTCTTCACAGTGCATAGATCTTTCAAAAATTTAGCATAGGAAGAAACCTGTTTAATAGCATCCAACAAAGGTATGTTGATCCTTACCTGTTTGAAAATTTCAAAAATTTCAGAGTTGTGATTGACTTTCTTTTGTTTGGTCATGGCATGAGGAAATGGAAGTGCTGGCGGTGAATCAGTCGTTTCTTTATAATTTTCAGATTCAATCTCTTCCTTACCCTTAGAGACTGACGCATCATCTTTCTCACAAGGTTCAAGAGTGGGTTTTTCAATAACCTTACCACTGCGCAGAGTAGTGACTGATTTGACTTGATCTATGTATTGGCTTATGGAACTACTTGCATTTGCATTGTATTGCCCCTTGGGATTTTGTTGTGGTTGAGATGGAAACTTACCTTTCTCTTGGAAACTGAGAGCAGATGTTAATTTTGCAAGAGTATCTTTAAAATCTGTCGTGTTTTGAGCAAGTTGAGTATTGATTGTCTCTTGCTTTTCAATGAATGCATGCAATGTTTCCTCAAGATTTCTTCTAAGAGGTAGAGCATATGGAGGTGCATATCCATGAGAATTTTGAAAATTATGGTGTTCTTAAAATGGTGGTTGTGAAGTTTATACATTGTTGTTCTCACTTTTCCAACTAAAATTTAGATGATTTCTCCAACCAGGATTGTATGCTTGCGAGTATGGGTTATGGTTGGGCTTTTGGAAACATTTTAAAGCATGGGCTTGTTCATGGAGACATTCTTTAAAAGAAGGCAAGGTTGGACAATTATTGGTTGTGTTCATTGGTTTCAGAGATTTGACACACAATGTTTTCAACAGATTTTAATTGACCACTCTTTTTCAATTCTAGTGCCTTGACTTTTCTATCTAAAGATGCAAACTTAGCTTGGAGGTCATGATCTTCCTTAAGGTTATACATACCTCTACTAGATGTATGAGGTTGATTTTTACTCGGTGCCTCATAAGTACCCGCGGTGTCCTAATTTTGAGCATTTTCAGCTAATAAGTTTAAGTACTCCATTGCTTTATTACGGTCTTTATCTTCAAAAGTTCCATTGCACATCAATTCAACCATTTGCCTATCTTTAGGTGTTAACCCTTCATAAAAATGTGAAATCAATCTCCATGTTTCCAAACCATGATGAGAGAATTACTAAGCAAGTCTCGATACTGATTAGTACTTAAAAGTGCATTTTTGTCATGGTTTTATATCATCATTTTGCACTTGAAGTATTAATAACTCCTTAACTAAATCATGTTTTATAATAATGTATCTAATAATATAAGATACCTATAATTTATGGTAAATGTCTATTTTTAATGCAGGCCTATCACATAAATGAAAGGATTGATTGATGACTTGAAGAACTTAAATTGCAAGGATAAAGAGATGGTCAAACTTAGAGAAGAGATGTCGGTGCAATCCAAACCGGAACACTATTCGGTAATTGGGTCATATCTGGAGCTACATATCTCAGATTTAGGTCCAATTTATATGGATGGAAAGGTAAGACATAGGCCTATAACTTTCATATGGAGCCCAAGATCTAAAAAGGCCATTATCAAGTCGCAATTGTAGCAACAACAAAGAAGCCCGAATCTGTCTTCCAGCCCGAGCACTGTTTGGTATTTTGGCCATTTTTGGAGTTCTAGAAGTCCAAATGAGCTGAATTTTTTACACAAGAAAGCTGAGACAATTGCCTACAACTTTCATGTTTTCAACTGGCTCCAATTGTGACGTTATCAATGATGTTTTGGACAGACAAGAGAAGATAAGGATTGTCACCAAGTCAAAAGTTGGCCACCCACTTATCAATTAGTCATCAAATCAATAGTTCCCAATTTTGGCCTATAAAAGGAGGCATTTGCCATGCATTGAGGCATCTTGGTGTTCAGATCAAGATCATGCTCTTCCTTTCTCTCTTTGTATTTTTTGTAATGTTTATGCTTTACTTTCATTAATATCAAGTTTATGCCTTTCATTTCTTTTCCTTTACTTAGTTAACTTTTATGTTCTTATTTTGTTTATTTGTTTTTCCTTTCTTTCATTATGTCTAGCTAAGTTAATTATGTCAAGGTGAAAAGGTTACACTAATGGTGGAAGAATAAGTATAGTGTAAACTTAATATGGACCTTAATGTTTGATACTAACATGTTTTATATTTGTTATCTTGTTCACTCTTTAATATTTTGCTTGTTAAATGACTAATCTTGATTTATGTTGTATAACACTTGGTACAACAAATGCTTGGCACTTTCATAGCCCATAATGTATGGTATAACCGACACCTGAGCTATGAAAGGAACTTGATTTGTTGTTAACATAACTTATAATCATGAATGCTTGACGAGATTTACAAGTATTAACATTAATTGAATAAGATGACTAATGTAATCATGTTAACAATATATAATCTGATTGGAACCTCCTTTGTGTGTGGTTTCCAATTCAATAATAAGAGTTTATACTATACTTGTTTGATATACCATTAGTGGAACCTCTAACCTTGACATTTGTTATTATTATTGTTTAATCCTTACATTAATATTTCATCTCTAAGTTCTCATCATCATCATCATCTTCTTCTTCTCTTTCTTTATTATTATTATTATTATTATTATTATTATTATTATTATTATTATTATTATTATTAGTACTACTACCACTATTATTATTATTATTATTATTGTTGTTGTTGTTGTTGTTATTGTTGTTTTATAATTGTTGTTTATAATTTGTACAATTAACCTCCATGTGGTTCGATCCCGGTCTTGCCGGGTTATTTATTACTTCGACACTCCTGCACTTGGGAGAAGACATCAATCTTTCAATCGTGTCAAGTTTTTGGCGCCGTTGCCGGGGAGGTAAATTCTTGTATAAATTATAGTATTTATTTTCTCTTTTCACTTTTCTTGTATATAACTTGTTTCTTTTCTTTTGTTTCTTTTTATTTTGTTTTCTTCCTCCTTCTTTTGCTTTCTTCTTCTTTTTATTCTATTCCTACACGTGCATGAGAGTGTGGTCACGTACATCAAGTGGTAGACTTTGTAGGATATCCTCATCATTTTCAGAAAATATGGCCGAAGAAGATAATCAATCACTTCAAAATGAGAATAATGAGAATAACCGTGCTAGAACACTTAGAGACCACATGAATCCCACAAGAACAAGTGCACCATCATGCATAGTTTTTCCTCCTGATGCATCTCATTTTAATTTTAAACCAGGTATTATTCAACTTTTACCTTCTTTTCATGGTTTAGAATTGGAAAATCCATACTTGCATTTAAGGGAATTTGAGGAGGTGTGCAACACATATAAGAACTTAAATTGTAGCATGAACACCATCAGATTAAAGCTTTTTCCTTTTTCATTAAAAGATAAAGCTAAAACATGGCTACAAAATTTAAGACCAGGATCCATTCGTGCTTGGGATGAAATGCAACAACAGTTTTTAAAGAAGTTTTTCCCATCTTGACACGACTAAAAGGTTGATGTCTTCTCCCAAGTGCAGGAGTGTCGAAGTAATAAATAACCCGGCAAGACCGGGGTCGAACCACAGGGAGGTTAATTGTACAAATTATAAACAACAATTATAAACAACAATAATAGTAATAACGATAACAATAATAACAATAATAATAATAATAATAATAATAATAATAATAATAATAATAATAATAATAATAATACTAGTAGTAGTTGTAGTAGTAGTAGTAATAATAATAATAATAATAATAAAGAAAGAGAAGAAGAAGAAGAAGATGATGATGAGAACTTAGAGATGAAATATTAATGTAAGGATTAAACAATAATAATAACAAATGTCAAGGTTAGAGGTTCCACTAATGGTATATCAAACAAGTATAGTATAAACTCTTATTATTGAATTGGAAACCACACACAAAGGAGGTTCCAATCAGATTATATATTGTTAACATGATTACATTAGTCATCTTATTCAATTAATGCTAATACTTGTAAATCTCGTCAAGCATTCATGATTATAACTTATGTTAACAACAAATCAAGTTCCTTTCATAGCTCAGGTGTCGGTTATACCATACATTATGGGCTATGAAAGTGCCAAGCATTTGTTGTACCAAGTGTTATACAACATAAATCAAGATTAGTCATTTAACAAGCAAAGTATTAAAGAGTGAGCAAGATAACAAATATAAAACATGTTAGTACCAAACATTAAAGTCCATATTAAGTTTACATTATACTTATTCTCACACCATTAGTGTAACCTTTTCACCTTGACATAATTAACTTAGCTAGACATAATAGAAAAACAAAATAAGAACATAAAAGCTAACTAAGTAAAAGAAAGGAAATGAAAGGCATAAACTTAATATTAATGAAAGCAAAGCATAAATATTACAAAAAATACAAAGAGAGAAAGGAAGAGAATGATCTTGATCTGGAAACCAAGATGCCTAAATGCATGGCAAATGCCTCCTTTTATAGGCCAAAATTGGGAACTATTGATTTGATGACTAATTGATAAGTGAGTGGCCAACTTTTGACTTGGTGACAATCCTTATCTTCTCTTGTCTGCCCAAAACGTCATTGATAACGTCAAAACCGGAGCCAGGGGCAAACATGAAAGTTGTAGGCAATTGTCTCATCTTTCTTGTGTAAAAAATTCCGCTCATTTGGACTTCTAGAACTCCAGATATGGCCAAAATACCGAACAGTGCTCGGGCTGGAAGACAGATTCGGGCTTCTTTGTTGTTGCTACAATTGGGACTTGATAATGGCCTTTTTAGATCTTGGGCTCCATATGAAAGTTGTAGGCCTATGTCTTACCTTTCCATCCATATAAATTGGACCTAAATCTGAGATTTGTAGCTCCAGATATGGCCCAATTACCAAATAGTGTTCCGGTTTGGATTGCACCGACATCTCTTCTCTAAGTTTGACCATCTCTTTATCCTTGCAATTTAAGTTCTTCAAGTCATCAATCAATCCTTTCATTTATTTGATAGGCCTGCATTAAAAATAGACATTTACCACAAATTATAGGTATCTTATATTATTAGATACATTATTATAAAACATATTTTAGTTAAGGAGTTATTGATACTTCAAGTGCAAAATGATGATATAAAACCATGACAAAAGTGCACTTTTAAGTACTAATCACACCCCCCAACCAGCTTATTACTAGTCCCTAGTAATCAAAGCGTTAAAACAATTTGCAAATTTCACAAAGCAAGGTATTCATCATTTAACTTCCATTAATCTATCCAGATAAACAAACTCTCATTAAATTTATATATCTGCTCAATACCACTTAACAAGATATTAATAAACCTTTCTTTTGTGCTCAATGTATCAACACATAATTATGGGGCTTTTCTTGGAAGAAAACAAAATGTTTGTTCTAATGTTTAAGGTTAACTTCCGTGGGTTGGGATTATTATTTTTGTCTTTCTTTTTTGTCTTTTTTTTTTTTAAAAAAAACAAATATATATACATATAATTTAAAAACATCATGCATCTTTAACCCATGTAACGAGCGTTCAGCTAATGACTCCCAGACCAGTTGGTCTTAGGGCATTAGGTGTTAAGACACCCCTACGAGCTTAGTAACTCGGGTCGCAGATACTGATATGTAGATAGTGCAATGTTTGATTCCCTTAAGCTTTTCTCCTCAACCTATGTAACAAGCGTTGGGCCAATAGCTCCCAAGTCAGTTGACTTTAGGGTATTAGGTGCTAAAACACCCCTTCGGGCTTAATTGCTTAGGTTAGGGAGGCTACGAAACCAAACTTATCTACATTTTTATTATCATCATTTTTTTATTTATTTTCCTTTTTTTTCATGTTTTTCTTCTTTTTTTTTTAATTATATACAATCCCTTTCCCTTAGTTGTTACCTTTAACAAAAGAACATAAATAATGTAATAATTCAATATGCAACCCACAATCATATGTTAAAGTGTGTGTGTGTGTAAATTAAGGTTTAAGAATACATGTTAAATAAGTATATGAGCAGAATTAAGCGGTAACAATACGAGAGTTTGTAAACCTGAATATTTCAGGAAGTATTATAATAGACCTTGTTAAGAATGGTTACTAAGATGCGTCTCAAGAATCACTTTAACAAAAGAACTCCTTTACTCTGCCATCCTAGTAACAACAATTATGCACATGCTTTATGAAATGAAAAACACATTTTTTTTTTATCAACTACTACCCTCTTCCCCCAACCAAAACGAGACATTGTCCTCAATGTTCTAAGGTAGAAAGATAGAGTATAAAAGATATCACCTGAAATAACGAACACTGACAAAACCTGAAACACACTGAAACAAAAATAAAAAATAACAAAACACAATAATAAAACCAAAATACATAAAAATTCACAAATGAAGGCTCAAATCCAATCTAAGCTTTTTACGGCTTTCCTTAGATGACCAATTTATGCGACTCATGGAAGGATCAATCACAAGAATGAAAGATTGTAGTTGGTCAATCAATTGTTCAACAGTAGAAGCAGAGATTATGATTTGTCGTGCAGAAGATGTTAAAAATTCCTGTTCCACAGCATGATCAAGAAAAGACAACAACTTATCATAATAACCATTAACATTTAACAAACCTATGGGTTTATGGTGAATGTGCAATTGAGCCCAAGAGGAAATATGAAAGATCTCTTCCAATGTGCCTAGACCACCTGGTAAAGCAATGAAAGCATCAGCATGGTTAAACATTGCATTCATTCGAGCCGACATTGTGGAGACCTGAAGTTCCTCTCCAATTGCTTTTCCAATGATGTCCCCTTGTGCCAAAGCTTCAGGGACGACCCCCAAAACTTGACTACCTCCTAAAAATGCAGCTATTGACACACCTCCCATTAACCCAAGACTGCCTCCCCCATACACTAAATGAATCTTTCTCTCAGCTAGCACCTGACCAAGATGATTTGCTGATTCTAAAAACTCCTTTTTCTTTCCCAGGACTAGATCCACCGAAAACACAAATATTTCTTATTTGATGACCTGAGGAACTTGCCATTTCTACACACTTCTGTATTTGTTGAATGTATGGGTTGAGTAGAAATGAAAGGAAGGAAAAGAGGGTTTTATAGATGAGAAATTGGAAAGGCAATCATAACATCTATATGTAGGCCAGCTGGAGTCTCACACTCTCTCTCTCTCTTTTTATTTATTTATTTATTTACTTTTGAAAAAAACATGTGTATGTACAGGTAGTTGTGATTGTGGCGCACATCTTCCCTTGGTTTTACGTCCAAGAACGGCTTAAACGCCCTCTATGGGTCGGGGATAGGCTTCCCATCCAGTTTTCTTAAAAACTGGCAAACAGGGTCTTTTTTAGTCAGATTCCCAAGACTAAGTCGATCATGTTCTTTATGAAATAGTGGCCATAAATCATGAATTGCACGATGCACATCTCCACTAGGATGCGTCTCAAGAGTCAATAGAAGATTATCTAAAGACTCCTTACTCAGGCCATCCTTAATGAATTGTATTTTATCTTCACGGTTTATAGATACCATTCCTAAAGAACGACATTATGTATTACAAGTCCATCTAGCACATCGATGACAGACATCCAGTTGTTTTGCACGACGCTTCTTTGCAAAAGTACTTTTACCTGTTCCAGGCATGTGTGAAATGAAGAAGTTAGAGGACTCACCTGATAATCGGACCTTTGCTTCAATCAACCAACGAATATCTTCAGGAATTCCATGATTCATTAACAATCTCAATCTTGCACATCTAGCATGGTAAATTTTTGTAATCGCATTCTGAGGCAGAGCGGAAAAATACTTTTTCAATTTTTCAAGATTAGTGTCCATTATCAAATGAGAATTGGAAGAGAGATTCAAAGAATTGCACAAATATATACACAAATATCAGTTATTGTGGGAAACTGAAAGAACCGACTTAAGTCACGGAGTACCGTTGTCCGCCATTTGACCGGGGTGAGAGAAACTAGCAAAAATCACTCAAAAAGAAACATAAAAAAGAAAATGTGAGAAAAACAAAATAATCAACCTTTATCTACAAGATCATTCAAACCAGCTGATTCATTTTCACTAGGAAAATTATCAAAGTAAGCTTTCAAACGATGTCCATTTTCCTTAAAATCATTGTCATTCATTGAATTCTCAATATCACAGGCCCCATAAGGATTGCTCCATCTTGGTCTTAGCTCTCTAGGGAATGCATAGAGTTGAGAATTATAAAACAAAACTTTTTGACTTGTATCAATCTTTTGACAATTTTCACAAGTTTTGCAGAATGCATGCGTGTCCTTGAACATGGTGGGCCAATAAAATCCATTTTGAAAGATTTTTGTAGCTGTCTTTTTTGACGAGAAACAACTTCCACATGCTTCAGAATGACAAAGTTTAATGACACTACTTACCTCATTGTCGGGAATGAATCTTTGAAATATTTGATCAGGACAATATTTGAATAAGGTAGGGTCATCACAATAAAAGCTCTTCACTTCGTTCAAAAACTTTTCTTTGTCTTGGGTACTCCAATCAGCTGGCAAATCTCCTAAAGTAAGAAAATTAATATTTTTATCATACCAAGGCATTGAACTAAGAGAAAGTAAGGATTTGTTAGGAAAGTAATCATCGATTGGTGTGATGTCAGATGTCGAATCTGTTGTTACTGTTGACAAAAGATTCGCATCAACATTTTCGGTGCGTTTGTTATCCGTGATTTCTTCCTCAGAATAAATCATTTGCAAATCTTCAGATTCATCTAACTCATTTTTACTTAAAGTAGATTCAAGTTGATCATAAACTAATTCATCAATATGATCTACTTCTTGTAAATCATTATCATCTCCAGGTTGCTTGCAAATGTTGAAAATATTCATCTCCAATGTCATGTTTCCAAATGATAGCTTCATCAGTCCATTCCTACAATTAATCAATGCATTAGAAGTTGCAAGAAATGGACGTCCTAAAATAACAGGAAATGAATTACATACTTCAACAGGTTGTGTGTCCAAGACAATAAAATCCACAGGATAAATGAATTTATCGACTTGTACTAACACATCTTCAATTATTCCTCTAGGCACTTTTATAGATCTATCGGCAAGTAAAAGAGTTATAGAAGTTGGTTTTAACTCACCTAGATTGAGACTCTGAAAAACTGAATATGGAAGTAAATTCACACTAGCACCAAGATCAAGCAAGGCTCTTTCAATTTTATGCTCTCCAATAAAGCAAGAAATTGTAGGACAACCAGGGTCTTTATATTTCAAAGCATTATTGTTTTGAAGAATAGCACTTACTTGTTCGGCTAGAAAGGCTTTCTTTTTCACATTCAGTTTCCTCTTCATAGTGCATAGATCTTTCAAAAATTTAGCATAGGAAGGAACCTGTTTAATAGCATCCAGCAAAGGTATATTGATCCTTACCTGTTTGAAAATTTCATAAATTTCAGAATTGTGATTGACTTTCCTTTGTTTGGTCATGGCTTGAGGAAATGGAAGTGCTGGCGGTGAATCAGTCGTTTCTTTGCAATTTTCAGATTCATCCCCTTCCTTACCCTCAGAGATTGACTCATCATCTTTCTCATAAGGTTCAAGAGAGGGTTTTTCAATAACCTTACCACTGCGCAGAGTAGTGACTGATTTGACTTGATCCATGTGTTGGCTTCCGGAACTACTTGCATTTGCATTGTATTGCCCTTTGGGATTTTGTTGTGTTTGAGATGGAAACTTACCTTTCTCTTGGAAACTAAGAGCAGATGTTAATTTAGCAAGAGTATCTTTAAAATCTGTCATGTTTTGAACAAGTTGAGTATTGATTGTCTCTTGCTTTTCAATGAATGCATGCAATGTTTCCTCAAGATTTCTTCTAGGAGGTGGAACATAAGGAGGTGCATATCCATGAGAATTTTGGAAATTATGGTGTGCTTGAAACGGTGGTTGTGAAGTTTGTGCATTGTTGTTCTCACTCTTCCAACTAAAATTTGGGTGATTTCTCCAACCAGGGTTGTATGTTGGGGAGTATGGGTTGTGGTTGGCCCTTTGAAAACTGTTTAAAGCATGGGCTTGTTCATGGAGGCATTCCTTAAAAGAAGGCAAGGTTGGACAATCATTGGTTGAGTGTTCATTTGTTTCACAGATTTGACACACAATGTTTTCAACAGATTTTAATTGACCACTCTTTTTCAATTCTAGTGCCTCGACTTTTCTAGGTAAAGATGCAAACTTTGCTTGAAGGTCATGATCTTCCTTAAGGTTGTACATACCTCCACTAGATGTATGAGGTTGAGTTTTACTCGGTGCCTCATATGTACCCGCGGTGTCCCAATTTTGAGCATTTTCAGCTAACAAGTCTAAGTACTCCATTGCTTCATCAGGGTCTTTATCTTTAAAAGTTCCATTGCACATCAATTCAACCATTTGCCTATCTTTAGGTGTTAATCCTTCATAGAAATGTGAAACCAATCTCCATGTTTCAAAACCATGATGAGGGCAAGTACTAAGCAAGTCTCGATACCTATCCCAACATTGGTAAAATGTTTCTCCTGGTTTTTGAGTGAAAGTGGTGATTTGTCTTTTGAAAGAGTTTGTTCTATGAGATGGGAAAAACTTCTTTAAAAATTGTTGTTGCATTTCATCCCAAGCACGAATGGATCCTGGTCTTAAATTTTGTAGCCATGTTTTAGCTTTATCTTTTAATGAAAAAGGAAAAAGCTTTAATCTAATGGTGTTCATGCTACAATTTAAGTTATTATATGTGTTGCAGACCTCCTCAAATTCCCTTAAATGCAAGTATGGATTTTCCAATTCTAAACCATGAAAAGAAGATAAAAGTTGAATAATACCTGGTTTAAAATTAAAATGAGATGCATCGGGAGCAAAAACTATGCATGATGGTGCACTTGTTCTTGTGGGATTCATGTGGTCTCTAAGTGTTCTAGCACGGTTATTCTCATTATTCTCATTATGAAGTGATTGATTATCTTCTTCGGCCATATTTTCTGAAAATGATGAGGATATCCTACAAAGTCTACCACTTGATGTACGTGACCACACTCTCATGCACGTGTAAAAATAAAAAAAAAGAAGAAGAAAGCAAAAGAAGGAGGAAGAAAACAAAATAAAAGGAAACAAAAGAAACAAAGTTATATACAAGAAAAGTGAAAAGAGAAAATAAAATCAATATTATAATTTATACAAAACTTACCTCCCCGGCAACGGCGCCAAAAACTTGACACGACTAAAAGGTTGATGTCTTCTCCCAAGTGCAGGAGTGTCGAAGTAATAAATAACCCGACCGGGGTCGAACCACAGGGAGGTTAATTGTACAAATTATAAACAACAATTATAAACAACAATAATAGTAATAACGATAACAATAATAACAATAATAATAACAATAATAATAATAATAATAATAATAATAATAATAATAATAATACTAGTAGTAGTTGTAGTAGTAGTAGTAATAATAATAATAATAATAATAATAATAATAATAAAGAAAGAGAAGAAGAAGAAGATGATGATGATGAGAACTTAGAGATGAAATATTAATGTAAGGATTAAACAATAATAATAACAAATGTCAAGGTTAGAGGTTCCACTAATGGTATATCAAACAAGTATAGTATAAACTCTTATTATTGAATTGGAAACCACACACAAAGGAGGTTCCAATCAGATTATATATTGTTAACATGATTACATTAGTCATCTTATTCAATTAATGCTAATACTTGTAAATCTCGTCAAGCATTCATGATTATAACTTATGTTAACAACAAATCAAGTTCCTTTCATAGCTCAGGTGTCGGTTATACCATACATTATGGGCTATGAAAGTGCCAAGCATTTGTTGTACCAAGTGTTATACAACATAAATCAAGATTAGTCATTTAACAAGCAAAGTATTAAAGAGTGAGTAAGATAACAAATATAAAACATGTTAGTACCAAACATTAAAGTCCATATTAAGTTTACATTATACTTATTCTCACACCATTAGTGTAACCTTTTCACCTTGACATAATTAACTTAGCTAGACATAATAGAAAAACAAAATAAGAACATAAAAGCTAACTAAGTAAAAGAAAGGAAATGAAAGGCATAAACTTAATATTAATGAAAGCAAAGCATAAATATTACAAAAAATACAAAGAGAGAAAGGAAGAGAATGATCTTGATCTGGAAACCAAGATGCCTAAATGCATGGCAAATGCCTCCTTTTATAGGCCAAAATTGGGAACTATTGATTTGATGACTAATTGATAAGTGAGTGGCCAACTTTTGACTTGGTGACAATCCTTATCTTCTCTTGTCTGCCCAAAACGTCATTGATAACGTCAAAACCGGAGCCAGGGGCAAACATGAAAGTTGTAGGCAATTGTCTCATCTTTCTTGTGTAAAAAATTCAGCTCATTTGGACTTCTAGAACTCCAGATATGGCCAAAATACCGAACAGTGCTCGGGCTGGAAGACAGATTCGGGCTTCTTTGTTGTTGCTACAATTGGGACTTGATAATGGCCTTTTTAGATCTTGGGCTCCATATGAAAGTTGTAGGCCTATGTCTTACCTTTCCATCCATATAAATTGGACCTAAATCTGAGATTTGTAGCTCCAGATATGGCCCAATTACCAAACAGTGTTCCGGTTTGGATTGCACCGACATCTCTTCTCTAAGTTTGACCATCTCTTTATCCTTGCAATTTAAGTTCTTCAAGTCATCAATCAATCCTTTCATTTATTTGATAGGCCTGCATTAAAAATAGACATTTACCACAAATTATAGGTATCTTATATTATTAGATACATTATTATAAAACATATTTTAGTTAAGGAGTTATTGATACTTCAAGTGCAAAATGATGATATAAAACCATGACAAAAGTGCACTTTTAAGTACTAATCACACCCCCCAACCAGCTTATTACTAGTCCCTAGTAATCAAAGCGTTAAAACAATTTGCAAATTTCACAAAGCAAGGTATTCATCATTTAACTTCCATTAATCTATCCAGATAAACAAACTCTCATTAAATTTATATATCTGCTCAATACCACTTAACAAGATATTAATAAACCTTTCTTTTGTGCTCAATGTATCAACACATAATTATGGGGCTTTTCTTGGAAGAAAACAAAATTTTTGTTCTAATGTTTAAGGTTAACTTCCGTGGGTTGGGATTATTATTTTTGTCTTTCTTTTTTGTCTTTTTTTTTTTTTAAAAAAACAAATATATATACATATAATTTAAAAACATCATGCATCTTTAACCCATGTAACGAGCGTTCAGCTAATGACTCCCAGACCAGTTGGTCTTAGGGCATTAGGTGTTAAGACACCCCTACGAGCTTAGTAACTCGGGTCGCAGATACTGATATGTAGATAGTGCAATGTTTGATTCCCTTAAGCTTTTCTCCTCAACCTATGTAACAAGCGTTGGGCCAATAGCTCCCAAGTCAGTTGACTTTAGGGTATTAGGTGCTAAAACACCCCTTCGGGCTTAATTGCTTAGGTTAGGGAGGCTACGAAACCAAACTTATCTACATTTTTATTATCATCATTTTTTTATTTATTTTCCTTTTTTTTCATGTTTTTCTTCTTTTTTTTTTAATTATATACAATCCCTTTCCCTTAGTTGTTACCTTTAACAAAAGAACATAAATAATGTAATAATTCAATATGCAACCCACAATCATATGTTAAAGTGTGTGTGTGTGTAAATTAAGGTTTAAGAATACATGTTAAATAAGTATATGAGCAGAATTAAGCGGTAACAATACGAGAGTTTGTAAACCTGAATATTTCAGGAAGTATTATAATAGACCTTGTTAAGAATGGTTACTAAGATGCGTCTCAAGAATCACTTTAACAAAAGAACTCCTTTACTCTGCCATCCTAGTAACAACAATTATGCACATGCTTTATGAAATGAAAAACACATTTTTTTTTTTATCAACTACTACCCTCTTTGTGTTCAGATCAAGATCATGCTCTTCCTTTCTCTCTTTGTATTTTTTGTAATGTTTATGCTTTCCTTTCATTAATATCAAGTTTATGCCTTTCATTTCCTTTCCTTTACTTAGTTAACTTTTATGTTCTTATTTTGTTTATTTGTTTTCCTTTCTTTCATTATGTCTAGCTAAGTTAATTATGTCAAGGTGAAAAGGTTACACTAATGGTGGAAGAATAAGTATAGTGTAAACTTAATATGGACCTTAATGTTTGATACTAACATGTTTTATATTTGTTATCTTGTTCACTCTTTAATACTTTGCTTGTTAAATGACTAATCTTGATTTATGTTGTATAACACTTGGTACAACAAATGCTTGGCACTTTCATAGCCCATAATGTATGGTATAACCGACACCTGAGTTATGAAAGGAACTTGATTTGTTGTTAACATAAGTTATAATCATGAATGCTTGACGAGATTTACAAGTATTAGCATTAATTGAATAAGATGACTAATGTAATCATGTTAACAATATATAATCTGATTGGAACCTCCTTTGTATGTGGTTTCCAATTCAATAATAAGAGTTTATACTATACTTGTTTGATATACCATTAGTGGAACCTCTAACCTTGACATTTGTTATTATTATTGTTTAATCCTTACATTAATATTTCATCTCTAAGTTCTCATCATCATCATCTTCTCTTTCTTTATTATTATTATTATTATTATTATTATTATTATTATTATTATTATTAGTACTACTACTACTACTAGTATTATTATTATTATTATTATTATTATTATTATTATTATTATTATTATTATTATTATTATTACTATTGTTGTTGTTGTTGTTGTTTTATAATTGTTGTTTATAATTTGTACAATTAACCTCCCTGTGGTTCGACCCCGGTCTTGCCGGGTTATTTATTACTTCGACACTCCTGCACTTGGGAGAAGACATCAACCTTTTAGTCATGTCAAGTTTTTGATGTCTAAAAGGTTGACATCAACTTCGACACTCCTGCACTTCGACACTCCTGCACCCGGCAACGGCGCCAAAAACTTGACACGACTAAAAGGTTGATGTCTTCTCCCAAGTGCAGGAGTGTCGAAGTAATAAATAACCCGGCAAGACCGGGGTCGAACCACAGGGAGGTTAATTGTACAAATTATAAACAACAATTATAAACAACAATAATAGTAATAACGATAACAATAATAACAATAATAATAACAATAATAATAATAATAATAATAATAATAATAATAATAATACTAGTAGTAGTTGTAGTAGTAGTAGTAATAATAATAATAATAATAATAATAATAAAGAAAGAGAAGAAGAAGAAGATGATGATGATGAGAACTTAGAGATGAAATATTAATGTAAGGATTAAACAATAATAATAACAAATGTCAAGGTTAGAGGTTCCACTAATGGTATATCAAACAAGTATAGTATAAACTCTTATTATTGAATTGGAAACCACACACAAAGGAGGTTCCAATCAGATTATATATTGTTAACATGATTACATTAGTCATCTTATTCAATTAATGCTAATACTTGTAAATCTCGTCAAGCATTCATGATTATAACTTATGTTAACAACAAATCAAGTTCCTTTCATAGCTCAGGTGTCGGTTATACCATACATTATGGGCTATGAAAGTGCCAAGCATTTGTTGTACCAAGTGTTATACAACATAAATCAAGATTAGTCATTTAACAAGCAAAGTATTAAAGAGTGAGCAAGATAACAAATATAAAACATGTTAGTACCAAACATTAAAGTCCATATTAAGTTTACATTATACTTATTCTCACACCATTAGTGTAACCTTTTCACCTTGACATAATTAACTTAGCTAGACATAATAGAAAAACAAAATAAGAACATAAAAGCTAACTAAGTAAAAGAAAGGAAATGAAAGGCATAAACTTAATATTAATGAAAGCAAAGCATAAATATTACAAAAAATACAAAGAGAGAAAGGAAGAGAATGATCTTGATCTGGAAACCAAGATGCCTAAATGCATGGCAAATGCCTCCTTTTATAGGCCAAAATTGGGAACTATTGATTTGATGACTAATTGATAAGTGAGTGGCCAACTTTTGACTTGGTGACAATCCTTATCTTCTCTTGTCTGCCCAAAACGTCATTGATAACGTCAAAACCGGAGCCAGGGGCAAACATGAAAGTTGTAGGCAATTGTCTCATCTTTCTTGTGTAAAAAATTCCGCTCATTTGGACTTCTAGAACTCCAGATATGGCCAAAATACCGAACAGTGCTCGGGCTGGAAGACAGATTCGGGCTTCTTTGTTGTTGCTACAATTGGGACTTGATAATGGCCTTTTTAGATCTTGGGCTCCATATGAAAGTTGTAGGCCTATGTCTTACCTTTCCATCCATATAAATTGGACCTAAATCTGAGATTTGTAGCTCCAGATATGGCCCAATTACCAAATAGTGTTCCGGTTTGGATTGCACCGACATCTCTTCTCTAAGTTTGACCATCTCTTTATCCTTGCAATTTAAGTTCTTCAAGTCATCAATCAATCCTTTCATTTATTTGATAGGCCTGCATTAAAAATAGACATTTACCACAAATTATAGGTATCTTATATTATTAGATACATTATTATAAAACATATTTTAGTTAAGGAGTTATTGATACTTCAAGTGCAAAATGATGATATAAAACCATGACAAAAGTGCACTTTTAAGTACTAATCACACCCCCCAACCAGCTTATTACTAGTCCCTAGTAATCAAAGCGTTAAAACAATTTGCAAATTTCACAAAGCAAGGTATTCATCATTTAACTTCCATTAATCTATCCAGATAAACAAACTCTCATTAAATTTATATATCTGCTCAATACCACTTAACAAGATATTAATAAACCTTTCTTTTGTGCTCAATGTATCAACACATAATTATGGGGCTTTTCTTGGAAGAAAACAAAATTTTTGTTCTAATGTTTAAGGTTAACTTCCGTGGGTTGGGATTATTATTTTTGTCTTTCTTTTTTGTCTTTTTTTTTTTTTAAAAAAACAAATATATATACATATAATTTAAAAACATCATGCATCTTTAACCCATGTAACGAGCGTTCAGCTAATGACTCCCAGACCAGTTGGTCTTAGGGCATTAGGTGTTAAGACACCCCTACGAGCTTAGTAACTCGGGTCGCAGATACTGATATGTAGATAGTGCAATGTTTGATTCCCTTAAGCTTTTCTCCTCAACCTATGTAACAAGCGTTGGGCCAATAGCTCCCAAGTCAGTTGACTTTAGGGTATTAGGTGCTAAAACACCCCTTCGGGCTTAATTGCTTAGGTTAGGGAGGCTACGAAACCAAACTTATCTACATTTTTATTATCATCATTTTTTTATTTATTTTCCTTTTTTTTCATGTTTTTCTTCTTTTTTTTTTAATTATATACAATCCCTTTCCCTTAGTTGTTACCTTTAACAAAAGAACATAAATAATGTAATAATTCAATATGCAACCCACAATCATATGTTAAAGTGTGTGTGTGTGTAAATTAAGGTTTAAGAATACATGTTAAATAAGTATATGAGCAGAATTAAGCGGTAACAATACGAGAGTTTGTAAACCTGAATATTTCAGGAAGTATTATAATAGACCTTGTTAAGAATGGTTACTAAGATGCGTCTCAAGAATCACTTTAACAAAAGAACTCCTTTACTCTGCCATCCTAGTAACAACAATTATGCACATGCTTTATGAAATGAAAAACACATTTTTTTTTTATCAACTACTACCCTCTTTGTGTTCAGATCAAGATCATGCTCTTCCTTTCTCTCTTTGTATTTTTTGTAATGTTTATGCTTTCCTTTCATTAATATCAAGTTTATGCCTTTCATTTCCTTTCCTTTACTTAGTTAACTTTTATGTTCTTATTTTGTTTATTTGTTTTCCTTTCTTTCATTATGTCTAGCTAAGTTAATTATGTCAAGGTGAAAAGGTTACACTAATGGTGGAAGAATAAGTATAGTGTAAACTTAATATGGACCTTAATGTTTGATACTAACATGTTTTATATTTGTTATCTTGTTCACTCTTTAATACTTTGCTTGTTAAATGACTAATCTTGATTTATGTTGTATAACACTTGGTACAACAAATGCTTGGCACTTTCATAGCCCATAATGTATGGTATAACCGACACCTGAGCTATGAAAGGAACTTGATTTGTTGTTAACATAAGTTATAATCATGAATGCTTGACGAGATTTACAAGTATTAGCATTAATTGAATAAGATGACTAATGTAATCATGTTAACAATATATAATCTGATTGGAACCTCCTTTGTATGTGGTTTCCAATTCAATAATAAGAGTTTATACTATACTTGTTTGATATACCATTAGTGGAACCTCTAACCTTGACATTTGTTATTATTATTGTTTAATCCTTACATTAATATTTCATCTCTAAGTTCTCATCATCATCATCTTCTCTTTCTTTATTATTATTATTATTATTATTATTATTATTATTATTAGTACTACTACTACTACTAGTATTATTATTATTATTATTATTATTATTATTATTATTATTATTATTATTATTATTATTATTATTATTATTATTATTATTATTATTACTATTGTTGTTGTTGTTGTTGTTTTATAATTGTTGTTTATAATTTGTACAATTAACCTCCCTGTGGTTCGACCCCGGTCTTGCCGGGTTATTTATTACTTCGACACTCCTGCACTTGGGAGAAGACATCAACCTTTTAGTCATGTCAAGTTTTTGATGTCTAAAAGGTTGACATCAACTTCGACACTCCTGCACTTCGACACTCCTGCACCCGGCAACGGCGCCAAAAACTTGACACGACTAAAAGGTTGATGTCTTCTCCCAAGTGCAGGAGTGTCGAAGTAATAAATAACCCGACAAGACCGGGGTCGAACCACAGGGAGGTTAATTGTACAAATTATAAACAACAATTATAAACAACAATAATAGTAATAACGATAACAATAATAACAATAATAATAACAATAATAATAATAATAATAATAATAATAATAATAATAATAATAATACTAGTAGTAGTTGTAGTAGTAGTAGTAATAATAATAATAATAATAATAATAATAATAATAAAGAAAGAGAAGAAGAAGAAGATGATGATGATGAGAACTTAGAGATGAAATATTAATGTAAGGATTAAACAATAATAATAACAAATGTCAAGGTTAGAGGTTCCACTAATGGTATATCAAACAAGTATAGTATAAACTCTTATTATTGAATTGGAAACCACACACAAAGGAGGTTCCAATCAGATTATATATTGTTAACATGATTACATTAGTCATCTTATTCAATTAATGCTAATACTTGTAAATCTCGTCAAGCATTCATGATTATAACTTATGTTAACAACAAATCAAGTTCCTTTCATAGCTCAGGTGTCGGTTATACCATACATTATGGGCTATGAAAGTGCCAAGCATTTGTTGTACCAAGTGTTATACAACATAAATCAAGATTAGTCATTTAACAAGCAAAGTATTAAAGAGTGAGCAAGATAACAAATATAAAACATGTTAGTACCAAACATTAAAGTCCATATTAAGTTTACATTATACTTATTCTCACACCATTAGTGTAACCTTTTCACCTTGACATAATTAACTTAGCTAGACATAATAGAAAAACAAAATAAGAACATAAAAGCTAACTAAGTAAAAGAAAGGAAATGAAAGGCATAAACTTAATATTAATGAAAGCAAAGCATAAATATTACAAAAAATACAAAGAGAGAAAGGAAGAGAATGATCTTGATCTGGAAACCAAGATGCCTAAATGCATGGCAAATGCCTCCTTTTATAGGCCAAAATTGGGAACTATTGATTTGATGACTAATTGATAAGTGAGTGGCCAACTTTTGACTTGGTGACAATCCTTATCTTCTCTTGTCTGCCCAAAACGTCATTGATAACGTCAAAACCGGAGCCAGGGGCAAACATGAAAGTTGTAGGCAATTGTCTCATCTTTCTTGTGTAAAAAATTCAGCTCATTTGGACTTCTAGAACTCCAGATATGGCCAAAATACCGAACAGTGCTCGGGCTGGAAGACAGATTCGGGCTTCTTTGTTGTTGCTACAATTGGGACTTGATAATGGCCTTTTTAGATCTTGGGCTCCATATGAAAGTTGTAGGCCTATGTCTTACCTTTCCATCCATATAAATTGGACCTAAATCTGAGATTTGTAGCTCCAGATATGGCCTAATTACCAAACAGTGTTCCGGTTTGGATTGCACCGACATCTCTTCTCTAAGTTTGACCATCTCTTTATCCTTGCAATTTAAGTTCTTCAAGTCATCAATCAATCCTTTCATTTATTTGATAGGCCTGCATTAAAAATAGACATTTACCACAAATTATAGGTATCTTATATTATTAGATACATTATTATAAAACATATTTTAGTTAAGGAGTTATTGATACTTCAAGTGCAAAATGATGATATAAAACCATGACAAAAGTGCACTTTTAAGTACTAATCACATCTCATAGAACAAACTCTTTCAAGAGACAAATCACCACTTTCACTCAAAAACCAGGAGAAACATTTTACAAATGTTGGGATAGATATCGAGATTTGCTTAGTACTTGCCCCCATCATGGTTTTGAAACATGGAGATTGGTTTCACATTTCTATGAAGGGTTAACACCTAAAGATAGGCAAATGGTTGAATTGATGTGCAATGGAACTTTTGAAGATAAAGGCCCTAATGAAGCAATGGAGTACTTAGACTTGCTAGCTGAAAATGCTCAAAATTGGGACACCGCGGGTACATATGAGGCACCGAGTAAAACTCAACCTCATACATCTAGTGGAGGTATGTACAACCTTAGGGAAGATCATGACCTTCAAGCCAAGTTTGCATCTTTAGGTAGAAAAGTCGAGGCACTAGAATTGAAAAAGAGTGGTCAATTAAAATCTGTTTAAAACATTGTGTGTCAAATCTGTGAAACAAATGAACACTCAACCAGTAACTGTCCAACCTTGCCTTCTTTTAAGGAATGTCTCCATGAACAAGCCCATGCATTAAACAGTTTCCAAAGGGCGAACCACAACCCATACTCCCAAACATACAACCCTGGTTGAAGAAATCACCCAAATTTTAGTTGGAAGAGTGAGAACAACAATGCACAAACTTCACAACCACCGTTTCAAGCACACCATAATTTCCAAAATTCTCATGGATATGCACCTTCTTATGCTGCACCTTCTAGAAGAAATCTTGAGGAAACATTGCATGCATTCATTGAAAAGCAAGAGACAATTAATACTCAACTTGCTCAAAACATGACAGATTTTAAAGATACTCTTGCTAAATTAACATCTGCTCTCAGTTTCCAAGAGAAAGGTAAGTTTCCATCTCAACCACAACAAAATCCGAAAGGGCAATACAATGCAAATGCAAGTAGTTCCGGAAGCCAACATATGGATCAAGTCAAATCAGTCACTACTGTGCGTAGTGGTAAGATTATTGAAAAACCCTCTCTTGAACCTTATGAGAAAGATGACGAGTCAATCTCTGAGGGTAAGGAAGGGGATGAATCTGAAAATTGTAAAGAAACGACTGATTCACCGCCAGCACTTCCATTTCCTCAAGTCATGACCAAACAAAGGAAAGTTAATCACAACTCTGAAATTTTTGAAATTTTCAAACAGGTAAAGATCAATATACCTTTGTTGGATGCTATTAAACAGGTTCCTTCCTATGCTAAATTTTTGAAAGATCTATGCACTGTGAAGAGGAAACTGAATGTGAAAAAGAAAGCCTTTCTAGCCGAACAAGTAAGTGATATTCTTCAAAACAATAATGCTTTGAAATATAAAGACCCTGGTTGTCCTACAATTTCTTGCTTTATTGGAGAGCATAAAATTGAAAGAGCTTTACTTGATCTTGGTGCTAGTGTGAATTTACTTCCATATTCAGTTTTTCAGAGTCTCAATCTAGGTGAGTTAAAACCAACTTCTATATCTCTTTTACTTGCTGATAGATCTATAAAAGTGCCTAGAGGAATAATTGAAGATGTGTTAGTACAAGTCGATAAATTCATTTATCCTGTGGATTTTATTGTCTTGGACACAGAACCTGTTGAAGCATGTAATTCATTTCCTGTTATTTTAGGACGTCCGTTTCTTGCAACTTCTAACGCATTGATTAATTGTAGGAATGGACTGATGAAGCTATCATTTGGAAACATGACATTGGAGATGAATATTTTCAATATTTACAAGCAACCTGGAGATGATAATGATTTACAAGAAGTAGATCATATTGATGAATTAGTTTATGATCAACTTGAATCTACTTTAAGTAAAAATGAATTGGATGAAACTGAAGATTTGCAAATGGTTTATTCTGAGGAAGAAATCACGGATGAAACAAGCACCGAAAATGTTGATGCGAATCTTTTGTCAACAGTGACAACAGATTCGACATCTGACATCACATCAATGGATGATTACTTTCCTAACGAATCCTTACTTTCTCTTAGTCCAATGCCTTGGTATAATAAAAATATCAATTTTCTTTCTTTAGGAGATTTGCCAGCTGATTGGAGTACCCAAGACAAAGAAAAGTTTTTGAACGAAGTGAAGAGCTTTTATTGTGATGACCCTAACTTATTCAAATATTGTCCTGATCAAATATTTCAAAGATTCATTCCCGACAATGAGGTAAGTAGTGTCATTAAACTTTGTTATTCTGAAGCATGTGGAAGTTATTTCTCGTCAAAAAAGACAATTGCAAAAATCTTGCAAAATGGATTTTATTGGCCCACCATGTTCAAGGACACGCATGCATTCTGCAAAACTTGTGAAAATTGTCAAAAGATTGATACTGGTCAAAAAGTTTTGTTTTATGATTCTCAAATCTATGCAGTCCCGAGAGAACTAAGACCAAGATGGAGCAATCCTTATTGGGCCTGTGATATTGAGAATTCAATGAATGACAATGATTTTAAGGAAAATGGACATCATTTGAAAGCTTACTTTGATAATTTTCCTAGTGAAAATGAATCAGCTGGTTTGAATGATCTTGTAGATAAAGATTGATTATTTTGTTTTCTCACATTTTCTTTTTTATGTTTCTTTTTGAGTGATTTTTGCTAGTTTCTCTCACCCCGGTCAAATGGCGGATAACGGTACTCCGTGACTTAAGTCGGTTCTTTCAGTTTCCCATAATTACTGATATTTGTGTATATATCTGTGCAATTCTTTGAATCTCTCTTCCAATTCTCATTTGAAAATGGACACTAATCTTGAAAAATTGAAAAAGTATTTTCCCGCTCTGCCTCAGAATGCGATTACAAAAATTTACCGTGCCAAATGTGCAAGATTGAGATTGTTAATGAATCATGGAATTCCTGAAGATATTCGCTGGTTGATTGAAGCAAAGGTCCGATTATCAGGTGGTCTAGGCACATTGGAAGAGATCTTTCATATTTCCTCTTGGGCTCAATTGCACATTCACCATAAACCCATAGGTTTGTTAAATGTTAATGGTTATTATGATAAGTTGTTGTCTTTTCTTGATCATGCTGTGGAACAGGAATTTCTAACATCTTCTGCACGACAAATCATAATCTCTGCTACTACTGCTGAACAATTGATTGACCAACTACAATCTTTCATTCCTGTGATTGATCCTTCCATGAGTCGTATAAATTGGTCATCTAAGGAAAGCCGTAAAAAGCTTAGATTGGATTTGAGCCTTCATTTGTGAATTTTTATGTATTTTGGTTTTATTATTGTGTTTTGTTATTTCTTATTTTTGTTTCAGTGTGTTTCAGGTTTTGTCAGTGTTCGTTATTTCAGGTGATATCTTCTATACTCTATCTTTCTACCTTAGAACATTGAGGACAATGTCTCGTTTTGGTTGGGGGGAGAGGGTAGTAGTTGATAAAAAAAAAATTATTTTTCATTTCATAAAGCATGTGCATAATTGTTGTTACTAGGATGGCAGAGTAAAGGAGTTCTTTTGTTAAAGTGACTCTTGAGACGCATCTTAGTAACCATTCTTAACAAGATCTATTATAATACTTCCTGAAATATTTAGGTTTACAAACTCTCGTATTGTTACCACTTAATTCTGCTCATATACTTATTTAACATGTATTCTTAAACCTTAATTTACACACACACACTTTAACATATGATTGTGGGTTGCATATTGGATTATTACATTATTTATGTTCTTTTGTTAAAGGTAACAACTAAGGGAAAGGGATTGTATATAATTAAAAAAAAAAGAAGAAAAACATGAAAAAAAAAAAGAAACAAAATGATGATAATAAAAATGTAGATAAGTTTGGTTTCGTAGCCTCCCTAACCTAAGCAATTAAGCTCGAAGGGGTGTTTTAACACCTAATACCCTAAAGTCAACTGACTTGGGAGCTATTGGCCCAACGCTTGTTACATGGGTTGAGGAGAAAAGCTTAAGGGAATCAAACATTGCACTATCTACATATCAGTATCTGCGACCCGAGTTACTAAGCTTGTAGGGGTGTCTTAACACCTAATGTCCTAAGACCAACTGGTCTGGGAGTCATTAGCTGAAAGCTCGTTACATGGGTTAAAGATGCATGATGTTTTTAAATTATATGTATATAGATTTTTTTTTTAAAAAAAGAAAGAAAAAAAAAAGACAAAAATAATAATCCCAACCCAAGGAAGTTAACCTTAAACATTAGAACAAAAATGTTGTTTTCTTCCAAGAAAAGCCCCATAATTATGTGTTGATACATTGAGCACAAAAAAAAGGTTTATTAATATCTTGTTAAGTGGTATTGAGCAGATATATAAATTTAATGAGAGTTTGTTTATCTGGATAGATTAATGGAAGTTAAATGATGAATACCTTGCTTTGTGAAATTTGCAAATTGTTTTAACGCTTTGATTACTAGGGACTAGTAATAAGCTGGTTGAGGGGTGTGATTAGTACTTAAAAGTGCATTTTTGTCATGGTTTTATATCATCATTTTGCACTTGAAGTATTAATAACTCCTTAACTAAATCATGTTTTATAATAATGTATCTAATAATATAAGATACCTATAATTTGTGGTAAATGTCTATTTTTAATGCAGGCCTATCACATAAATGAAAGGATTGATTGATGACTTGAAGAACTTAATTGCAAGGATAAAGAGATGGTCAAACTTAGAGAAGAGATGTCGGTGCAATCCAAACCGGAATACTATTCGGTAATTGGGTCATATTTGGAGCTACAAATCTCAGATTTAGGTCCAATTTATATGGATGGAAAGGTAAGACATAGGCCTACAACTTTCATATGGAGCCCAAGATCTAAAAAGGCCATTATCAAGTCGAAATTGTAGCAACAACAAAGAAGCCCGAATCTGTCTTCCAGCCCGAGCACTGTTTGGTATTTTAGCCATTTTTGGAGTTCTAGAAGTCCAAATGAGCTGAATTTTTTACACAAGAAAGCTGAGACAATTGCCTACAACTTTCATGTTTTCAACTGGCTCCAATTTTGACGTTATCAATGACGTTTTGGACAGACAAGAGAAGATAAGGATTGTCACCAAGTCAAAAGTTGGCCACCCACTTATCAATTAGTCATCAAATCAATAGTTCCCAATTTTGGCCTATAAAAGGAGGCATTTGCCATGCATTGAGGCATCTTGGTGTTTAGATCAAGATCATGCTCTTCCTTTCTCTCTTTGTATTTTTTGTAATGTTTATGCTTTACTTTCATTAATATCAAGTTTATGCCTTTCATTTCTTTTCCTTTACTTAGTTAACTTTTATGTTCTTATTTTGTTTATTTGTTTTTCCTTTCTTTCATTATGTCTAGCTAAGTTAATTATGTCAAGGTGAAAAGGTTACACTAATGGTGGAAGAATAAGTATAGTGTAAACTTAATATGGACCTTAATGTTTGATACTAACATGTTTTATATTTGTTATCTTGTTCACTCTTTAATATTTTGCTTGTTAAATGACTAATCTTGATTTATGTTATATAACACTTGGTACAACAAATGCTTGGCACTTTCATAGCCCATAATATATGGTATAACCGACACCTAAGCTATGAAAGGAACTTGATTTGTTGTTAACATAACTTATAATCATGAATGCTTGACGAGATTTACAAGTATTAACATTAATTGAATAAGATGACTAATGTAATCATGTTAACAATATATAATCTGATTGGAACCTCCTTTGTGTGTGGTTTCCAATTCAATAATAAGAGTTTATACTATACTTGTTTGATATACCATTAGTGGAACCTCTAACCTTGACATTTGTTATTATTATTGTTTAATCCTTACATTAATATTTCATCTCTAAGTTCTCATCATCATCATCATCTTCTTCTTCTCTTTCTTTATTATTATTATTATTATTATTATTATTATTATTATTATTAGTACTACCACTATTATTATTATTATTATTATTATTATTATTATTGTTGTTGTTGTTGTTGTTGTTGTTGTTGTTGTTATTGTTGTTGTTGTTATTGTTGTTTTATAATTGTTGTTTATAATTTGTACAATTAACCTCCCTGTGGTTCGACCCCGGTCTTGCCGGGTTATTTATTACTTCGACACTCCTGCACTTGGGAGAAGACATCAATCTTTCAATCGTGTCAGATACCTATCCCAAGATTGGTAAAATGTTTCTCCTGGTTTTTGAGTGAAAGTGGTCATTTGTCTTTTGAAAGAGTTTGTTCTATGAGATGGAAAAAACTTCTTTAAAAATTGTTGTTGCATTTCATCCTAAGTACGAATGGATCCTGGTCTTAAATTTTGTAGCCATGTTTTAGCTTTATCTTTTAATGAAAAAGGAAAAAGCTTTAATCTAATGGTGTTCATGCAATAATTTAAGTTATCATATATGTTGCAGACCTCCTCAAATTCCCTTAAATGCAAGTATGGATTTTTTAATTCCAAGCCATGAAAAGATGGTAAAAGTTGAATAATGCGTGGTTTAAAATTAAAATGAGGTGCATCAGGAGGGAAAACTATGCATGATGGTGCACTTGTTCTTGTGGGATTCATGTGGTCTCTAAGTGTTCTAACACGGTTATTCTCATTATTTTCATTATGATGTGATTGATTATCTTCTTCGGCCATATTTTCTGAAAATAATGAGGATACCCTACAAAGTCTACCACTTGATGTACGTGGCCACACTCTCATGCACGTGTAGAAATAAAATAAAAGAAAGAAGAAACAAGAGAAAAGAAACAAAATTATATACAAGAAAAGTGAAAAGAGAAAATAAAATAAATATTATAATTTATACAAAACTTACCTCCCCGGCAACAGTGCCAAAAACTTGACACGAATGAAAGATTGATGTCTTCTCCCAAGTGCAGGAGTGTCGAAGTAATAAATAACTCGGCAAGACCGGGGTCGAACCATAGGGAGGTTAATTACACAAATTATAAATAACAATAATACAACAACAATAACAATAACAATAATAACAACAACAATAATAATAATACTAGTAGTAGTAGTACTAGAAATCCTCACACCTTTTAACTTTATATTTAATTAAAACATGTGGCATATTCACTGGAGATGCTAACACTATTCACGCACACACATATCATTGTGAAGGGCCATGTTTATTTTTTGACAATTTATTTTGATCCTTAAAGTTTTATTTTAGGTGATTTGATCCTAATTTAAGACCAATTGCTTCTAAATTCTTTTGTCAAGAGCTAGATTGGAATAATAGGGACTGAAATGAAAAAGGGTGGCATTTTAGAAGTTTTGTAAAAATACACTTTGGTCCTCTAACTTTCAAAATAACATAAATTATACAACTACCATGCTTCATTTTTTTTCAAATTTAATTTTGGTATAATTTTTTGTTTTTTGTCCTTGTTTGAAAAAGAAGAGAGAGGGGTTGTTGGATTGCAGGAAAAAGAAAAATATCATTAACACCGATTTATGCCACCAAAAGAATCGATATTTGTGTCGAATGATTCCATTTAATAAGGAGAGTTCATATGGATGTTTGTTTTCTTTTACATTTAAAGCTCATAAAAAAACATATCTAAGTTTGATTTGATTTTTTTTGTTTTAGCTTAATTATGATTTATGGGAAGATGTTTTGGTTTTTCTCGAGGCTATGGATTGGTTTATAACAATGCCAAATGTGTTTTAAGTAAAAAATATGAGTTGAAAAAATAGTTTTTCTGGTAAAAAAACATTAAGTTCTGATTTTTTTGGCCATCATAATGACCAGAATTTGAGCAAATCAAATAACGCGTTGTCTAGTTTTTTTTTTCAAAATAAATATCCACCCGGTTGCAACATAAAAAAGGCCTGGCTATGCGATCCTCAACAAAATAGGTTAGACCCAACAACATTTGGTGTTTGCTCTGTTCTTTTTTTCCTAAAATATTTTATTTCTAAGTATTTTTTTATATGGGTTTTTTCCTTAAATTATTTTATCTGTATTTACATTAATTCTCATTCTCTCTTTCATTTTGTTTAGAAAGCATATTTTAAATAAATTTTTTTGTTATACATTTAAATTTTAAAGAGATTTTATGATTCATCTATAATTTATTTTTATCATTTGTATAGATGAACTTTATTTTGTAAAATAAAAAAAGTATTTCTAGATAATATTTATAATATGTGCAACATTGCATAATATTTTTTTTCTTTGATTTAATTCAAACAATTTAATTTATATCCATATTTATATTATTATTTTTTTGAATAAAAATATAATTTTAATAAAAACAATTAAGCAAACACAAATGGGTGAATGTCTTATCTTGTGAGATTAAATAGCTTAATTTATATATGTCTCTCAATTTTTTTCATTTTTTTTAGTTATCATTTATGTTTATGTTTTTTTTTAATTAACATACATAATTCTTAATTTATTTGATTACATGTATGTATAAGCTTTTTGATTGTCACTTAAAATAAATTAAATATAAAAACATGTTGAAAAAGCCTTTATATATAATTTTTTTTATTTGAACAAAAAAATCTAACCCACAATGAAGCATAAGTCAAGTATCTAGTATATATGAAAGAGTTTCTTTGGCCTTCCATGTGTTGTGCTAGGGATGTCAGTGATAGAAAACAACCCAACATAGACAAAGCTAATGAAAAGTGCATTATATTACGGCACTAGGCAAGAATTTCTTTAACAAGGGTAGTTGACCTATAACAATGAAATAGTTATTGGGTTTTTCGAAACACATACATATAATATAAACAATAAATTTAAAAATATTTTAGAGTCTCAATATCTTGCTAGACAGATCTATGATTGTTTAAGGTTTATACAAAGATTACTTGAATATCAAATATTATTTTTAGTGTTGAATAGTTACTTCAAGGAAATATTATTTTTGGCTACATTGTTGCAAACCATAAATCGTTCAAGTGTCCAACCTCTAATAGTAATCCACGTGAAATATTAGTAAAAGATTTTCAAACCTTTTTAAGAGAGGGATTATTATACCTTTGAGTGTTAGCTCCTTTCATTTTGTGTTTTTTAGGTGTTTTATATTGTACTGTATGCTACTTTTGTAGAAAATAAAAAACATAACATTATATTTATAAGAAAACCTAAAACTCTATAAATGATAAAATATTAATTTTTCCCATGAATAATATCACATGTATTATTTCAAGATAATTATAGGAATTTTTTCAATTAAGGCCCTACTTTATTTTTCTAGATCTAGAATTGTAATTCAATGTATAAATTACATTATGATCCTTAATTTTTAAAACTTATTTACAATCAAGTTATACTTAACTAATCATCTCATTTTACTTTTCAACCAATGTTTCTTATAATATATGTGACCTATTAATGTAAATCATGTTAATAAGTTGACTCAAATATAAATCACAATTCTAAATAAAATAGAATTAAATAAATTTATTATTGATTGATTTATATTTAAAGACCAATTATAATGTTTACTAACCTGTCATGATCTTTTAAATATTAAAAAAATCATAAGTGGTTTGATCTATATAAAGTGTATCTACTCTGTTAAATCATGTTTGTTCTTAACAACATAGTCATTGATTCTTTGAATAAGATTTAAAATTCTTTTAAAATATCATTTCACCTTACATATGGATTTACAATCAATACTATTTAAGTATAGATGAAATATTTTTTCTCACTCATATAGGGTGATGAATCATTTCTTAACTACTCAAATACCTTCATATGATTTATATTATACCTAATATTTATCCGTTTATTACCTTTGATTAGAATAATGTGTAGTAGGATCAAAACATAACATTCCTTATATAATTTAATGATCTCAAGTCTAAGGATCACTTATACAACCATCATGTGAGCTTTTACTTGGACAGAAACAATCTTTCTATATGAAATTCTCATATGAGTCAATTCAATATACATATCCTCTAACAAGCACTTACATATTAATTTTAGGTATCCCTTTAACATGACCAAAAAATTGATGTCTTCTCCCAAGTGTAGGAGTGTCGAAGTAATAAATAACCTGATAAGACCGAGGTCGAACTATAAAGAGGTTAACTATATAAATTATAAATAATAATAATACAACAACAATAATAATAACAATAATAGTAATCGTAATAGTAATAGTAATAATAATAATACTAATACAAATAATAATAATAATAATAATAATAATAATAATAATAATAATAAAGAAAGCTTTGAGATGTGATATTGATAGAAGGATTAAACAATGATAAAAACAATTGTCAAGGTTAGAGAATCCACTAATGATAATTTTGACCTATAAAAGGAGGCATTTGCCATGTATGTAGGCATCTTGGTGTTCAGATCAAGATCATGCTCTTCCTTTCTCTCTTTGTATTTTTTGTAATGTTTATGCTTTACTTTCATTAATATCAAGTTTATGCCTTTCATTTCCTTTCCTTTACTTAGTTAACTTTTATCTTATTTATGTTCTTATTTTGTTTATCTATTTTTCTTTCTTTCATTATGTCTAGCTAAGTTAATTATGTCAAGGTGAAAAGGTTACACTAATGGTGTAAGAATAAGTATAATTTAAACTTAATATGCACTTTAATGTTTGATACTAACATGTTTTATATTTTTTATCTTATTTACTCTTTAATACTTTGCTTGTTAAATAACTAATATTGATTTATGTTGTATAACACTTGGTACAACAAATGTTTGGCACTTTTATAGTTCATACTATATGGTATAACCGAAACCTGAGCTATGAAAGGAACTTGATTTGTTGTTAACATAAGTTATAATCATGAATACTTGATAAGATTTATAAGTATTAGCATTAATCGAATAAGATGACTAATGTAATCATGTTAACAATCTATAATCAGATTGGAACCTCCTTTGGTGTGGTTTCCAATTGAATAATATGAGTTTATACTATACTTGTTCGACATACCATTAGTGCATCCTCTAACCTTGACATTTGTTATTATCATTGTTTAATTCTTACATTAATATTCTATCTCAAAGATCTCATTTTCTTCTTCTTCTTCTTCTTCTTCTTCTTCTTCTTCTTCTTCTCCTTCTTTTTCTTTGTTGTTGTTATTATTATTATTATTATTATTAGTAGTAGTAGTACTACTACTACTACTACTACTATTATTAGTATTATTATTGCTATTATTATTGTTTTTGTTGTTTTTGTTGTTACTATTGTTGTTGTTTATAATTATTATCTATAATTTCTACAATTAACCTCCCTATGGTTTGACCCTGGTCTTACTGGGTTATTTATTACTTCGACACTCCTGCATTTGGGAGAAGACATCAATCTTTTAGTCGTGTCAAGTTTTTGGCGCCGTTGCCAGGGAGGTAAGTTTTGTATAAATTATAGTAGTTATTTTATTTTCTTTTTTCACTTTTCTTGTATATAACTTTGTTTCTTCTTCTTTTGTTTTCTTCTTCCTTTTATTCTATTCTTACACATGCATGAGAGTGTGGTCATGTACATCAAGTGGTAGACTTTGTAGGATATCCTCATCATTTTTAGAAAATATAGCTGAAGAAGATAATCAATCACTTCATAATGAGAATAATAAGAATAATCATGTCAGAACACTTAGAGACCACATGAATCCCACAAGAACAAGTGCACCATCATGCATAGTTTTTTCTCCCGATGTCTCATTTTAATTTTAAGCCAGGTATTATTCAACTTTTACCATCTTTTCATGACTTGGAATTGGAAAATCCATACTTGCATTTAAGGGAATTTGAGGAGGTTTGTAACACATATAATAATTTAAATTATAGCATGAACACCATCAGATTAAAGCTTTTTCCTTTTTCATTAAAAGATAAAGCTAAAACATGGCTACAAAATTTAAGACCAGGATCCATTCGTGCTTGGGATGAAATGCAACAACAATTTTTGAAGAAATTTTTCCCATCTCACAGAACAAACTCTTTCAAAAGACAAATCACCACTTTCACTCAAAAACTAGGAGAAACAGTTTACCAATGTTGGGATAGGTATCGAGACTTGCTTAGTACTTGTCCTCATCATGGTTTTGAAACATGGAGATTGGTTTCACATTGCTATGAAGGGTTAACACCTAGAGTTAGGCAAATGGTTGAGTTGATGTGCAATGAACTTTTGAAGATAAAGACCCTGATGAAGTAATGGAGTACTTAGACTTGTTAGCTGAAAACGCTCAAAATTGGGACATCGCGGGTACTTATGAGGCACCGAATAAAACTCAACCTCATACCTTTAAGCCAAGTTTGCATCTTTAGCTAGAAAAGTTGAGGCACTAGAATTGAAAAAGAGTGGTCAATTAAAATTTGTTGAAAACATTGTGTGTTAAATCTGTGAAACAAATGAACACTCAACCAACGATTGTCCAACCTTGCCTTCTTTTAAGGAATATCTCAATGAACAAGCCCATGCTTTAAATAGTTTCTAAAGGGCCAACCACAACCTATACTCCCAAACATACAACCCTGGTTGGAGAAATCACCCAAATTTTAGTTGGAAGAGTGAGAACAACAATGTATAAACTTCACAACCACCGTTTCAAGCACACCATAATTTTCAAAATTCTCATGGATATGCACTTCCTTATGCTCCACCTCCTAGAAGAAATCTTGAGGAAACATTGCATGCATTCATTGAAAAGCAAGACACAATCAATACTCAACTTGCTCAAAACATGACAGATTTTAAAGATACTCTTGCAAAATTAACATTTGCTCTCAGTTTCTAAGAGAAAGGTAGTTTCCATCTCAACCACAACAAAATCCCAAGGGACAATACAATGCAAATGCAAGTAGTTTCGAAAGCCAACACATGGATCAAGTCAAATTAGTCACTACTTTGCGTAGTGGTGAGCTTATTGAAAAACCCTTTCTTGAACCTTATGAGAAAGATTATGAGTCAATCTCTGAGAGTAAGGAAGGGGTTGAATGTAAAAATTGCAAAGAAACGACTAATTCACCGCCAACACTTCCATTTCCTCAAGTCATGACTAAACAAAGGAAAGTCAATCACAACTTTGAAATTTTTCAAATTTTCAAACACGTAAGGATCAATATACCTTTTTTGGATGCTATTAAATAGGTTCCTTCCTATGCTAAATTTTTAAAAGATCTATGCACTGTGAAGAGGAAACTGAATGTGAAAAAGAAAGTCTTTCTAGCCGAACAAGTAAGTGCTATTCTTCAGAACAATAATGCTTTGAAATATAAAGACCCTGGTTGTCCTATAATTTCTTGCTTTATTGGAGATCATAAAATTGAAAGAGCCTTACTTGATCTTGGTGCTACTGTGAATTTACTTCTATATTCAGTTTTTTAGAGTCTTAATCTAGGTGAGTTAAAACCAACTTTTATATCTCTTTTACTTGCCGATAGATCTATAAAAGTGCCTAGACGAATAATTGAAGATGTGTTAGTACAAGTCGATAAATTCATTTATCCTGTGGATTTTATTGTCTTGGATACAAAACCTGCTGAAGCATGTAATTCATTTCCTGTTATTTTAGGACGTTTGGTTCTTGCAACCTCTAACACATTGATTAATTGTAGGAGTGGACTGATGAAGCTATCATTTGGAAACATGACATTGGAGATGAATATTTTCAACATTTGCAAGCAACCTGGAGATGATAATGATTTACAAGAAGTAGACCATATTGACGAATTAGTTTATGATCAACTTGAATCTACTTTAAGTAAAAATAAATTGGATGAATCTAATGATTTGCAAATGATTTATTTTTAAGAAGAATCAAAGGCAAGTAATTGGAGGCCATAAATTGAGGAATTACCACCACGATCAATTAAGTCCATACCTTTAAATGTTCAACCACTAAAACCTGATTTGAAGTTGTTGCCATCCAATCTCAAATACTCATTTTTGGGAGAAAATGAAACTTTTCCGGTAACAATCTCTTCCAAACTTAATGGACATCAAGAAGGTAAGTTATTACAAACTCTGAAAATGCATAAAAATGCATTAGGATGGACCATAACTGATAAAAAAGGAATTAGTCCTTTGATTTGTACACATAGAATTTATTTAGAGGAAAATGCTAAACCCTTTAGAGAAATGCAACGAAGGCTAAATCCTAATATGAAAAAAGTAGTGAAAAATGAAGTCATTAAGCTTCTAGATAATGAAATCATTTATCCTATTTCTAACAGCAAATGGGTAAGTCCTACCCAAGTTGTACCCAAGAAGTCTGGAGTCACTATGATAACAAATGAGAACAATGAGTTAATTCCCACTAGAAATGTTACTGGTTGACGCATGTGCATTGACTATAAGAAACTTAATTCAATGACTAGAAAAGATCATTTTCCTTTACCTTTCATGGATTAAATCCTAGAAAGAGTTGTAGGTCATGAATTTTATTATTTCCTAGATGGCTATTCGGGTTACAACCAAATTGAAATTGCATTGGAAGATCAAGAGAAGACTACTTTCACATGTCCATTTGGTACTTTTGAATATCGAAGGATGCCTTTTGGATGATGTAATGCACCAGCCACATTTCAAAGATGTATGCTTAGTATATTTAGTGATATGGTTGAACATTTTCTTGAGATTTTCATGGATGATTTTTCTGTTTTTAGCGATTCATTTAATGATTGTTTGACTAACTTAGGAAAGGTTTTGACTAGGTGTGAAGAGAAAAATCTTGTGCTGAATTGGGAAAAATGTCATTTTATGGTAACAAACGGCACTGTACTTGGTCACATTGTTTCATCAAAAGGAATTAAGGTTGAAAAATCTAAAATCGAGTTAATTGCAAACTTGCCAATACCAAAATATCTTAAAGATGTTAGATCATTCCTGGGACATGCTGGTTTTTATAGAAGGTTCATCAAAGATTTAGTGTAATATCTAAGCCTTTAAGTAACCTTCTAACAAAGGATACTATTTTTGAATGGACTGAACATTGTGAAGAAGCCTTTGTTAAACTTAAAAACTTGCTTACTTGTGCTCCTATCATTCAACCTCCTGATTGGTCATTACCTTTTGAAATAATGTGTGATGCTAGTGATTATGTCGTAGGTGCTGTTTTGGGATAAAGAAAAGAGAAGAAACCTTATGTAATTTACTATGCAAGTAAAACTTTAAATAGTGCTCAAATGAATTATACCATCACTGAAAAAGAATTACTTGCAGTAGTATTTATATGTGAAAAACTCAGATCGTATCTTGTTGGCTCACCTGTTGTTGTTTTTAGTGATCATGCAGCATTGAAATATCTTCTTTCTAAGAAAGATTCTAAGGCTAGATTGGTGCGGTGGATTTTATTACTTCAAGAATTTGATATCACAATGAAAGATAAGAAAGGCAGTGAAAATATTGTCACAGATCACTTGTCAAGATTGACAACAGATTCGAAAACTGACATCACACCAATCAATGACTACTTTCCCGATGAATCTTTACTTTCTGTCTCTACAATGCCTTAGTTTACTAATATTGTCAATTTTCTTGTTTCAGGACAATTGCTAGCTCATTGGGATGATCCTTATTTATTCAAATATTGTCCTGATCAAATATTTCAAAGATGCATTCCTGACAATGAGGTAAGTAGTGTCATTAAATTTTATCATTCTAAGGCATGTGGGGGCCATTTCTTATAAATTTCAAGAAAAACAACTGCAAAAATCTTACAAAGTGGATTTTATTGGTCCACCATGTTCAAAGACTCACATGTATTTTGCAAGTCTTGTGAAAATTATCAAAAGTTGGGATCTATTTCAAAATGTCACATGATGCCTTTAAATCCTATTATTGTCATTAAGATCTTTGACTGTTGGGGTATAGATTTCATGGGTCAATTCCCTCTATCATTTGGTTTCTTATACATTTTAGTTGCAGTAGATTATGTTTCAAAATGGATAGAGGCAATTCCAAGTCGAAACAATGATCACAAAATAGTGATAAAGTTTTTGAAAGAAAATATTTTGAGTCGATTTGGAGTCCCTCGAGCCAAAATAAGTGATGGTGGAACACATTTCTGCAACAAGTCATTTGAGTCTTTAATGAAGAAATATGGAATCACACACAAAGTTGCCACCCTTATCACCCTCAAACAAGTGGACAAGTAGAGCTCGCTAATAGGGAGATCAAACATATTTTGGATAAAAAAATGAACCCTAATAGGAAAGACTGGTCTTTAAGACTAAATGATGCACTTTGGGCTTATCGAACTACTTATAAAACATCATTAGGTATGTCACCTTATAGACTAGTCTATGGAAAACCTTATCACTTGCTTGTGGAACTTGAACATAAAGCTTATTGGGCTATTAAAGCTTTCAATTCAAATCTGGATGATGCTAGTCAACTGTGAAAATTACAAATAAATGAGCTTGAGGAAATAAGAAATGATACATATGAAAATTCAAGAATTCATAAAGCAAGAATTTAAAAGTTTCATGACAAGAAAATACTGAGAAAAACATTCAATGTTGGTAAAAAAGTCTTGCTTTATAATTCTTGACTGCATTTATTTCCTGGAAAATTAAGATCAAGATGGAGCAGTCCTTTTTATTATGAAAAAAGTGCATCCATATGGGACCTATGACATCGAGAATCCAAAGAATGATAATGTTTTCAAGGTAAATGGACATCGTCTGAAAGTTTACTTTGATAATTTTTCAGTTGAACATGACTCTATTGAATTGGGTGATCCTGTATATAAAGATTGATTTTTATTTATTTATTTATTTTGTTTCTTTTTGAGTGATTTTTGCTAGTTTCTCTCACCTCGGTCAAATGGCGGACAACGGTACTCCGTGACTTAAGTCGGTTCTTTCAGTTTCCCACAATAACTAATATCTGTGTATATATTTGTGCAATTCTTTGAATCTCTTTCTCATTTGAAAATGGACTCTAATCTTGAAAAATTGAAAAAGTATTTTCCCATTTTGCCTTAGAATGCGATTACAAAAATTTACCGTACTAGATGTGCAGGATTGAGATTGTTAATGAATCATGGAATTCTTGAAAATATTCGCTGGTTGATTAAAGCAAAGGTTTGATTATCAAATGAGTCCTTTAACTCCTTCATTTCACATATGCCAAAAACAGGTAAAAGCACTTTTGTAAAAAAACATCATGCAAAACGACTGAAAGTCTGTCATTGATGTGCTAGATGGACTTGTAATCCACAATGTCGTTCTTTAGGAATGGTATCTATAAACCGTGAAGATAAAATACAATTCATTAAGGATGACCTGATTAAGGAGTTTTTAGATAATCTTCTACTGACTCTTGAGACGCATCCTAGTGGAGATGTGCATCGTGCAATTCATGATTTATAGCCACTATTTCATAAAGAACATGATCGACTTAGTCTTGGAAATCTAACTAAAAAAGACCTTGTTTGCCAGTTTTTAAGAAAACTGGATGGGAAGCCTATCCCCGACCTATAGAGGGTGTTTAAGCCATTCTTGGACGTAAAACCAAAGAAAGATGTGAGCCATAATCACAACTACCTGTACATACACATGCTTTTTCAAAAGTAAATATATAAAAAGAGAAGAGTGTGTGTGTGAGACTCCAGCTGGCCTACATATAGGTGTTATGATTGTCTTTCTAATTTCTCATCTATAAAATCCTCTCTTCCTTCCTTTCATTTCTACTCATCCCATACATTCAACAAATACAGAAGTGTGTAAAAATGGCAAGTTCCTCAAGTCATCATATAAGAAATATTTGTGTTTTCGGTGGATCTAGTCCTGGGAAAGAAAGAGAGTTTTTAGAATCAGAAAATCATTGTGGTCAAGTGCTAGCTAAGAGAAAGATTCATTTACTGTATGGGGGAGGCAGTTTTAGGTTAATGGGAGGTGTGTTAATAGCTATATTTTTAGGAAGTAGTCAAGTTTTGGGGGTAGTCCCCGAAGCTTTAGCATAAGAGGACATCATTGGAAAAACAATTGGAGAGGAACTTCAGGTCTCCACAATGTCAGCTCGAATGAATGCAATGTTTAACCATGTTGATGCCTTCATTGCTTTATTAGGTGGTCTAAGCACATTGGAAGAGATCTTTCATATTACCTCTTGGGCTCAACTGAACATTCACCATAAACCCATAGGTTTGTTAAATGTTAATGGTTATTATGATAAGTTGTAGTCTTTTCTTAATCATGCTGTGTAACAAGAATTTCTAACATCTTCTGCATGACAAATCATAATCTATGCTGCTACTGCTGAACAATTAATTGACCAACTACAATCCTTCATTCTTGTAATTAATCCCTCCATGAGTCGTATAAATTGGTCAACTAAGAAAAGCCGTAAAAAGCTTAGATTGGATTTGAGCCTTCATTTGTGAATTTTTGTGTCTTTTGGTTTTATTATTGTATTTTGTTTTTCTTATTTTTATTTCAGTGTGTTTCAGGTTTGTCAGTGTTCATTATTTCATGTCATATCTTCTATACTCTATCTTTCTACCTTAGAACATTGAGGACAATGTCTCGTTTTGGTTGGGGGGAGAGGGTAGTAGTAGATAAAAAAAAAATTGTTTTTCATTTCATAAAGCATATGCATAATTGTTGTTACTAGGATTGTAGAGTAAAGGAGCTCTTTTGTTAAAGTGACTCTTGAGACACATCTTAGTAGTCATTCTTAACAAGGTCTATTATAATACTTCTTGAAATATTCAGGTTTACAAACTCTCACATTGTTATCACTTAATTCTGCTCATATACTTATTTAACATGTATTATTAAACCTTAATTTACACACACATATATTTTAATATATGATTGTGGGTTGCATATTGGATTATTATATTATTTATGTTCTTTTGTTAAAGGTAACAACTAAGGGAAAGGGATTGTATATAATTAAAAAGAAAAAAGAAAAAAATGATAATAATAAAAATGTAAATAAGTTTGGTTTCATAGCCTCCCTAACCTAAACAATTAAGCCCGAAGGGGTGTTTTAACACCTAATACCCTAAAGTCAACTGACTTGGGAGTCATTAGCCCAACGCTTGTTACATGCGTTGAGGAGAAAAGCTTAAGGGAATCAAACATTGCACTATCTACATATCAGTATCTGCAAGCCGAGTTATTAAGCTTTTAGGGGTGTCTCAACACCTAATGCCCTAAGACCAATTGGTCTGGGAGTCATTAGTTGAAAGCTCGTTACATGGGTTAAAGATGCATGGTATTCTTAAATTATATGTATATATATTTCAAAAAAAAAGACAAAAAGACAAAAAAAGACAAAAATAATAATCTTAACCCAAGAAAGTTAACCTTAAACATTAGAACAAAAATTTTGTTTTCTTCCAATAAAAGCCCTATAATTATATGTTGATACATTGAGCATAAAAGAAAGGTTTATGAATATCTTGTTAAGAGGTATTGAGCATATATGTAAATTTAACGAGAGTTTGTTTATCTGGATAGATTAATAGAAGTTAAATGATGAATACCTTGCTTTGTGGAATTTGTAAATTGTTTTTCTATTTTAATGCTTTGATTACTAGGGACTAGTAATAAGCTAGTTGGGGGGGTGTGATTAGTACTTAAAAGTGCATTTTTATCATGGTTTTATATCATCATTTTGCACTTGAAGTATCAATAACTCCTTAACTAAAGCATGTTTTATAATAAGATATCTAATAATACAAGATACCTTTAATTTATGGTAAATGTTCATTTTAAATACAGGCCTATCATATAAATGAAAGGATTGATTGATGACTTTAAGAACTTAAATTGCAAGGCAAAGAGATAATAAAAATTAGAAAAGAGATGTCGGTGCAATCCAAACTGGAATACTATTCGGTAATTGGGTCATATCTGGAGCTATAGATATCATATTTAGGTCTACTTTATATAGATGGAAAGGTTAGACAGAGGACTATAACTTTCATATGGAGCCTAAGATCTAAAAAGGTCATTTTCAAGTCCAAATTGTAGCAATAACAAAGAAGCCCGAATCTGTCCTCTATCCCAAGCACTGTTTGTTATTTTGGTCATATCTGGAGTTCTAGAAATCCAAATGAGCTGAATTGTTTACACAAGACAAATGAGATAATTGCCTACAACTTTCATGTTTTCGAGTGGCTCCAATTGTGACGTTATCAATGATTTTTTGGGCAGACAAGAGAAGATAAGGATTGTCACCAAGTCAAGAGTTGACCACCCATTTATCAATTAGTCATCAAATCAATAGTTCCCAATTTTGGCCTATAAAAGGAGGCATTTGCCATGCATTTAGGCATCTTGGTGTTCAGATTAAGAACATGCTCTTCCTTTATCTCTTTGTATTTTTTGTAATGTTTATGCTTTGCTTTCATTAATATCAAGTTTATGCCTTTATTTCCTTTCCTTTACTTAGTTAACTTTTATCTTATTTATGTTCTTATTTTGTTTATCTATTTTTCTTTCTTTCATTATGTCTAGCTAAGTTAATTATATCAAGGTGAAAAGGTTACACTAATGGTGTAAGAATAAGTATAATGTAAACTTAATATGAACTTTAATGTTTGATACTAACATGTTTTATATTTGTTATCTTGTTCACTCTTTAATACTTTGCTTGTTAAATAACTAATCTTGATTTATGTTGTATAACACTTGGTACAACAAATGCTTGATACTTTTATAGTTTATACTGTATAGTATAACCGACACCTGAGCTATGAAAGGAACTTGATTTGTTGTTAACATAAGTTATAATCATGAATGATTGCGAGATTTACAAGTATTAGCATTAATCGAATAAGATGACTAATGTAATCATGTTAACAATCTATAATCAGATTGGAACCTCCTTTGGTGTGGTTTTCAATTGAATAATAAGAGTTTATACTATACTTGTTCGACATACTATCCTCTAACCTTGACATTTGTTATTATCATTGTTTAATTCTTGCATTAATATTCTATCTCAAAGATCTTATTTTCTTCTTCTTCTTCTTCTTCTTCTTCTTCTCCTTCTTTTTCTTTATTACTACTACTACTACTACTACTACTACTACTACTACTACTATTATTGTTGTTATTATTATTGTTGTTGTTATTGTTGTTACTATTATTGTTGTTTATAATTATTGTCTATAATTTTTACAATTAACCTCCCTGTGGTTCAACCCCGGTCTTACCGGGTTATTTATTACTTCGACACTATTGCACTTGGGAGAAGACATCAATCTTTTAGTCATGTCAGCAGACCTAAATTCAAGATCTACAACTCTAAATATCACCCAATGACTAAACAATGTTCTAGTTTTGGTTGAACTAGCATCTCTTTTTTAAGTTTGCCCCTCTCTTTGTCCTTTTAATTTCAGTACTTAAACTCATTAATCAATCCTTTCATTTATATGATAGGCCCACATTTAATATGAACATTTATCATAAATTAAAGGTATCTTATATTATTAGACTTGTTATTATAAAACATGTTTTGGTTAAGGAGTTATTGATACTTCAAGTGCAAAATAATGATATAAAATCTTGATAAAAATATACTTTTAATTACTAATCACACCCCCCAACTAGCTATTACTGGTCCCTAGTAATCAAAGTGCTAAAATAGAAAAACAATTTACAAATTCCACAAAACAAGACATTAATCATTCAACTTCCATTAATCTATCCAGATAAACAAACTCTCATTAAATTTATTTATCTGCTCAATACCTCTTAAACAAGATATTAATAAACCTTTAATTTATGCTCAATATATCAACACATAGTTATGAGGCTTTACTTGGAAGAAAAAAAATGTTTTATTCTAATATTTAAGGTTAACTTCCTTAGGTTGAGATTATCTTTTTCTTTCCTTTTAATATATATACATATAACTTAAAACACAAAGCATCTTTAACCCATGTAACAAGCTTTTAGCTAATGACTCTCATGCTAGTTGGTCTTAGGTCATTAGGTGTTGAGACACCCTTATGATCTTAGTAACTCAGGTTGTAGATACTGATATGTAGATAGTGTAATGTTTGATTCCCTTAAGCTTTTCTCCTTAATCCATATAACAATTGTTGGGTCAATAGCTCTAAAGTGAATTGACTTTAGAGTATTAGGTGTTAAAACACCTCTTTGAGCTTAATTGCTTAGGTTATGGAGGCTACGAAACCAAACTTATTTATGTTTTTATTATCATCATCATTTTTTTATTCCAAATTATATACTATCCCTTTTCCTTAGTTATTACCTTTAATAAAAGAACATAAATACTATAATAATCCAATATGCAACCTACAATCATATGTTAAAGTGTGTATATGTGTGTGAAAATGAAGTTTTAAGAATACTTGTTAAATGAGTATATGAGTAGAATTAAATGATAACAATATGAGAGTTTGTAAACCTGAATATTTCAAGAAGTATTCTGATAGACCTTGTTAAGAATTATTACTAAGATGCATCTCAATAGTCAGTTTAACACAAGAACTCATTTACTTTGTTATCCTAATAACAATAGTTTTGCAAATGATTTATGAAATAGGAAACATAGTTAGTTAATTTTTTTTTAATATCAACTACTACCTTTTTCTTCCAACCAAAACTAGATTTTCCTCAGTGTTTTAAGGTAGAAAGATGAAGTATATTAGATATCACTTGAAATATATTTTAAAAAAAATAAGAAATAACAACATAAAAATTGTTATTAATAAAACCAAAAGACAAAAGGATTCATAAACAAATGCTAAAATCCAATCTAAACTTTTTACAGCTTTCTTTACTTGAACAATTTACACGACTCATAGAAAGATTAATTACAGGAATGAAATATTGTAGTTGGTCAATCAATTGTTTAGCAGTAGCAGCAAAGATCATGATTTGTCATGCCGAAGATGTTAAAAATTCATGTTCCACATCATGATCAAGAAAAGACAACAACTTATTATAAAAACCATTGACATTTAACAAATCTATGGTTTTATGATGAATGTGAAGTTGGGCCTAAGAGGAAATACAAAAGATCTCTTCCAAAGTGTCTAGACCACCTAGTAAGGCAATCAAGACATTAGCATGGTTAAACATTGCATTCATTCAATTAGACATTGTGGAGACTGTAGTTCATTAATTAGTTTTCCAATGATGTCTCTATTTACTAAAGCTTTAGAGATAACCCCCAAAACTTAACTACCTCCTAAAAATACAGCTATTGACACTCCACCCCATTAACCCAAAGTTGTCTCCCTCATACATTAAATGAATCTTTCTTTCTGCTAGTACCTAACCAAGATGATTTGTTGATTCTAAAAGCTCTATTTCTTTCCCAGGATTGGACCCACTGAAAACACAAATGTTTCTTATGTGATAACTTGAGGAACCTGTCATTTCTACACACTTCTATATTTGTTGAATATATGGATTGAGTAAAAATGAAGGGAAGGAATAAAAGATTTTATAGATGGGAAATTAAAAATGCAATCATACCACTTATACATAGCATAGTTGGAGTCTTACTCTCGCTCTTTATTTATTTATTTTAAAAAATATATGTGTATAGGTAGTTGTGATTGTGACTTACACATTCCCTTAGTTTTATGTCTAAAAATGGTTTAAACGCACTTTATGGGTTAGGGATAGGCTTCCCATCTGGTTTTTTTAAAAGTTGGCAAATAATGTCTTTTATAGTTAGATTTCCAAGACTAAGTCAATCATTTTCTTTATGGAATTGTAGCTATAAATCATGAATTGCATGATGCACATCTCCATTAGGATGTGTCTAAGAGTTAATAGAAGATTATCTAAAGCTTCCTTATGTTTTGAAATAAATCCTGACTTTTGACAATTTTAACAAACTTTGCAAAACATATATGTGTCTTTGAACATGATGGGCTAATAAAATCCACATTGTAAGATTTTTGTAGATGTCTTTTATTATGAGAAATTTAATGACATTACTTACCTCATTGTCGGAATGCATCTTTGAAATATTTGATCAGGACACTATTTGAATAAATAAGGGTTATCCCAATAAAAATTTTGCACATCGCTAAAAAACTTTCTTTTGTCTTCGGTACTCTAGTGAGTTAGAAAAAATTCTGAGGTAAGAAAATTGTTACTTTTAGCAAACCAAGGCAATGAACTAAGAGAAAGTAAGAATTTGTTAAGAAAGTAATTATCGATCGGTGTGATGTCGAATATCAAATATGTTGTCACTCTTGACAAAAGATTCGCATTAATATTTTTTGTGCCCTTTTCATTCATGATTTCTTCTTAAGAATAAATCATTTGCAAATCTTTAGATTTATCCAACTCAATTTTACTCAAAGAAGATTTAAGTTGATCATAAACTAATTATTCAATAAAATATACTTTTTATAAATCACTATCATCTCCAGGTTGCTTGCAAATGTTGAAAATATTCATCTCCAATATCATGTTTCCAAATGATAGCTTTATCAGTTCATTCTTACAATTAATCAATATATTAAAAGTTGTAAGAAACAGACGTCTTAAAATAACATAAAATGAATTACATGCTTCAACATGCTGTGTATCCAAAATAATAAAATTCATAAGATAAATGAATTTATCAACTTGTTGATTAGTACTTAAAAGTGAATTTTTATCAAGGTTTTATATCATCATTTTGCACTTGAAGTATCAATAACTCTTTAACTAAAGTATTTTTTATAATAAAAAATACAAAGAGATGGTCAAATTTAGAAAAGAGATGTTGGTGCAGTCCAAACCTGAACACTATTCGGTAATTGGGTTATATCTGGAGCTATAGATCTTGGATTTAGATCTACTTTATATGGATGGAAAGGTAAGATATAGGCCTACAACTTTTATATAGAGCCTAAGATTTAAAAAGGTCATTTTCAAGTTCAAATTGTATCAACAACAAAGAAGTTTGAATCTGTCCTCTAGCTCGAGCACTATTTAGTATTTGACCCATATCTAGAGTTCTAGAAGTCCAAATAACCTCTATTTTTTTTTTTGAAAAGCTGAGATAATTTTGTAAAACTTTCATGTTTTCAGGTGGTTCCAATTTTGACGTTATCAATGATATTTTGGGCAGACAAGAGAAGATAAAGATTGTCATCAAATCAAGAGTTGGTCACCCACTCATCAAGTCAATAGTTCTCAATTTTGGCCTGTAAAAGGAGACATTTGTCATGCATTTAGGCATCTTGGTTTCTCGATCAAGATCATGGTCTTGCTTTCTCTCTTTTCATTTTTTGTATTGCTTATGCTTTGCTTTCATTAATATCAAGTTTATGCCTTTATTTCCTTTCCTTTACTTAGTTAACTTTTATCTTATTTATGTTCTTATTTTGTTTATTTATTTTTCTTTCTTTCATTATGTGTAGTTAAGTTTATTATGTTAAGGTGAAAAGGTTACACTAATGGTCAGAGAATAAGTATATTTGTAAACTCAATATGGACTTTAATGTTTGATACTAACATGTTTTATATTTGTTATCTTGTTCACTCTTTAATACTTGTTAAATGACTAATCTAGATTTATGTTATATAACACTTGGTACAACAAATGCTTAGCACTTTCATAGCTCATACTATAGGGTATAACCGACACCTGAGTTATGAAAAAACCTTGATTTGTTGTTAACATAAGTTATAATAATGAATGTTTGACGAGATTTACAAGTATTAGCATTAATTGAATAAAATGACTAATGTAATCATATTAACAATTTATAATCTAATTAGAATCTTCTTTGTGTATGGTTTCCACTTGAATAATAAGAGTTTATATTATATTTATTTGACATACGATTAGTGGATCTTGTAACCTTGACATTTATTATTATCATTATTTAATCGTTACATTTGTATTCCATCTCAAAGTTCTCATCTTCTTTTTCTTACTACTACCACTACTACTAGTATTAGTATTATTATTGTTGTTGTTGTTGTTGTTGTTGTTGTTGTTGTTGTTATTGTTGTTGTTGTTGTTGTTGTTGTTGTTGTTGTTGTTGTTGTTGTTGTATTATTGTTATTGTTGTCATATTATTGTTATTGTTGTCATATTATTGTCATCTATAATTTATACAATTAACATCCCTGTGGTTCGACCTCGATCTTGCCGAGTTATTTATTTCTTCGACACTCCTACACTTGGGAGAAGACATCAATCTTTTATTCATGACACTTGAACTAACACATCTTCAAGTATTCCTCTAGACATTTTTATAGATTTATCGATAACTAAAAAAGTTATAGAAGTTGGTTTAACTCATGTAGATTGAAACTCTAAAAAACTGAATATGAAAGTAAATTCACACTAGCTCCAATATCAAGTAAAGCTCTTTTAATTTTATGTTCTTAAATAAAGCAAGAAATTATAGGACAACCATGGTCTTTATATTTCAAAGCATTATTGTTATGAAGAATGACACTTACTTGTTCAGTTAAAAAAGCTTTCTTTTTCACATTCAGTTTTCTCTTCACAGTGCATACATCTTTCAATAATTTAGTATACGAAGGAACCTTTTTAATAGCATCCAACAAAGGTATATTGAACCTTTTCTATTTGAAAATTTCAAAGTTATAATTGACTTTCCTTTATTTGGTCATAATATGAGAAAATGGAAGTGTTGGCGAGGAATTAGTCTTTTCTTTGCAATATTCAGATTCAACCCCTTCCTTACCCTCAAAGATTGACTCATCATCGTTCTCACAAGGTTTAAGAATGAGTTTTTCAATAACCTTACCACTACGAAGAATAATGACTGATTTGACTTGATTCATGTGTTGGCTTCAGAGCTACTTGCATTTGTATTGTATTGCTCTTTGGGATTTTGTTATGGTTGAGATGGAAACTTATCTTTATCTAAAAATTAAGAGCAGATATGAATTTTACAAGAGTATCTTTAAAATATATCATGCTTCGAGCAAATTGAGTTTTGATTGTCTCTTGTTTTTTAATTAATGCATGTAATGTTTCCTCAAAATTTCTTCTAAGAAGTAAAGCATAAAAATTATGGTATACTTAAAATAGTGGTTATAAAGTTTTTGCATTATTGTTATCACTCTTTCAACTGAAATTTGGATGATTTCTCCAACCAAGATTGTATGTTTGCGAGTATGGGTTATGATTGGGCCTTTAAAAGCTGTTTGAGTCATTGGTTGAGTGTTTATTGGTTTCACTTATTTGACACATAATGTATTGAACAAATTATAATTGACCACTCTTTTTTAATTCTAGGGCCTAGACTTTTTTATCTAAAGATGCAAGCTTGATTTGGAGGTCATGATCTTCCCTAAAGTAGTAAATACCTCCACTAGATATATAAGATTGAGTTTTACCCGATTCCTTACAAATACCTATGGTGTCCTAATTTTAAGTTTTTTTAGCTAACAAGTCTAAGTACTTCATTGCTTCATCAAGGTCTTTATCTTTAAAAGTTTTATTGCACATCAATTCCACCATTTGTCTATCTTTAGGTATTAACCCTTTATAAAAATATGAAACCAATCTCCATATTTCAAAATCATGATGAGGGCAAGTATTAAGCAAGTATCGATACCTATCTCAATATTGGTAAAATGTTTCTCTTGGTTCTTGAATGAAAGTGGTGATTTATCTTTTAAAAGATTTTGTTCTATGAGAAGGTAAAAACTTCTTTAAAAACTATCATTGCTTTTCATTTCAAGCATGAATGGATCTTGGTCTCAAATTTTGTAGCCATATTTTAGCTTTATCTTTCAATTAAAAAGGAAAAAAGCTTTAATTTGATGATGTTCATACTACAATTTAAGTCATTATAGATGTTACAGACCTCCCCAAATTCTATTAAATACAAGTATGGATTTTCTAAATCTAAGCCATGAAAAGAAGGTAAAAGTTGAATATTGTCTGGCTTAGAATTGAAATAAGATGCATCAGGAGGGAAAACTATGCATGATGGTGTGCTTGTTCTTATAGGATTCATGTAGTTTCTAAGTGTTCTAACACGGTTATTCTCATTATTCTCATTATGAATAAGCAACTGGTTATCTTCTTTGGCTATATTTTCTAAAAATGATGAGGATACCCTACAAAGTCTATCATTTAATGTATATGATCAAACTCTCATGCATATATAGTAAGAAAATAAAATAAAGAAGAAAACAAAAGAAAATGAAACCAAATAAAAGAAACAAAGTTAGATACAAGAAAAGAGAAAATAAAATAAATATTATAATTTATACAAGAATTTACCTTCCTAGCAATGGCATCAAAAACTTGACACGACCAAAACATTGATGTCTTCTCCCAAGTACATGAGTGTTGAAGTAATAAATAATCTGACAAGACCGAAGTCGAATCATAACGAGGTTAACTAGATAAATTATAAATAGCAATAATACAATAACAACAACAACAATAATAAAGAGAGCTTTGAGATATGATATTGATATAATGATTAAAAAATGATAAAAATAATTGTCAAGGTTAGAGGATCTATTAATGATATTTTAAACTAGTATAAACTCTTATTATTCAATTAGAAACTACACAGAAAGGAGGTTTTAATTGGATTATAAATTGTTAACATGATTACATTAGTTATTTTATTTGAATAATGCTAATACTTGTAAATTTTGTCAAGTATTCATGATTATAACTTATGATAACAACAAATCAAGTTACTTTCATAGCACATATTTCAATTATACCATACGGTTTGAGCTATAAAAGTGTCAAATATTTGTTGTACCAAGTGTTATACAACATAAATCTAGATTAACCATTTAACAAGCAAAGTATTAAAAGTGAACAAGATAACAAATACAAAACATAATAGTATTAACTATTAAAGTCCATGTTGAGTTTACACTATACTTATTCTTACATCATTAATGTAACTTTTTCATCTTGACATAATAAACTTAACTAAATATAATGAATAAGAGAAATATAAAAAAACAAGATAAGAACATAAATAAGATATAAGTTAATTAAGTAAAGGAAATGAAATGAAAAGCATAAACAATAGATTAATGAAAGCAAAACTCAAATATTATAAAAATATAAAAAGAGGAAGCAAGAGCATGATCTTGATCTGAAAAAAAAATAGATGCCTAAATGCATGGCAAATACCTCCTTTTATAGGTCAAATATTAGAACTATTGATTTGATGACTAATTGTTGAGTTGGTAGCCATATCTTGACTTGGTGACAATCCTTATCTTCTTGTTTAAGCAAAACATTGTTGATAACATCATAATTTAAAAGGGCTTAAATCTTGAAAGTTATAGGAAATTGTCTCAGCTTTCTAAGAAAAAAAAAATTGAGGTAAGTTGAACCTCTAGAATTTGAGATATGAGCTGAACACTAAACAATATCTGGGTTGTAGGACAAATTCAGACTTCTCGGTTGTTTCTAAGATTTGGACTTTCAAATAGCAGACTTGCATCTTACCTTCTTTTAAATGTTTTAGGCATATATCTTAGCTTTCCATCCATATAGAGTAGACGTAAATCCAAGATCTACAACTCCAAATATTACCTAATGATCGAATAGTGTTCTAGTTTGGGTTAAACCAGCATCTCTTTTCTAAGTTTTGCCCTCTCTTTGTCCTTTTAATTTCAGTACTTAAACTCATCAATCAATCCTTTTATTTATGTGATAGGCCTACATTTAAGATGAACATTTACTATACATTAAAGGTATCTTATGATATTAGACTTATTACAAAACATGTTTTAGTTGAGTAATTGATACTTAAAGTGCAAAATGATGATATAAAACCTTGATAAAAATACACTTTTAAGTACTAATCATCTTTATATCTCAACATATAAGAACAAGCGCTTCCTTTCATAAAAAAGATAACATGGCATATATTATTCTCAATGTGTAAACCCTTTCAAATTTCATGAAAGTTTAAAATAAAATAAAATAAAATAAATGGAAACTAAGTAATTGATAATCAAAATGAGTCAAAATAAGTGTTCAATGGATAAAAAGATTATTAATGCTACAACACAAAAGTGTATGAGATCTATTTTTGAATAGTGAAAATTAAAAAAATAAATTAAAAAAATTAAATTGAAAATAAAATGTTTTAAAGAAAAGTAAAAGAATATGTATGAATCTGATCAATTTAAATAACAAATTATATAGTAAAATAAAATAAATAAATGGATTAAAGTGATATACCTGAAAATATTAAAGAGGCAAAAAAAGTGGTAAAATTATAAATAACCTAAAACATTTTAGCTCTCCTTTTAAAGTAGGGGTCAATGACCATGAAAAAAAAAAATGAAGCTTTCTTTTTCTTTTTTTCTTTGTGTTTCCACCTAAAATTCCTTGAGGATACTAAGTTTTTCGGTAACATAAATTGGTTATTAGGTTTTAAACACCTAAACACCATATTTAGAAGAGACATTTAGGAGAAAGTTGGGTTAGAGTGAGAAAGTGATGGTTTTTTAAGATGAAGAAGAAAAAGGGTCGATGAAAAGTAATTAGAGAGGCATTAAAGGAAAATTAGGAAAAAAAATTAAAGGCCCCTAAGGTTGGGCATGTTTATAATATAGAGAAATTAGATTATTGATTATAAGTCTTTATAAATTACTATTAATCTTGTATATATATTAATGAGATAGTGATAAGTGGAAAACAATAGTTGTTATATATGTTGAACTTGAAGTTAAGTATGTTTGCAAATTATAAATTATATAGGAGAGATTTACACATGGAAAATTGAAATTGAAATTTATAAATGGATGTAAAGCTTGTGTTATGTAAAACATATAATGAAGGAAATAATTTAGAGGACAGGCACTAAAATCAAGTTCATTTATGGTTGGAGGAGCTTATTTAACTAAAGGACCAAATAGGTGTTTGACACCTTATTCCTTTTAAATTATTTTACTGAAGTCTTTTAAACTGCAGATATGTTTTTGCTAAGTCTCAAACAAGAAAGGGGACTAGTAATGGTATTAAAGATTCATAAGGAAAATGTTAAGTCTATCATGTTAAATGGAAACTAATAAAATGTTAATTCTACAATTAGTATTTAAAGTGTATTTTTATCAAGGTTTTATATCATTATTTTGTACTAGAAGTGTTAATAATTCCTTAAATAAAGTATGTTTTATAATAACGAGTCTGATACTATAAGATACCTTTAGTTTATGATAAATGTTCACCTTAAATGCAGGCTTATCATATAAATCAAATGATTAATTGATGAGTTTAATTGCCGAAATTGAAAAAACAAAGAAAGGGCTAAGGTTAGAAAAAAAATATTGGTTTAGTCCAAACTAGAACACTATTTAGTCACTAAGTCATATCTAGAGTTATAGAACTTGAATTTAAGTATGTTATATATGGATGGAAAGTTAAGACATATGACTAAAACTTTCATGGCAATCTAAGATTCAAAAAGGCCGTTTTCAAGTCCAAATCTTAGCAACAACGGAGAAGTTAGAATCTGTCCTGCAGCCTAGACAATATTTAATATTCAACTTATATCTCATGTTTTAGAAGTCCAAATGACTTCAATTTTTTTTGTTAACTTTACTCAAATTTGTCTGAATTTTGATGTTACCAATGATGTTTTATTCAGACAAGAAGATAAGGATTGCCATCAAGTTAAGATGTGACCACCCACTCAATAATTAGTCAACAAATCAATAATTCCTAATTTTAGCCTATAAAAGGAGGCATTTTCCATGTATTTAGGCATTTTGATTTTCAGATCAAGATCATGTTCTTTATTTCTCTCTTTATATTTTTTGTAATACTTAAGTTTTGCTTTCATTAATCTTTTATTTATGTCTTTCATTTCCTTTTATTTACTTAGTTAACTTATATCTTATTTATATTTATATTTTATTTATTTATGTTTTTCTTTTTCATTATGTTTAGCTAAATTTATTATGTCAATGTAAAAAGGTTTCACTAATGGTGTTAGAATAGATATAATACAAACTCAATATAAACTTCAATGTTTATATCTAAGGAAGTTTGTTATTAACATGTCTTATCTTTTTATTTTACTAATTCTTAATACCTTACTTGTTAAATGGTTAATCTAAATTTGTGTTGTATAACATTTGGTATAACAATTGCTTGACACTTTCATAACCAACCATATGGTATAACCTATACCTATGCTATAGAAAGAACTTGATTTGTTGTTAATATAAGTTAGTATCATGAATTTTTGACAATATTTAAAAGTTTGGTGTTACTTAAATAAGATAATTAATATGATCATTTCAAAAATTTATAATGAACTATTAACGATATATCATTTGATTGGAACCTCTTTTGTATATGGTTTCCAGTTGATTAATAAAAAGAGTTTATACTATACTTATTTGAAATACCATTAGTGGATTCTCTAACCTTGACAACTATTTTTATCATTGTTTAATCCTCATATTAATCTTCCATCTCAAAGTCCTCTTTAACATATTATTATTATTATTATTATTATTATTAATTTATATAAGTAACATTCTTGTGGTTCGATTCCGGTCTTGCCAGGTTATTTATTATTTTAAGATTTCTGTACTTGAGAAAAGACATTAATTTTTTGATCGTGTCATTCTACCATGCCAAATGAAGACAAATGAAAATGTTAAAGTCTGTCATGTTGAACAAGGTCTAATGATAATAATAAAGTCTATCATGTCAAATATAAACTAATGATAATGGTAAAGTCTAGCGATTAAGAAGGAGATCAATGAAAATGGTAAGGTTTGTATATGAGCAAAGACCAATATAGTGACATAATACTATAGTTAAAAGGCTAAATGTAACAATATAGTGACATAATACTATAGTTAAAAGGCTAAATGTAACTATGAATATTAATTTTAATGTATGGGTTGATAAGAAGCAGAATGAGATTTAATGTAAGGAAAAAAGGGTAAATTTGCATTTACGTTAATTTGATAGATTTAATTGAAATGGCTTATGTTTATGCATTACAAAACATATTTGCTTTGTCTCATGTGTTATTAATACAAAACCTATGTATTTAACATATTATCATTATATATTTATATGTGTTGCACCTTCTTCGTATACAACAAAACATGGGTGATCTAGTATTATTGCTGGGTGAGAGTGTGTCTATTGTAATTAGATGGACATGGAACAATATATTATGAAAAAAAGGTTAAAAGAGTGATGAAAGAAATTAGTTGTTGAACAAGCGTTTGTTTGCCCGAAAAGTAGTTTTTTGAAAAATATTTTTTAATTTTTCTTATGTTTATTTATTATTAGAAAAATTAATCAAAAAAAAATTGGTCAATAAAAAACATTTTTTAATTAAAAAAAAATTGGCTTGATTTTAAGGATAGTGTTTCCTTTTATTTTGGGGACAAAACACTTTTCAGAGTTGTAAAAAATTTAGAGATATCATATTATTTGTCGATTATATCAAATTTGGTCCTAAAACTTTTGATTGATATATATTTTATTTAAATATATATTTTTTTATTTTATCCCCTATTATTTGATTTAATTTGATTTTTATATTAACTTTGGTCTTCATTTTTATGATTTTTATTTGCTTTTCTCTTATTATTTTTCTAATTGAAATTTTTTATCTATCAAATTTAATCCTTATTCTTTTGATTGTTACTTTTTTTAAATCATTTATGAAATTATAATTATTTTAATTTCATCATCTTTTAATTTTTTTATTTATTAGATTTGATCTTCATTAATTTGATTATTAATTATTTTTGTGAGATAATTTATGAAATTAGATTTTTTTTTTCAATTTCATTATCATTCAACTTTTTAATTTGTAAGATTTGTTCCTTATTATGTTAATAAACTTGAAAAAAATAAAACATTAATAAGCTATTTTCCAACTTATTTTTCATACATAACCAAATACTAAAAAATATTTTTCAACTTATTTTTCATGATACTATCAAATATAAAAAAAAATTTACTTTTAAAGAATTTATTTTTCAAAAAAAACTATTTAAAAAAATTATTTCCTAACTAATAGAATAAATTGGGATATGCTTCAGGCTACCATGCACAAACGTATTATGTTGTGTTTTTGTGCAAGAACTGACAAGATAAAATTTTAGACAAAGCCTCCTATAATAAAAATGTTTTTTTGGGTCAAAAGCTCTACATTAAGAAAAGAAGAACTTGTATCAGCATTTATTTCAATTTAAACTATTTGTTTTTTTATCAATCTTTTGTTAAAAAGAAGTACTTTTATGACGTATTTAAGTAATTTAATTTGAATCTACAAAGATTAAAAAATAAAACGAAATCCCTGATGAATCTATTAGAATTATATATATATATATATATATATATATATATATATATATTATTTAAAGATGATGTTATCTAGTAGCATATCATTAGTCACTCATTTTGAGTTCATTTAAAAAAAATGTAAACACAAAAAGATAAAAAAAAAAAATCTAAGTGAAAATATTTTTATTATCTTAATTATTGTTTATTTTTTATATTTCTTTCTTTCTTAAGAATAAATCAAATACATAATTAATAGAATGCTATTCCATAAAATTTTGTTATATTAGTATGTAAAAGCCTTCACTTATCGTCATCAGTTTCCTTTAATATATTAGTTGATCCATCAATAACAGGACAGCAAACGGCCTGATTGAAGTATTGTCCTTAATATTTCTTTTTTTAGTTTTGAGGAAATCCATCTTTCTAGGAAGTATATTTTATAAGTAAATTTTTTTTAATTATTTTAAATTTTTATAAAAAATATATATTCTGATTCTAACTTAAGAACTATATAAGTATCAAAATCTTTATCACCAAGCTACATACCATTGGGACGAAAATATATGATGTGTGCCCCTCTTAATATATACGTGAAGGGTTTCTTCCAGCGGTGGCCGCCGATGTGACCAGATATTGTGGGATAACGAAGATCATACATCTTCATCATTTTATTTAAAATATTAAGAGTTCCGGGCATCCAGGGTTTTAATTTAATGGCTATTTAATTATAAATTTTATTCTTTAAAAATGAATTATTCTTGGCATGATCAGTTCATAAAAATAAATGTATACAACCACGATTGCAGGACATAAGTGTCCAGTGCATTTATTATTTCTCCAGCGAAATCCTTTTAAAATCTTTTTTGAAAGTTACCCGTGTTGAATTGTTCTTTTTTATTTTTTTTTAATTTCATTTTATAATAATTGATTAATTATAAATTATGTTTTATAAGTTTTGTGATTTTTTTCTAATTGTATTTTTTAATGTGAGTGTGATAAATTAACTCAAGTTAATTTAAATTATTTTATTTTTTATTTTTTTCAATTTAATTATTTAATATTTGGTTAATTAAAAATTATATTTTATAATTATTATTTTAATTTATTTTCTATTAGTTTACTACAGTCTGATAACCCAGGTCGCAGGTTAGGTCGTTGACTCGAGTTTTTTATTCATTTTTTAGTTGATTTATTTTTTAATTTCATCTTTAAAATTAAATTGATTTAGAATTAAACTTTATAATTTGTTTTGATTTTGATTTTATAGAGTTTTATTGGTCTCATGACTCTAATCATAAGTTTGATGGGTTGTCTCGGATGGTTCTTTATGTCATTTTTTAATCTTATCCTTTAACATTAGATTGATTGTGATTTGAGCTTCATAAATTGTTATAATTTGGTTTCTATAGAGTTAACCTGGTTTTAAAATCTTGGTTTGATAATTTAACCTGAGTTAACTAGTCTTATTTTTTTATTAAATTTTATTTTTAATTTTTAATTTTTAACATTGAATTGGTTGAGAATTGAGTTTAATATTTTATTTTTTTTATTGATTTTCTTTCTATAAGGTTATTAGGGTTTTAGAACTTAGGTAGCGGATTCAGTAGGCTAACTCAAGTTGATCTATAATGTTGTTATTTTAATATTTTAAAAAGATATAGTCTTAATTTTTTTTAATTAAAATATATTTTTAATGGTTGTTCTGGTTATTTTTTAATCTGTTAAATTGACTGGTTCATATCAAGTCAATTATCTAAATATGGTGAAAAAAGCATTTATATTAAAAAAAATTAGCAATATATTATTATTTCTTATATACCAAAAAATATATTTTTAATACAGTTAATAACTTAGTTGTATACCTACAACATCTAGCACATAAAGAAAAAAAAATATGTTAGAAATAATTAAATAACATGACAATATGTAATTGACGTATAAAATTTAATAATGTGGATATCAAATGAATTGTCGAGAAGAACATGTCACATTACTTAATAACAAAGTTTAGTTTTTCTTGCACCTGGTTCGAGCTCTAGCATGCACGCCTGTCACCCCTACGATGCTTTACATATCTACTGGGTTTGCAAGGTATTTAGTAGGTCATAAAGATTAATTATGGTATGCGCAAGATGGTCCAAACACCCCACATAAATAAAAAAAAATTTAGTTTTTCTTCTTTTTCTTTTCCTTTTAGTATTCTCAACATTATCTAAAAAAAAAAAAAGTTGCCCGTTCATTCATGAGTAACGACGCCCCACAACTGTGGTTTAGATATCTCCGAAAAGTCATAATGTTTTAAAGTATATTTAATACATATCACAATTTTATTAATGGTAGAAAAGTCAAAGAATTAACTATTCTCCATTCAATAATGCATTAAGAAGCATAATTTCAAAAGCTAAATCAGCCCGTATCCAAACTTGAATCATTTCTAGTTAAAAAAATTGATAAGGTTGAAAATCTAGATTAACTTGTGATATCATGGGCTTGGATAATGTCTGATCAAATAACTATAGATTTTTTAAAAAACAATCAAAATAAATTTATTTTTAATCTTTAAAATAAAAAATTCCTCATCAGAGATTAGATTATTACATGAGTCGGGTTTTAAACTAAGCGAAAGAATGTAAGAATTATAAGTGTCATGCTAGATGGACGGATTGGTCTGTTTCTATGGAGGACAGGCTTGCTAGGCAAGAATAGTGTGGACCGTGAAAAGTACTAGTTGATTTTATGTTTTCCCCAATTGAAGAGCCCAAAGCCTACAAAGTCGACGGTCTAATTGTGGCCTCTTCGACTTGTGTGGGCCAAAATACTAGGCCGGACCCCCTGTTCTTCTACTAAAAATTTGATAAATAAAATAAAAAATTAATTATACTAAAATATAGCACGAATAATAACCTAGTTATATATCTTTAATGTCTAGCGCATAAAGGAAAAAAAATATATTAGAATTATTAAATAACATGACAATATGTAATGGATGTATATAAATTTAAGAATGTGGATATTAAATGAATTGTAAAGATACATCATTATATTATTTTAAAATCATTAGGAGAAGAACATGTCATACCATTTAATAAAAAATTTTATTTATTTATTTATTCAAGCATTCTCAACATTACCCAAAAGAAATTAAAATATTTGATGTTTATGAGTAACGCCCAACAATTTTAGCTTAGATCCAGATAACAATCTTCTAAAAATTTTATTGTTTTACAGTACATTTAATAATTCAGTCTATTTTTGTTTTCATTATACATACACATGAAAAATTGCATACCATAATCTTTTATATTAAATAGATTTTATGGTTATTCAAATTTTCTTTTTCTTTCTTTTTTATAAAGAAAGAAGGGTTGTAAAGTTGGCACTATTATTATTGATCATAATTCATTACTTACATTTTTAACTTTTAAGTGAAGTTGTCTTTTTCAATGTTAATTTTTATTAATGGTAAAAAAATAAAAAATAAAAAGTGGCTATCCATGTTTTAATTCTTTATTGAAGAGGATAATTTTAAAACCTAAATTAACTAATGTTTATATTAGGACTTGAACAAGTTTTAATTTTAAAAATAAATAAATATTTTTTTGATTAGATTGAAAACTTAGATTGCCTTGTAAAACTATCAGCTCAGATATAATCTAACCAAATAACTATAATTTTTTTTTAACTAATCAAAATAATATTATTTTAACTGTTTTATTTATTTTTAATTATAATAAACGAAGTGAGCCCATGAGCCCGGTTTCAATTGATAGAGCCCAAAGCCTACAAAGTGGACGGTCTAATTGTGGCCTCTTCGACTTGTAATTTCTGTCGTATATTCTCTAATAAACATTTACATGTGTATTATATGAATGTAGATAATTAACCTTACTTAATCCTAATAGAATTTATACAATAGACCCTAGATATAATGTTAATGATACAATATATACCCTAGACTTCCAAAAAGGCTACATTAATGCATATGTTAGCCTGTAGAAATTTTTGAAAATTTGCTATTGCTTTAATGTGGATTGGAAAGTTTATGAAAGTGGGGCTGCGATGAAGTTACATTTCCAAGATACACTTATTTAATTTTTTTTCATGAATGAATTTGTTTTTTAAAATATTTTTTATTTAAAATTTTAATTTGTTGATATTAAAAATTTAAAAAAATTAAAAAATAATTATTTACATTTTTAATTGAAAAATATTATTAAAAGATATCAACGCATTACTAAAAACATACTTAATCCTGTAAATCTTGTCACGAAGTGGATATGATTTGTTATACAGTTTTCAGGTTTATTTCTTTACTTCAAATTGGAGAAATACTTGCTTACCTTTCTTTCTTAATTTTATTTCTTTGTTTGCACCTGAAGCATGTCTCCTAGTAAATTTTCGAAGTTCTGATGTGGAGAACCACCAGGTCTGGTGGCCTCTTCAGCCTTTGTTTTCCACTCCATTGCCTTCTCTCATTTCTTTACCTTTTTCTCCCTCCATTAGCTCTCTAACGAGCTTCTCAACTTCATCTCTCTTTACATCATGGTTTATCGACTCCATGCCAACATCCCATCCATTGCAAGCAAACCAGCAGAGTTTGCTGCTCGGCGAAAAATGGCCAACAAAGAATGGAACTCCACCACAAATGCTTTCGATTGTTGAATTCCATCCCATGTGACTTACAAAACCTCCTATGGATGGATGCTTCAAAATCTCTTCTCGAGGGCACCAGCTGCCCAACATGCCCCCTTTCCTCCTTTTTAGACTTTCCACCAACAACAAGATCAGGCCTTGCTATCCACAAGAAAGGTTTGTTGCCGTTAGCCAGTTCCCAAGCAAATTCTATCATTTGCTGGGGTGCTATTACAGTGATACTTGCGTTCCAATGATTTAGAGTTGCTTCCAAATTTATTATTTGTAGATTTAATTTTTTAAATTTTGAATAAATTTTTAAAGGTTGGGTTCTAGTAAATTACAAATTGTCTAATTATTTGACTTTTAATAGTAATTCATATGAAATACTAATGAAAAGTCTTTTAAATTCCTATTTAAAAGAGAGAAATTGTTATGTCCAGAATGTAACTCTTTATTAGGTGACTTACCTAATTTTTTCTATCTAACAGATAAACAAAAATAAAAAGCATAACTTGCTATTTATAAAAAATTTTAAAAACCCTATAAATTGACATAATATCAATTTTTTCCTTGAATAATATCCATATATTAATTTAAGATAATTTTAGAAATTAACTCAATCAAGTCCTTAATTTTTTTAGGTTTAGAAATATAATCTCTGTATGAATTATATTCTAATTTTTAATTTCTAAAATATATTTTAATCAAGTCACCTTTAATTAAATCATCCTAATTTAATTTTTGACTATTGGTTTTTAATGTTTGTGATCCATTAGGTTTCCAATATGTTAACCTAAATATAAATTATAGTTATAATAAAATAACATTAAATAAATTAAACAATTTAATTTATTATAAATTTAATAATTGATTAATTTATATTTGAAAATTAGGTGCATTGTTCAACAATGTGTCATAATCCCTTAAATATTACAAAAATCATTAGTAGTTTAATGGTAACTTTTTAGTGATCAATTTCTCAGTGTAATTAATATCCTTTCATTAATAATGTTTCGATTTAACATTAAAGTATGAAAGTACATCTGCCATGTTAAATCATATTTATTACATAATAATCATTGATCATTTGAATAAAATTTGAAATCCTTTTCAAATCTCATTCCATTTTGGCTAAGGATTTCTTAGTCAATACTATTTGAGAATAAATAAAATATTTTTTTCTAATTCACCTAGGATAATGAATCATCTTTTAATCACTCAAGTACCTTCATATAGTTCATATTATACCCAATGTTAACTATATCATTACCTTGATTAAGATAATATGTAATAAAACTAAAACATAACATTTCTTATATAAGATAACTTAGTGATCTCAAGTCTAAGAATCACTTACACAACCATCACATGAGCCTTTCCATAGACATAAGTGATCTCTCAATATGGAATTCTCATGTGAGTTAGTCTAATATACATATCTTATAATAAGCATCTACATATTATTTCTAAGAATACCTTATACCTCAGCTTATGAAAATTATTACTTCCTTTCATAAGTGAAAGAGCATAATATGTTTTAGTCTTTACGGCGTTAATGAATGTCTAATGTTTAAAAGTGTATCAACCAGGAATATGTTATCAAGTGTATCAACCAGGAACATTTCTTATATAAGATAACTTAGTGATCTCAAGTCTAAGAATCACTTATACAACCATCACATGAGCCTTTCCATAGACATAAGTGATCTCTCAATATGGAATTCTCATGTGAGTTAGTCTAATATACATATCTTATAATAAACATCTACATATTATTTCTAAGAATACCTTATACCTCAGCTTATGAAAATTATTACTTCCTTTCATAAGTGAAAGAGCATAATATGTATTAGTCTTTACGGCGTTAATGAATGTCTAATGTTTAAAAGTGTATCAACCAGGAATATGTTATGAACAATACTTTGATGCAATAAGAATCTCATAATTATAACAACTTTATAATTTTATTTGCAAAATATTTTTTTATAATTTTATTTGCAAAATATTTTTTCTTTTATCTTTACTATAAATTAATTAATTTAATATTATATGAATATTAAAAATAAATTAAGTCTTTATTATGACCTTTTATTCTTTACAACGAGCTAATATTTTTTATATTACCATTTAAAATCTGATTAGCAAGCAATTGAAGAAGACCAACAGTGTAAATTGGACGAAACATGGTAGAGAGCTTTCAAAACATCTTGTTCGAACTAGTAGAAAGTGTTCAAAATCACGCCATTAGCTCTTTAAGCTCTCTCTAGTTGCCTTATGAAGTAATTGATCATATGTTTAATTTTGACACCTTTGAGATGTGTCAAGCTTCTTTCTATTAGAGCATGGTAAAGTGTATAGCCTAAAAGACCACAAGCATTTGGAGTCTAGAAGAGTACTTCTAGAATTCCAAATTCTTCAGCAGCTTTAAGAGTGAAGGAGATGGAACCATTAGAGACAATGAAGGTCACCAGAGGGATTTTAGAAAAAGAAGTACTATCATAATTCAACCTATAAAGTAAATTGCAAAATGGGACTAAACATTTTTTTGAGGTGGAATCAGCTGGAGTAGGATGTCTTGAGTGACATCAGAATATTTGTCTGAGAAAGGCCATTAGGTATAGTTTCAAGCTGAAAGTCTGGCAAGCCATCCAAGGAGTTGGACCCTCTAGAGTTGAGTAATCATTTATGGTTGTACTCAGTATTGACAAAGGTTATATGGTAGTTTTTGTAATGTTGTGTGTGGTCCTGCACCATATGATGGTGGAACTATCACATTAATTATCATGAGCTACCTTTTTTAATTTAAATATAGTTGTACTGTAGATGCAGTAACAATTTTTTTAAAAAGAGAGAAGAGAAAAATAGGAGAAAGAGAGGAAGTTGAGACAACTGAATTGGTTGTTTTCTTTCTTAGATTTCCAACTTGTTTACCGTTGGATCGGGTTGAAATTTTGATAGAAACTTCTAGACATGTTACTTTTCATTCTCAATGGTTGGATCGAAGATTGGTGGTGTGAAAGCTGACTGTTTTAATAGAAAACATGACTGTCAGTATTATGAGTTTTTCTCAAATACTTCTTCTTTAATCTTGTTGTATTCCAAGAATAGATTGTTCTTGATGATATGTATGTTATAGCCCTTAGTTGAATCTAAGAAAAAACAGTTGTGAACCCATTATTTATTGATAGTAGAAGTTTTTAGGTGGACTATCGTCCCATGGTTTTTCTTGCAATGGGTTTTCCATGTAAAAATCTTGGTGTTGATTTGTGTAATTGTTGCTTTATATTTGTTGATTTGTGTAATTGTTGCTTTATATTTGTTGATTGTTTGATCCTAATTTTGATTGCACAAAGAGGAAAAAGAATTGAAACTTGTGAATTATGAATTGATCTAGGTAGATTGGTGCTTGGTTATTTGTTCCTAGTTTTCCCAATAAAGTGGTTTTAGAGCACTAGTTATGTAGATTGAATTTCTTGTGTAGTAAAAATGGAAAAGTAAGATTTGGGCATGATAAAGCTCACTTCCTCTAATTATTTTCTATGGAAAATAATGATGGAGGATCACTTATATTGCAATGATTTGGCTTTGCCACTCGAGTGTAAAGGAAAAAAGCCTGATGAGATGGATGAGGCAAAATGGAATGGGTTTAATAGAAAAGCAACTGCTTATGTTAGAAAATAGGTATCTTCTAAGTCCATTAATCATATTTCTCAAGAACATAATTCTTATACAGTATGAAAGATGTTGGAAGAAACCTTTACCAAGGAGAGTGCACAAAACATGATTTTTGTAATTAGAGACCTTGTGAATTTGAAGTATAAAGATGATGAAGATGCTTTAGTGCATATAAATGAATTCCAAAGTTCTTGAATAAGCTATCATTGATGAATCTTGAGTTAGCCGATGAGATGCAAGCACTAATTCTATTGAGTTCATTGTCGGATAGTTAGAAGACTTTGGTGGTGTCACTTGGCAATTCTACTCTAAATGGAAAGATCATTTTGAAAATAGTGAAGAATAGTATCCTCAATGAAAAGAAAAGGAGGAAAAGGACAAGCACTTTGACACGACTAAAAGGTTGATGTCTTCTCCCAAGTGCAGGAGTGTCGAAGTAATAAATAACCCGGCAAGACCGGGGTCGAACCACAGGGAGGTTAATTGTACAAATTATAAACAACAATTATAAAACAACAACAACAACAACAACAACAATAATAATAATAATAGTGGTAGTAGTACTAATAATAATAATAATAATAATAATAATAATAATAATAAAGAAAGAGAAGAAGAAGAAGATGATGATGATGAGAACTTAGAGATGGAAAATTAATGTAAGGATTAAACAATAATAATAACAAATGTCAAGGTTAGAGGTTCCACTAATGGTATATCAAATAAGTATAGTATAAACTCTTATTATTGAATTGGAAACCACACACAAAGGAGGTTCCAATCAGATTATATATTGTTAACATGATTACATTAGTCATCTTATTCAATTAATGCTAATACTTGTAAATCTCGTCAAGCATTCATGATTATAACTTATGTTAACAACAAATCAAGTTCCTTTCATAGCTCAGGTGTCGGTTATACCATACATTATGGGCTATGAAAGTGCTAAGCATTTGTTGTACCAAGTGTTATACAACATAAATCAAGATTAGTCATTTAACAAGCAAAGTATTAAAGAGTGAACAAGATAACAAATATAAAACATGTTAGTATCAAACATTAAAGTCCATATTAAGTTTACACTATACTTATTCTTACACCATTAGTGTAACCTTTTCACCTTGACATAATTAACTTAGCTAGACATAATGAAAGAAATAAAAATAGATAAACAAAATAAGAACATAAAAGTTAACTAAGTAAAGGAAAGGAAATGAAAGGCATAAACTTAATATTAATGAAAACAAAGCATAAAAAATACAAAGAGAGAAAGGAAGAGCATGATCTTGATCTGGAAACCAAGATGCCTAAATGCATGGCAAATGCCTCCTTTTATAGGCCAAAATTGGAAACTATTGATTTGATGACTAATTGATAAGTGGGTGGCCAACTTTTGACTTGGTGACAATCCTTATCTTCTCTTGTCTGCCCAAAACGTCATTGATAACGTCAAAATTGGAGCTAGTTGTAAACATGAAAGTTGTAGGCAATTGTCTCAGCTTTCTTGTGTAAACAATTCAGCTCATTTGGACTTCTAGAACTCCAGATATGGCCAAAATACCGAACAGTGCTCGGGTTGGAAGACAGATTCGGGCTTCTTTGTTGTTGCTACAATATGGACTTGATAATAGCCTTTTTAGATCTTGGGCTCCATATGAAAGTTGTAGGCCTATGTCTTACCTTTACATCCATATAAATTGGACCTAAATCTGAGATCTGTAGCTCCAGATATGACCCAATTACCGAACAGTGTTCCGGTTTGGATTGCACCGACATCTCTTCTCTAAGTTTGACCATCTCTTTATCCATGCAATTTAAGTTCTTCAAGTCATCAATGAATCCTTTCATTTATGTGATAGGCCTGCATAAAAAATAGACATTTACCACAAATTATAGGTATCTTATATTATTAGATACATTATTATAAAACATATTTTAGTTAAGGAGTTATTGATACTTCAAGTGCAAAATGATGATATAAAACCATGATAACAATGCACTTTTAAGTACTAATCACACCCCTCAACCAGCTTATTACTAGTCCCTAGTAATTAAAGCGTTAAAACAATTTGCAAATTTCACAAAGTAAGGTATTCATCATTTAACTTCCATTAATCTATCCAGATAAACAAACTCTCATTAAATTTATATATCTGCTCAATACCACTTAACAAGATATTAATAAACCTTTTTTTTGTGCTCAATGTATCAACACATAATTATAGGGCTTTTCTTGGAAGAAAACAAAATTTTTGTTCTAATGTTTAAGGTTAACTTCCTTGGGTTGGGATTATTATTTTTGTCTTTTTTTTTGTCTTTTTTTTTGTCTTTTTTTTTTAAAAAAATATATACATATAATTTAAAAACATCATGCATCTTTAACCCATGTAACGAGCTTTCAGCTAATGACTCCCAGACCAGTTGATCTTAGGGCATTAAGTGTTAAGACACCCCTACGAGCTTAGTAACTCGGGTCGCAGATACTGATATGTAGATAGTGCAATGTTTGATTCCCTTAAGCTTTTCTCCTCAACCCATGTAACAAGCGTTGGGCCAATAGCTCCCAAGTCAGTTGACTTTAGGGTATTAGGTGTTAAAACACCCCTTCGGGCTTAATTGCTTAGGTTAAGGAGGCTACGAAACCAAACTTATCTACATTTTTATTATCATCATTTTTTTTCTTTTTTTCTTTTTTTAAATTATATACAATCCCTTTCCCTTAGTTGTTACCTTTAACAAAAGAACATAAATAATGTAATAATCCAATATGCAACCCATAATCATATGTTAAAGTGTGTGTGTGTAAATTAAGGTTTAAGAATACATGTTAAATAAGTATATGAGCAGAATTAAGTGGTAACAATACGAGAGTTTGTAAACCTGAATATTTCTGGAAGTTTTATAATAGACCTTGTTAAGAATGGTTACTAAGATGCGTCTCAAGAGTCACTTTAACAAAAGAACTCCTTTACTCTGCCATCCTAGTAACAACAATTATGCACATGCTTTATGAAATGAAAAACAATTTTTTTTTTCTTATCAACTACTACCCTCTCCCCCCAACCAAAACAAGACATTGTCCTCAATGTTCTAAGGTAGAAAGAAAGAGTATAGAAGATATCACCTGAAATAACGAACACTGACAAAACCTGAAACACACTAAAACAAAAATAAAAAATAACAAAACACAATAATAAAACCAAAAGACAAAAAAAATTCACAAATGAAGGCTCAAATCCAATCTAAGCTTTTTACGGCTTCCCGTAGATGACCAATTTATGCGACTCATGGAAGGATCAATCACAGGAATGAAAGATTGTAGTTGGTCAATCAATTGTTCAGCAGTAGTAGCAGAGATTATGATTTGTCGTGCATAAGATGTTAAAAATTCCTGTTCCACAGCATGATCAAGAAAAGACAACAACTTATCATAATAACCATTAACATTTAACAAACCTATGGGTTTATGGTGAATGTGCAATTGAGCCCAAGAGGAAATATGAAAGATCTCTTCCAATGTGCCTAGACCACCTGGTAAAGCAATGAAAGCATCAGCATGGTTAAACATTGCATTCATTCGAGCCGACATTGTGGAGACCTGAAGTTCCTCTCCAATTGTTTTTCCAATGATGTCCCCTTGTGCCAAAGCTTCAGGGACGACCTCCAAAACTTGACTACCTCCTAAAAATACAGCTATTGACACACCTCCCATTAACCCAAGACTGCCTCCCCCATATACTAAATGAATCTTTCTCTCAGCTAGCACTTGACCAAGATGATTTGCTGATTCTAAAAACTCCTTTTCTTTCCCGGGACTAGATCCACCGAAAACACAAATATTTCTTATTTGATGACCTGAGGAACTTGCCATTTCTACACACTTCTCTATTTGTTGAATGTATGGGTTGAGTAGAAATGAAAGGAAGGAAAAGAGGGTTTTATAGATGAGAAATTAGAAAGGCAATCATAACACCTATATGTAGGCCAGCTGGAGTCTCGCACTCTCTCTCTCTCTCTCTTTTTATTTATTTATTTATTTACTTTTGAAAAAAAAGCATGTGTATGTACAAGTAGTTGTGATTGTGGCTCACATCTTCCCTTGGTTTTACGTCCAAGAACGGCTTAAACGCCCTCTATGGGTCGGGGATAGGCTTCCCATCCAGTTTTCTTAAAAACTGGCAAACAGGGTCTTTTTTAGTCAGATTCCCAAGACTAAGTCGATCATGTTCTTTATGAAATAGTGGCCATAAATTATGAATTGCACGATGCACATCTCCACTAGGATGCGTCTCAAGAGTCAATAGAAGATTATCTAAAGACTCCTTACTCAGGCCATCCTTAATGAATTGTATTTTATCTTCACGGTTTATAGATACCATTCCTAAAGAATGACATTGTGTATTACAAGTCCATCTAGCACATCGATGACAGACATCCAGTCGTTTTGCACGACGCTTCTTTGCAAAAGTGCTTTTACCTGTTCCAGGCATGTGTGAAATGAAGCTAGAGGACTCACCTGATAATCGGACCTTTGCTTCAATCAACCAGCGAATATCTTCAGGAATTCCATGATTCATTAACAATCTCAATCTTGCACATCTAACACGGTAAATTTTTGTAATCGCATTCTGAGGCAGAGCGGGAAAATACTTTTTCAATTTTTCTAGATTAGTGTCCATTATCAAATGAGAATTGGAAGAGAGATTCAAAGAATTGCACACATATACACAAATATCAGTAATTGTGGGAAACTGAAAGAACCGACTTAAGTCACGGAGTACCGTTATCCGCCATTTGACCGGGGTGAGAGAAACTAGCAAAAGTCACTCAAAAAGAAACATAAAAAAAAATGTGAGAAAAAAAATAATCAACCTTTATCTACAAGATCATTCAAACCAGCTGATTCATTTTCACAAGGAAAATTATCAAAGTAAGCTTTCAAACGATGTTCATTTTCCTTAAAATCATTGTCATTCATTGAATTCTCAATATCACAGGCCCTATAAGGATTGCTCCATCTTGGTGTTAGCTCTCTAGGGAATGCATAGAGTTGAGAATTATAAAACAAAACTTTTTGACCAGTATCAATCTTTTGACAATTTTCACAAGTTTTGCAGAATGCATGCGTGTCCTTGAACATGGTGGGCCAATAAAATCCATTTTGAAAGATTTTTGCAATTGTCTTTTTTAACGAAAAACAACTTCCACATGCTTCAGAATGACAAAATATAATGACACTACTTACCTCATTGTCGGGAATGAATCTTTGAAATATTTGATCAGGACAATATTTGAATAAGGTAGGGTCATCACAATAAAAATTCTTCACTTCGTTCGAAAACTTTTCTTTGTCTTGGGTACTCCAATCAGCTGGCAAATCTCCTAAAGCAATAAAATTGATATTTTTATGATACCAAGGTATTAGACTAAGAGAAAGTAAGGATTTGTTAGGAAAGTAATCATCCATTGGTGTGATGTCAGATGTCAAATCTGTTGTCACTGTTGACAAAAGATTCGCATCAACATTTTCGGTGCTTGTTTCATCCGTGATTTCTTCCTCAGAATAAATCATTTGCAAATCTTCAGTTTCATCCAATTCATTTTTACTTAAAGTAGATTCAAGTTGATCATAAACTAATTCATCAATATGATCTACTTCTTGTAAATCATTATCATCTCCAGGTTGCTTGCAAATGTTGAAAATATTCATCTCCAATGTCATGTTTCCAAATGATAGCTTCATCAGTCCATTCCTACAATTAATCAATGCATTAGAAGTTGCAAGAAATGGACGTCCTAAAATAACAGGAAATGAATTACATGCTTCAACAGGTTCTGTGTCCAAGACAATAAAATCCACAGGATAAATGAATTTATCGACTTGTACTAACACATCTTCAATTATTCCTCTAGGCACTTTTACAGATCTATCGGCAAGTAAAAGAGATATAGAAGTTGGTTTTAACTCACCTAGATTGAGACTCTGAAAAACTGAATATGGAAGTAAATTCACACTAGCACCAAGATCAAGTAAGGCTCTTTCAATTTTATGCTCTCCAATAAAGCAAGAAATTGTAGGACAACCAGGGTCTTTATATTTCAAAGCATTATTGTTTTGAAGAATAGCACTTACTTGTTCGGCTAGAAAGGCTTTCTTTTTCACATTCAGTTTCCTCTTCACAGTGCATAGATGTTTTAAAAATTTAGCATAGGAAGGAACCTGTTTAATAGCATCCAACAAAGGTATATTGATCCTTACCTGTTTGAAAGTTTCAAAGATTTCAGAGTTGTGATTAACTTTCCTTTGTTTAGTCATGGCATGAGGAAACGAAAGTGCTGGCGGTGAATCAGTCGTTTCTTTGCAATTTTCAGATTCATCCCCTTCCTTACCCTCAGAGATTGACTCATCATCTTTCTCATAAGGTTCAAAAGAGGGTTTTTCAATAACCTTACCGCTGCGCAGAGTAGTGACTGATTTGACTTGATCATGTGTTGGCTTCCGGAACTACTTGCATTTGCATTGTATTGCCTTTTGGGATTTTGTTGTGTTTGAGATGGAAACTTACCTTTCTCTTGGAAACTGAGAGCAGATGTTAATTTAGCAAGAGTATCTTTAAAATCTGTCATGTTTTGAGCAAGTTGAGTATTGATTGTCTCTTGCTTTTCAATGAATGCATGCAATGTTTCCTCAAGATTTCTTCTAGGAGGTGGAGCATAAAGAGGTGCATATCCATGAGAATTTTGGAAATTGTGGTGTGCTTGAAATGGTGGTTGTGAAGTTTGTGCATTGTTGTTCTCACTCTTCCAACTTAAATTTGGGTGATTCCTCCAACCAGGGTTGTATGTTTGGGAGTATGGGTTGTGGTTGGCCCTTTGAAAACTGTTTAAAGCATGAGCTTATTCATGGAGACATTCCTTAAAAGAAGGCAAGGTTGGATAATCGTTGGTTGAGTGTTTATTTATTTCACAGATTTGACACAATGTTTTCAACAGATTTTAATTGACCACTCTTTTTCAATTCTAGTGCCTCAACTTTTCTAGCTAAAGATGCAAATTTGGCTTGAAGGTCATGATCTTCCCTAAGGTTGTACATACCTCCACTAGATGTATGAGGTTGAGTTTTACTCGGTGCCTCATAAGTACCCGTGGTGTCCCAATTTTGAGCATTTTCAGCTAACAAGTCTAAGTACTCCATTGCTTCATTAGGGTCTTTATCTTCAAAAGTTCCATTGCACATCAATTCAACCATTTGCCTATCTTTAGGTGTTAACCCTTCATAGAAATGTGAAACCAATCTCCATGTTTCAAAACCATGATGAGGGCAAGTACTAAGCAAGTCTCGATACCTATCCCAACATTGGTAAAATATTTCTCCTGGTTTTTGAGTGAAAGTGGTGATTTGTCTCTTGAAAGAGTTTGTTTTATGAGATGGGAAAAACTTCTTTAAAAATTGTTGTTGCATTTCATCCCAAGCACGAATGGATCCTGGTCTTAAATTTTGTAGCCATGTTTTAGCTTTATCTTTTAATGAAAAAGGAAAAAGCTTTAATCTGATGGTGTTCATGTTACAATTTAAATTATTATATGTGTTGCAGACCTCCTCAAATTCCCTTAAATGCAAGTATGGATTTTCCAATTCTAAACCATGAAAAGAAGGTAAAGGTTGAATAATACCTGGTTTAAAATTAAAATGAGATGCATCAGGAGGAAAAACTATGCATGATGGTGCACTTGTTCTTGTGGGATTTATGTGGTCTCTAAGTGTTCTAGCACAGTTATTCTCATTATTCTCATTTTGAAGTGATTGATTATCTTCTTCGGCCATATTTTCTGAAAATGATGAGGATATCCTACAAAGTCTACCACTTGATGTACGTGACCACACTCTCATGCACGCGTAGGAATAAAATAAAAAAAGAAGAAGAAGAAAGCAAAAGAAGGAGGAAGAAAACAAAATAAAAAGAAACAAAAGAAAAGAAACAAAGTTATATACAAGAAAAGTGAAAAGAGAAAATAAAATAAATACTATAATTTATACAAGAACTTACCTCCCCGGCAACGGCGCCAAAAACTTGACACGACTAAAAGGTTGATGTCTTCTCCCAAGTGCAGGAGTGTCGAAGTAATAAATAACCCGGCAAGACCGGGGTCGAACCACAGGGAGGTTAATTGTACAAATTATAAACAACAATTATAAAACAACAACAACAACAACAACAACAACAATAATAATAATAATAGTGGTAGTAGTACTAATAATAATAATAATAATAATAATAATAATAATAATAATAATAAAGAAAGAGAAGAAGAAGAAGATGATGATGATGAGAACTTAGAGATGGAAAATTAATGTAAGGATTAAACAATAATAATAACAAATGTCAAGGTTAGAGGTTCCACTAATGGTATATCAAACAAGTATAGTATAAACTCTTATTATTGAATTGGAAACCACACACAAAGGAGGTTCCAATCAGATTATATATTGTTAACATGATTACATTAGTCATCTTATTCAATTAATGCTAATACTTGTAAATCTCGTCAAGCATTCATGATTATAACTTATGTTAACAACAAATCAAGTTCCTTTCATAGCTCAGGTGTCGGTTATACCATACATTATGGGCTATGAAAGTGCCAAGCATTTGTTGTACCAAGTGTTATACAACATAAATCAAGATTAGTCATTTAACAAGCAAAGTATTAAAGAGTGAACAAGATAACAAATATAAAACATGTTAGTATCAAACATTAAAGTCCATATTAAGTTTACACTATACTTATTCTTACACCATTAGTGTAACCTTTTCACCTTGACATAATTAACTTAGCTAGACATAATGAAAGAAATAAAAATAGATAAACAAAATAAGAACATAAAAGTTAACTAAGTAAAGGAAAGGAAATGAAAGGCATAAACTTAATATTAATGAAAACAAAGCATAAAAAATACAAAGAGAGAAAGGAAGAGCATGATCTTGATCTGGAAACCAAGATGCCTAAATGCATGGCAAATGCCTCCTTTTATAGGCCAAAATTGGGAACTATTGATTTGATGACTAATTGATAAGTGGGTGGCCAACTTTTGACTTGGTGACAATCCTTATCTTCTCTTGTCTGCCCAAAACGTCATTGATAACGTCAAAATTGGAGCCAGTTGTAAACATGAAAGTTGTAGGCAATTGTCTCAGCTTTCTCGTGTAAAACATTCAGCTCATTTGGACTTCTAGAACTCCAGATATGGCCAAAATACCGAACAGTGCTCGGGCTGGAAGACAGATTCGGGCTTCTTTGTTGTTGCTACAATATGGACTTGATAATGGCCTTTTTAGATCTTGGGCTCCATATGAAAGTTGTAGGCCTATGTCTTACCTTTACATCTGATTAGTACTTAAAAGTGCATTTTTATCATGGTTTTATATCATCATTTTGCACTTGAAGTATCAATAACTCCTTAACTAAAATATGTTTTATAATAATGTATCTAATAATATAAGATACCTATAATTTATGGTAAATGTCTATTTTTAATGCAGGCCTATCACATAAATGAAAGGATTGATTGATGACTTGAAGAACTTAAATTGCAAGGATAAAGAGATGGTCAAACTTAGAGAAGAGATGTCGGTGCAATCCAAACCAGAACACTGTTCGGTAATTGGGTCATATCTGGAGCTACAGATCTCAGATTTAGGTCCAATTTATATGGATGGAAAGGTAAGACATAGGCCTACAACTTTCATATGGAGCCCAAGATCTAAAAAGGCCATTATCAAGTCCAAATTATAGCAACAACAAAGAAGTCCGAATCTGTCTTCCAGCCCGAGCACTGTTCGGTATTTTGGCCATATCTGGAGTGCTAGAAGTTTAAATGAGCTGAATGTTTTACACAAGAAAGCTGAGATAATTTCCTATAACTTTCATGTTTACAACTAGCTCTAATTTTGACGTTATCAATGACGTTTTGGGCAGACAAATGAAGATGAGGATTGTCACCAAGTCAAAAGTTGGCCACCCACTTATCAATTAGTCATCAAACCAATAGTTCCAAATTTTGGCCTATAAAAAGAGGCATTTGCCATGCATTTAGGCATCTTGGTTTCCAGATCAAGATCATGCTCTTCCTTTCTCTCTTTGCATTTTTTATGCTTTGTTTTCATTAATATCAAGTTTATGCCTGTCATTTCCTTTCCTTTACTTAGTTAGCTTTTATGTTCTTATTTTGTTTATTTATTTTACTTTCTTTCATTATGTCTAGCTAAGTTAGTTATGTCAAGGTGAAAAGGTTACACTAATGGTATAAGAATAAGTATAATGTAAACTTAATATGGACTTTAATGTTTGATACTAACATGTTTTATATTTGTTATCTTGTTCACTCTTTAATACTTTGCTTGTTAAATGACTAATCTTGATTTATGTTGTATAACACTTGGTACAACAAATGCTTGGCACTTTCATAGCCCATAATGTATGGTATAACCGACACCTGAGCTATGAAAGGAACTTGATTTGTTGTTAACATAAGTTATAATCATGAATGCTTGACGAGATTTACAAGTATTAGCATTAATTGAATAAGATGACTAATGTAATCATGTTAACAACATATAATCTGATTGGAACCTCCTTTGTGTGTGGTTTCCAATTGAATAATAAGAGTTTATACTATACTTGTTTGATATACCATTAGTGGAACCTCTAACCTTGACATTTGTTATTATTATTATTTAATCCTTACATTAATTTTCCATCTCCAAGTTCTCATCATCTTCTTCTTCTTCTCTTTCTTTATTATTATTATTATTATTATTATTATTATTATTAGTACTATTACTACTACTACTACTTCTACTACTATTATTATTATTATTATTATAGTTGTTGTTGTTATTGTTATTGTTATTGTTATTATTGCTATTATTGTTGTTTATAATTGTTGTCTATAATTTGTACAATTAACCTCCCTATGGTTCGACCCCGGTCTTGCCGGGTTATTTATTACTTCGACACTCCTACACTTGGGAGAAGACATCAACCTTTTAGTCGTGTCAAGTTTTTGGCGCCGTTGCCGGGGAGGTAAGTTCTTGTATAAATTATAGTATTTATTTTATTTTCTCTTTTCACCTTTCTTGTATATAACTTTGTTTCTTTTCTTTTGTTTCTTTTTATTTTATTTTCTTCCTCCTTCTTTTGCTTTCTTCTTTTTTTTTTTTTTTATTCCTACACGTGCATGAGAGTGTGGTCATGTACATCAAGTGGTAGAGTTTGTAGGATATCCTCATCATTTTCAGAAAATATAGCTGAAGAAGATAATCAATCACTTCAAAATGAGAATAATGAGAATAACCGTGCTAGAACACTTAGAGACCACATAAATCCCACAAGAACAAGTGCACCATCATGCATAGTTTTTCCTCCCGATGCATCTCATTTTAATTTTAAACCAGGTATTATTCAACTTTTACCTTCTTTTCATGGTTTGGAATTGGAAAATCCATACTTGCATTTAAGAGAATTTGAGGAGCTCTGCAACACATATAATAACTTAAATTATAGCATGAACACCATCAGATTAAAGCTTTTTCCTTTTTCATTAAGAGATAAAGCTAAAACATGGCTACAAAATTTAAGACCAGGATCCATTCGTGCTTGGGATGAAATGCAACAACAGTTTTTAAAGAAGTTTTTCCCATCTCATAGAACAAACTCTTTCAAGAGACAAATTATCACTTTCACTCAAAAACCAGGAGAAACATTTTACAAATGTTGGGATAGGTATCGAGACTTGCTTAGTACTTGCCCTCATCATGATTTTGAAACATGGAGATTGGTTTCACATTTCTATGAAGGGTTAACACCTAAAGATAGGCAAATGGTTGAATTGATGTGCAATGGAAGTTTTGAAGATAAAGACCCTGATGAAGCAATGGAGTACTTAGACTTGTTAGCTGAAAATGCTCAAAATTGGGACACTGCGGGTACATATGAGGCACCGAGTAAAACTCAACCTCATACATCTAGTGGAGGTATGTACAACCTTAGGGAAGATCATGACCTTCAAGCCAAATTTGCATATTTAGCTAGAAAAGTCGAGGCACTAGAATTAAAAAAGAGTGGTCAATTAAAATCTATTGAAAACATTGTGTGTCAAATCTGTGAAACAAATGAACACTCAACCAACGATTGTCCAACCTTGCCTTCTTTTAAGGAATGTCTCCATGAACAAGCCCATGCTTTAAACAGTTTCCAAAGGCCCAACCACAACCCATACTCCCAAATATACAACCCTGGTTGGAGAAATCACTCAAATTTCAGTTGGAAGAGTGAGAACAACAATGCACAAACTTCACAACCACCGTTTCAAGCACACCACAATTTCCAAAATTCTCATGGATATGCATTTCCTTATGCTCCACCTCCTAGAAGAAATCTTGAGGAAACATTGCATGCATTCATTGAAAAGCAAGAGACAATCAATACTCAACTTGCTCAAAACATGACAGATTTTAAAGATACTCTTGCTAAATTAACATCTGCTCTTAGTTTCCAAGAGAAAGTTAAGTTTCCATCTCAAACACAGCAAAATCCCAAGGGGCAATACAATGCAAATGCAAGTAGTTCCGGAAGCCAACACATGGATCAACTCAAATCAGTCACTACTCTACGCAGTGGTAAGGTTATTGAAAAACCCTCTCTTGAACCTTATGAGAAAGATGATGAGTCAATCTCTGAGGGTAAGGAAGGGGTTGAATCTAAAAATTGCAAAGAAACGACTGAGTCACCGCCAGCACTTCCATTTCCTCATGCCATGACCAAACAAAGGAAAGTCAACCATAACTCTGAAATTTATGAAATTTTCAAACAGGTAAGGATCAATATACCATTGTTGAATGCTATTAAACAGGTTCCTTCCTATGCTAAATTTTTGAAAGATCTATGCACTGTGAAGAGGAAACTGAATGTGAAAAAGAAAGCCTTTCTAGCCGAACAAGTAAGTGCTATTCTTCAGAACAATAATGCTTTGAAATATAAAGACCCTGGTTGTCCTACAATTTCTTGCTTTATTGGAGAGCATAAAATTGAAAGAGCCTTACTTGATCTTGGAGCTAGTGTGAATTTACTTCCATATTCAGTTTTTCAAAGTCTCAATCTAGGTGAGTTAAAACCAACTTCTATATCTCTTTTACTTGCCGATAGATCTGTAAAAGTGCCTAGAGGAATAATTGAAGATGTGTTAGTACAAGTCGATAAATTCATTTATCCTGTGGATTTTATTGTCTTGGACACACAACCTGTTGAAGCATGTAATTCATTTCCTGTTATTTTAGGACGTCCGTTTCTTGCAACCTCTAACGCATTGATTAATTGTAGGAATGGACTGATGAAGCTATCATTTGGAAACATGACATTGGAGATGAATATTTTCAACATTTGCAAGCAACCTGGAGATGATAATGATTTACAAGAAGTAGATCATATTGACGAACTAGTTTATGATCAACTTGAATCTACTTTAAGTAAAAATGAATTGGATGAAACTGAAGTTTTGTAAATGATTTATTCTGAGGAAGAAATCACGGATGAAACAAGCACCGAAAATGTTGATGCAAATCTTTTGTCAACATTGACAACAGATTCGACATCTAACATCACACCAATCGATGATTACTTTCCTAACGAATCCTTACTTTCTCTTAGTCCAATGCCTTGGTATGATAAAAATATCAATTTTCTTACTTTAGGAGATTTGCCAGCTGATTGGAGCACCCAAGACAAAGAAAAGTTTTTGAACGAAGTGAAGAGCTTTTACTGTGATGACCCTAACTTATTCAAATATTGTCCTAATCAAATATTTCAAAGATTCATTCCCGACAATGAGGTAAGTAGTGTCATTAAACTTTGTCATTCTGAAGCATGTGGAAGTTATTTCTCGTCAAAAAAGACAGCTGCAAAAATCTTTCAAAATGGATTTTATTGGCCCACCATGTTCAAGGACACGCATGCATTCTGCAAAACTTGTGAAAATTGTCAAAAAATTGATACTGGTCAAAAATTTTTCTTTTATAATTCTCAACTTTATGCATTCCCTAAAGAGCTAAGATTAAGATGGACCAATCCTTATGGGGCCTGTGATATTGAGAATTCAATGAATGACAATGATTTTAAGGAAAATGGACATCGTTTGAAATCTTACTTTGATAATTTTCCTAGTAAAAATGAATCAACTGGTTGGAATGATCTTGTAGATAAAGGTTGATTTTTTTTTTCTCACATTGTTTTTGTGTTTCTTTTTGAGTGATTTTTGCTAGTTTCTCTCACCCCGGTCAAATGGCGGATAACGGTACTCCATGACTTAAGTCGGTTCTTTCAGTTTCCCACAATTACTGATATCTGTGTATATATCTGTGCAATTCTTTGAATCTCTCTTCCAATTCTCATTTGAAAATGGACACTAATCTTGAAAAATTGAAAAAGTATTTTCCCGCTCTACCTCAGAATGCGATTTCAAAAATTTATTGTGCTAGATGTGCAAGATTTAGATTGTTAATGAATCATGGAATTCCTGAAGATATTCGCTGGTTGATTGAAGCAAAGGTCTGATTATCAGGTGAGTCCTCTAACTTCATTTCACACATGCCTGGAACAGGTAAAAGCACTTTTGCAAAGAAGCGTCGTGCAAAACGACTGGATGTCTGTCATCGATGTGCTAGATGGACTTGTAATACACAATGTCGTTCTTTAGGAATGGTATCTATAAACCGTGAAGATAAAATACAATTCATTAAGGATGGCCTGAGTAAGGAGTCTTTAGATAATCTTCTATTGACTCTTGAGACGCATCCCAGTGGAGATGTGCATCGTGCAATTCATGATTTATGGCCACTATTTCATAAAGAACATGATCGACTTAGTCTTGGGAATCTGACTAAAAAAGACCCTGTTTGCCAGTTTTTAAGAAAACTGGATGGGAAGCCTATCCCCGACCCATAGAGGGCGTTTAAGCCGTTCTTGGACGTAAAACCAAGGGAAGATGTGAGCCACAATCACAACTACCTGTACATACACATGTTTTTTTCAAAAGTAAATAAATAAATAAATAAAAAGAGAGAGAGAGAGAGTGTGAGACTCCAGCTGGCCTACATATAGATGTTATGATTGCCTTTCTAATTTCTCATCTATAAAACCCTCTTTTCCTTCCTTTCATTTCTACTCAACCCATACATTCAACAAATACAGAAGTGTGTAGAAATGGCAAGTTCCTCAAGTCATCAAATAAGAAATATTTGTGTTTTCGGTGGATCTAGTCCTGGGAAAGAAAAGGAGTTTTTAGAATCAGCAAATCATCTTGGTCAGGTGCTAGCTGAGAGAAAGATTCATTTAGTGTATGGGGGAGGCAGTCTTGGGTTAATGGGAGGTGTGTCAATAGCTGTATTTTTAGGAGGTAGTCAAGTTTTAGGAGTCGTCCCTGAAGCTTTGGCACAAGGGGACATCATTGGAAAAACAATTGGAGAGGAACTTCAGGTCTCCACAATGTCGGCTCGAATGAATGCAATGTTTAACCATGCTGATGCTTTCATTGCTTTACCAGGTGGTCTAGGCACATTGGAAGAGATCTTTCATATTTTCTCTTGGGCTCAATTGCACATTCACCATAAACCCATTGGCTTGTTAAATGTTAATGGTTATTATGATAAGTTGTTGTCTTTTCTTGATCATGGTGTGGAACAGGAATTTCTAACATCTTCTGCACGACAAATCATAATCTCTGCTACTACTACTGAACAATTGATTGACCAACTACAATCTTTCATTCCTGTGATTGATCCTTCCATGAGTCGCATAAATTGGTCTTCTACGGGAAGCCGTAAAAAGTTTAGATTGGATTTGAGCCTTCATTTGTGAATTTTTGTGTATTTTGGTTTTATTATTGTGTTTTGTTATTTTTGTTTCAGTGTGTTTCAGGTTTTGTCAGTGTTCGTTATTTCAGGTGATATCTTCTATACTCTATCTTTCTACCTTAGAACATTGAGGACAATATCTTGTTTTGGTTGGGGGGGGGAGGGTAGTAGTTGTTAAAATTTTTTTTTTTCATTTCATAAAGCATGTGCATAATTGTTGTTACTAGGATGCCAGAGTAAAGGAGCTCTTTTGTTAAAGTGACTCTTGAGACGCATCTTAGTAACCATTCTTAACAAGGTATATTATAATACTTCCTGATATATTCAAATTTACAAACTCTCGCATTGTTATCACTTAATTCTGCTCATATACTTATTTAACATGTATTCTTAAACCTTAATTTACACACACACTTTAACATATGATTGTGGGTTGCATATTGGATTATTATATTATTTATGTTCTTTTGTTAAAGGTAACAACTAAGGGAAAGGGATTGTATATAATTAAGAAAAAAAACATGAAAAAAAAGGAAAAATGAAAAAAGAAAAAAATGATGATAATAAAAATGTAGATAAGTTTGGTTTCGTAGCCTCCCTAACCTAAGCAATTAAGCCCGAAGGGGTGTTTTAACACCTAATACCCTAAAGTCAACTGACTTGGGAGCTATTGGCCCAACGCTTGTTACATGGGTTGAGGAGAAAAGCTTAAGGGAATCAAACATTACACTATCTACATATCAGTATCTGCGACCCGAGTTACTAAGCTCGTAGGGGTGTCTTAACACCTAATGCCCTAAGACCAACTCGTCTGGGAGTCATTAGCTGAAAGCTCGTTACATGGGTTAAAGATGCATGATGTTTTTAAATTATATGTATATAGATTTAAAAAAAAACAAAAAAACAAAAACAAGGACAAAAATAGTAATCCCAACCCAAGGAAGTTAACCTTAAACATTAGAACAAAAATTTTGTTTTCTTCCAAGAAAAGCCCCATAATTATGTGTTGATACATTGAGCACAAAAAAAGGTTTATTAATATCTTGTTAAGAGGTATTGAGCAGATATATAAATTTAATGAGAGTTTGTTTATCTGGATAGATTAATGGAAGTTAAATGACGAATACCTTGCTTTGTGAAATTTGCAAATTGTTGTAACGCTTTGATTACTAGGGACTAGTAATAAGCTGGTTGAGGGGTGTGATTAGTACTTAAAAGTGCATTGTTATCATGGTTTTATATCATCATTTTGCACTTGAAGTATCAATAACTCCTTAACTAAAATATGTTTTATAATAATGTATCTAATAATATAAGATATCTATAATTTATGGTAAATGTCTATTTTTAATGCAGGCCTATCACATAAATGAAAGGATTGATTGATGACTTGAAGAACTTAAATTGCAAGGATAAAGAGATGGTCAAACTTAGAGAAGAGATGTCGGTGCAATCCAAACCGGAACACTGTTCGGTAATTGGGTCATATCTGGAGCTACAGATCTCAGATTTAGGTCCAATTTATATGGATGGAAAGGTAAGACATAGGTCTACAACTTTCATATGGAGCCCAAGATCTAAAAAGGCCATTATCAAGTCCAAATTATAGCAACAACAAAAAAGTCTGAATCTGTCTTCCAGCCTGAGCACTGTTCGGTATTTTGGCCATATCTGGAGTTCTAGAAGTTTAAATGAGCTGAATGTTTTAAAGAAGAAAGCTGAGATAATTTCCTACAACTTTCATGTTTACAACTAGCTCCAATTTTGACGTTATCAATGACGTTTTGGGCAGACAAATGAAGATGAGGATTGTCACCAAGTCAAAAGTTGGCCACCCACTTATCAATTAGTCATCAAACCAATAGTTCCAAATTTTGGCCTATAAAAAGAGGCATTTGCCATGCATTTAGGCATCTTGGTTTCCAGATCAAGATCATGCTCTTCCTTTCTCTCTTTGCATTTTTTATGCTTTATTTTCATTAATATCAAGTTTATGCCTTTCATTTCCTTTCCTTTACTTAGTTAGCTTTTATGTTCTTATTTTGTTTATTTATTTTGCTTTCTTTCATTATGTCTAGCTAAGTTAGTTATGTCAAGGTGAAAAGGTTACACTAATGGTATAAGAATAAGTATAATGTAAACTTAATATGGACTTTAATGTTTGATACTAACATGTTTTATATTTGTTATCTTGTTCACTCTTTAATACTTTGCTTGTTAAATGACTAATCTTGATTTATGTTGTATAACACTTGGTACAACAAATGCTTGGCACTACAACGGCGCTATTTTGCTTTCATTAATGTCAAGTTTTTGGCGCCGTTGCCGGGGAGGTAAGTTCTTGTATAAATTATAATATTTATTTTATTTTCTCTTTTCACTTTTCTTGTATATAACTTTGTTTCTTTTCTCTTGTTTCTTCTTCTTTTATTTTCTTCTTCCTTTGATTTTATTCCTGCACGTGCATGAGAGTGTGGTCACGTACATCAAGTGGTAGACTTTGTAGAATATCCTCATCATTTTCAGAAAATATGGCCGAAAAAGATAATCAATCACTTCATAATGAAAATAATGAGAATAACCGTGCTAGAACACTTAGAGACCACATGAATCCCACAAGAACAAGTGCACCATCATGCATGGTTTTTCCTCCCGATGCATCTCATTTTAATTTTAAACCAGGTATTATTCAACTTTTACCTTCTTTTCATGGTTTAGAATTGGAAAATCCATACTTGCATTTAAGGGAATTTGAGGAGGTGTGCAACACATATAATAACTTAAATTGTAGCATGAACACCATCAGATTAAAGCTTTTTCCTTTTTCATTAAAAGATAAAGCTAAAACATGGCTACAAAATTTAAGACCAGGATCCATTCGTGCTTGGGATGAAATGCAACAACAGTTTTTAAAGAAGTTTTTCCCATCTCATAGAACAAACTCTTTCAAGAGACAAATCACCACTTTCACTCAAAAACCAGGAGAAACATTTTACAAATGTTGGGATAGGTATCGAGACTTGCTTAGTACTTGCCCTCATCATGGTTTTGAAACATGGAGATTGGTTTCACATTTCTATGAAGGGTTAACACCTAAAGATAGGCAAATGGTTGAATTGATGTGCAATGGAACTTTTGAAGATAAAGACCCTGATGAAGCAATGGAGTACTTAGACTTGTTAGCTGAAAATGCTCAAAATTGGGACACCGCGGGTACTTGTGAGGCACTGAGTAAAACTCAACCTCATACATCTAGAAAGAAAGCCTTTCTAGCCGAACAAGTAAGTGCTATTCTTCAAAACAATAATGCTTTGAAATATAAAGACCCTGGTTGTCCTACGATTTCTTGCTTTATTAGAGAGCGTAAAATTGAAACAGCCTTACTTGATCTTGGTGCTAGTGTGAATTTACTTCCATATTCAGTTTTTCAGAGTCTCAATCTAGGTGAGTTAAAACCAACTTCTATATCTCTTTTACTTGCCGATAGATCTGTAAAAGTGCCTAGAGGAATAATTGAAGATGTGTTAGTACAAGTCGATAAATTCATTTATCCTATGGATTTTATTGTCTTGGACACACAACCTGTTGAAGCATGTAATTCATTTCATGTTATTTTAGGACGTCCGTTTCTTGCAACCTCTAACGCATTGATTAATTGTAGGAATGGATTGATGAAGCTATCATTTGGAAACATGACATTGGAGATGAATATTTTCAACATTTGCAAGCAACCTGGAGATGATAATGATTTACAAGAAGTAGATCATATTGACGAACTAGTTTATGATCAACTTGCATCTACTTTAAGTAAAAATGAGTTGGATGAATCTGAAGATTTGCAAATGATTTATTCAGAGGAAGAAATTACGGATGAAACAAGCGCCGAAAATGTTGATGCGAATCTTTTGTCAACAGTGACAACAGATTCGACATCTAACATCACACCAATCGATGATTACTTTCCTAACGAATCCTTACTTTCTCTTAGTCCAATGCCTTGGTATGATAAAAATATCAATTTTCTTACTTTAGGAGATTTGCCAGCTGATTGGAGCACCCAAGACAAAGAAAAGTTTTTGAACGAAGTGAAGAGCTTTTACTGTGATGACCCTAACTTATTCAAATATTGTCCTAATCAAATATTTCAAAGATTCATTCCCGACAATGAGGTAAGTAGTGTCATTAAACTTTGTCATTCTGAAGCATGTGGAAGTTATTTCTCGTCAAAAAAGACAGCTGCAAAAATCTTTCAAAATGGATTTTATTGGCCCACCATGTTCAAGGACACGCATGCATTCTGCAAAACTTGTGAAAATTGTCAAAAAATTGATACTGGTCAAAAAGTTTTGTTTTATAATTCTCAACTTTATGCATTCCCTAAAAAGATAAGATTAAGATGGAGCAATCCTTATGGGGCCTGTGATATTGAGAATTCAATGAATGACAATGATTTTAAGGAAAATGAACATTGTTTGAAAGCTTACTATGATAAGATTCCTAGTGAAAATGAATCAACTGGTTGAAATGATCTTGTAGATAAAGGTTGATTATGTTGTTTTTTTTATATTTTTTTGTGTTTCTTTTTGAGTGATTTTTGCTAGTCTCTCTCACCCCGGTCAAATGGCGGACAACGGTACTCCGTGACTTAAGTCGGTTCTTTCAGTTTCCCATAATAACTGATATCTGTGTATATATCTGTGTAATTCTTTGAATCTCTCTTCCAATTTTCATTTGAAAATGGACATTAATCTTGAAAAATTGAAAAATTATTTTCCCACTCTGCCTCAGAATGCGATTACAAAAATTTACCGTGCTAGATATGCAAGATTGAGATTGTTAATGAATCATGGAATTCCTAAAGATATTCGCTGGTTGATTGAAGCAAAGGTCCGATTATCAGGTGAGTTCTCTAACTCCATTTCACACATGCCTGGAACAGGTAAAAGCACTTTTGCAAAGAAACGTCGTGCAAAACGACTGGATGTCTGTCATCGATGTCCTAGATGGACTTGTAATACACAATGTCGTTCTTTAGGAATGGTATCTATAAACCGTGAAGATAAAATACACCATGCTGATGCTTTCATTGCTTTACCAGGTGGTCTAGGCACATTAGAAGAGATCTTTCATATTTCCTCTTGGGCTCAATTGCACATTCACCATAAACCCATAGGTTTGTTAAATGTTAATGGTTATTATGATAAGTTGTTGTCTTTTCTTGATCGTGCTGTGGAACAGGAATTTTTAACATCTTCTGCACGACAAATCATAATCTCTGCTACTACTGCTGAACAATTGATTGACCAACTACAATCTTTCATTCCTGTGATTGATCCTTCCATGAGTCGCATAAATTGGTCTTCTACGGGAAGCCGTAAAAAGCTTAGATTGGATTTGAGCCTTCATTTGTGAATTTTTGTGTCTTTTGGTTTTATTATTGTGTTTTGTTATTTCTTATTTTTGTTTCAGTGTGTTTCAGGTTTTGTCAGTGTTCGTTATTTCAGGTGATATCTTCTATACTCTATCATTCTACCTTAGAAAATTGAGGACAATGTCTCGTTTTGGTTGGGGGGGGAGGGTAGTAGTTGTTAAAATTTTTTTTTTTCATTTCATAAAGCATGTGCATAATTGTTGTTACTAGGATGGCAGAGTAAAATAGTTCTTTTGTTAAAGTGACTCTTGAGACGCATCTTAGTAACCATTCTTAACAAGGTCTATTATAATACTTCCTGAAATATTCAGGTTTACAAGCTCTCGTATTGTTACCACTTAATTCTGCTCATATCCTTATTTAACATGTATTCTTAAACCTTAATTTACACCCACACACTTTAACATATGATTGTGGGTTGCATATTGGATTATTACATTATTTATGTTCTTTTGTTAAAGGTAACAACTAAGGGAAAGGGATTGTATATAATAAAAAAAAAAGAAAAACAAAAGAAAAAAAGAAAACAAAAAAGAAAAAAAAATGATGATAATAAAAATGTAGATAAGTTTGATTTCGTAGCCTCCCTAACCTAAGCAATTAAGCCCGAAGGGGTGTTTTAACACCTAATACCCTAAAGTCAACTGACTTGGGAGCTATTGGCCCAACGCTTGTTACATGGGTTGAGGAGAAAAGCTTAAGGGAATCAAACATTGCACTATCTACATATCAGTATCTGCGACCCGAGTTACTAAGCTCGTAGGGGTGTCTTAACACCTAATGCCCTAAGACCAACTCGTCTGGGAGTCATTAGCTGAAAGCTCGTTACATGGGTTAAAGATGCATGATGTTTTTAAATTATATGTATATAGATTTTTTTTAAAAAAAAAAAAGAAAGAAAAAAAAAGACAAAAATAATAATCCCAACCCAAGGAAGTTAACCTTAAACATTAGAACAAAAATTTTGTTTTCTTCCAAGAAAAGCCTCATAATTATGTGTTGATACATTGAGCACAAAAGAAAGGTTTATTAATATCTTGTTAAGTGGTATTGAGCAGATATATAAATTTAATGAGAGTTTGTTTATCTGGATAGATTAATGGAAGTTAAATGATGAATACCTTGCTTTGTAAAATTTGCAAATTGTTTTAACGCTTTGATTACTAGGGACTAGTAATAAGCTGGTTGAGGGGTGTGATTAGTACTTAAAAGTGCATTTTTATCATGGTTTTATATCATTATTTTGCACTTGAAGTATCAATAACTCCTTAACTAAAATATGTTTTATAATAATGTATCTAATAATATAAGATACCAATAATTTATGGTAAATGTCTATTTTTAATGCAGGCCTATCACATAAATGAAAGGATTGATTGATGACTTGAAGAACTTAAATTGCAAGGATAAAGAGATGGTCAAACTTAGAGAAGAGATGTCGGTGCAATCCAAACCGGAACACTGTTCGGTAATTGGGTCATATCTGGAGCTATAGATCTCAGATTTAGGTCCAATTTATATGGATGGAAAGGTAAGACATAGGCCTACAACTTTCATAGGAGCTCAAGATCTAAAAAGGCCATTATCAAGTCCAAGTTGTAGCAACAACAAAGAAGCCCGAATCTGTCTTCCAGCCCGAGCACTGTTCGGTATTTTGGCCATATCTGGAGTTCTAGAAGTCCAAATGAGCTGAAGTTTTTACACAAGAAAGCTGAGACAATTGCCTACAACTTTCATGTTTACAACTGGCTCCAGTTTTGACGTTATCAATGACGTTTTGGGCAGACAAGAGAAGATAAGGATTGTCACCAAGTCAAAAGTTGGCCACCCACTTATCAATTAGTCATCAAATCAATAGTTTCCAATTTTGGCCTATAAAAGGAGGCATTTGCCATGCATTTAGGCATCTTGGTTTCCAGATCAAGATCATGCTCTTCCTTTCTCTCTTTGTATTTTTTGTAATGTTTATGCTTTACTTTCATTAATATCAAGTTTATGCCTTTCATTTCCTTTCCTTTACTTAGTTAAGTTTTATGTTCTTATTTTGTTTATTTGTTTTTCTTTCTTTCATTATGTCTAGCTAAGTTAATTATGTCAAGGTGAAAAGGTTACACTAATGGTGTGAGAATAAGTATAGTGTAAACTTAATATGGACTTTAATGTTTGATACTAACATGTTTTATATTTGTTATCTTGTTCACTCTTTAATACTTTGCTTGTTAAATGACTAATCTTGATTTATGATGTATAACACTTGGTACAACAAATGCTTGGCACTCTCATAGCCCATAATGTATGGTATAACCGACACCTGAGCTATGAAAGGAACTTGATTTGTTGTTAACATAAGTTATAATCATGAATGCTTGATGAGATTTACAAGTATTAGCATTAATTGAATAAGATGACTAATGTAATCATGTTAACAATATATAATCTGATTGGAACCTCCTTTGTGTGTGGTTTCCAATTGAATAATAAGAGTTTATACTATACTTGTTTGATATACCATTAGTGGAACCTCTAACCTTGACATTTGTTATTATTATTGATTAATCCTTACATTAATTTTCCATCTCCAAGTTATCATCATCTTCTTCTTCTTCTCTTTCTTTATTATTATTATTATTATTATTATTACTACTACTACTATTATTATTATTATTATTATTATTATTATTATTATTATTATAGTTGTTGTTGTTATTGTTGTTGTTATTGTTGTTGTTGTTATTGCTATTATTGTTGTTTATAATTGTTGTCTATAATTTGTACAATTAACCTCCCTGTGGTTCGACCCCGGTCTTGCCGGGTTATTTATTACTTCGACACTCCTGCACTTGGGAGAAGACATCAACCTTTTAGTCGTGTCAAAAGGCTATCACAATTACTTTGGAGATGGTAAATGGAAGCTCTCTAGAAATTCTTTAATTGTTGATAAAAGGAAGAAGATGGGTCCCTACATGTCACAAGCCAAAGTAGTTAAAAATGAGATGAATGCAATTGAAGATTGCTCTACTAATTTATAGCATAAATAACTTGGACATTTAAGTGAGAAAGGCATTGACATCCTTATCAAGAAGAACTACCTTCCATTAAAAGGTATGAACTTGAACACATGTACTCATTGTTATTTGGTAAACAACACAGAGTTGCGTTTCAAAGATCACTTGCACATAGAAGATCACATCTTCTTGATTTAGTTCATACTGATGTTTGCTCTATGATTGATAAGTCTCTCGAAGGTGCATTATACTTTGTTAGTTTCGTTGATGATCACTCTAGAAAACTTTGGGCCATATGTCTTTAAGGACTTCCATGCTAGAGTTAAAAGAGAAACTAGTAGAAAACTGAAATGTATTCGAGCTAACAATGGTGGTAAATATAGGGGTCCTTTTAAGAAGTATTATAAGGAACATGGTATTAAGTTGAAGAAAACATTTCTTAAAACTCCACAGCAGAATAGAGTGGCTAAGAGAATGAACTGAACCATTGTTGAAAGAATTAGATGTATGTTCTCTCATGCAAAGCTGCCTAAGTCCTTTTGGGGTGAGGTAAAGAAGACTGTAGTTACCATGATTAACATTTCTCCATCAATTCCTCTTAAATTTGATATTTCTAATAGAGCTTGGAAAGGAAAGAATGTTTTTTATGCACATTTAAGAGTGTTTGGATACAGAGGATTTTATACATGTTCCTAGAGATGAAAGGTTTAAGCTTGACAGCAAGACCAAATAGTGTATTTTCTTGGGCTCTAAAGATGAAGAGTTTGGTTATAGGTTATGGGATCCAAAGGAGATCAAAATTGTTAGAAGCAGAGATGTTATCTTCTTTGAAGATCAAACCATTGAAGACTTTGAACAGAAAAAGAAAACAAAATCTACTAATTTTATTCCATCTAATTCAAATCCAAGACCTACTCTACCATTACCTTTGATGCCTGCTAATAATAGAGGAGATTTGCAAAATGATGATAATGGTGGTTTTCTTATTGAGCCATTAGTTAGTGATCCTGAATTAGCTAATGATGATATCGACGTTGTTCTTGAACATGTTATATAAGAAGCTCCAGATGAGCCATAATTGAGAAGGTCAGCTAGACCTTGCCAACCTTCCACCAAATATTCTCCTCATGAGTATGTGCTGGTTACTGATGGAGGAGAGCCAAAATGCTTTGATGAAGCTATGTCACATGAGAAGAAAAGTGAGTGGTTGAAAGCAATGCAAAAAAAAAGATGAAATCCTTATATGAAAATCATACTTTTAAGTTAGTGAAACTTACTAAAGGTAAGAGAGCACTCAAAAATAAATAGGTGTTCAGGTTGAAAATTAATGAACATTATTTATAACTAAGGCATAAGGAATGATTGATTGTGAAAGGTTTCGGTTAGAAGAAGGGTATTGATTTTGAAGAAATCTTTTCACCAGTGGTCAAGATGTCTTCAATCTGAGTTGTGCTTGGCTTAACTGCTAGTTTGAATCTTGAAGTTGAACAACTTGAAGTGAAAACTTCCTTTCTCCATGGTGATTTAGATGAGGAAATCTATATAGAGCAACCTGAAAGGTAAAGAGCAGTTAGTTTGCAAGTTGAAAAAGAGCCTATATGGGTTAAAGCAAGCTCCAAGACAATGGTACAAGAAGTTTGATTCTTTCATGGTGAATCATGATTATGACAAGACCACTTCTTATCATTATATATTTATGAAAAGGTTTCTAGATGGAAACCTTATTGTTCTCCTATTATATGTGGATAATATGTTAATTGTTAACCATGATGCTAAGAAAATTCAGATTTTGAAGGAAGAGTTGAGCAAGTCTTTTGCAATGAAAAACTTAGGACTAGTAAAATAGATTTTTGTCATAAAAATCACACGTGTCAGGAAGAAGGAGAAACTTTGGTTATCTTAAGAGAGATATGTTCAAAAAGTACTTTAGAGATTTAACATAAGCAACTCCAAACCTATTTCTTCTCCACTTGCAGGCCACTTTAAACTAAGTTCTAAGTAGTGTCCTTCAAATGATGAAAAAAGAGATTAGATGAAAAAGGTTTCTTATGCATTCATAGTTGGTAACTTGATGTATGTTATGGTTTGCACGAGGCAAGATATAGCTTATGCAGTTAGTATGGTTAGTCGGTTCTTCTCCAATCCTGGTAAAGAACACTAGTTAGCCGTGAAATGGATACTTAGGTATCTCAAAGGTACTTCTAGTTTCAGTTTATGCTTTTGTAATAATAAACCTGTATTGGATGGATACATAGATGTAGATATGACTGGTGATATTGATTTTAGAAAGTCTATATCAGGATGCTTGATGAAGTTTACAGAGGGAGTCGTCTCATGGCAATCAAGGTTGCAAAAATGTGTTGCAATATCCACTACAAAAGCTGAATATATTGCTCTTACTGAAGGGGCCAAAGAGTTGTTATGGATGAAAAATTTCTTACAACTTGGCTTAGTACAAGAGAATTTTGTGTTGTACTGTGACAGTTAAAGTGCAATTCATCTCAGTAAGCATCCTACCTTTCACTCTCGATCAAAGTATATTGAGGTTAGATATCAATGGATTCAAAATGCTATGGAGATGAAGTTATTTATTGTTAAGAAAATCCATACCGATAATAATGTGTCTGATATAATGACCAAATCTTTATTGAGAGAGAGGTTTGAATTTTGTAAAAGGAAAGCAGGCATGGTAGAGCCTCCTAAATTGAATCTTACATGTTGATCGTTAATATGGTGAATTCCTCACATGGTGCGTGATGGGGAGATTTGTTGTGTGTGGTCCCATACCATGTGATGGTGGGACCACCACATTAATTATCATGAGTTGCCTCTTTTAATTTAAATGTACCTATACTATAGATGTAGTAGCAATTTTAACAAAAGAAAGAAGAGAAAAATAAGAGAAAGAGAGGAAGCTGAGACAACTAAATTGCTTGTTTTTTTTCTTCAATTTCCAGCTCGTTTACTATTGGATCGGACTCAGATTTTAATACTAACTTCTAGACACATTACTCTTCATTCTGAATAGTTGGATTGAAGATTGGTAGTGTGGAAGTTGGCTGTTTTGACAGAAAACAGGGTTATCAGTATTATGAGTTTTTCTCAAGTACTTCTTCTTTAATCTTGTTGTATTCCAAGAATAAATTGTTCTTAATGATATATAGGTTGTAACCCTTAGTTGAATCTAAGAAAGAACAGTTGTAAACCCATTATTTGTTGATAATAGAAGTTTTCAGGTGGACTATGGTCCTGTAATTTTTCTTGCAATGGGTTTTTCACGTAAAAATCTTGATGTCGATTTGTATAATTGTTACTTTATATTTATTGATTGTTTGATTCTAATTTTAATTGAACAAAAAGAAAAAAAAATTAAAACTTGTAAATTATGAACTGATCTAGGTAGATTGGTATCTAATTATTTGCTCCTAGTTTTTTCAATATGTAATGTAGGAGTTTTGCTAAATTTAGCATTGGGGTTACGTGACCCTCAGCTTGGTACGGAATGCAAATAGCATGAAGTTTCTCAGCTACTTGATTGAAACCCATCTCCCTCAATCTGTGTAGTCTTTTAATGAGGCAGCTTTCGGCAAGAAAAGCGGCATTTCCTCCCTCTTATAAGCAAGGCAAGCTGATTCTGACCCTGTGGAACTCAAAGATCTCTAGAGGTCCTGCCAAACTTACAACCTTTAAAAGTTAGGATATAGGTTGTTTCCACATTCCGCGTCAGAAATGCGAGCAATGTTAGGTAGTAGCCTGAATGCAATGCTTTCTTTATCCGCATAACCTGTCCTATTGAGCTAGCTTTGGATTTGTGAAGTGACAGTTGCGTTGCCTCATGGCTTAGCAATTTCTTCTGGACTAAGCATGGCCAGGTTGAGGCTAGATTATGAGCACATCAGCACATGGACGTGGAGATGAACCACCTCGACAAACAAGTTAAAAATATGATTAATGTGCATATTTAATGGCAAATTAAAAGTAGAGTTCATTCATTTTTAGGCTCCAATAAAAATTATTTAACATGAAACATTAACATGTTTAAAACAAATTATAAAAAAAATTAATCTTAAAAAAATTTTCATTTATATATTTTAATGAAACCCATAACTTTGGTTAAACCCGTAACTTTTAAAAAAACTCTATCCCGTATAAAAAAAAATTCTTGGTGTTTATAAAATGTGAAATTGAGAAGAATTTTAATTCAAGTTTGATCTATGAAGAATTATGTTTTATTTTTTCTAGTTCATAAAAGAAAGAATTTGATTAGTTTTTCTAGAATTTTTTCAAGGATACATGAATATAGTTTTTAGTTAAAAAATCATTTTATTTAAATAAAAAATTATTTATATCTAATTATGGATTTTTATGGGTAATCAAAATTGTTAGTAAAGAAAGTTCATCAAATTTTAATTACTAAAATTCTCAATAAAACATAAAAGAGTTAAAAAAAGTTTTTGGGGTTTAGTTAATTCTATATTTTTGGATAGAATTTGACGCTCTTTCTTCACATTATTTCTTATTTTTCTGGAATGCTCTTCTAATTTTAAACCATTGTTTCTTCTCAAAATTGCTCTTAATCTAGAGTTTATAATCAATCCTTGAGAGAGAAGAGTTTATAATCAATCCTTGAGAGAGATACTTGAGTACTATTTCCTTCATCCCAAGAGCTAATGCAGCAACATATCCAAAGAATTGACAATACCCCCCGGTAGCATTACATGGATATCATGATATCTATTACCCTTGGCAATAGTGAAATTAAACCTTCCTGAAAGTATATGAACAAGAAATTCACAAGTGATTCGACATTCTTGAGTGTCACATCCTCGCGAGTGGAGCATGGCGTCGTGGCGATCAACGATTGATTTTAGGGTCTTTTAGTTTTATTTTTGTGTAAAAGGGAGTCGCCACCTAGTATTATGATCACTAGAAAATCTAACTGGTCTTTTAGAGATTCTAAAGTAAGGGAGTGGTTGCGTAAAGGGAAGGTGTTAGCACCCCTAGTATGCCCTACCTAAGGTAAGCTGCTTGGTGTTTGGTTTGTCTTATAATTGCTATAGTATTGATGTTTTCTAATCTCATCAGTTTTTCTCAGTTTGATTCTAACTAAATTTATTAAGAAAGAAATCCAAGGAGATTCAATGTGCTTTACAAACTCATTTTTCCCTTGGTATTTCTAGAGTTTGCAACTTGAAAATCGCAAGGAGGAGGGACAAAAATTAGAAATCTAGAGTGCATTAAATTTTTTTTTTATCTTAGTGTTTTATACTCTCACAGCTCGTAAACCGTGGAGTAAAAAAATTGAAATGTCATCGATTATAATCAAGGCTTCTTTCAAGGATGTGTGCAGATTTATTATTCCTAGAAAATTATTTTGGATATTTACCACTCCGGGTTTTTTTATCCAAATATTAACAGTGAATAATAACAAATTATTCCCAATAATATTTTGGATATTTTTCCTTTAAGAATTTCTTTATCCAAACATTAGCGGTGAATAATAGATGAATTCTCCTAAAATAAGATTTTTATATTTTTTGAAATATTGGCCAACACCCTTTAGAGTTTTACAAACATGTTGTAAAATCCAGAAATGCAAGAAAATAATTTTTTTGTTTAAGAAATTCATGCAAAAACTCATTTTCCAAGCTTCCAATATTTTTTATATATATAAAAAATATATATGTTAGGGTATTGGCCGTATGCAATATACAAGAAAATATTTTTTTATATGTTTTGTCAAAACGCAAACATCACAAAAAATATTCACCTATTCCAAAATTTGCAAGAAGCTTAAAACAATTAATCTCAAATAAACAAGGTTTGGGCACATCAATTTAAAACACAAGTGAATGTGCACCCAAAAAAAAGAAGTCCAAAAGCTAAAAAAATTACAACATAAACCGTGACCCTCCCCTAAAGAAAAAATGTGAACCCAGCATTGGCAGAAAACAAAAGAATTCTTAATTGAAGAAAAAGGGACCCTCCCTCCTGTTTTTTTTAAACTCTCTCTTCTGCACCTAAACACTTGTTTTTATATAGCATTCCATTGCAAGAGAACGCTTGAGCGATGAGAGAAAGGGGTGGTGGAGACTTTAAAAGCTCACCGTTTCTCATCACCAAGGAATAAAACACACAAAAAAAACCGCAGCTCTAAACAGTGATAATAAACTAAACTAAGGACATGGGAGGGACAGTGCACAAACAAGCAACTTTGTTGCTAAGCTGGACAATGAATGTCTCCGAAACAAAAGCAACAACAATTTTTTTGAAAAAGAACAAACAAAGCTTTAAATATATCAAAGATGAAGGAAGTCGAGACTCAATACCTGCAGATCCTTTTGCCTCTCTATGTTCCCCTGCTATCTGTGTTTTCAATTCCCTGCCTCTGTTGCGTTTTCTTTTCTTTCTAAGCTGTTTTTTATTCTCTTTCCCCATTTCTCTTATGCTTTCACTCCTTTGTTCTTCTCTTTTCTCGCCTCTCTTTTTCTTATTTTTCTGCTTCTTTTTTTTTTGTCGTTCCTCTCCCTTCTGTCCTCTCTCTTTTCTTATTTTTCTACCGCTTTTCTGCTCTCTTTTTCTTCTCCCCACCCTAGGTCATTAGAAGGGCTTATATATAGTCTAACATATTTCTATTTAGGAAGGATTCAATGCATTAATCTTAGGACACAAATCCCTACTGATTTGCAGTAAAAAATGCAAAAGGAAACTGCAATTATTCTGATTTTATAGTGGTGTTTTACGTCTGATTTCTTTCCCATTTTGGAGGATGGCGTGGCTCTTTTCTTTCCTTCTATAAGGCCAGCTGCTCCCTTTGAATGAGGTAACAAAAACATGGTTTTCAACTCCAACAATCAGACGTGATGAGAAAGGAAAACAACAAAGAAAAAGGGAAAGAAATCAGATGGAGGGTGCAGCTGCAAAGTCTTATTTTTCTTATTCGGTGTGGTGAAAATCCTTCCATTTATGATGATCCAGGCCCCCTCTCCAGCTTTCCATATCCTTCTTCAGTTAAATCCCTCATTTTAATACTTTTCGATTCAGTCCTGGGTCCAGAAAAAAATCCTTCAAATCAGTCCCGCGAACTTGGGCTATATCCTTCCTACGGCAAAATTTCTACCGTCACGTTAGATATTCAAATAGGAATATCTTGAGCTTTTTGATAACGAAATCAAGCGATTCAAAAACCAAAATTCATCTATGCGTGTAGGATTACAACTTTGATAGGGATTTAAGGTGAGATATAATCATTTTATAGGACAGAATCAGGTCGCGATCTCGTCAGTCAAAAAGGATCTCCTGATCTGATTCAAAAAATTGACAAATATCGAGCATCCCGATATGACTGAGAGTGCCCTAAGAATGAACCAGAAAAAATCATGATGGCGCCATAATTTTTTTTCGTGCAAAACTTGGGTCAGAATCCTGCTTGCGGCAGAATTCTCTATTTTCACGTCAGATATTTAAACGTGCAGAGCTTGAGCTTCTGATATCGAAATCAAGTGATTCAAAAACCAAAATCCATCTATACGTGTAGGATTACAACTTTGATAGGTATTTAAGGCGAGATATAATCATTTTATAGGACAAAATTGGGCCACGATCTCATTGGTCAAAAAGGGTCTCCTAATCTGATTCAAAAACTGACAAATGCCAAGTATCTCGATATGACTAGGAGTACCCTAAGAATGAACCAGAAAAATCATGATGGCAGTAGAATTTTTTTCGGCAGAATTCTCTATTTTCACATCAGATATTTAAACGTTCAAAGCTTGAGCTTCTGATATCGAAATCCATCGATTCAAAAGCCCAAATTCATCTATGCATTCAGGACTATGGTTTTCAAGGGGAGTCAAGGTGAGATATAATTGTTTTAAATGACAGAATCAAGCCACAATCTGGTTGGTCAAAAAGGGTCTCTCGATCTAAATTCAGGAAATTGACAATGCCAAGCATCCTCGACTGAGAGCCTGCCATAAGAACAATGAGCCCTAGGACCCAATCAAGGTGTAGGTCCATTCTTCAACATGTCATGAGTGATAGAATATAGTTGGGATGGTTAGACATTGCACGAACCCAAGTCAAAATTAGGGTCTAAGTTGGAACAAAAAAAATCGTGGCAGCAGTGGAACTAGGTTATCTAGTGCCACTTTCAAGGGATTTATTTCAACCTTATAGCGCATGTAAAAGAGGAATGAATTTAGCATTATAAAGAATCCTAATTAGCTTAAGAATCCTGACAATTTCGGTAGCAGTGGGGAAGGATAAAGAGAGCAAGAGATGGCTAAAATAGGGTTCGAAAAAAATCTCTTTCTCCTCTACTTTTGTCAATTTTCTAGCAAACATGAGCTACACTTCTACACTTGGTTCAAAACGGGTATACACCATCTCTAGCACGTGGGGTCTAAAATTAAGTAACAACACTCAGTAGTCAAGTGTAAATGGTATTCAACATTTCAAGATTATTTAGCAGCAAGAGAGGATATCAGAATGGAGAAAAACAGAATAGCAGACTCAAGTGTAAAGGGTATTTAGCATTTCAAGGATATTCTATTTGTTCCTGATGTTTTAGTTTTAAGCAATTAATGAGTTCACTATTTCTTGAAACACACTAACTGAATATTCTAGTAAGACTCAGCTATTTAATCTATTAGTTCATGAAAATAGTATACATTTAAAAAAATATAGAAATTAAATTTCAACCCACATAAGCTCTCACACCTGACCAGTTACATGCCCTTTAGCTTCATGTACTTGGACACTAATTGCATCTTTAAAGCTCCCAAACTACAATGGAAATACAAATATAATTTGTTAAACCTCAACAAGAAAATAGGAAGGCTATGTTAGACACTAGCTCAAACTCAAACCATAGGTTAGTCAAGAATACACCAAATCAAGGAGCATAACGCCACTCTTTTGCATTGAATGTTATATGAATCATATTATAGACAAAGCATGTCATGTATTGTATTGCATATAGGGAATATGTTCTGGTGTTGAACTATATCTTTGATAGTCTTGGTTCAGGATGTCAAAAAACTATCTTAACCTAATATCTTAAGCTATTAGGTGAGGTCCCAAGATATTATTTATATTATTCTCTAACATACCCCCTCAAGTAAAAGTTTTTTGGGCTTGAAACTTGTATAAACCCACATTAACTTGTGCTTAATTTTTTTTATCAAATAAATAAGAATGATAAAATCTGAACTCGTGACCGTTTGGTCATCAAGGTTCTGATACTATGTCAAAAAACCATCTCCACCCAATATCTTAAACTTTTAGGTAAGGTCCCAAGATATAATTTATATTATTCTCTAACATAAGATTCATCATTATGCACAAGGTGTCTTAAGATAAGATATATGATTATAAAATTCTACATGACTATGCATGATAAATAAATAGTACTCATGTGGATCAAAACAAATTAGCACAAATATATATATATATATATATATATATATATATATATATAAAAGACTTACTTAGGGAACTACCTTGACTATAGCAACATAAGCCTCAAGCACAAGCTCTTGTGAACACTCAATACCCCAAAAAACTTGTAAAATGGCTACCTTCTCGTTCAATATAACATTTAGATCTCCTCATGTAGAAATGCTAGAATAACACCAACCCTAAATGGTTTGTTTATCAGTTACAATTCAAGTTTTTCTTTTTAGTTTTTGTAAGTAATCATGTTATTCCTGATACAAATAAATTAGAGACAAACATCTACTACGATTCCTTTTTTACCTTTTTGATAATAGATTCTGATGATATTCTAGAATCTAATATTCTTAGGAATATGATTTCTTGAGTATTTGGATAGTGGATGATCACATTTTCATGTCATCACTCTTTCTTGGAACTAGTGGTAGAAGTCTTAGAGTGAACAATATAAGCTCTTTTAATGGTGTTTATGAACCATTAGATGATTAAGTCAATGACTTTTTAGTAAAAGATTATAATAAATGAGAGAATGAGCTTTAAATTCTAACTAAAATGTTTGTTCTTAGTTTTTGTTTGATAAATGCTCTGAAAATATATAATAAAAGAATAAAAATTATAAACCCTTTATATAAGTGATTTATGGGGTATTTATAGCCCCATAACTTTATCTTTCTTTTTTTTTATTGGAAGGGATGTAGTATTATTTTCTCCTGAGAGCATTAATGAGAGAATATTATTTACATAATATTAAATTTGATGAGAATATCTCTTATATAATATTAATATTGATGGAAAAGTGGTAAGCCCTTAAAAGACCTTTATATATTTTCCCTTGCATTAACATTAATGTTAATGAAAATATGATAGGCTCTTAGAAGGCCTTTATATATTATCCCTTAAATCAATATTAGTGTTGATGAAAATGTGATAGCTCATTAAAAGATTTTTATATACCTAAGGATGTTGAGGGATATGTATATTTAATCTTAAGATTTTAGGTTAAGGGTCATAAGAATAAACAAATAAAGTCTTATGGTCTAATATTGGGCTTAGAAAAATCATTAAGTCTATATCCATTTGGGGTTTGACATGATGTCAAGCCCAAAAATATTGAATTTAGAAGTTTACATGACACACGTGTATTGCGACTCAATGCATAGCTAAGCCCAAGGATTATAGGTCTCGTAGTTTGTTAGACCTATGTATACTTGGGCTCAAAACTTAGTTGAATCTGAAAATGTTAAGCCTATAAGTAAGCCATACCTATTAATATAGGCTTGGTATTCTGCCAAGCTTATATACATTGGGTTATCACTTTACTTTTGGCTCTTTTAAACATGGATTTGAAAAAATAATATATATTAAACATGTTTACCCATCAGTAGCTTCCTAATTCTTTTTGTATTAAATATATAAAATTTGAAAGGTTATCAACTTTAATGAGATACTTTTTATTTGAGAGTTGTCTATCCTATCATTGAGAGACTTTTACCTTCCTTATGAGATTTATCTACCCCATACAAAATTATTGGGATTTTTATGGCCAAATAGCTTGTCCTTATTGAAAGAGATTGCTAGGTAGCTTATTTGTAATAAAAAGGCATCCATTGAAGAATAAAATGGCGGCTTGTATTTAATTCAGTAATTGAATAGATTTCTTGATATATGAGATGATATGCAAGGACATTCATCCAATAGTAAGGGTGAAAAAGTGTTTCCTTTATAACCCTAGACATTCTTTTTTCCATCTTATCTTTTACTTTCACTCTCTATAACTTTTGAAAAATAGTTTTTCTCTAATATGGGAAGAAACCATCGTCCTAGGTATTTCCCATCAAAAGCTTCTTTCTTTTTCTTCTTCTTCTCTTTGAATAGAAAAAGAAACCCTAAAAAAGCTAGATCTAACCCTAGGAATAGGGGTATCGCTAAATTTAATAAGGAGTTTAGGTTCTAATCTGAAACTAGAGGAAGTAACAAGGGACAAAGGTCCATCAGATTAGGCCCTAGAATTAGAAAGGGTGAGACCCCAATGTCCACCTCTATTAAAGGGGAAAATAATTCTTTACATTGGATAAGTTCTTCTCCTATTATTATTAGATAGCCTCAAGTATAGTTTTAAAATTAGGCCTGGCCTAGCGGGTCAACCTGAGGCTAGAACTAGGCTGAGTTTATCAAAAAATAGGATACTTAAAAACTCGATCGACCTATCTGGTTGACTCGGTAACCTGATTGACTCAGCAATACCCAGTCAAAAACCTTATTCCAACCTGTTGACTTTTTTTTTTACCAAAATAACATCATTTTGATTTATAAAAAAATAAGGTTGACTTGGGTGATCCAGTTAAAACCTATGACCCGAGCCGGTTTTTAAAACACTGGCATTAAAGGAGTGAAAATTGCTTAAGGCCCTTAAAGATGAGACTCCTAGCACCGTAGGTGTAAAGAAAGTGGCGTTTATTAATAGTTAACAACTAAAAAAGTACATAGCTCAAATTCCTACTAGGGATAAGCATATTAGCTAACTGACCTTAGGCTCTGCCTGGTGTCAATTTAAAATTATAACCCCTTTTTGTACATATATGTTGAGGTATTCCATTTCGCTTCATGAGTTTTTAGATATTAATAGTAAGATTTAGGCCAGTTGCACCATAATGATTGGATAATCTTATTCACCTTTGATAAGTTTTTTAGGCTCTTTATAACCAAACCTACAATTAACATCTTTAGGACTCGTTACCATTTAGTCGCTGACATTGATGGTAAAAATGACATGTATTGGTTCTTTACCTTTGCTAATAAAACCACAAGAGCCATGAAAGTAGCTCTATATGACAATCCTACATAAGTCTAGAAATAGAGGGGGAGGTGGCTGATAATGAGGAATATTAGACCAATCATTCCTAAAGGTGAGATGCAATAGATCTAAGGTTGTTTTTATTATTAAAGGGTACCTCCCTCTAAGGTGAACAATAGGCCTTGTCTTAGCTTGAATGAGGAGAAAACATGTGTTGTGTTAGCCTTAACCTTAATTGACTATGTCGTTAATGAAACGATCAGAGGGCATTACTAAAACAAGTTGCAAAAGATGCAACTTCCTTATCCCTTGTTTTCTATACATCTAATTTGATTGTTGATTTTTTTTATACAGGATTAATAGATGTAGGAGAAGGAGAAACTCCAACTAGGTTTGCAAAATAAAGCTTGTTTGCATTAAAAAGAGGGTCTTCATCTCTTAATATGAATGGAAATGTTGATGATAAAGGATGGAGCATGACCCCATCAACATGAATGAGCTTATTATACCTAAAGACTCTCTTTTTAAGGTAATAATGGCGAGAGCCAAGACTCTAGTAAAAAAGGAAACTAGGGGTAATCATATTGCTCTAGTTGGGGGTCAAATAGATATGATCCCCTCTGAAATAATTACAGGTGTTGCTGTCCATTTCAAGAGAAAAAAGGTCTTCACCCCTATTGAGACCGATGTGCTAGCCTCAATGGTAGAGGCATCTATGATGACAATCCCTTTACCTCCACCTCTAATCTCAACTATATAAGCTATAACTATTGGGACCTCTAATTGGGATGCTTCTAGGAGAGCTAAACATAGGTTTGATGATGTATTTTCTAGCCTTTATAAGAGCGATATCGTTCTTCCTTGATGTATAACTAACCCTTTACCTGAATCTCTGTAACAAGTGCAAATAATAGAATTTTTAGATTATTTTAATTGTTAGGTGATAACTCTAATTTTCTATGATCTTTTTTTTTCTGCTCACCTTTCATAGTGAGTCCTGATTGACATCATGGTGTGATACACATCCATTTAAAATTTTCACATGCAATTATAAACCATTTCTAAGATTTCCTTATAGAAATTAAATTTTTTTCTTAAGAATACTTTACTCATACCTACAATTTTAATAACCATACAATATTATAAGTTTAAACAAACTCTCCATTTCCCCTCAATGTTTCCTTATGGTAGATTCAAAATAAACAAGTTGTCATATCTCCCGAATCATTAAATCATACATTCTAACTTAAAAAAAGAAACATGAAAAAACTAATGAATCTAAGAAAAAATGATTGAACCATCAAGATCAAACCTTAAATAGTGAAGAGAGCGAGAGAAAGGTCACCTCCTAGATAAGAGAGAGAATGATGAGAAGGAGGGAGGATAACAAGGTATTTTAGGGGAAATAAAGGGATAATTAAGGATTGCCCAGATACATTTAGGTTTAACTTGATCGATGATATTTTCTATCAATTAGTTTGTTGATGATTAACCATGATAGCACATTATTGATGGGCTCACTGATATAACTTTTTAAATTTATTAGTGAGTTCATTGGTTATTTCAAATATTTATGAATTTTTTTTAAGACTACCAAATTCATCGATGAATTTCCCTTCATCGATATTTTTGTTAGTCAATCCAATTTCCCTTCATCGATGAATTTCCCTTCATTGATATTTTTGTTAGTCAATCCAATTTCTTAAATTCTTTTCCAAACTCTTTGTGACTCTTTGACTATTTTAGATTCTGTTAATGACTCCATTAGTGAGTATAAAGTTTATAAATGGATGTTAATTTTCAATCAGTTCTAATTCCATGCATTTCCTTCTAGACTCTCTCTAATTCTCTGACTATTTTAGAGTTTGTTAGTAAGTATAAAGTTTAATAAAGTATGCTATTTTTTTAGTCAATTTATCATTTGGTTCTAATTTCATGCATTTATTGCCAAACTCTCAGTAATTTATTATTTTTTATATCATTGATGGATTCACTAATGGTTATTAAATAATTGATAACTTTTTTTATTTTTATCGGTGATTTCATTGGTGAAATTAAAAAAAAAATATTTTCTTATATATTGGTTATAATCCATATCTAGATTAATTAAACAACAATGACAACATCATTCATAACTTGTATTTATAACTTATTCAACAACAACTTATTAAAATCATAACCAAATAATAAATGCTTGATAAATGTAAAAAAACATAGTGCATTATAAAGTGACAAAAAAATATGTTAATTACATAATGATAATTCACATCTAAAATCAATTCAAATTCTTTTTAATTTAAATCCTCCTCATCTTTATTTTTATCATCTTCATGTCCATCATTATCTTCTTCGTTGAACTAAAGTTGTTTGATTTCTTTATCTTCATCCATTTTTATATGTCTGCTAGTACATAATATGAGGTTTAAGTAATCATTACCAATATGAACATAGGTATTCTGAGCGACACAAAAATCAAATTTTCTTCTAACATGGTAGATGAAGTAACGCGATATGAATCAACTAACTCATCATGTTGAAATACATTTTCTCCAATTGCATCATTGTTATTATCTTTAACAACTTGTAAATGACTCCTAGGTTTGATTTTTACAATGAATAACTAATCAACTCTATTATAATCCTTTTTAATGGAAGGAGTGTATATGTAATACACTTGTTGGCATTGTTTACAAATATAAAAACATTATCGATGTTGTTAAGTCTACCTCTTTTATTAATTTTGACTAAACCATGATGAGGATCTACTCTAATTCTTCTATCAATATCATACCAATAACATTTAAATAAAAAGGTTGTATTTTGCACCTTATAATATTGCGATTTAGTCACCTATTCTAACTTATCATAATAATCAACTTCAAACTCATTGAAAGTTGATCATTTAACATAAACATCACTATTAATGGTTTTCCTACCTTCTTCATACTATTTATTATGAAAGATATATCAATTGACAAATACTTATTATAACATTAGTCCATTCTTTCAATATCCAAAGATAGCAATTTCAAACTTTTAGCATTACCTTCTATGTTGTACACTTGGTTAAAGATAACCATTAACGGTTGATAAAAAAAAGTTAAGTAAATGTATTTTTATTAGATTCACAAATTATTATATACTTACTTGTATTTTAAACCACGTTGAAAATTGTTCATTTTATAATTGAAAAATTTAAGCTTCAATAATAAATGGATTTATGAATAATAAAAATTGATGGTTTTGCCTATAAAGATGTTATTGAGAATTTAGATTAAAGAAGAATACAACAGAAAATGATTTGAAACTACAAAATTGTAAAATTTCATACTAAACAAAAGGTCTTATTCATCGTAGTTAAAGAACATATAATTATCGACTTCTTTAAATTCGATATCTATCAGATATCTTCTCAAAACTATATTCTTCAATAACGGTCATTTAAAATAAGAAAATATTGGCAAATTCCTACTAGAAGATATTTCACCACTATCATTATATCTTGGAATGCAATTGATTATTTTTCTCATAGGAGGATAAAAATAATACAAGACAAATATTGAAATCTCTTTTACAATATAAACCTTGTTTATCGAAGCCTTAGAATTTGTTAGCCTTTTTCTTAAGTTTAAACAAGAACATGCATGTAAGTAAATATAGATTGAATAACCAAATGCTTATAAAAACACATTACATATTTTGGATGCATGTAATCCTTAACCTCTTTGAATAGTACATCTATCTGTACTATATAGACCCTCAAACTTATGTTTCATATGTTAAATATATAGATAGATACTTCATTGAATCGAAGAAGAATGAAAGGGAGATTATTTCAAGTTTCCAAATTATCTTAATGATGTTCATTAAAATGTTGCTCAGTGTGTTGGATGATTAGTACTTAAAAGTATATTTTTATCAAGGTTTTATATTATCATTTTGCACTTGAAGTATCAATAACTCCTTAACTAAAACATATTTTATAATAGCATATCTAATAATATAAGATAGCTTTAATTTGTGGTAAATTTTCATTTTAAATGCAGGCCTATCACATAAATAAAAGTATTGATTAATGAGTTTAAGAACTGAAATTGAAAGGATAAAAAGATGGTCAAACTTAGAAAAGAGATGTTGGTGTAGTCTAAACTGGAATATTGTTCGGTAATTGAATCATATCTAGAGCTTTAGATCTTGGATTTAGGTTTACTTTATATGGATAGAAAGGTAAAACATAGGCCTATAACGTTCACATGGAGCCCATGATTTAAAAAGGCTATTTTCAAGGCCAAATTATAGAAATAACAAAAAAAGTTTGAATATGTCCTACAGCCTACATACTATTCAGTGTTTAGCCCATATTTGGAGTTCCAAAAGTCTAAATGACCTCCATTTTTTCTCCTGAAAAGCTGAGATAATTTTCACAGACAAGAGAAGATAAATATTGTCACCAAGTCAAGAGTTGGCCACCCACTCATCAATTAGTCATCAAATCAATAGTTATTATTATTATTGTTGTTGTTGTTGTTGTTGTTGTTGTGTTGTTATTGTTGTTGTTGTTGTTGTATTATTGTTATCTATAATTTATACAATTAAACTATATGTGGTTCGACTCTGGTCTTACCGAGTTATTTATTACTTCGACACTACTGCACTTAGGAGAAGACATCAATCTTTTGGTCGTATCATTGGGACTACAACTTGTTCAAGTAAACATCTCTAAAAAAATAACTAATCTCCATAAATGCATCTTATATCCTTTTTGAAAACAAACCCTCACAAGCAATTGAAATGAGTATTTGCATAAACCCTTAACAATCATGACTTTTAATTCCATACAATCTTCATTCATTCAAATTTAACAATCTAACTATATTTTAAGCATATCTATCAAGAAATCACATACTCTTATTAAGCCATTCATACATAAGAAGTAATACCTTTTTTTTTATCTAAGGTGATGGTGGCTTTGGACTTTGCAACACTTGCCCCATCATTAAACAACACTACATTATGATAGTAACAAAATAAAGTTAATAATGTAATAAAATCTATCCCTTGTTTTCTATAAAATCTATATAGAATATTGATGACAATATTTGTTAATAATGTAATAATCAATTCAAATTTCAACTTAAGTAATTAAAAATAAAATTATAATCTAATAACCAATTATCATTTGTATAAAAATTCAATAATGCATCAAAATGTGAATTAAATAAATCAAATTAACAAGTAGTTGGTTCCTAACTAATTATTTATTATTTTTTCAATTCCAACTTATTCAATCTAAATTCCTACCATTTAATTGTTATTAGTTCCATAAAGAAATAATTTTTCTAAAATTTTCAACTTAACAATTAAATTGATTAAATGTGATTGATACCTATTACATAACTCATCATTTCTGCTAGTATATCATACCTAAATTACAAAATCAAACTTTAAATTTTCAAATTACAAACAAATTCAATTTTTCTCAAATCCTAAATGAAAACTAACATATAAATGATATTTAAATATAACAAAAATATCTATGAAAACACTTTGAAATATATAAATATAAATATAAACTATAAATACTATACAAAAATATCAATAAATTAACTTAAAATATAAATGGAAACATGATCTTATTTCTCATGTTTCCATTTACAAACAAAAATATCATAGGGTTTTTCGTGTAAGTTAACTCAATTATTTCTCTATGAACCTTTGTTTAAAATGATGCATGATCACATCATCTAATTGGTAGAACTTTTGATTTTTATACTTTACACATTGACATATAATTCCACCTTTACTAATAATCTTTAGATTTGAAAGTGTAAAATTAATAAAATTATCAACCCCTTTATAATACTTTTCCTATTCAACTATTAGGTGAATCATCACAGTACATTTAAGCTCATTCATTATATATAAAATCTATATAGAATATTGATGACAATATTTGTTAATAATGTAATAATCAATTCAAATTTCAACTTAAGTAATTAAAAATAAAATTATAATCTAATAACCAATTGTCATTTGTATAAAAATTCAATAATGCATCAAAATGTGAACTAAATAAATCAAATTAACAAGTAATTGGTTCCAAACTAATTATTTATTATTTTTTCAATTCTAACTTATTCAATCTAAATTCATACCATTTAATTGTTATCAGTTACATAAAAAATTAATTTTTCTAAAATTTTCAATTTAACAATTAAATTGGTCAAATGTGATTCATACTCGTTACATAACTCATCATTTCTTCTCCTATATCATACCTAAATTACAAAATCAAACTTCAAATTACAAAGAAATTCAATTTTCCTCAAATCCTAAATGAAACCTAACATATAAATCGTATTTAAATATAACAAAAATGTCCATGAAAACACTGTGAAATATATAAATATAAATATAAACTATAAATACTACCCAAAAATATCAATAAATTAACTTGAAAAATAAATAGGAACATGATCTTATAAGAAACATAGTGTTTTTCATGTGTAAATTAACTTAATTATTTCTCTATGAACCCTTTTTTAAAACAATACATGTTCACAACATCTAATTGGTAGAACTTTTGATTTTTATACTTTACACATTGACATAGAATTCCACCACCACTAACAATCTTTAGATTTGAAAACTCAAAATTAATAAAACCTTCAACCCCTAAATAATATTTTTTCCAATACATCTAGTAGATAAATCACAATACATCTAAGAATAATCATTCAATACATATAAAATCTATATAGAATATTAAATATAATATTTGTTAATAATGTAACAATTAATTCAAATTTCAACTGAAGTAATTAAAAATAAAATTATAATCTAATAACCAATTATCATTTGTATAAAAATTCAATAATGCATCAAAACGTGAACTAAATAAATCAAATTAAGTAATTGGTTCCTAACTAATTATTTATTATTTTTCAATTCCAACTTATTCAATATAAATTCATACCATTTAATTGTTATCAATTTCATAAAAAATTAATTTTTCTAAAATTTTCAACTTAACAATTAAATTGATCAAATGTGATTGATACCCATTACATAACTCATCATTTCTTCTAGTATATCATATCTAAATTACAAAATCAAACTTCAAATTTTCAAATTACAAACGAATTTAATTTTCCTCGTAGCCCAAACGAAACCTAACATATAAATCATATTTAAATATAACAAAATTATCTATAAAAACACTGTGAAATATATAAATATAAATATAAATTGTAAATACTATGCAAAAATATCAATAAATTAACTTAAAATATAAATGGGAACATGATCTTATAAGAAACATAGAGTTTTTCATGTGCAAATTAAATCAATTATTTCTCTATGAACCCTTTTTTAAACATCTAATTGGTAAAACTTTTGGTTTTTACACTTTACATTGACATATAATTCCACCTCCACTATCAATCTTTAGATTTGAAAGTGCAAAATTAATAAAATTATCAACCCCTTTATAATACTTGTTTCTATTCAACTATTAGGTGAATCACAATATATTTAAGAATAGTCATTCATTACATATAAAATCTATGTAGAATATTGATGATAATATTTGTTAATAATGTAATAATCAATTCAAATTTCAACTGAAGTAATTAAAAATAAAATTATAATCTAATAACCAATTATCATTTATACAAAAATTCAATAATGCATCAAAATATGAACTAAATAAATCAAATTAACAAGTAATTGGTTCCTAACTAATTATTTATTATTTTTTCAATTCCAACTTATTCAATCGAAATTCATACCATTTAATTGTTATAGTTCCATAAAAAAATAATTTTTCTAAAATTTTGAACTTAACAATTAAATTGATTAAATGTGATTGATACCCATCACATAACTCATCATTTCTTCTAGTATATCATATATAAATTACAAAATTAAACTTTAAATTTTCAAATTACAAACAAATTCAATTTTTCTCTAAATGAAATCTAACACATAAATCATATTTAAATATAACAAAAATGTCTATAAAAATATTGTGAAATATATAAATATAAATTATAAATACTACACAAAAATATTAATAAATTAACTTAAAATATAAATAGGCATGTTTGTTTAATTGGTGTAGGAAATGTTTAGAAAAAAATGAACCAAGACAATGATACTGACGTTATTATGTGTTGGGGTGGCTAAATTTTTTAGGATGTGGCCTAAATTTGTGGCAAAATGATGGGGTCACTAATTTTTACTGTGAAAGAGAAAAGAAGAAAAAGAAAGAGGGATGGAGGATGGGGGATGGGGGATGGGGCTAACGTCGGTTATAATGCTTTTAAATTTACCGATCAAATTTTCGATGGAAACTGGCCGGCGATGAAATACTTCTTCAGTAATTACATCATAAAACAATAATGTGTCATTTTATTGATGGAATCATCGGCAAATATTTCTTGATTTTTTAATTATTTTTATTATATCAACAATTTCATCGTTAATTAGTGACAGAAAATTTTACATTGCTAATGTCATTGTTATTTGACAAATTTATGGTGTAATGATAGGAAGTAACTAAAAATGATGATAATCAAAGCTTTCACTAATCAGAACACCATATTTTATATCATAGCTATAAACATTATTTACAAGTTTAACTTCAATTTTATACATCAGGATCAGGTCAAGTTTCAGTTCTTCAAATTGTCATCTAAACTTGAATTTTTTCAAGTTCAGATGAAGCCCTCACATCTTGGTTGATGCAGGATGCTTTGGTTCTACAGGCTGGTCGGAATAAAGGTTGAAAGAGAGGAGAGATTCATTGCGATATTCGGTCGCCCTAATGCCATGGAAAAAATTCAACGAAGGATTTAGGGAGAGTATGAAAATCTGAAGTTGGCAAGCAACTTCTCTCTCAATTCGGAAAATAAGTCGGCCACAATATCTAATTTCTCTTAGTCCTGCTCCTACCTGGATTTTATTCACATGGATAATTGATATAAATCTTCTTAGCTGTCAATATATTTTCTGAAATCCGGATTTTTTTAGGAATAATCTCTTCCAATCCAAATTTTGGGGAAAAAGTAGAATGAATCATATATAAAAACTATATACTCTCACAACATCCTCTTTAGAACGGATTCCGCAGAATATCTCTATATAAAACCTCTCACCTTCTCCAAAAACTGCAGTCCGTTTACTTTTTATTTTTCCTCTCTAATACCTGAGAAAGTTTACAAGAGATGAAGAGACAGAGAGAGCACAGTGACCACTATCGTTCCATCCTCTCTCAGTATCCTCGTGAAGAAGTTGAGCCTGCCCTAAACTATTCCAAGAAACTGAAAGCCTGGTTTCAATATGACCAGCCTGAAGAAAAAATCCGCAGCCTTGGCAGGATCTTGGAAAAGTTCATGGATACAGCGGCTGCACATGATGGTTTGGCAGGGGGGCTGACTGTCGTGCTTGAAAATATTTCAGCAAGAGTGAAGGAAATTCTTGGAGGTAATCATGACTTGATTGGTGGGCTGAACTCCTTTTTGCGGCCTGAGTTTCAAATCAGCCTTGACGTTGAGGAGAAGAAGGAAACTGAGCCAGCCATGGAGAGCAAGACAGTTGGAGACGGAGAGCGTATGGATTTCGTGAAAAAGATTGATGGCAAGTGTGGTAAGGATGTTTGTGGAGCATTGTTGAAGAATTTCCGTTTGCGTAAGGAAAGATCTATGAGTTTGGCTGATGTCTGCGATTTTGGTCATAGGGTGACAGAAGGCCATCCTGATTTGCTACTAGACTTTCTTTACTCTATGCCAATTACTGAAGCAACATCATTGGCCTATTATCTTCCTGGTTTGGAATCTTCAGAACTCAGAAACTGTAGGGTTGATGAGCTACAGAAAGAGAGTTCTGAAAGTTTTGAAGTTTGCGGAAGGAACAGGGAATCAGAATTTGTGAAGGCAGGTGGATCTCAAGTGAAAGGCGTTAGCCACGATAACGAGGAGGAGAAGGAAACTGAGACAACCACAGAGAGTAAGGCATTCCGACAGGGTATGGATTTTATAAACAAGCTGAAGATCAAGTGTGGTGAGGATGGTTTGGAAAAATTCTTGAAAAATTTCAAATTGCTTAAGAAAGGGTCGACTAGGACTTCGGTTGATGTTTTTGATTCTGGTCTTAAGCTAACCGAAGGCCATGGTGACTTGCAAGAGGACTTCATTAAATTTATGCCAGTTTCTGAATTAGAAAAACCACTGACTTATCATCTTTCAGATTTGCTATCTGCAGACCTCACCAACACCAGCGCTGCTGATGTGCCGCAGAAAAAGAGGCAGGATGATAAAGAAGCAAAACTTATCATGGGAGATGAAGCTGAAGTGAAAGCCAGTGACAGCGAGGCGGAAAAAATTAGACAAGGAATTGGATTCTTCGAGAAAGTTAAAAGGAGGCTACCCTGTGAAATGAGTCACAAGACATTCTTGAAGCTTTTCTTTTATTACAGCAAGGGAAAAATTGGAAAGGGAGAATTGGTAAAAATGGTTGCCAATTTGATAGGAAACTATCCTGATTTGATGAGTGATTTTTATAATTTCTGGAGGAATTGTGAGAGTGTTAATGTGCTTGAAGTAAGGGGATGTAAGGCAAAGGACAGGAGGAGGCAGAAGCAATCAAGGGAAGAACTAGATTTCTCTAGCTCTAAAAGGAGCACTCCAAGGCGGGGGCTTCCAAATCATCATGTAAGGAACGTGTTCAAATGCGAAGATGAACACTATGAGCTGGACATGTTAGTGGAATGGTTCAATTCAGCTGTTATATATGCTGAGGAAATGGGAGGAGGCACAGTAAAAAATGAAGAGAACAATATGAGTGGAAGAATCTTTCTGAGGTGTATCGAACGTTTATATGGTGATCAAGGTCTGGAGATTCTGGACATATTCGATAAAGATCCTCAACGTGCACTGCCTGTCTTGAGATTGCGCTTGCAAAAGAAACTAGAGGAGCTGATTCGATATCGTCAGAGTTTTGAAAAGCACCACGGCTGAAACATATGCCACAAACTATCACAGATCACTTGGACTTTGACAACTCTGATCTTGAGAACAATTTGTAAGATCGTTCGTAGGTTTAAAGGGTCTGCTCAAAGATGATGTTCAAAGTCTGAATTAGATCAGCTTTAAGCATTTATTTAAGCGCACAAGTATTCTTTTCTATGCTTATTTAGAGCTCTTCAATGCAAGCCATTTTGTTCTAACACTGCTGTTCCTTTTTCTTGCTAAAGACTAGATGTAGTAATTCATTGTTTCGAGCTCAAGTGGTTGGTTCTCTGGCACTAATTTCTTTGTAGTTTTCCCCTGCTCGCTAGGGCCTCGTTACCTCTTTTTCTTAATGATAAATTTGCATTATTTTTTAACACAACTTCTTCATTATATTCTTCATACTAAGTTGCTACATTCAATTTCTTTCGCAAAATTACAAAATCTTTTCACCATTTATGTTTAAACTTTCATGTATGAAATCAACTTTAAGCATTTCCAAGAATAAGTATGATCATTTCTTTCCTTCTTTCGAGCTCTTCGGAGCAAGCTATCCTGTTCTCCGCTGTTGTTTCTTTATTTGCAGATGTTGTAGTGGACTTGCTTCTTTTTAGCTCCAGTGCTTTTGTAATCTAAAGTGCTGCAATTCTATGTAGCTTTCCACTGCTTAAGGGCATTGTGCATCTCTTTCTTTAATAATAAAACTGAACACTACCGTATTTTTTTTTGTGAATAAAATTGCATTAGTCTATGTTTATCTCGAAAAAATACATCAAATTAATATATTTTTTTAATGTTTTTTATAGTTTTTTATAGTTTTAATATGCTAAAATAAAAAAAAATAAAAAAAAATCATTTTATATATTTTTAAGTAAAAACTACTTTAAAAAAAATCACAATATCAAACACACAACACTAAAATACTTTCATCTTATTCCACAATATCTAACACAGAGGTCATCTCTTCACTTAATAATGTTAAATGTTTTTAACAAAAATAATTTGTACAAAACAAATACCCCATATGGGCTGGCCTTTTTCTTTCAATAAATATATATAAAAAAGATATCACAACTGTGTAAATATTCTTAATATATATATATATATATATATATATATGAGATTTTGATTATTGATTTAATTGGATTTAATAAGCTTGACTAATTTAATAATATGATTATAAAAGAAGATATCAACAATAAATAAAACAATAATTCAATGCTAAAAATAAAAAAAATTCGGTATTATAGAAATTTATCTTTATAATATTCCTAAAAGATTTCAACGATTTTATTGTTAACAAACCAAAATTAAATGAGAATGGAGTACTTGCATAGAAAGAAAAAATTTTAAAAATATATACATAAATTTCAATTCTCAGCAAATAAATTATCGAGTAAAAAAAATAAAAAAAACATATTTTTTAAAAAAAAAATTGATTAGAGTTTATTTGAGCTCACATATCAAATCTATAATTTAGTCATGACACCGAGATAATTCTATAAAAAACAAAATTCAATAAAGTTGTAAAATTTCATTCTTAAATCGGCAATGATGAAATTAAAAAAAATTAAAAAAACTTGAGTTGACCTTGATGAACCTATCAAATTAATAACAACATGAAATTAGGATAACTCCAAAGCAAAAAAAGTCTTAAAAAAATGAATGTCAATCTTCAACAAACTAAATATTGAAAAATAAAATTTAAAAAATAATAATTTAAAAAAAAAACATAAAAAGATCAAAATCAACTCGATCTATTTTTCAAAACTCATGATACAAATTATAAAGAGTTACACTATAAAAGACAAACTTGAAAATATAACAATGTTAAATTCTTAACCAATCAAAATAATTAGGGATAAAATAAAAAAAAATAATAAAAATATTTGAAAAGAATGAAGAACGAATTTGTCACAAAAAGAAAATGAAATCAAATTATGAGGGATATAGACCAAACTTGATATAAAAATCAAATATTAATAAATTAAAGTTAAAAAAAATTAATAAAAAATTCAAGATAAAAAAAAATATTACAATCAGGAAAATAAGTAATTAATTTGATTCAATAATAATTTATATATTTTTTGCAATGCTAGTTCATTTTAGAAGGAAAAAAGAAATAGCGATAAAGACTCAACTATCACTTGTTTGGAAGCACATATCACACCATTATGATGGGGCAAAAGGACTCATTAAACCTTAACCTAGAAGATGGCATTGAATGTCTTAACGGCACCATCCAAAAGACTTAAGCAACACATATATGTGTCAGCTATTTTTTTATTTAAATTATATTTAATATATATTAAAAGATTTAATTATTCCTAATACTATTTGGTAATTAAAAAAAGCTATAATAATAAAATCACCCTTGTAAGCTAAGAAAATTTAATTTTATGGGGCATTTAAGTTATTGTACCATGAAAAAAAAATGAAAAGCGGGGAAAAACATTTCTTGACCTAACTTCATTTTTTAAAAAAAAAAAAGTAAGTTAGTAATTTCATCGTATTTAATTTTATAATGATTAATGCATTTGTATCTCACCTTATATCTAGTTAAGATGAATCACTTATTTTTTAGCTTTTGTTTTAATGTCAATAGATACTGATTTTTTTTTATTTTTCTTTAAAACGTACCCTTTACATCACGTAATATATTAAAAACATTAATAAATTACTCTAAATATTGACTTCAAAGTTTAAATTCACGAGTTCAATGAAAGAAAGCTGATTGTTTGACCACCTGATATTCTTGAAATTAGGTGCTTTTTAGACTATTTTATGTACATTATCATTTACATTTTTTACAAACAATTCATGCACTAGAATTAAAATATTCAAAAAAAAATTGTAATTAAAACAATAACATGAAAAGAAGCGAGAACCTTAAAAGTTGTTTAAGTATGAATATGGGAAGGCATATATAGCGATTAATTGTCAATAGGATCAAATTCATAAACCGCAGAATTCTACAGCTTGGCATATAAATAGTATTATTTTTGCCTTATTTTTGGAGGTTAAAGGCTTTCACTATACCAGCAGACCAAGTCCAACTCCAGCTTATTGGGTCAAAGCTTTGTTGAGCATTCTGGATCTGTAAACCTTTGGTGCCTGTAGAAGACTCTCCGCCTCTTGCTGTCCACGTTTTTAAGCAGGCAAACCCCCACCACCCCCAAAACAAATATATATATATATATATATATATATATATATATATATATATATATATATATATATATATATATATATATATATATGTCATTAGGGATATCAAGGTGAGCTATGGGTTAAAAAATAAAAATAAATTATCTAATTTTATAATAATTAAAAATTTTTACTATCCTATAGAAATCTTGAATAAAAATTATTATATATTTTCAATGATATATGTATTAATGTGATATATCTAAATTAATATATTATCTGAATATTATCTTTATTATCCACTTAAAAAAGTTTAAAGAACATGATTCAATGTTGCACATTATCATTTAATTTTATTTTGTGAATAATATGGCTATATTGATTGGTTGTATTATATGTTAGTTAACATTCAAAAAAACAAGGCCAAATATTTGATCATTTTATTATAAGTTATTTAAAATATGATAAGATTATTTAATATACTAAATTGAATATTTATCATCATGTTTAATGACTACATGCTAAATAACATGTATTAATAATGAATCATTTTATCCCGTATTTATGCATGAGACTTATTACAATTTGAAAGATTCACAATAACTATTAAATAGTTTTTTTTTTTTAAAAAAACAGGGTTGCTATTTTGCTATTTCTTTCTAAACTACTTAATAAATAATAAAAATATCAAATTAATTTGAAATTGTGAAATGAAATTATTATAGAGTAACAAAAATGTATTCACTAATTTCTTAGAGCTCATGTATTAATTGATATTATTATTTATTTATCAACATTCAAAGAATAAATTCTAAGCTGATTAATAATTAATAAAAATAAATAATTTAATGATCCTATTACTCAATAATCAATATTCAAAAAATATGGCTTAATACAAGACCATTTCATCTTAGGTTGATTAAAAATTAATAAAAACAATTAATATAAATGTATTTTTATTCTTTTTATTAATCAACATTCAAACTACAAGGTCTAAGTTTAGACCATGTCATCTTGAATTAATCAATCAATTATTATTTTATTAATGTTTTTATATATACACATTTCTTCTTCTTCATCATTTTTCCATAATAATATATCCACAATGCACTCACTAAATCATTTTCCCATAAAAACAAAGTAAAAAAAATAAAATATTATAGCTACATCTAACCATTAGAACATTCATCCAATCAAACACATTTACTTTGCATATTTATCAGGGTTTTTGTTTCTAATATCACATAACAAACTCAATCAAAACCAACATTTTATAGCTTTCCAAAAACTTGTTTCATTTTCAAGTCATTTCTAAAACATGCTAACACAATAACACTTGATTATCATCAATAATTTTCTTTTTTATCTCACTACATTATCCATTTTATTTTTTTAATTACATCTTATATACAAATTTCAAATAACCCAAAGAAATCCACATGTTCATAGACCTAGAAATCAAAACAAATCCATAATCAATTAAGTATCACATAACCATCATTATTTTAAAGAACAATATCCTACTTACTTAAGCAAACTCAAAATAAAATTAATTCATATTCAATTTCACAAAATCAAACTTAATACTCAACAAATTCAAGAAGCTTATTATTTGATGTAACCATATTATTCGATAGTTTCACCCACATTTACATAATGTTTTGTCCATGTTTTATATGTAAAATGCCTTGATATTCTTTATTTTATGTTTTGAAGGCACTTTTGAATGAAAAATGCAAAAAGGAGTAAATTGGAGATAATTGACAGATTTGATGTTCAGTTGATGTTTTGTGCAGAGCGTGAGTTCTAGAGATCAAAATGAAGTGATTCCAGTGGCTCTAAAAAGCTAACATCCATACCTTTTTGGAAATGTAATGCAAGAAAAATACGAAGAGGAAGATCATGGAAATCACATCCTTCAAAGTCAAATCTCGTATTCTGCCACTGTTGACCTTTGTCCATTCAAAATTCCATATCTGGAGCTATAGAAGTCCAATTGATGCAAACTCAATTTTATTGGATTCCTGACTCAAAGTCTAGAAACGCTCCAATTTTCAGCCAAAAACAATGTCAGATGAGGGCGATATGATTTTTCAAAGATGACAACTGAATTTTGCCAGCAATCAGGTTTCATGAAGAAATGAGTCCAAATTATGTTTCGAAGCTTCTAAACTATCATCCAAGTTATAATTTCAGCAATTTAGCCCCTCTAGTAAATCAATCTAGAAGGTCAAGAAAAGTAGCCACCAACCTCAATCCACCAACCTCAAATTACCAACCACAAACCAGCTGCAAGTTGAAATGCTGCCATTATCAAAAAAGGAGGCTACAATGGTGGGTTGTTTGTGGTGACTACTAATGTCAAAGTTTGGCATGTTTAGCAGCCACCATTATTGATAAAGAAGCAAGAGGAGCTGCCATTGAAAAGCCTATATATAGACACCAAGAGAGCCAAGAAAGGAGAGGAGGGAGTGCAATAGAATCAAAGAAAGGTGGTAGCAACTAGAAGTGAAGAAACACAAACTCTCCTCTCTACATACTAGAAATAATGCTTTCTTTTATCTTTAGGAGTAGTTGTTCAATAGATATGCAAGGCTAAGCTCTTTTCTTGGTTGCAAGGACGCAGAAACTTTCAGATTTCAAGAACTGTGAGATTTATTCTTCATTTATTTTCAGTTTGTATTATGAATGAGTATGATTGTTTTCCTATGCATATTTTCTATGATTGTTGTTGATAATTGCTAGAGCGGACTCTAAGTTATTATTGTGAACAATCTATTGCTAAGTTTGATATCAAAACCGGAGTTAGGGTATATAAACTTGTGAAGCAACTAAGCTTGATAATTGTGGCGAAACTACGTTATTAAACTTAGGGAAAACATTCGATCAAAGCAACACAAGCAGACAACTTGGTTGTTAAGATTAATGAATTTATCTAGATCTTAAAGCTGCCATTAGATTAAATCATTAGTGTGGACACTGTGATTATTTGTTGGTTAGGGCTAGTTATACGGAAGATCTGTTAATTAACCAAAGTTAAGAAAAGATAAAAATTCAAAATATAAACTGGAGTTTCGTTTTAAGGATTAGTTTTGATTTCTGTAGGTGGATGTGTGCTTGTGACCAAGGTTTGTTTTCTTGATAAATTTCAGTTTTAATTGATTGTGTTCACTAGTTTAATTTCTTCCATATTTTAGATTATCACAAATCAAAACCCCTCAATTGCATAATGCATAGCATAAAAATCTGAACTAAATCTTCCTCGTGGGATCAATCCCTTACTTGCTCTATACTATCTTGTGTGATTTAAGCTAGGGTAATTAATTTGTGCGACCGCGACATCGTAACATTATTCAACAACATGAACCTAATCATTTAATAATCAACTCTTCAATCGAATCCTCTCTTATGATATCATAATCAATCCAATACTCATGAAACTCATCCTAAAAATACAAAAAATAAATTGTAAAAAAAAATTTGAGAGTTCATGCTTTGAAAGCTTTAGAATAGAGAAAAAATAGGGTAGTAAGGATACTAAAACTTACTGCCTCTACTACCAGAAGGTTGCACACTTTTGCTATGAAGATGGACCACTCTAAACTACTGCTCTCGATTTAGAATGACTTTGTTGTTGCTCTTGGCTAGAACTATTATTGTTATCAACTATAAAGGCATACTACTGCTTTCAAACAAACACTAGTGTTATTGTTGCTCTTTATCATTGCTTATTTTTTACCTTGAATTTTCAATATATTATTCAAAAATACATTTTCAGTACAATTTGATCAATTTCTAGTCATTTCATAACTTTTTTACAATTTTACATATTGTTATTGTATTGATAATTTTAAAAAAAGAAAAAAAAGAAAATCAATCCAATAAAAAGATTATTTTAGTGAGTAAAATGTAATTGAAAAAATAATAAGGACTAGTTTATTTTAAAAATAACAAGTGTTAAGGAAAAAAATAAAAGCAAAACTGTCTTATGTGAGAGAATTAAAGTTGGAAGAACTCTGATTAGTACTTAACAGTGCATTTTTATCATGTTTTTATATCATCATTTTGCACTTGAAGTATCAATAACTCCTTAACTAAAACATGTTTTATAATAATATATCTAATAATATAAGATACCTTTAATTTGTGGTAAATGTTCATTTTAAATGCAGGCCTATCACATTAATGAAAGGATCGATTGATGACTTTAAGAACTTAAATTACAAGGACAAAGAGATGGTCAAACTTAAAAAAGAGATGTCGGTGCAATCCAAACCGGAATACTGTTCGGTAATTAGATCATATCTGGAGCTACAGATCTCAGATTTAGGTCCAATTTATATGGATGGAAAGGTGAGACATAGGCCTACAACTTTCATATGGAGCTCAAGATCTAAAAAGGCCATTTTCAAGTCCAAATTATAGCAACAACAAAAAAGCCCGAATCTGTCTTCCAGCCCGAGCACTATTCGGTATTTTAGCCATATCTAGAGTTCTAGAAGTCCAAATGACCTGAATGTTTTACACAAGAAAGATGAGACAATTGCCTACAACTTTCATATTTTCAACGGGCTCCAATTTTGACGTTATCAATGACGTTTTGGGTAGACAAGAGAAGATAAAGATTATCACCAAGTCAAGAGTTGGCCACCCACTTATCAATTAGTCATCAAATCAATAGTTCCCAATTTTGGCCTATAAAATGAGGCATTTGCCATGCATTTATGCATCTTGGTGTTTAGATCAAGATCATGCTCTTCCTTTCTCTCTTTGTATTTTGTGTAATGTTTATGCTTTGCTTTCATTAATATTAAGTTTATACTTTTCATTTCCTTTCCTTTACTTAGTTAACTTTTATGTTCTTATTTTGTTTATCTATTTTTCTTTCTTTCATTATGTCTAGCTAAGTTAATTATGTCAAGGTGAAAAGGTTACACTAATGGCGTAAGAATAAGTATAATGTAAACTTAATATGGACTTTAATGTTTGATACTAACATGTTTTATATTTGTTATCTTGTTCACTCTTTAATACTTTACTTGTTAAATAACTAATCTTGATTTATGTTGTATAACACTTGGTACAACAAATGCTTGGCACTTTCATAGCCCATATTGTATGGTATAACCGATACCTAAGCTATGAAAAGAACTTGATTTGTTGTTAACATAAGTTATAATCATAAATGCTTGACGAGATTTACAATTATTAACATTAATTGAATAAGATGACTAATGTAATCATGTTAACAATCTATAATCTAATTGGAACCTTCTTTATGTGTGGTTTCCAATTGAATAATAAGAGTTTATATTATACTTGTTTGACATACCATTAGTGGAATCTCTAACCTTGACAATTTTTATTATCATTGTTTAATCGTTACATTAATATTCCTTCTCCAAGTTCTCATCATCATCTTCTTCTTCTCTTTCTTTATTATTATTATTATTATTATTATTACTACTACTACTACTACTACTACTACTACTACTATTATTATTATAATTATTATTGTTATTGCTATTATTGTTGTTTATAATTGTTGTTTATAATTTGTACAATTAACCTCCCTGTGGTTCGACCCCGGTCTTGCCGGGTTATTTATTACTTTAACACTCCTGCACTTGGGAGAAGACATCAATCTTTTCGTCGTGTCAAGTTTTTGGCGCCGTTGCCGGGGAGGTAAGTTTTGTATAAATTATAATATTTATTTTATTTTATTTTTTCACTTTTCTTGTATATAACTTTATTTCTTTTCTCTTGTTTCTTCTTCTTTTATTTTCTGTTTTCTTTTATTCTATTCCTACACGTGCATGAGAGTGTGGTCACGTACATCAAGTGGTAGACTTTGTAGGGTATCCTCATCATTTTCAGAAAATATAGCCGAAAAAGATAATCAATCACTTCATAATGAGAATAATGAGAATAACCGTGCTAGAACACTTAGAAACCACATGAATCCCACAAGAACAAGTGCACCATCATGTATAGTTTTTCCTCCCGATGCATCTCATTTTAATTTTAAACCAGGTATTATTCAACTTTTACCTTCTTTTCATGGCTTGGAATTGGAAAATCCATACTTGCATTTAAGGGACTTTGAGGAGGTTTGCAACACATAATAATTTCAATTGTAGCATGAACACCATCAGATTAAAGCTTTTTCCTTTTTCATTAAAAGATAAAGCTAAAACATGGCTATAAAATTTAAGACCAGGATCCATTCATGCTTGGGATGAAATGCAACAACAATTTTTAAAGAAATTTTTCCCATCTCATAGAACAAACTCTTTCAAAAGACAAATCACCACTTTCACTCAAAAACACGGAGAAACATTTTACCAATGTTGGGATAGGTATCGAGACTTGCTTAGTACTTGCCCTCATCATGGTTTTGAAACATGGAGATTGGTTTCACATTTCTATTAAGGGTTAACACCTAAAGATAGGTAAATGGTTGAATTGATGTGCAATGGAACTTTTGAAGATAAAGACCCTGATAAAGCAATGGAGTATTTAGACTTGTTAGCTGAAAATGCTCAAAATTAGGACACCGCGGGTACATATGAGGCACCGAGTAAAACTCAACCTCATACATCTAGTGGAGGTATGTACAACCTTAGGGAAGATCATGACCTTCAAGCCAAGTTTGCATCTTTAGCTAGAAAAGTCAAAGCACTAGAATTGAAAAGGAGTGGTCATTTAAAATCTATTGTAAACATTGTGTGTCAAATCTGTGAAACAAATGAACACTCAACCAACGATTGTCCAACCTTGCCTTCTTTTAAGAAATGTCTCCATGAACAAGCCCATGCTTTAAACAGTTTCCAAAGGCCCAACCACAACCCATACTCCCAAACATACAACCCTGGTTGGAGAAATCACCCAAATTTTAGTTGGAAGAGTGAGAACAACAATGCACAAACTTCACAACCACCATTTCAAGCACACCATAATTTCTAAAATTCTCATGGATATGCATCTTCTTATGCTCCACCTCTTAGAAGAAATCTTAAGGAAACATTGCATGCATTCATTGAAAAGCAAGAGACAATCAATACTCAACTTGCTCAAAACATGGCAGATTTTAAAGATACTCTTGCAAAATTAACATCTGCTCTCAGTTTCCAAGAGAAAGGTAAGTTTTCATCTCAACCACAACAAAATCCAAAGGGGCAATACAATGCAAATGCAAGTAGTTCCAGAAGTCAACACATGGATCAAGTCAAATCAGTCATTACTCTGCGCAATGGTAAGGTTATTGAAAAACCCTCTCTTAAACCTTACAAGAAAGATGATAAGTCAATCTCTGAGGGTAAGAAAGGGGTTGAATTTGAAAATTGCAAAGAAACGACTGATTCACCGCCAACACTTCCATTTCTTCATGCCATGACTAAGCAAAAGAAAGTCAATCACAACTCTGAAATCTTTGAAACTTTCAAACAGGTAAGAATCAATATACCTTTGCTGAATGCTATTAAACAGGTTTCTTCCTATGCTAAATTTTTGAAAGATCTATGCACTATGAAGAGGAAACTAAATGTGAAAAAAGAAAGTCTTTCTAGCTGAACAAGTAAGTGCCATTCTTCAAAACAGTAACTCTCATATTCAGTTTTTCAGAGTCTCAATCTAGGTGAGTTAAAACCAACTTCTATAACTCTTTTACTTGCCGATAGATCTGTAAAAGTGCCTAGAGGAATAATTGAAGATGTGTTAGTACAAGTCGATAAATTCATATATCCTGTGGATTTTATTTTCTTGGACATAGAACTTGTTGAAGCATGTAATTCATTTTCTATTATTTTAGGATGTCCGTTTCTTGCAACCTCTAACGCATTGATTAATTGTAGGAATAGACTGATGAAGCTATCATTTGGAAACATGACATTGGAGATGAATATTTTCAACATTTGCAAGCAACCTGGAGATGATAATGATTTACAAGAAGTAGATCATATTGACGAAATAGTTTATGATCAACTTGAATATACTTTAAGTAAAAATGAATTCGATGAATCTGAAGATTTGCAAATGATTTATTCTGAGGAAGAAATCACGGACGAAACAAGCACTGAAAATATTGATGCGAATCTTTTGTCAACATTGACAACATATTTGACATCTGACATCATACCAATCGATGATTACTTTCCTAACAAATCCTTACTTTCTCTTAGTCCAATGCCTTAGTATGATAAAAATATCAATTTTCTTACTTTAGGAGATTTGCCAGCTGATTGGAGCACCCAAGACAAAGAAAGGTTTTTGAACGAAGTGAAGAGCTTTTATTGTGATGACCCTAACTTATTCAAATATTGTCCTGATCAAATATTTTAAAGATTCATTCCCGATAATGAGGTAAGTAGTGTCATTAAACTTTGTCATTCTGAAGCATATGGAAGTTATTTCTCGTCAAAAAAAGACTGCTGCAAAAATCTTTCAAAATGGATTTTATTGGCCCACCATGTTCAAGGACACGCATGCATTCTGCAAAACTTGTGAAAATTGTCAAAATATTGATACTGGTCAAAAAGTTTTGTTTTATAATTCTCAACTCCATGCCTTCCCTAGAGAGCAAAGATCAAGATGGAGCAATCCTTATGAGGCCTGTGATATTGAGAATTCAGTGAATGACAAATGATTTTAAGGAAAATGGACATCGTTTGAAAGCTCACTTTGATAATTTTCCTAATGAAAATGAATCAACTGGTTTGAATGATCTTGTAGATAAAGGTTGATTATTTTTTTTTCTCACATTGTTTTTGTGTTTCTTTTTGAGTGGCTTTTGCTAGTTTCTCTCACCCCAGTCAAATGGCGGACAACGGTACTCCATGACTTAAGTCGGTTCTTTCAGTTTCCCATAATAACTGATATCTGTGTATATATTTATGCAATTCTTTGAATCTCTCTTCCAATTCTCATTTGAAAATGGACACTAATCTTAAAAAATTGAAAAAGTATTTTCTCGCTCTGTCTCAGAATGCGATTAAAAAATTTACCGTGCTAGATGTGAAAGATTGAGATTGTTAATGAATCATGGAATTCCTGAAGATATTCACTAGTTGATTGAAGCAAAGGTCCGATTATCAGGTGAGTCCTCTAATTCCTTCATTTCACACATGTCTGGAACACGTAAAAACACTTTTGCAAAGAAGCGTCGTGCAAAACAACTGGAAGTCTGTCATCGATGTGCTAGATGGACTTGTAATACACAATGTCATTCTTTAGGAATGGTATCTATAAACCGTGAAGATAAAATACAATTCATTAAGGATGGCCTGAGTAAGGAGTCTTTAGATAATCTTCTATTGACTCTTGAGACGCATCCTAGTGGAGATGTGCATCGTGTAATTCATGATTTATGGCTACTATTTCATAAAGAACATGATCGACTTAGTCTTAGGAATCTGACTAAAAAAGACCCTGTATGCCAGTTTTTAAGAAAACTGGATGGGAAGCCTATCCTCGACCCATAGAGGGCATTTAAGCCATTCTTGGACGTAAAACTAAGGGAAGATGTGAGCCACAATCACAACTACCTGTACATACACATGCTTTTTTAAAAGTAAATAAATAAATAAATAAATAAAAAGAGAGAGAGAGAGTGTGTGAGACTCCAGCTGGCCTACATATAGGTGTTATGATTGCCTTTCTAATTTCTCATCTATAAAACCCTCTCTTCCTTCTTTTTATTTCTACTCAACCCATACATTCAACAAATACAAAAGTGTGTAGAAATGGCAAGTTCCTCAGGTCATCATATAAGAAATATTTGTGTTTTCGGTGGATCTAGTCCTGAAAAAGAAAAGGAGTTTTTAGAATCAGCAAATCATCTTGGTCAGGTGCTAGCTGAGAGAAAGATTCATTTAGTGTATGGGGGAGGTAGTCTTGGGTTAATGGCAGGTGTGTCAATAGCTGTATTTTTAGGAGGTAGTCAAGTTTTGGGGGTCGTCCCCGAAGCTTTAGCACAAGGGGACATCATTGGAAAAACAATTGGAGAGGAACTTCAGGTCTCCACAATGTCGGCTCGAATGAATGCAATGTTTAACCATGCTGATGCCTTCATTGCTTTACCAGGTGGTCTAGGCACATTGGAAGAGATCTTTCATATTTCCTCTTGGGCTCAACTGCACATTCACCATAAACTCATAGGTTTGTTAAATGTTAATGGTTATTATGATAAGTTGTTGTCTTTTCTTGATCATGTTGTGGAATAGGAATTTCTAACATCTTTTGTATGACAAATCATAATCTCTGCTACTACTGCTGAACAATTGATTGACCAACTGCAATCTTTCATTCCTGTGATTGATCCTTCCATGAGTCGCATAAATTGGTCATCTAAGGAAAGCCGTAAAAAGCTTAGATTGGATTTGAGCCTTCATTTGTGAATCTTTGTGTCTTTTGATTTTATTATTGTGTTTTGTTGTTTCTTATATTTATTTCAGTGTGTTTCAGGTTTGTTAGTGTTCGTTATTTCAGGTGATATCTTCTATACTCTATCTTTCTACCTTAGCACATTGAGGACAATGTCTCATTTTGGTTGGGGGGAGAGGGTAGTAGTTGATAAAAAAAAATTGTTTTTCATTTCATAAAGCATGTGCATAATTGTTGTTACTAGGATGGCAGAGTAAAGGAGCTCTTTTGTTAAAGTGACTCTTGAGACGCATCTTAGTAACCATTCTTAACAAGGTCTATTATAATACTTCTTGAAATATTTAGGTTTACAAACTCTCGCATTGTTATCACTTAATTCTGCTCATATACTTATTTAACATGTATTCTTAAACCTTAATTTACACACACACACTTTAACATATGATTGTGGGTTACATATTGGATTATTACATTATTTATGTTCTTTTGTTAAATCTAACAACTAAGGGAAAAGGATTGTATATAATTAAAAAAAAATGAATGAAAAAAAAAGAAAAAAAAAAGAAAAGAGAAAAGAGAAAAAAAATGATAATAATAAAAATGTAGATAAGTTTGGTTTCGTAGCCTCCCTAACTTAAGCAATTAAGCTCGAAGGGGTGTCTTAACACCTAATACCCTAAAGTCAACTAACTTGGGAGCTATTGGCCCAACGCTTGTTACATGGGTTGAGGAGAAAAGTTTAAGCAAATCAAACATTGCATTATCTACATATCATTATCTGCGACCCGAGTTACTAAGCTCGTAGGGGTGTCTTAACACCTAATGCCCTAAGACCAACTGGTCTGGGAGTCATTAGCTGAAAGCTCGTTACATGGGTTAAAGATGCATGATGTTTTTAAATTATATCTATATAGATTTAAAAAAGAAAAAGAAAAAAAAAGACAAAAATAATAATCTCAACCCAAAGAAGTTAACCTTAAACATTAGAACAAAAATTTTGTTTTCTTCCAAGAAAAGCCCCATAATTATGTGTTGATATATTGAGCACAAAAGAAAGGTTTATTAATATCTTGTTAAGAGGTATTGAGCAGATATATAAATTTAATGAGAGTTTGTTTATCTGGATAGATTAATGAAAGTTAAATAATGAATATCTTGCTTTGTGAAATTTGTAAATTGTTTTAATGTTTTGATTACTAGGGACTAGTAATAAGCTAGTTGGGGGGGTGTGATTAGTACTTAAAAGTGCATTTTTATCATGGTTTTATATCACCATTTTGCACTTGAAGTATCAATAACTCCTTAACTAAAGCATGTTTTATAATAATATATCTAATAATATAAGATACCTTTAATTTATGGTAAATGTTCATTTTAAATGCAGACCTATCACATTAATGAAAGGATTAATTGATAACTTTAAGAACTTAAATTGCAAGGGCAAAGAGATGGTCAAACTTAAAAAAGAGATGTCGGTGCAATCCAAACCGAAATACTGTTTGGTAATTAGGTCATATCTGGAGCTACAGATCTCAGATTTAGGTCCAATTTATATAGATGAAAAGGTAAGACATAGGCCTACAACTTTCATATGGAGCTCAAGATCTAAAAAGGCCATTTTCAAGTCCAAATTATAGCAACAACAAAAAAGCCCGAATCTATCTTCCAGCCTGAGCACTGTTCGGTATTTTAGCCATATCTAGAGTTCTAGAAGTCCAAATGACCTGAATGTTTTACACAAGAAAGCTGAGACAATTTCCTACAACTTTCATGTTTTCAATGGGCTCCAATTTTGACGTTATCAATGACGTTTTGGGTAGACAAGAGAAGATAAGGATTATCACCAAGTCAAGAGTTGGCCACCCGCTTATCAATTAGTCATCAAATCAATAGTTCCCAATTTTAGCCTATAAAATGAGGCATTTGCCATGCATTTAGGCATCTTGGTGTTCAGATCAAGATCATGCTCTTCCTTTCTCTCTTTGTATTTTGTGTAATGTTTATGCTTTGCTTTCATTAATATTAAGTTTATACTTTTCATTTCCTTTCCTTTACTTAGTTAACTTTTATGTTCTTATTTTGTTTATCTATTTTTCTTTCTTTCATTATGTCTAGCTAAGTTAATTATATCAAGGTGAAAAGGTTACACTAATAGCGTAAGAATAAGTATAATGTAAACTTAATATGGACTTTAATGTTTGATACTAACATGTTTTATTTTTGTTATCTTGTTCACTCTTTAATACTTTGCTTGTTAAATAACTAATCTTGATTTATGTTGTATAACACTTGGTACAACAAATGCTTGGCACTTTCATAGCCCATATTGTATGGTATAACCGATACCTGAGCTATGAAAAGAACTTGATTTGTTGTTAACATAAATTATAATCATGAATGCTTGACGAGATTTACAAGTATTAACATTAATTGAATAAGATGACTAATGTAATCATGTTAACAATCTATAATCTAATTGGAACCTTCTTTATGTGTGGTTTCCAATTGAATAATAAGAGTTTATATTATACTTGTTTGACATACCATTAGTGGAATCTCTAACCTTGACAATTTTTATTATCATTGTTTAATCGTTACATTAATATTCCTTCTCCAAGTTCTCATCATCATCTTCTTCTTCTCTTTCTTTATTATTATTATTATTATTATTATTATTATTATTATTACTACTACTACTACTACTACTACTACTACTACTACTATTGTTATAGTTATTGTTGTTATTGCTATTATTGTTGTTTGTAATTATTGTTTATAATTTGTATAATTAACCTCCCTATGGTTCGATCCCGGTCTTGTCGGGTTATTTATTACTTCGACACTCCTGCACTTAGGAGAAAACATCAATCTTTTCGTCGTGTCAAACTCTTTAGAAAAATCAAGAAAATGATAGAAAGATGGAAGAGTTAGGAATGTTCATCATAGTATAAATAGACCTACACACCTATCCCTCGTCTTCTCACTTTTTTATCACACGCAGCACATATATTCAAATAAAATAAAAAAGAAACTTTTTATGTTCTCTTTACTATTCATCATCTTCTTCCTTAAAACATCTAAACATAAAAATCACCATTCACAACCTTAAGTTCCTCTATGGTCAATGGAAAACGTAGCAACTCATAGTGGAGAGAGAGAAAGAAAAAAAGACCAACATTCAAACCAACAAATCTCTCACATTCAACAATTATGAGTTGCACCGCTAGTTTCAGTACAAAGAGGAAGAGTTAGTTTACTATACGAGACTATCCATGTGCCTCTTATATCATGGTGGCATATGCAATGACATCTGAACAATAGTTGCTCTCCTTCTATTTAAAAGATGGATATGTTGTCATGGTTCCTACCAGATTCCAACAATTTTGGAACCTTCAACTCCTCCATTAAAACTTAATTTTTAAGATTTTAAACTCTAACATGTTAGTCTGATTTTTCATGATTAGTTTGTATTTTAATTGGAGATTTTTATGTAATTTTATCGATGACACTTTGTATGGTTGATTTTAGTGTTTGATAGTGATTTATGTTTATGTTTTGTGCTGATAAATTTCTCTAAATTGATTACATTCGGTGTTTGAGAGTTATTAAAATTTTTAGTTTATGAAATAGATGAAAATCTTTGATTTGAAAGTGTTGATAATTTAAATAAAGCTTGTTTTTGTTTTTAATATTTAAGAAAAAAACATGATATAATGAATGTGATTTGTGGTTATTTTCATAAAATAAGTTGATTGATAAGTTAAAAATTATTAATATTGTTTATATCTTTTTAAGTGATCTTGATGAATGATGAGAGGTATTACTAAAAGGTTGATGTTGCTAGCATTGTTTGGATTATAATGAGTTGATGAAGTTGAGGTTTGAACTTGAACTTCTAAAAAATATGGGTGAAGCATTGTTGATTATATATGAAATTCTTAGTGTTGTTTGGTTGTGTTCTTGAAATGATGAGATCTTGGATTACTTGTATAAAAAAAAATTTGTAATAATTGTGGGAAAGAATTGGAATAGTAAATAAGCATTATTGATTTGGTTGAGATTTTATTATTAGATTTTCAAATCTTTAAATATGTGAGTTTGATTGTTTGATTCAATAATGGTGGGCAAGTTTGTAAGTTTGAAATTTAAGATTAAATTGTGCTTTTGAAAATTTAAAGTGAATTGTTTAAGTATTTAAAAAAAAAACACAATTAATGATAAGGGTAAGATTTGTATGATTATATTATCATAGATTGATATTAGATCAAACAAAACCTCAAAATGATTTTATCTTTAGAAGTTTAGTAAGAAAAGATAATAAAACTACTTTGAATGTATCCTCAATTTGTTTGATTGTATTTTATTATCCATTGGTAAAAATTTCAAAAAAACATTTATCCTTAAAAGGTGACCAAAAAGATGATGAAATTACTTAGCAAAAACATTTTCTTCTCATCTTTTAAATAAACAATTATTGAAATTTCGGTTAAGAATTTTATTATTTATGATCAATTATGGATAAATAAATCAGCATTGGTATTATATTGAAAAATTGATTAAAATGATTATAATTGTTTTAATATAAAATTTTATCATAAATATTCACATAAAAAAATGTAAATTGTATTTATTTGTAAATGCAATATATGATAAATAAACTATTATTTGAGATTATTCTAGAAAATTGCTTCATGAGTAATAAAAGAAATTAATATCGGATATTATATTTCATAATAAAAAATATATACATAGCAATTTAGACATACATGTATTTTATATAGTTATTACCGGTGGAGGCTTGTTGGAAAAGATAGTGTTAGAAAAAGCATTATTAATTCAATGATAAAAATAATTTTATTTCTAGAGAAAGCATAGGAGTCCAATACCAAAAGCATTTAAGAAAAAACTCATCAGTTTGATAGCAAAAATATTTAATAAAAACTCATCAATCTGATGGTAAAAAGCTTTTGATTTCCAAAAAAAATTATTGGTTTGATGAAAAAATTTGAAAAAAATTCATCACTACAATGGAATAAAGCTTTAGATTTCAAGAAAAAACCCATTAGTATAATGAAAAAAGCAGTTAAAAAAAGCTTCGAAGTTTGATGACAGAAAGCATTTAAAAAAAATCTATTAGTTTGATAAAAATAACATTTTATGAAAAAGTTAATTATTATTATTTGTTTTTTACTCTATTTTCAACATATATTTTAAAAAAAAAACTGAAAAATACAAACAAATATCAAAAATATATTTTTGACATAATTTTATTTTATTTTGTTTTTTTGTAATTTTCTTGACCACTTCACATATTAGGGACTAACATTTGAGTGGTAATAACATTATTATTACAAATATTACAGGAAAATTCTTAGCATACCAAATCTTTTGGATGATTGTGGCAGTGATATAATAAGAGCTTTACAACTAAGTTTTTCATATCATATAATCTAATGACATAATTTTTTGTTGTTGTTGTGTTTGGTTAATTTCTTGTGATAAAAGGAAATTAAAACAAAAGGAGAGATACAAATATGATAGAGATAGAGATAGAAAATAATTTATTCTTACAACTTTTTAGAGTAAACTCATCATATATTTTGTGTTTTACTTCTATCCATCTCAATACAATATTTCAACAGCTAATTTGCCAATAACTTCAAAGCAATTAAAAAAAAAAAAAACAAAAACTTTTGTTCACTTCACTCTAAGTTAATTAATTCTCAACAACTTGTTAAATCAATGTCTGGATTGGTCCCAGATAGTGAAATAATTGTCTGTTTATTTTACTTTTTCCCAGCTTAGTGAATGGTAAACATGAATTAGAAGCAAAAGGCTATGGATTTTATGGCATTATTGTGTTAAGTAGATGTCATTTCAAGTTGCACTACGACATTGTTGTCCTATGATGCGGAAAAGAAGTCGATTGAAACAATTAAAGACTTGAGATAGCAGACCTGTGAGCCTGTACAGGTGGACTGTCAATTTTTCGAATAGATTGGTTCTGGCAAATATAAATGTCCAAAATCCTTATAATTAATAATTTAAAAATATATATGTTAAAAAAATAGATTGAAAATGGATTATTCCCCCAAGGTTATGGCTAGTTCCGTCCCTCACAAACTTTTGGACAAAAGGCTATACCAAAAAAGATAGTCCTTTGTTTCTTTAAATACAATCCCATTTTTTTGCAGCTTACTTGAGACTCTTTTTTTTCTAATGAAATTATTAAAATATTTTAACCACAGAATTACCCTCTTAAGGACAAAAGGCGTTTAGTTTTTTCGCTTTTCAATGAAACAAGTGGTACGTAAGTTTTCAACCAATAATTAACTGACCTGAAAATATTTAAACCTTTGGAGTAAAATAAAATTAACCCTTTTGTCCTAAATTAGTTAACTTTCATGATCCGTAACCCAATCCTTACATTAAGTTGATCTACTAGATGAATTTAATAAGTACTTAGAGGATAATAAAAATCAGTTCAAATTTCAATGAACTTGATCATAGAAAATGCTAATAATAATGCTTTACATCCAAGTCTAAGAAAACTTTGTTCACTTATTTTAAAGGAACAAGATCCTAGCCAAAGATTTAGAGAAAATAAGGATTCTAATAAACTCTCAATTATTATACAGTCTAAGACCCGTTGAACTCATAGCCATCATCATCATCAAGAAGAAAGAAGTCGTGGTGGGGTATTCTGCTAATTATTTTGATTGGAAGGTCCATTCTTTTGCATGGCACGGCCGACATTGCCCGTACCTAAAATAATTAAAAGCATTGCAGCAGAATAATGCCAAATTAGAGTATTTAGTAATTGACTTTTAAGGTGGCCTAAAATCTTACTTGACACGACAAATGTAGATATTTAAATCGTGTCAATATCTTCAGACAAGTTAATACCACTAACAATTCAGCCAAAAATTGGAAAAAGGTTGCCTTAGTACTGTGAATCAGCATGTTTGGAAATAGGAACTGCTTGTCGATAACTTTAAACCAATTTGGTTGCTAAACATACAACTAGGAATGAAAATGGTTGGTAATTGCTTCTTGAATACTATACTAAACCCTGAGCATTCATAACAACAAATAAATAAATCATGTTTTTTCTTAAATTGAAGGTGGGAGGAACACATAAAGCTGAAATTGGCATCCTGGGGGAGAAAAAGAGTGGATATTGTAATTATTTTCTGATATTTATTTCAAATTATTGTGTTCCAAGGAAAAACAAATAAAGAAAAGAGAATGTTGAGAGTGGGATTTGAACCCACGCCCTTTCGGACCAGAACCTTAATCTGGCGCCTTAGACCAACTCGGCCATCTCAACGTTCGGTGCTGGTTTTGATACTTTTTTATAGAAACTATAATAGTCTGACATTTAAATAGTGTTCATGGACTTTGGTCCACAATTTACTCACGGACTTCGCATGGACTTGAAGATATATGATTTGGGTTTAGCTAAACGATCTAGATACCTTGATCATCATGAATCAAATAGTATTTTAAAAAAAAAATCAAAATTACTGCAATAATCCTAGAATGAGCATAACGGGTTAAGTACTCGATTTTTGGGAACACATTTTTAAGATTTTAAAAGCTCAAAGAGGAGAAGGCAATTGTGCTAGTTAATTCCTTAATTAGTTACATGGGTGCTTTCTTTATTATTCCTGGTAAGATTATTCGTTATTGTATAACTTCAATATTCAGTTTTATAAAACTAGTATAAACTTTTATTCAATTGTTAAGGGCTGAAATTTTATTAGATTATTTTGAAAACCTTATTATATAGAGTTAACTGGTTGTTTTCATTCTAGATCCAAATTAGACGTACATAGAAGATATTGTTTTGAACTTTTCTTTATTTTTTTGTTGTTTTTTTATTTTTTTTCTATTTAAATTAGGATTTCAACTTAATTATAATTTTAATAATTATAGCATTTTTTCTTGTATTTAAATAGTTTTATATACTATTTTTTAATAATTTATGAAAGAAACCTCTTAGAATACATTAAATTAGTTGTTTCTACAATTTCTTTATCATTAGGATTGTAAATTTAGATTTAAAAATCCTAATTTTTTTTCTCTATAGTTTAGAGCTATAAAACTTTAAAATTAAAGAATCTTATCAACATTACATGTTGTCAACTAGCATGTTAGGCTAGATTTCTCTTCCACGTCAAGTTTAGCTAAGTCCTCCTCACACGTGAAGCCTAGCTAGCTCCGTCATCCTAAATTGTGTAGCCATTAAACCATAATATTAATTTAGTAGGTTTTTGACTAGCTGTGGAATATAAATGTTGCCTGTCTCGTCTATTCAATTCAAGAAAGACTTCACATGCTAGAACCACAATGTGTGTAGATTGTAGTCTCTCTTTTTTCACCATTAAATTGCTAATTTTGAGTGTTCCATCAAAACACAGAGTACAGGCAGTTTCTTATACGATTTATGTAGACTAAATTGATATCATATAGAAACAAACCATACAATCTAGACAGTGATAAATCACAAAATTATTTTGAAAACACTCATTAAACAAACTCAAGGGATTTTTATGAATTTGAGGAGAAACCCTTCTGAATTTAGGATTAAAAATATCACTTCTAAAAGAATCCCAGTTGCTATCCAATGGTCAAAAAGCCACTAAGTTTTACTTAGATTGAGTTCCACAAGTAGTTTTTATTTTAGTTTCATATATAATCATCTAGAGAGGACGAAAAAATTAATACAGCGACTGCGTTTGGTGATAGGATTTTTCTTGTAGAGGAAGCTGTGGCCTCTATCCACATGACCATGCTGTCCCAGTGGTGGCATTCAAATATTTTGAAGGTAGAGAGGGACGTTTCCAAGTGTGATAAAAGCTATGGCATGCAATGGGCGTAAAAAGTACGTTTATCACAAAATTAACCCCAACATTATGACCTCTTATCACAATGTTGTTTGTCTTGAGGTTATCAACTCTTCGTACAAACAATTGCTGTGTGCTTGTGCACGTTCATGCATATCTATTGAAGAAAAAAAAATGGATTCGTCACTCTCTTAATTTGTACAAAATATAATTGTTGTCGGAATTTTGGAAAGTGAAATAACATAGGAATCGTATATAGGGCAGCATATGACAGCTACTAGTACGAGCATTCAGGGTCCCGTTCTATGTTCATATACATATGCTATCTCTACGAATTCAACTTGACACATCAAGAGGCAAATGTTCATAAAATTGTCCTGAAATTTAATGCAATATTATTATGCTACAAGAAAAGTTTCCCATTTACAGGGATCCTTGACAAAAGTGATTGCTCTCTTAGATCCATCAATCGTTTTAAGTACATTTTGGTGTACAATGGGCTTCATCTTCCTTAGAATGCACAAAGAAACCAGTAGGGTAGAAGAAAGCCAGATACCATGTTTCCTTCTGGAGTTGTATAGGAATCTTTGCATTAATATAATGTTATATTATACCCCATTTTTCAAGCTAAATTTCCACTAAATTGAATTTACATTAAAGATAATTTGCATCAGTATTGCTATACAAAATTAGCAACTAGCAAACATATCCATTTGAAATTCCTAGTGTTTGATTACTCTCAAGGTTTGCAATGGGAAAACCAGGTTTAGTGATTCTCTCTAACCGTCATTCTATTTAATTTTCCGGCTTTGTTCTTAAACAAATCAATCTTCGGTGATATTTAGCTATTTAGGCATTGTTTATTTACTATTTCAAGATAAAACAGACATGAATATAATGAACATGTTTTTTTTGTATTTCATGTTTTAAAAAAGTATAAAAAATTATAATATTAAGTAGTAGAAGAAAAGTAATAAAAATGATATACATAAAAATATATATATAAAAAAGCATAAATACATAGAATGGTTATATTAATGGAACCCACAATCATAGTAGAAGCCACCGAATCTAGTTATACTCTCAAAACTATCTTAATTTATCCCCTCACCATCTACGATCATAGATACTTCACGAGCTGCCTATAGTTTATTAATTATATATGGTAAATAATTTTCTTGAATAATTAATTGGCATGATGAGTTGGAAAGTAGGCTCCAAATCATTAAAAACCCAAAAGGATTAATTACTTTTTTTATTTATTTTTAAAGATAAGCTTGAAAGTTTTTTTTTGCAGTGGTGTCGGAAGGTAAGATGGCAAAGATGACTTCATCGGCCGTCAAACTGGATGGAATCCTCTCTGTGGCGCAATATTGAAGTATTGTTATATAATATTCAAGTCTTGAAACAATATGATCAAGCATTGAGATTTGCGAGAGAATAAAAATCTGACTCAATTTTGAATTACAGAAGTTCTTGGATAACGCAAAAATTATTCAATTTTTTTTTTTACATGAAAACATGGTTTATACCCATGATATACGTGATAAAATAACTATTAATATTAATATGCTTGGTTAATATCTCAAGATAAAAAAGAAAAAATACATATAGTTGTTAAGACATAAATAAAAATATAAAAAAATGATTTTTTTCAAAACTTGAAAGATTACAGAGTATTTTTTTTTCTGTCCAAATTATCTATAACTTTTAATTTAATCTTGATACAATAACCAAATACTATATAATATTATAAATTTTAGAAGAAAACTTAGCCGAATATAGAGTTTTTATAAGTGACTTATATGATATGTAAATTATAGAGACGCTTTAATACCCTTTTAATTTTATTTTTTTTCTAGAACAACAAAATATCAAGGAAAGCAAGCAAATCTTTGACTTGATTAAAAAAATTGACAATTGGTTATTTTATGACGAATTTTTTCCTATATTACTACAATCATCAACCAAATTATTTTTTAAACTAGTATAATTAAAAAATTCATTCTCATTTTAGCATCCAAACAAGAGTCTTAAAAAAATCATTCTCATTTTAGCATCCAAACAAGAGTCTTATACATACTAAATATGTGACCTATAGAGACACATGCATAACTATTGGTTGTGCATATATTGGAAGTGTATTTTTTTTTTTTTATTAACATGAGTGTTCAGGTCAGTTTACGCGCGCTACAACTAATCCTACAAACCCTGAAATTAACGACCATGCAAGCTTCCAGTAGCTATCATATAAGTAACTAAAGACTCGAACCTAAGACCACAGAGGGAACAAACCTCTTGGTCCCAAGTCCTTACCACTTGACCACCATCTAAATGGTTTACTACAAGTGCATCTTTAAATGTCATAGATGTAGTTCATGCACGCCTATATGTCGCTTATATACCACATATAAGACTACTCATTTAATTATTTAAAAGTTAGTTTTTTTTCCTACCCTGCTTCTTTCTTTGTATTTTTTTTCCTAACATTATTCTCAACTTAGGCCACCTGATCTTTTTCTCCACCATTGAAAAAAAAAATCATCTCTCTTTTCACCATAATAAACCTCACATTTCTCTCGCCCCCAGCTTTTAATTATTGATTCTCTTTTTAGCTATTTACCTGTGATAACCATCAATTCTTTACCATTATTATCACTATCAGCATTACTAACGATGACCTTATTTAACTTCTTAGAGATATACTCACCTTTCCCCTCTATTAATTTGTTATTTTTCTTGGTCAATTTATGAGTTTTTTAGGGTAAGGGTTTTAGGGTTTAATTTAGGTTTTTTTTAATTTTGCCTAATTTATCTATAATTTAAGATTAATTATATATAAATTTAGTTAAGGAAATGTATACATTGTCTTATTTAGTAAGAAAAATCAATGAATTATGTTGTGTTGATTATGTTAGTGTTAGGGTTTACTTTATGATTTTTTTTAGTTTTGGATTTTTTTTAATGTAACTTGAATAGTTTTCTATACTGATAAATTAGCATTTTTTATGATTTTCACATAATATATCTTATATAATGGGAATATTATGTTATTTTGATAATAAAATCATTGATGGCAATAATGGTATCACTTATCATAAAGAAATTACCGAGTTATGTAGCTTGAAATTAGATGGTTCATTTGATAAACTTAGAAATTTAGTATGTCGAGGAATTGGGTGAAATTTGACAAAATTTGATGTTAATATTAATTGGAGGATATTGGGTGGGGGCCATTCAAATCATTATGTATGTGTGCCCATTTCTAGTGTTATGAGTTTTGATATAATGATTGGGTTAATCACCAAAAAAGATTGTAAATGTTAAAGCTCTACTTAAATAGGAAACATAAACGAGGAAAGTCTTAGCGTTTGGAATTGGCTTAGGTCCCAAGTTATAGTTAAAGGATCACATAGCCATCACATACAGCAAATTTGTTTAGGAAAGTTGGTGATTTAATGAAACTAACATCATTCAAGAAAAGGAGCATATGAAAGCTCTCTTGGTTGGTATAATAACGACTCTATATTTTTATAATAAATCATAATTGAGTGTTAAAAAAGATGATTTTCATGTTAACAAGGTAGTTGAGGAACATGAGCAAGGTGAGCTAATAAACCAAACAATAAAACCCCTTGTTTCTTGAGGATTCTAGTAGGTCTGCTCATATGATAAGCTTTAATTAGGTTTTGAAACATCAAAATTCAAGTTTAAATATTGAGTTGGAGGTTAGATATATATATTTTGAACTAATGTTGATTTAATTAATATAATTAAACGGTGACATATAAAGAATTCACTATAATACAAAGTACAACTTTCAACTATAACTTATGTCTAGTTATAGTACAAGAATAAATTATCATGTCAATGATATTTGCATAGGAGTAGAAATAGAATCGCAACTTAGTGAGGCAGAGGTCTTGTCGTGCTAGACCAGATTAATTGTTCGAAACGACCATAACTTTTGATCCGACCTTTGAATCGCCTTTAAATTTTTACGAAAGTTTCCATAGGCCTTTTTCTATAGAGCAAATATGAATCGCTACTCGGTGAGACAAATGTCTTATCGTGCCACACTACAATAACAATTTGAAAGGGCTATAACTTTGATCCAACCGCTTGATCACTCTTTAATTTTTACAGGAGTTTTCAAATGCTGTTTTCTTTGGAGTAGAATTGGAATTGGAATCGGTAGTGAGTAAGGCAAAGGTTTGGTCACAACAAACTAGATGAACAGTTCAAAAAGGCCATAACTTTTAATACGATCGTTGGATTGCCCTTTAATTTTTGCAAGAGTTTTCGAGCATCATTTTCATTGGAGTAGAAGTGAACCACTACTCAGTGATGTGGAGGTCTGGTCGCGTCAGACTAGATTAATGGTTCGAAAAGGCCATAACTTTTTATCCTACCGTTGGATTGCCCTTAAATTTTTACAAGAGTTTTCGAAAGCTATTTTTCGTGAAGTAGATATGGAATCGCTACTTGGTGAGGCAGAGGTTTGGTCACGTCACACGAGAGTAATAGTTTGAAAGGTCATAACTTTTGATATGACTGCTTGATCACCCTTTAATTTTTATAAGATTTTTCAGACATTGTCTTCCTTAGAGTAGAGGTGGAATTGCTACTCGATGAGGCAGAGGTCTGGTCACGTCATACTAGATTAATGGTTTGAAAGGGCCATAACTTTTTATCCAACCATTAGATCGCCCTTAAATTTTTATAACAGTTTTTTAAGTCCATTTTCTGTAGAACAGATGTGGAATTGCTACTCAGTGAGGCGGAGGTTTGGTCACGCCATACTAGAGTAACAGTTTGAAAGGGCCATAACTTTTGATCCGACCGCTTGATCGCTCTCTAATTTTTATAAGAGTTTCCAAACGTCTTTTCCTTAGAGTAGAAGTGGAATTGATACTCTAGTCGCACCACACTAGATTAACGATTTGAAATGGCCATAACTTTTGATCCAACTGTTAGATTGCCTTCTAATTTTTACAAGAGTGTCTAGAGGCTGTTTTTTATGGAATCGCTACTTGGTGAAGTGGAGATCTGGTCTTACCACACGAGAGTAATGGTTTAAAAGGTTTATAACTTTTGATCCTACCGTTGAATCGCCCTTCAATTTTTATAAGAGTTTTCAAAGGTTGTTTTTCTTAGAGTAGAAGTGGAATCGATACTTGATGAGGTGATGGTCTGGTCACGCCAAACCAAATTAATTGTTCAAAAGGGTCATAATTTTTTATCTGACCGTTGGATCACCCTTAAATTTTTACAAGAGTTTCGAAGGCTGTTTTCTGTGGAGTACATGTGCAATCGTTACTCGGTGAGGTGGAGGTTTGGTCGCACCACACGAGAGTAATGGTTTAAAAGGGCCATAACTTTTGATTCGACCGATAAATTGCTCTCAAATTTTTATGAGTTTCCAGATGCCTTTTTCTTGGAGGAGATGTGGAATCAGTACTTGGTAAGGCGGAGGTTTGGTCGTGCCACACCAGATTAATAGTTTGAAAGAGCTATAACTTTTTATTCGACCATTTGATTGCCCTTTAATTTTTACAAGAGTTTCCAAACATCATTTTTCTTGGAGTAGAAGTGGAATCGCTACTCTATAAGGAGGAGGTCTTGTCGTGCCAGACTAGATTAACGATTCGAAAGAGTCACAACTTTTAATCTGATCATTGAATTACCCTCAAATTTTTACAAAAGTTTTTGTAAGCCATTTTCTGTGAAGCAAATGTATGATTTATTTTTTTACATATAATAAAATTATTATTCATATCTTATAAATGATAATATAATATTTTCTCGTATATTAAGTTAATTTTTTAATACGCAAGGGTTAAAGAGTTCTGGTCATAGTTCATAATGCAACCAATGATGTTGTGCATGACACTTTTAATATTTGATTCTCATTATGTTGTTCTTTACTTGATGAAGTTAAGGAGACTCAATGTTTGGACAACGCACTAAAAAAGGATAAGGTTATTTATCATATATGATGATGACATATTTATGATTGTGATTCTGATAATATAGGTCCATTGATAAGTTATTTTGTTAGGTGTTGTTTAATTATGTAATTATATAGTTTATCAAGTGATATAGTTTATTGTAATAAATTATTTTGGTGTTGATATTAAGATTTTTTTAATTTTGAAATTAAGTAAAAAATATTTAAATTATTATTGAATTTGTTCTAACGAATAACTTGTTGGTTTTTAAATTATGTTGTTGATGGGCAAAGAGCCGAAAGTGTTAAGACAAGTAATCAAGAACAGTTTAATTGATTGTGCATGTATTATATATATATACATGCATGATATATGGACTCACATGTAGCACGTATATGTCCCTGTACACGTGACATCTGTGACATAATGTAGCCAATTGTGCTAACATGTGAAAAAGATCTTTTAGGCTATCCTTTTGTGTGCGCGATAGTTTGATTGAATGTGTACTTTGGTCCCACGCCTAAGAACTTGAATGCTTTGCCGGTCTGCAGCAAGATAGTGCTAAATTCGTGAACAGGTTACAAGTGTTAAAAAAAAAAACAGTAAACTGTCATTCTAAGTTTCCAACCTATGAAGATTTTGCTAGTTTTAACTATTGCTTTTAGGGTTTAAAGTTTTCAGAAATTATTATAAAACACTGAAAATACAATTCTTTAATTATTAGAAATCGGTGCTAAAGTTTAAATCAGGTTTATCTCTAACTCTATTAATAATTCCAAGTTAGTGCAATGTAAAGAATCAATAATTCGAAGTTAGATGATAAATTCTTTTACCTTCATGAACTAATTGTCAGTATCGAATAGACTCATAGTTGCATCCTTTGAGCTGTAATCCTACAATCACAACCCATAGAGTTAGGCATGAATCGAACTGGAACCTAACTAGCAATTAACAGTGACGGGTCGGCTACATTTGACAATCTCGCAAAATAACAAGTTAGACTATGACTGCTTTGACTTTCAATCTCTGACAATATATATATATATATATATATATATATATATATATATATATATATATATATTGTCACGAATTCGGAGAAATGAATGACCGAGTTTATCCCAAGTACCTAATACTTTAAGGTGACATGCAATATCTTCTATCTTCTTACAATTATTCATCGAGTCACATTATCTATGTAGCTTAATCCTTCACTAATTCACATCTTACTAAGAATTTGAAACTAAATTAAGTTCATCCTACATTTATAATTATTAAATTTGATTTAAGGGTTACCTAAAACTAAAACTCGGATGATGAATAGAGTAAATTAACTTCAATAAATTTAAAAAATTCAAATATTATTATTTAAAAAAAAATCAAGAAGTTAATTTTGTTTTTCCTAGGTTTTGACAAGTTTAATGAATAGCAAGTGAACTTGATATTTTTTATAAAAAATATTTGTTACGAGACTTGTACGTGCCAAAGATGTAGATAGACCGGATTCCAAGTCAACTTTTCAGGCCAGACTGGGTTTATTAATCAGGGCTACACCAATTCCTGTATATCGGGCACAATACCAAATGCCTCCCGATGCCCACCATCCATATATATAGCCCCGGACCCCCAATTCTGACGGAATAATAAACTATTAGTATTAATTAATTAAACAAAATCATGCGGTATACTATACAAATCAATTTACAAAAAATACGAGATAATCTACTTTTATGAAAATAGTGCTTGAATTAGAGGCAGAAGCCTCTTTAATTGTTGCGTTCCAGTGATGAAACATAAAGAACTTACCCTTTATCTGTATATATATAATTGCTTCTAATTTATCTCTTCGTATAGGGTTATTCTCCAATCTAATTGTGTAAAACTTTCTATTTCAAATTGATGAAAATATTTTCATGTGAGAAACTCAAACCTAACTTAATTTATTAAAATAAAATCATAGGAAAAAATGAGTTTAGAAACCATATGACACTTCATTTTGTAAAATAAATTAGGCAGGTTTGAGTTTTTCAAGTAAAGGTATTTATTTTAGTTTATATAAACATGTTTTGTAGAATTACCTAAAATATAAAGATATATTGAAGACTTAATTTAAAATATAAGGATAAATTTAAGTGATTATGTTATATATTTATAATCAGAGAAGCAAGCATGTGTCTACACTAGCCACAGCTGGCATGACTGCTAAAAACTTAAGACAGGGAGATAATTTGATATTTTGAATTCATATATTATTCTTAATTATGAGGTGAAGTTGGAGTTGTTTTGAGGTTGAACACGACTTTAAAATTAGATCCCGTCCAAAAATAATTGTAACTTTAAAATTATAATTATATCATTAATCATGTATTAAATCATTTGGATCAATATGTGCTCAACTGAAGGCAATCAACATTCTCCTACTTTCCTCTTTTTCTCCACCATCACCACCTTCTCCAGCTATATTTCTTCATTTTTTTGTTGCCATCACATTGTCCATGCATATATGCAGCCAATATAACCAACAAATCAAAATTTAATTATCACAAAAAATATAGTTGCCAAAAATGCCATCCTCAAACAACAACAATTAACAACTTTTAGGTGATTTATGCCTCTGATTTAGGTTTTTTTTTTTCCTTTTGATTTTAGTTTCTTGGGTTTCCATCAAATCAAGAGAAAGCTAGAGAAAGTAAAGAATGTGCAATTACATTGTGTAGATGTTTTTTTTTTTTTCTCTCTCTTGTGTAGATGTTTATTTTATAAGAAGGTAGTTTGTTCTTTTCATAATTCAATTAATTCAAGCAATAAACCGTCAATAGAGAATATATATATATATATATATATATATATATATATATATATATATATATTCAAGAGAAAGCTTGAGTCGGATTATTCCTTGATTTCTAGACTCTTAGGTGGACGTTATCCTATAATCAATTGACGTTTGCTAGCTACCAATCCCTTTCTCGAGCCATATAGCCTTGTTATTTTATCGTCTATGCGGGCAGTGTGCCATGTCCAGATTCCTGCTTATATTAACCTATTCAGAACTTTGGTGCTCAGTCGACGCAAATTAATTAATGACCAAGTTGGTGGACTGTATTTTCCTTCACAGTTGGCTGGGTTCCGCCTAACCATAACCACACAATTTGCTTTTGACATTGTTCACTGTATGTTCTTAGTGGGACAAAGTACATTTAAGATGGTATTATTACAAATTATGGAACGATAATGACTCCATAATCACATTATAAAGCACACATCCGTTTTAAACCTTTCAATTTTCGATTCAAAGTTATAACATGATGCACATAGGAAAATAAAAGTAATTTAATCTTTTGATTTCGATTAATATTTGTATACGAAAGTTGCCTGTAGATGTCCAAAATATCAAGCCAAAAAAAAAAAAACTTTTGATGAATCATTGATAGGAGTTGTTTGAATCACAATTAGTTTATTTCCTCTCAATAATTGAGTAATTTACAAATTACTCCTTTGTAGATTTTCCAAACAAACTAAATAGTCCTTCTAGCTTTATAAGTTAATCAATTAGTTCATTGATCAATGTTGATCTTGCTTCATTTAATATTATATATTTTGTCTGAGAACTCTCTTCTTTTCTCATCAATATTTTTATATTATTTATTTCCTTTTTTATTTCTTAAAAAAAACAAAGTACAATAATATAAAATGGATGGAAAAAAACAAAGGTACACTTAGATTTAAAAATATAGAAACTAATTAATTAGTTCTTAAAACTAAAGGGACTATTAAATTCTTTTACAAACCTAAAGAGATTCATTAATAATTTACTCCAAATAATTAGTGGTAGATATGCAATTTTTCAGTACATATAAGAAACTAATTAATTAAAGAGGTTCATTCCTTCATGTTATGGTAATTTTTCTCTTCCACGCCAAGACCCAATTAGTAAATGCACGTCACAGTCACACGTGCATGATCTTCAGCACCATCATAAATTTCCTAGCCATGGAAGTAGGGCAAGGCTTTGCATTAAATGTCTTATGTCTCGTCAATTCGTTTAGGTCATATATACATAAAAACGGGGTAAACTAACCACATATGATCTTGTGATCTAATCTTGAATTCTTAGTGATAACGACTGCTAGTAAAAAAGTTTTTGTTAAATAATATATTAAAAATAATATATTTTTTAACTTTTAAAATTTATTTTTAATACAAAAAAATTGAATTTTTTACAAAAATATTTTCCTACAGCAGAAATAAAAACAAATAATAGCATGGTATTAATTGGGAAGCAGAGTATTCAGGTAACGATCAGAGGAGCTGAGCCTGTATAGTCAGGGGTTTTGCAGACCAAAGTCACACACACAAGCAACCATTAGCTTGATAAAGTTGAAAAGGTAGTTGAGATAGTTTATGAAGAGAAGAATATATGCAGTTCGTGATGGAATGCAGCTGTGATCAGGATGCCTATAAAATGAGTCAAGTGTGCATTAATGATAGAAAAAGGGACATTTCCTGGAGTAGAAGGTAATCTATGGCCATCAAAAGTATTCGTCACACAACCAAACCCTAGGATACGGCCTTTATTTCCTGCATTATTGGCTTCACACTTTTGTCCTTGCACAACATTCTTTTTCCTAGCCAAAGCCAAATTAAATCTTTGCATTGTTTTATCGAACCCCACTCCCATCGACCAGCACGCAAATGATTACTATTCCTGTATCTACCCATTCATGCATCTGTGCAAGCAAATTCAACACATCACTCTCTTTGGAAAAGAGGCACAGTGGTCCAGATTTTGGAAAATGAAAGAACACAGAGAGTTCTCATGCCTGTTTAGACTACTAAAATCTTGGGTTATTCGATAGAAATCTTGCCACGCATCCAAGAACATAAAATCGCAATTATTGTTATGCATAAGAGAATAACATTAAACAAAATCAAGAGTGCGTACATAAATCATTAGCTAGATCACTACGAATTAATCATTAACAAATCTCACGTTAAGATCACGATCCAATAACCAGCTCACAATTTTCTTGAAGTTTTTTTCTCGTTAAATATTTATCATTTCCCGACTCTCTCCCAATTGATTTGAACATGCATCCCTAATCCGTTGATTGATTATGACTTCCAATAGACAGCTCGTTGATTGAGTGAAAAAAAATAGGGAATTTATATCTAATTTTTCTTCTACAATTTCATATAACTTGAAGCAATTTTAACTTTAGTCCTAAAAGTCTTGAATGTTTTTATGTTTAGAAATGCCTGGTATTTTAGGAGCATAGTTAAAAATGTTTTAATTAGTTTAGGAATCTAATTGAGAATTAGTGGATTGATGGGAGTAATCTTAAGTTTTTATTTAAGTCTAGATTCCAGATATTTATACGTGTCCTGTCCTTAAAATTTCATGATGCATGAAACTTTGATATCTTACATTGCATTCGTTTGGTGGAGAGTATTTTTCTAGAAAATATATATATATATTTTTAATTGAGTTATATTTATTGTTTATATATGTTTAAAAAATAATTTATTTTATATTGATAGTTATAATAATAAAAAAATATATAAAAAATATAATAAGGATGGTTATAAAATAGGGTGGAAGTTATGGTTGTATTGGTATATAGTTGTTGAGGATAATGGTTATTGTGCAAGTAATAATTCATAATTTTATTGATTTATGGTAATCATATAATAGTTGTTATGATAATAGAGATTATGATAATGGCTATAAAATAGTGGTTGTAGAAGTAACAAGTTAATAGTATATAGTTAATAATAATAATTTACAATGGTTATGGTGATGATAATAATAAAAATATTAATTTTATCAATGATGTTATCTATAATAAAGTGATGGTAATAAACAATGATCTTATTTATAACAAAGTGGTGGTAATGGATAACTACAAGGTAAGGGTGGTGGTTGTTTCATGTGGACATCATGGTGAAACAAGTGAGATAGTTAAGAATATAAAAAAAAATTATTATTTAATTTTATAATAACTAAAAATTCTAATTAATTTTTTAGAGGTTCTAGATAATATGCTAGTTATGTAATAAAAAAAATAGACATCATATTATATATATATATATATATATATATATATATATATCATACTTATAATTATCTGTGTTGTTGTTGATTTTTAATAATAAAATGTGTTTAATGTACTTTCATACTAATATTTGTCTAAACTGGTATATATGTATTTTTATTTATATGATAGACTTGTATTTAGAATGAACATTTACTGTAAATTAAAGGTATCTTATAATATCAGACTTGTTATTATAAAACATGTTTTAGTTAAGGAGTTATTGATATTTCAATTATAAAATAATGATATAAAATATTGATAAAAATATACTTTTAAGTATTAATCATGCTCACTAATAAAATTTTTATTCATTTTCTTCTAATTATTTTTTTATATTTTTCCTTTTTGATTGATTTTTTAAGAAGTTTATTAACATGATAACAACAACGAAATGATTGTAAATTATAAAAAAAATAAAAATGTAGTTGGGTCGCATTGAAAATAATTTGTTTTAGGAAATTTTGTATTTTTTTTATTAAATTTTTTTATAAATATATTAAAAATATAAGGTGAAAAATGAATTAGGATAGTAATAATAGTGATGATGATGGAACAGTAATTATAATAATAAAAATAATATAATGATTACAATAATAATTATATAGATAAATAAGTGATAATTATGATAGGTGAGCTGGCAACGATGAAGTGATGATACTAGTAAATACATGAGTTGATGGTTTTGGGAAGAAAAAAAAAAAATTTCTTCATGGGAGTAAATGGTTTTTTTTTATAATTTTTTTTATTAATCCACGATAAAAAAAAACTCTCACCTCAAGCCAGTGAGAGTGCGCCAGCATGTCATGTAGTCTTGATAGAAAAATTGTTTTTGTGGGACAACATGAAACGATTAAATCCAGAGACCTTATACTTTGTAGCGAAAGAGATTAAAAATCTATTAATAAAATTAAAATCCAAATAGTTGATTTTTTTCTATACCCTTCGAGAAGAGAGAGAGAGAGAGAGGGAGAAGAGACAAGCTAGGAAAGAGGTAGCTATAGCCTAAAAGTCCTTCAAACTTTTTTCATATAATGGCAAAATAAAAGTCAAAAAAAAAAGAAAAAAAAAAAGGTCCGGGTGTTCTTCAAAATTTATTGGTACAACTTTTTGGAGACATGCTTATCCTCTCTTAAATTCGGTTCTTGGTGTGGTTCATAACTCCTAAAGCTTATGATTGAATTTACAGTAAATTTGGTCATTGTAATCTTGATATACTCTTAATATAAGCCTTCTACTCTTCTTTTTTCTTTATTTAGTCGATCCATTTGTTCCTTCAACCAATTTCACATGAATTCCTTAATTTGCTGGAAGGGTCATATTAAGAAATCTGGTTATTTATAGGGATCAGCCTAGCACAAAAGGAGCAAGGGGATCATGTTAAGAGAATATCGAGAACAAATGGACGAAATAATAAATTTAACCCTCCAAATATTACCATGTCTTGAAGAATCTGCAGGTTGAGGAACCAGGATCATCTGCTTTTACCCATCCATTGGAATCAAGAAAAGAGAGGTACCACGGGCAATCTAGGTCTGTCTGGTCCTACGTGCATCGCAAATCTGCTGGCCATTTTTTACTATGAAATTGTCACCTTGTGTATTGGTTTTTGCACGTGAAACATAGCTTTGTAAATTCACCGCCTTAACTTTTGCTACCTTTTGAAGTGATTCTCTCTTCTTTTCATTTACTCTTCTTTTTACAGCACAACTTGGCGATTGAAACATTAGGAAATGAGGGAGTTTGGATCTTTGTTTGATTTGTTTTTGTTTAATAATCATACCTTAGTTGTTTTCATTGACCACCGGAAAGAAGTTGGATGATTAAGTTAATGGAATGTAGGGCTTAAATAAATAATTTAGTTCTTTGGATCATATCCATGTATTGTCTCACTCCTAAACTGTCAAATGAACTCCATTTGAACATCTTCTATGTATTTGTTTCCATGAGTTATGTTCCTTGCACACAATTTATTACAAAAGAAAAAAAAACAGAGTTTTACATAGATTTTCCCATAGCTCTACTAGCCTGATTTTAAAGGAATAATTATAAGAGAGAGGATAATAAATATAAAAAAAATGACACGTTCTCTTTATACTTCATGTTTTAAAAGTATAAAAATTTACTTTAAAATTATCACAAAAATATTATTATTTTTATCTCCTTAACAAATTATATTTTTATTTTCATTGTCTATGTTATCGTAGTCTTGAAACAATAATAAAACTTTACCTATAATTAAGTAACTCAATTTTTTTAAAATTAATAATAATATTAATTTCTCCCTGTAGCATGAAAGTTTTTCAGCCATAATTTAATTTACCTCAATCTTCTTTAGGTCTTCGATTTTTGGATGGTAGTATTGTGCCTTTCTCCTTACAATCAATCAATCAATTAATTTATTAATTAATTAATATAGCTTGGTCAATTCAAGTTTCGAGCAATAGTCGGGCCGGGTTAAATTTCTTCCATTTGTAATGTGAAAAAATTGTGATGTAAAAGATTTTAAATTTTGTCCAATCTCCATCTAAAACCCAATATATACCATATGGTACGTATTATTTTGTAATCAATGTTGTATTTCAGGAACAAAATTGTAATCCCATAGAAGAAATTAAATTATTTAATGGGATTAATTATCTTTTAGTTTATCTTAAATTATCTTGTCATCTGCTAACATTAAAGGGTATTTGGAAGGCGGCATGGCATGTCTTCTTAAAATGTGATCTTTTTCTTTCGCAAATCTCAAATACTTAACCTACCAGATGATCTTTTTTCGGGTTTTTTATACTAAATTACGCAGCAAGATATTTATTGTTTGATTTTTAAACCACAAGATTTTTTTGTTCCTCGTGATATGATAGTAAGAAAGAATATTATGGTGTTGAAATGCATGCCAGCAATTGCAAAACATGTGAAGTAGAAGTCAAGTGTGGCAGCAGAGAGAGTCGGCACCGGCCCCATTTGGGCAGGGCATGCTCGGGCAAATGAGCACTGCAATATTGCATTTGCCCAGAAAGCAAAAAGGGCTGTATTTGGAGAATTTCAAAAACCCTAATGGGACGGCCACAACTTTTTCTCCCTCTTGTTTCCAGGCCACGAACCAACCCCCACCCAGAACCGAACCCCACCTTTCTTGTTTTCTAGCTTTCCTACTCCTTTCTCAAACTTATTGTATAGCCTGTGACTCTGTGGTTAAGCGGTTTTGGTTAAGTGGCTGGAACCATGTTTCATTGCTGATTTTTTTGTTTTATGCTGTTGAAAACCACATACTTAAACGAAGCTTAAATACAGGTTAATTAGGAGTCCATCTCTGATTAAGTTTGTTTATAAACACTTTTGAACATTGACTTGGTTAAATTGAAGTAACTTAGCAGATCAACTTGCAACGAATATGAGATATAATCGGGTCAAATTAAAAAAAAAATCTCTTTAATCTTAATATAAAACTATTCAACAATGTTATTTTATAATCAATTCAGGTTAAGCGGCAACTCAAACCTTTAATTCAGTTTAATCATGGAGTAAATCGGACACCTATGGCAGTCACAAAATCAAGTGAGATATCGTGATGCATGGAGAATCCATCATTCAAGTTCACGTATTGCATAACTGAGTCATGATCCTGAAATCGCAGCCTCTTTCCAAACTATATATAGAAGAGATTTTGCTCGTGATTTTTTTTAATTACTATGCAAGATAATTACCTTAACCGTGTTAGACATGTCAAGAGTACTTAGATGCAACAACAAGGTCGTTAGAAGTGATATATCACACTTTATCATCGGATCGCCTCTTGTAATTATGAAAGTAAATTTATAAACATAATTGAGTATTAGTTTTAATTTTTTTATAAGCACATTAATAATTTTTTATGATAAAAATCTTATCAAAAGTCAATGAAATCTAATTCAAATAACATTAATATTTTTCTCTGTACTAAAACGAAAGAAAGAAAGAAAACAAAGATGAATAGGTGTAGTAAAATTTATATAGAGTCAATCAAATCAAGATGATTGATTTGATGACTCGATATAAATAGATTAATTAATTAATTTTATATATATATATATATATATATATATATATATATATATATATATATATATATATTACTAAGTTTATAATTGATTTTGTTTTAATATGGTGATTGAAACTTCAAACCTAACTATTTCAAACTAAATAATAGAAAAGTGGTCAAAATACACAACTTTAATTCAAAAAACATTTTCATTGCTCAATATATATATACATGGAGGAAGCATAACTCACCTTCCTATCCTCTCTAGTCTCTTTTCTTGGAGGAAGAAAGAAGAACACAAAACAAGCATGGCCACACCTTTCAAAGGGGGCAAAGGTCCATCATCCATGGCCATAGCTCTTGAGCAAGCATGGGGAACTGAGCCTAAGGACCCCACTGAATATAATAAAAATCATGCGTATATTCAGCAGCAGAATATTAAATAACAATTTTAAATAAATGCTTATTTAAGAAAAGGGCACTGAAACACTACCATCGAAGTCTGCAACAAGCTTACAGTAGTGTCCAAATGCTTGATGTCATCAAAGCTCAGACACTGTGGGCCACATCTCCATTTACGCAGTAGGAGCTAGCTCTGGTAGTCGAGCACCAGACCTTGGCTCCTTAGCCTCTGTCTACCACCTTAAAGAAGATGATTTTCCAATTTGTGGTCCATTGGTTTCTGATGCCATGGATCCATGATTTATATACAGAAAGGTTTGATTTGACGAGGGTAGAGCTTAGAATCAATGATGATAATGATTTTTATTTTTGAGAGTTTGGTTATCAGATCAAAATATATATATATATATATATATAGAAAACATCATATCTATATTATATTACTTATTTCATTTTTAAAAAAATATATAGTTGAAACTACTTTTTTTTTTCAATTATAAGCTGTGAAATTAATTTAGACATTGAAATATTTTCCATTTATCTCGTTTAGATGATATAGTACATAGTTATGAAACTACGATTAATCTCATCAGCCGCCCTTTTCTCTGCTCCCATTTCATGCATGAAAACTCCAAAAACCCAAAAGTTATCATCACACCTTCTAATAAAAAAACCAAACCCACCCTTCCCCCCCTTCCACATACCACCACCACGTCACCACCAAAAGAACCTTACAGCCTGGCAGAGACTCCTCTCCACACTTCCCTCCCAATCACACAATTCCATGTGTCCTTCCCTTGATGTTGACACAGTCCATCACCAGCTGTCTCCCTTACTCTTCTCCCTCTTATAAATAGCCCATCGCCCTCTTCTTCCTCCACAAGCCAGGCCCATACCACGTTTCCTTTGGAAGAATCTGTACCCCCACCGATGGCTTCTAATTACTTCCTTGCCCCTCTTGCTTTCCTCTTCTGTTTGATTAGCCCTTCTCTCTCAGCTTTGGTTCAAGAACAACCTTTGGTGCTGAAGTACCACAACGGCATCCTCTTGAAAGGAAACATCACAGTTAATCTAATCTGGTATGGCAAGTTTACACCTATCCAACGGTCTATAATCGTTGACTTCATCAACTCTTTGAACTCCAAAGGGGCCCCACTTCCTGCCACCTCTTCATGGTGGAAGACAACTGAGATGTACCGTGGTGGTTCATCCTCCCTCACTGTAGGCCATCAAATACTTCATGAAGAGTTAACACTAGGCAAAATCTTGAAGAGCCAACATTTGATAGCTCTGGCCTCGAAAACCCATTTCACCGTTAACGCCATTAACGTTGTTCTGACGGCGAAAGATGTTGCCGTTGATGGGTTTTGCATGAACAGGTGTGGGACACACGGGTCAACAAAATCCGGGTCGGGTCGGGGAACCTACATTTGGGTTGGTAACTCGGACCTTCAGTGTCCGGGCCAGTGTGCTTGGCCGTTTCACCAGCCACTCTACGGCCCACAGACACCACCCTTGGTGGCACCGAACGGAGACGTTGGAGTTGACGGAATGATCATCAACCTGGCTACTTTGTTGGCTAACACCGTTACCAATCCGTTCAACACTGGGTACTTTCAGGGTCCACCAACTGCTCCTTTGGAGGCTGTTTCGGCATGTACTGGGATCTTCGGGTCAGGGTCCTATCCAGGTTATCCGGGTCGGGTCCTGGTTGATAAGGTCACGGGTGCTAGCTACAATGCTTATGGTGTCAATGGAAGGAAGTATATGTTGCCTGCTATGTGGGACCCAAAATCAAGTGCCTGCAAGACACTTGTGTAAAAAAAATCGGGCCCTGGTTTTTTCTTTTCTCTCTTTCTTAGACTTGATGATGATGGACTAGTTTGTCCTTTTGGGTGACCTGTAAATTCTCCTTAAGAAAAATGCAGAAGAGATATAAATATTATAATAATAATAATAAAAAAACAGTTGTGTGTAAAAGTGGGATTTGCATGGATTAATTAGTAGGATTCGAAGTGGTAATTCTGTTTGGTTTCCAGGAAAGATGGGGTAGTGAAAGCCGAAGGGGGTGTGCCTGCATGAATGATGCTGGAGGCTAGGAGACCATAATGACAGCATTAGGGGAATGATGAGGTGCATTTCACTATATTATGGGGTTTGGCCATCAATGATTTTGTAGGGACCATTAATGAGCCCCGGATCATGTTATGACATGAGAGGATAAGATCAAGCAATTTCAACACCTGTGACTAAATGCCTCCCTTGGATTCTTCCTGAAATTTTAACCTCTTCATTTTCTAGAGGAAAAATTGTTGCGTGCTGTAACTTGGGATGAGCTAATCTGCATGCTTTCACTTCGGTCATAACACCATCGGTGACCTTTTTTTTATCATCGGATTCGTCCTGTGAGATTGATTTGTTCTTGGAAAGTAATGAAAAAACACTTGTCCGCTTTTCAACCATGTGAAATATGTTCTTTAAATTTCATGTCTTTACCCTAACAGTACAGAGATCGGTACTAAACAGTACATATTTGCAGTACCAATGACTTTTGTCCATTCTCGAACACATCATCACTGTATATCCACGGTAGATGGAGGAAAAGAAAAGCTTCAAAACCAACTTCTATATTAGCAAACATGCTTACGTGCAATCAAAACAGTATGGGTCACACATTGCCATGATGCTTGCCTTCTTTGTCTGTGGAAATCACGAAGCACTCTATGCCTTGTGCCATGATGAGCGGGTATAAAGGATGATCTAATAATCATCAGCCATTACTATGCATGGGCAAGCTTAATTCACATCTACCAGCAATCTGACAGAGGCCTCCAGTACAAAGTCTCATTGCTCACTCAGCAAGCAAGCCAGCTCAAAAGGAATGTTAGAAGGCTGAAACCCATAATTTTTTAGGCAAGCTAATGCCCACAGGTGAGAGCAAGCACTCGTTTTGTGGTCATGATTGGATTATCAGCTGCAAGTTCAGAAGCAGCCAAGGTTTTATCAACTCAGTAAGCTAAGTCATGAACGGCACCTGTCATCCATTGCCCACCTGACCGAGTCTTGTAACTAGGCAAAGTGGGTCAAAGTTGTATCTATCATCCATTAACAAAACTAACATTTATGCATCATATGTAATGGAAAAAACTTAATTTTCAGTTTTATAATCATCTTAATAAACATAAGACCCATTTGGGTTTTACATTCGGATAAGATTCTAGATTGTTGGTAGCCCATGAAGAATTCGTTTGCGTTGCCAATGCTCGAGTCATTGAGTAATGCTATCTCATGTACAAATACTTCAAGCCAACACAATTTAAATGACAAAAAGCTCACAAATGAATCTACAGTTGGAAATCCGTAGGCATGGCATAGTAGTAGTAAGCTCTTTGCACCTGCAAGATCACAGGCTTTGAAAAATATCCCATAAAATCATACTCATGTCCCACTAACATAGTTCATTGGTCAAGCAGCGCAAAGTGATTTTCAATTAAAAATACATCAAAATAATTTTTTTCAGATATTTTTTCAAAATTTTTGTCATCAAGACATCATGAAAAGCATCTAAAAACAATCAATTTAATACTTTTCAAGAGAAAAGCAAAGATAACCATAGCAGCATCAGTTGACATCTCAAACAGAAAAGTTCCAAAGAAAGAAAGTAGGCTTAATTTAAGCAAAGACACAGAGGCAGCAATGTACGTGACAAAAACTATAATATTGGAACCAGAGGAAGCTTTCAAGATAGCTCAAGCATGAATATTTTTAGGCAGTACAGAAGAAGCAGGCATTTTGATTTCATTGTCTACCATGAACAAAATAAAGCTCCAATTCTCACATTTCAACGTGTCAACCCAAGCAGGGAAAAATCTTCTGTTCATCTTTCCCAATGATTAAAACATGTGAGAAGAAAAGAGAGTACAAATTTTGTTAGATGTATCTCTCTGCTGGCAATGCTGCCTCAAACAAAATAGAATTTCAGCCATAGGGGCTGTAACGCATTGGCATTCTGTATCTCAGAACCTTCCTGCAGTGCAAAGAAAACATGCTAAATGACCATCATTGCTCCTTATAGATCAAGACAGAAAAAGCAAGAAGTAAAAGCGTAAATGTAATGCACTTCTTAGATAGTGTACCCATATCCATAAGGAGAAAAGAGATAAGGAGGCATAGGAGCGCCCCTGGGTGGAAACCCCATATATGGGTTGGGTCGACGAGCACGAAACTGCTTCATCCCAGGTAGATTGGTCCGCTTAACAGTTACCTGCAAAAGCACAGAACAAACCAATTTGTGGTTGAGAAATAGTTTAGAGAAAAGAAAGAATAGAACCTAAGGTTATCAAGGTTAAGGGACTGAAGATTGCAATTAGATAGGGAGAAAAATACAGTTTCTTTACCTTCAATTGGCGACCATGTAACTCAGACTCATTCAGAAGGAGAGCCTCCTGCACAGCCTCTGGTTCAAGGAATTCGACATATGCATAACCCTTTGGCTGGCCATACTTGTCAGAACGGATAGTGACCCTATTTATTGTCCCACATGCCTGGAAATGCAGCTGCACTTCTTCAGGGGTGCATGAATAGTCCACCTGCAACCATGTTAGGAATAAAAATCTTATAGTGCTATAAAAAAAGGTGAGCAAGGCAGGGGAATCTGTGTTGCTTCTTATAGATAGCCATGCTTTTGCCCATGCCAACGTTTTAGTTTGCAAGAACATCTTAAATCCCTTATCCCATTGTCATATGCCAACACAGAAAGTTCAATCCCAAAGAGCACTTATTCCAATGTCTCTGTTATGCATGTATGAATTTAACAATTTCATTTACTTTATTTTTACAGTAAACCAAACAAAAAAAGGGCAGGTAGAATATTGATTCCATCCCCAGGTCAAGAAATCATTTTGATAACATATGTAACACAAGCAACCAGCCAAAAAAATCCACACTACAAGTTTTTGACACTAAAATAACTCCTTGAAGGCAAATCATATAAAAAGGAAAAGAGGCCTCACATTACCAACAAACACTGATCGAGAATCTACTTCCTCTCTATTTGCTTGGGATGCAGCAGCTGAAGCACTAGGATCTAATTGCACATAGAAACAGTAAGAAGGAGGAAGATATGCAAAAAAAACAAAAATCAATCATTGCAGTTACTAGTCCTTCTCACTTCCATTAACCAATGAAGGGACACATAATATAATATCTTAAGCATAGGAATTTGACATGTGATGCATCTCTCTTGTTAACTTAAGGACCAAGACTTAGGAGCGTTATCGATTGAGAAAATAGAAAATGGTAAACAAATAGAATAACCATTCAGTCAAATGCAAGTGCTTGATACAAATGACCAATGTGGAATGCCCCAGTTAAATCTTCAGTAGCGTGAAGCTAAAGAATTAATGACATAAAAGTCCTAAGCCCTAAAATCTTTCTTGCCCTTAAAAGTCTACAGAACATTCTCATCTCGATAAGTGAAGTTCTCCGAAACCATAAATATATTGCATTTCTAACATTCAACTAACTTCAGGAAACATCTCAATCTAAGGCCAGTATTACAAAAATCTATAACAACATGAAACCAACATATATTACAAAACATTCACCAATCTAAGGCCAGCCACGGAACACAAACTACCTCACCCTAAAGCCACAGAAACACACACAAAAAAATCACTTCTAAACTCACACTAAGTCCCTCCTCACCACAATGCCCCATTATCCTCCAATCTCCAACAAACCCATCATCCCTACCATAACACTGATTAAAAGCAAAAATCCTAACAGATTAAAAAGAAAACACATATAAAACCATAAACCCATAAAAAATAACAAAAACCCATTAGACCATAATTGCATATACCCAAAGTTACAACCTTGTATAGAGCCCATTTCCTTCTCAACCTTGGACTGCATCTCAAGAAGAGCAGCAGCTTCATCTTCCATTTCCTTTAGTCTCTTCTTCATATCATCAAGTTCCTACAATTTTAACCATAACCCAAAATTAGATTTCTCTTTTTGATCATAAATGAAATCCCATTAAGGTTTTCGTGTTTTATATCAATCAAAAACTAAAAATCGATCCAAGAACAAACAGAAAAAAAAAATACTGGTACAGATTCGTTGGTCTCTGCAGCGGCCATGTCCACATCGTCACCGTCCATTCTGCCTCCCTCCTTCTGGAGTTCTATCGGCGAAGAATGCGAGCGACACACAATTCTTAATGCCAAAATTTAGTTAACACTACCAATCGCTCCACTGTTAATTCTTTCACTTGCAAAAAAGGAAATGCAACGACATATCATACACAGCTCGGGGTTTTCTTTCAAGTTTATCGAATTTTAGTCCCTGTAATTTTCCAAACATTATTAATCAGTATCTATATTTTAAAATTTGTTAAATAATCTCTTGACTGTCGTTGACTATCCTCATTTTAATAGTTTTGTTTATACGTGTATGGATATGAAAGGCATGACGAAGGGGGTTGGTCAGGGCAAAATCTTGGTAATAGATTGGGAGGGTCTATCATGATTTTTATTTAAAAAATTAATTAATTAATTAAAATAATATCATTTTAATTATTAAAAAAAAAACAACTTAGCAAGTTCATAATCTGTTTTTAAGTAGAGTAGCTCGAGTATAACCAAATCAACAAATTAATTAGAATTTTTACTAAATCAACTAAATTTTCTTCTTTTTTTTTTTAAGTTGAATGAGTCCAAGTTCAGAATTAACTCTCCAAGTTGATTTAAAATTTACAGCTCCAACATAAATTTGATGTAGTTTTTCATTGCAAAAGGGAAATGAAATGACATATCAGTATAAATCACAAGAATTTCTTACAAGTTAATTATAATTTAGTTTCCATAGTTTGTCAAAATTAATTAATGAATTTGTATGATTAAATAATCCCTTGACCGACCATCCTCCCTTTAATTTTTCTTTTTGGAAAATATATGAAGGCATGAAGAATGTGATGTCACTAGCTTTGTGGTCACCCAATCTATACGCTCAATATTGCATAAGAAAAGATTGATGTCTAATGTCAAGCGAGGTTCAATTAAAAATTTTGAATAATTATAAATAAGATATTTATTTTTAATTTGACAGAATTACTTTATATATTAAATAAACAAACTGGGATTTACATAAATTATAAATAATTTTTCCTTTCAAAAAATAAATGAAATGAGACAACAAAGGACAAGATTTTTATCTTCTTTTTTTTTTTAATTTAGTTCCTTATATTTTTTTTCACCTCTCATTTTTTTTTCAATTTTATCCTTAATTTTTTTTAATAATCAATTTATTTTTAAATTGAAAAAGTCAAATTAATTACATCATCATAACTTTTATATAATTTAATTTTAAATTTAAATTAATTAAGAAGTTAAGTTGAGAAGTTTTATCTATCAATTTAATCTTTAGAATTTTTTAATTAGTTAGTCAAATTATTTTTGAACTGATCATGTTAATTATGTTATATTAAAATAATTTTTGTATAATATAATTTTAAATTTGGATTGTATAAAAAATTTAATTTAATAATAACAATATAAATAGTTATTTATAATTTAAATATATTTTATTATGTTGAAAAAAAATCCCAACCTTAACATCTATTTAATCGTTTCTGTCTGTTTTATATATATCTAGACACACGCGCGCGCGCAATCAGTCAAGACCTTAACAGTACACTAAACCTCAACATTGTCTTTAAGAGGTTGGACTAAAAGCTCCAAGCATAGCTTCTTGAAAGAAGCTAGCCTTTGAGCTCCCATGCCGGTCTCGTCTGCAACTTTGTAAACCTAATATTAGAGAACAAATTGAGAGCTTGCAACAGAATTTTATTAGCCAAGACATTAATAAAGGAAAAGGTGCTGAGCATGATACTAGCTTAAGTTCTGTGTAGCAAGCAGAGTAAATTTACTCTTCAATGCTCGCTAACACAAGCGATTTGATCTTCCTAGACTACAGATTGATCCCCATGCGAAGGAGTAGTTAAGGGGATTTCCATGATTTGTGTTGTTTGCTTGGGAGGTACCGATACAATAGCTGTAATAATAGGTTTTATCTTCTCTGTGGTCTTGATAATAACCAAGAACAAAATTCTGTATAGAACCACCATTCCAAGCAAAATGGCAAGATCAACCCACTTGGAGACACCCATTTCCACTTGCCATCGATCTCTCAGAATTTGTTCACCAGGAATCGTCCGTGGCTCTCCGGCTTGATTGCTAGGAAATGTTAGTCCTTCAAATTCGTTCTTGAACAGTCCTTGGTAGGCATACTTATGGAAGGCAATGTAGTACATGGGATACTTCCAGAATGGCTGAGGGAGATCATTTGGCAATCTAAAGAACCCCCCACCTAGAACCATGAAAGCTTGAATCCCAGCTCCTGTTATTATTCCCATCAGAAAATTTGGCACCATACTCGCAACGGTCATCATTAAGCTTTCCACCAACATCATGCAAGCAAACAATACTAAAATAAAGTATATGAAGTGTTCATATCCCTTGTGAAGTCCAGGAAGGTAATAAGTTATTGCTCCAGGAATTACTGATATCAGTAACAGGTATGGAAAGGCAGAGAATGTGTTGCCAAAAACAAAAGCAGTGGCACCATAGTGCCCATTCAACCTTTCTCTTTCAAATACCTTGATTCAAGAGGAGAAAAACATTTAGAAATAAACATACAATTTGGAACAAAAATATATGTGCACTGATTTATGTCTATACCTTCATATCTTCCACAAAAGAAGGAAATCCTCCGATTGTCATGAATGTTAAGAAAGAAGCTATGAACATTAGCAGAGAACCTCTATCCTGAAACCATATTGATTTTTTAGGCTCCATGTTAATTAAGTTGTAATTAATAAAATCAAATCAAGGCCGGTTGAGTTATATATTATGTCATACCTGAATTGAATCATTATCAGATCCAAGGTTGTAAAACAAAGTAGCAAGGCCTAATGCTAATGAGACATAGATGGCGACCCGCAACCAATAGTACCCAAGATCTCGATACATGTTTACGAAAGATCTTCTTGTAAGCACAAGACACTGAGTAAGGAAGTTAGAATGGCTTCTTTCCTCTAATGTCCCACAATCCTGTATCCATCTAACTGTTAATCATCCCTTTCAATGACTGTAATATCAAGAATTTATCACTTAGAAAAGTGGGAGGGAATTAGAGCATACCTTTTCACATATTTCTGTGACTAGTCTTTTAACCTGTTGATAATGGTCTGATGATTTATACGCCTTTGTAAGAGTATTAATCGCTACCTCTGCGGTAATTGCATCTTCTAAACCTTGTTCAGGATCCTGTGAAGGGCATAATCAGAATTTTTATGAACATTTTAAGATGAATCTTTAAGCCACCATTGTCTACATTGGTGTTCAACCAATCAATACCTAATTGTCTCCGTCTCTTCTATCCTGATATACTAATTAACCAAAGATACCGTAAAGCCAGACCTTGGATAAGACAACATACCGTTTCGAAATCTTTGTTTATGGTTTTCAGGAAATGATCAGATGGGTTCTGGAGAGTCGGGCAAGGAAAGCCATTTAAGGCAAAAAACTATATTGAAACAAAATAAAGATGAGGTTAATTCCTATATGATCTACATATATCAGATCAACTAAGCCTACAAAACTTTGATGCTCAAATACCTCATTTGCTTGTGAAGCTGTGCCAAAATACACTACTTTACCAGCACTGAGCAGGCAAAGACTGTCGAAAAGCTGAAAGACCTCACCACTAGGCTGATGAATGGATGCAATTACAGTTCTTCTATTTTCATCCTTGCGGTCAAATCTAACAATTCTACTCATGACATGATATGATGCTGCACTATCAAGCCCACTTGTGGGTTCATCAAGAAAGAGAAGTTTCGGATGTGTTAGTATCTCTATGCAAATGCTCACTCTCCTCTTTTGACCACCACTAAGTCCTTTAGATCCCCACCCTCCAATTCTTGTATTCATGGCATCTTGCAGCCCCATTTCTCTTATTGTCACCTCTGCTCTCTCTTTCTTTTCTGCCCTTGACATTGAGTCTGGCAATTGGAGCTGAGCTGAGTAGTACACAGCTTCTTTGACTGTTAATGTTGTGATTAAGGTTTCATCTTGAGTTACATAAGCCTGTGTGCATCAATGAAAAAAAAAAACCTTTTAGAAAATATTTGTCGATGATTATTCAAATATTATAGTTTATGTTATAAAATTCCTAATGTTTTCATCATTTTCTTCAATTTTTTTTCCTTACCGATGTACCATAAGCCAGCCTTTGTTTGTGGCCATTGATTAGTATGTCTCCTGTTTGTCGTGTGTTTGAACCCAGTCTCCCTGCAACAGAAACTCAAGTCAAACTATAACATTTGAAACATATAAATTAGCTGTCAAGAAAGATTATGCAGATCAGCTTGATTAGTGTTATTGTGATCTTATAATGTATGGGAGCTTGTTTTTTAAGATTTGGTCAACATTAGGAGAGGATCAGATATGTTGTGATGTGCATACTCCAAAAGCTGAGTACTATCTAAATAGTTACCTGCCAATGTATCAAGAAGTGTTGACTTGCCACAGCCTGAAGGACCCATTATAGCCAAAAGCTCTCCAGGCTGAGCATAACCAGTTAAGCCCTGAAGGATTGATTTACTGCTTTTTTTCCCAATGGAAACAGTCACCCACAAATCCTCCCAAGTCAAGAAAACACCATTATGATCAGTGGCTGCACCTTCTCCTCCTCCCCTACTGCTTGGCTGTGGAACAACAGTTTTTACTCCTAGTGTGGCCTTAATTTCGTGGTTATAACTCAACGATGTTGACTGATAATTAAGCCTATGATCGCTTGCAGATGATTGCTTGGAAGGGTAAGGAAGAGAAGACATGGTGGAACGTGTGAGTTGAGAGCGCAAGGGAATGAGTGGTGTGTTTTCAGCTATTGTACGTAGGCAATGTCAAAGACAGAGGCTTGTATTTATAAGGGGAAGATGGGTCCCTCGACCTCGTGTTGCAGGTGGTTGGATAGATTTTATTTGTTAAAACGACCAATAGGAAGTCGTCACTTGCATGTATAAAACTTATGGACATTATTCTAACATAAAACCCTAAACTATTGTGCTAGGGTTTAATTTTATTTACAAAAGCATATCATTTATTATTATTATTTTTTAATATAAGATAGTTATTACTGATCACATATATATTTAAAATCTTTCTTGTATATATAAGTTTATTCTATTTAATTACAACTCTCTCTTCAATAATTTTTTTTTAAATATAATAATATTGTTGAAGTAATATAATATCTTCAAGAATTCATTACTTTTATAAAAACTTTTTTATTTAGATATGATATCTACTCTTTATTCGTAACTTAGAAGTCACAATTTACTACTCCACGAGTCATTTACTCTTCATCAAAGAGTTCAACTAACTTTTTTTTATTACATATACAATAATCATAAAAGTATAGAATGTATTCATATTTGTTTGTTTTGGTTATGCAAAAAACATATTTTATTTGCTTAGTTTATAACTAACCCAAATCATTTTTCATGATGTTGAAAGCTCTTACATACTAGTTAATAATGCATGAAAATTATTTAACATGGGATATATAATAATATCAAGTACTAGTCATTTAATGCATGAAAAATATTTAACATGGGATAACATTGCCAAGATCTACGCAAAATCATTAGAAACTAACAAGTGAAAATTGTTAACGTATATGCATTGTCAATAATTAGTTAGTTATATATTATATTAATTGAATTTATTCATATAAATATATTTATTTTAGTAAAGTTTTTATTTATCTTTAATATTAATCAAATATAATATTTGATTAATGAATCTAAAGTAACGATAAAGTACACAGGATAAAAAATATTTTGCAAAGAAAATTATAAATTCGTTATAATAACGAGATTCTTATTGATCAAAGCATTATTGCTACATGTTTATAGTCAATACTCTATTAAGAATATAAATTAGTTAAAGTTGTTAACACTTATACATATTGTGATATTTTCTTTATAAAAAAACAATTATATAAGTTGATATATGAGGAATACCTAAAATTAATATATAAGTACCTGTTAGATGACATATACAGTACTAAATTAACTTACATAAGAATTTTATATAGAAAGATCACTATGTCTATGAAAAGGCTCACTTAATGGTTGTGCAAATGATCCTTAGACTTGAGATCACTAAGTTATTTTATATAGGACATGTGATGCTTTAATCATAACTACATGTTATCCTAACCAAGGATAACAAACAAGCAGATATTTGATATAACATGAACTATATAAAATTATATGAGTAATCATGAGATAATTCATCATCCTAGATGAATTGAAAAAAATAATTCACATGTTCTTAAATAATATTAATTACAAGGTGGAATGAAATTTGAAAAAAAAAAAATCTTATTCAAAGAATCAATAACTATGGTATTAAGAATAAACATGATTTGATAGAATAAACACACTTTATGCTATAATGTTTAACCTAGAACATTGTTGATGAAGATAGAATGATATAACTTACATCAGTACACTTAATAAAAAAGCAAAATCATAACTACTAATAACAAATTCAAGAGACGGGATTACAATAAAGAATTTCTCAAACCAAGTATGAGGTGCTTGTTTGAGACCATATAATACTTTCTTAAGCTTATAAACATACCTAGAGTCATGTGAAACACTAAGAGGGGGAGTTATATAAATTTTTTCTTGAAGATCTCTATTCAAGAAGGTATTTTTAGCATTATGTTGAGAGATATGTCATTGACGAATCAAAGATATTATAATAAGAGTATGAATAGTAGTCATTTTTGCAACAAAGGCAAATGTCTTCTCATAATTCATACTATACTATTAGGAGTATCTTTTTTGCAACCAACCTAACTTTGTATTGCTTAATAAACCCATCAAAAATTAGTCTTGATCTTATACACTTAACAACATTCAACAACACTTTTACTAGGAGGTAGAGAAACTAGATCCCAAGTATTTGTCTTATGCAAAATAGAAAATTTTTCATCCATAGCTCGCTGCCAAAGAGAATCAATAATTGACTCTTTATAGGAAGAGGGCTTAGATAAACAATGAATATAAGCTAAAAAAAGGAAATGATGAAGAATAACAAGAATAAATAAAATATGGTAGTTTTATAGACTTATAAATATGAATGGATAACGTAGAGGCGGGTCTACAATCTCATATAAAGCTTGAAAAAGTGTAGATGAAAATAGAGCTTCAGGTGTGCTGGAGAGTAAAGTGTGAGTACCTGTAAAATTATGAGTATAAATTGGTTGAATATGTAGAGGAGTATCTAAAGTACTTGGAACCTGAGATGATAAACTATCAAAATCCTTAGAAAAAGAATCTATACAAATAAGATCAAGTCTAGTTAGGTTATAAGTAGTGGATGGAATAGAAAAGAAAGATCTATATATTCGAGAAAGACAATATGATGAGACACATAAAGTTTTTCAATTATCAAGTCAAAACAATGATTCCTTTTTTTTACCTTCACCATAACCTAGAAAGACACAAATAACAAATCAGGAGGACAACTCACTACATTCTAAATGAGGAAAAAAGATAAAAAATAAAACAAGTACAATTAAAAACTCTAAATGAGGAATAATCAGGGACATATCCATATAACTTTTCAAAAAGAGACAAACTAGAACTATAAGATGATGGAATGATATTAATCAAAATTATACCGACAAGGACAACTTCTTCTTGAAGCTCACTAGGAACAGAAACAGACAACAAGAGAGCGAGCAATCTTGACAACGTGCCTATGTTTTCTTCCAGCAATTCCATTTTGCTCAAGAGTATCTATACATGAAGTTTGGTGAATGGTTCTATCTAAAGCAAGCAATTGATAAAATTTATTAGAGATTTATTCTCCACCCAAATCACACCTAAAGTATTTGATTATAGCAGAATGTTGAGTATTGACAAGAGCTTAAAAGGCTGTAAACATCTCAAAGAATTCAAAATGATATTTCATTAAATATGTCGCACGTCGGAAAATCCGTGCGACATTCGCTAACGATTTTTTTTGTTATTATTTGTGTTTATTTTGCTTGGTTCTTTGGAGTCGCCACCTAGTATTATGGTTACTAGGAACCTATGGTCTGCGAGAGTTTGAGTAAGGGACTGGTTGTGCAAGGGGAAGACGCATCACCCCCAGTGCATCCTATCTTAGGTAAGCTGTATTATTTGTTTGATCGTTTTTCTAGGACGAGTTTCTATTCGTTGGTCTTTTCTAAGGTTCAAGGCAGATATCCTTTCGTGAAGGAGTCTCTACCTCTTTGGGTTACATTCTAACCATTCTAAAATCTGAATTTTTAAATTGCCTTTATTTACACCTTGTATCTTTAATACCCGAGGGTGTACTTTATCGTGTAATTTTACACCCCACAAATATTAAAGTCTAGATCTTAAAAAAAAGGGTTAAAAAGGGGAAAAAAAGGTTTTTGATATTTTGGCCAAACCTTAATGAATAATCATAAACTAGTTATGATATCCATTTTTTGGATTTTTAAATCATGAGAAAGATGTAATTTTTATATTTTGAAACATGCTTGAAAAATTCTTTAGGATTTGGCCGTATGCAACAAAATCTTTTTTCGTTTTCTTTTTGAATTTTTTTTAATATTTCGGAGAAGACCGGACATTTTAATATTGGACTTGTATCTTACAATGTAAGTATACAACCCAATATTAAGCAAACTTGGTGGAAAAATATTTAAGAAAATCACAAAGTTTTTGAAATGGTTTTTAAAATTTTTTTGAACTTTTTTTTTTTTGATTTTGTTTTTGAAATTTTTTTGTTTATATATATATAATATAATATTTAAATATTAAAAATATATGGGCTAAGTCGGGCTCAGACCATGAAAACCGGGCCAAAATCCGGCCAAAATGGGTTGGGCAGTTTTTGGCCCAAGATTTTTGGGTTTGGGCCGGGCTTAGCCCAGCCTCTTGGGTTGGGCCAGAACTGGCCCGGCCCAAACAGATGGCTAATTAATTAGCCACTGCATGCAGAAATGAATTCTGCATGCAGTGGCTACGAGGAACAAAAATGGAAAAAGGTGGTGCAGGGAGGAGAGAATTACCTAGCGTGGAGAGAGTCAGCGGCTTGGCTGGTGGCGCTCGGCGTGACTGGAGGCGGTGAGGCTGGCGGCGTGAGCTGGTTGCTGCAATGGTGGAGGCCGGTAGGAGGAAGAAAAGAAAAAAAAAACTTGTAGTGGAGAAAGAGAGAGGTGTTGCAAGCTTCGGTGAGGTGGTTTTATAGCTTATAGAGAAGGGGATGATGGTGTGGTGTTTCGTGGGAATGACAGCGGTGAGGTCAGTGGTGGTGGCCGGAGGCCACGGCGGAGAGAAAAAAAAACAAGGGGCTGGTTGCAGGAAAAGGTGATTTTCGGCCAACTTTGGGTTCAATTTTCTCCTCCCCCTGAGCATGAAATTTGCTCCTATTTATAGGCATGGAAAGAGGGTAATCTCGTCTTCAATGGGGGAAAATTTTCAGCCCTTGATTCGACTCGAGGAATCCAGGCCGTTGGCTCAAAGTGTGCACCTCGAACTGTCAAATTTGACAAATCCCAGGCTGTAGGCTGCCCAAGGTGGCCACTTTAGGCCGACCAACGGAGCCTTATGGAATCTTATAAACCCGACCAGACAATTCACGAGGCTAGAGGGGTTGTAAGTGAACATGTCGGTGCACGCGTTGGAACGTTGCTACTCGGGCAGCTTTTCGGGGAAGACGATGAACAGTAACCTTTTTTTTTTTCAACTCCAGCCCCGAATTTACGCGCCTTTTTCATTATAGTCCTTGGTCTCAGATTCATGCCATTTCACCACTAATTAGCCATTAAACTCTCAATTTCTTCAATTCGACCCCTGATTTCACTTAATTAACTTTGTAAAAATTAAATTTGGTTTCTTAAAATTCCAATCTTCTCAATTAAACCCAAATTAGACTCAATCAAATTGGCCTATTAAAAATTTAATTATGTTATTGGACTTAATTTTTATGCAAATTTGTCCAATAATCATTTAATTTGACCTTTGAATTTGTATTTTTTTATTTTTGGGCATAATAGGGTACAATTAGGCCTTGAAATTCCTCCCAAAATCGTAGCTTTATTTTTACCTAGTCTTTCTAGATCAGTTTTCCCCACATTTCTAGCCTTTATTTTATTTTTTGATTTTTATTTTTTTTAAAAAGTGGATTTTAAGGAATAACCCAGAATTGGGTTATGACAAAATAAACCCAACAATAACAAGTATAATAATTAATAAAATATAATATCAAAACCCTCTATTTATGGCAACAGGAAAAGGTCTTCATGTATCAGAATGAATCAAGTCAAATAATAAAGAAGAAACAAAAATACTTTAATTAAAAGGTAAAGTGGAAAATTTTATTAGTTTACATCTACTACAATAAGAAATATCATACATTTGCAAGTTTTCTAAAGCTCTTATAGATGTCAAAAATCTTAAACAAGAAGATGAAACATGAATTAGATGAAAATGCCATAAATAAAAACTACAAGATGAAGGACTCGAATGAAAAGAAGACAAATTAATAGTAGTAGCAGTAGCAGTGACAACTAGCAATTTTAACTCATCCAAAATATATAGTTCATTCTCCCTACGACTTGTCCCAATCAACTTTTAAGACTGCAGATCCTATAAACAACAAAAAGTAGAAGAAAAAAATGATTAAATAATCACTAGAATCATGTAATTGACTAATGAAAACAAGATTCAATTTGAGTTTTGAAATAAGATAAATATTAGAGAGAGACAAGTGAGGTGTGATAATAGAACCGACACCTACTAAGGACATAAGAGTGTCATTATTAGTCATAACACGAATGAAGGGTGAAGGGGACACAAAGGTAAAATATGAAGAATCTAGAGACGTATGATGTGAAGTACTAAAATTTAAAACCCATTCAGAATATGAAATACCTAACAAACTATGAGGCAATTGACCTATGGAAGGAGAAGTGGACATTGGTTGTGGTTGTAAAGAGAAAACCTTATGAAATTGCTTAGTTAGAGTACTAAGATAGGTGATAGAGCCTGATGAAGTTACTACAACAGTATTGTGGTGTGGTGGTTTATTGCCTTAAAGTGGTCTATGAGTATTAGATTATGATTGGTTGTCATGCTTTCAAGTTTGATTATGTTGTTTTAACTTGGGACATTAAGCCTTTCAATGACCTTCTTGCTTAGAGAAATTGCACTCATTCAAGCCAACACTTAAGTGAGGCTTATTTTGATGATTAAAGAATGATTTAAAGGGTACTGCTACTGCGGAAGGATTTCAAGTAGAAAGAATTCTCTTTTTAGAATAAGACTGAAAACGTATTTCTTCAAGTAATAACTTACTAAAAACAGAGTCAACATAAAATAGTAGAGAACGATGCATCTAAGTCCCTCAAAATCACTGCGAAGTGCTGTTAAAAACTATACAAATCGTTGCTATTATCTATGCTTAATATAGACACCATATGCCTTTAATTATACCTATTTTGTAAGAGCCAATTAATCCCAAAGATTTGTCATAGCAGAATAAAATTTTTGAATGCTTATATTCTTCTAATGAAGAGCTCGTATGTCATTTTCTAACTAATACTACTTTGCAAAATTTGGTTGTGTGAATAACATTTACAAATGATCTCAAACCTTCTTTGTTGTCTCATATTTTTCCAACTACGTTAATTAAAGTAATAATCTTTTCATTGTTTATTTCCAATGTATCTATGAAAATAACATCCTCCTCCTCAATATTCTTGGATATCACATAAGTTCTACTAACATATCCTCATATCTTACTATCCTTAAAAAAAAAACTTCTCATTACATAACTCTAGTATAAATAATTTTTTTCATCCAACCTCACATCCACAAACTGAAGCAAATCATCTCTTTTGGTAAGCCATAATTAACAAACAAAAAAGAACCAAAAATGCAAAAGCAATGGAAGACTAAGTACTAGATTGAAAAAATTAAACAAATATCATAAAAATTAAATAAATAGTTCTTGAAATTATACGATTACTCCAAAATATAACACAAATTATAGAAACTAAATGCAAATATCAAATTCAAAAAGCTGAAAAAGAAGAAGACAAAATGCCAATTTTTGAAGAAACAAAAGATAAAATATCACATAAAAAAATAGAATAAATTAAAAAGTTAAATCCATGAAAGCTATGTTTGGGATTAACCTTGTTCCATAAAATCAACTCTGATACCATGTTAAATTAATTCATATTAACATAAAAAAACAACATAAAAGAGAAGAAAATTGGAATTCTTATTAATCTGTTTATTTAAAGTATTTGAGTTAACCTAAATATAAAGAGAGTATATATAGGTTAAAATAAAAATATTATTCTACAATTAATAAATAAAACAAAATAAAATGTATTATTTAACAATACACAGTAAAATATATAACTCCTAAAAAACATGAAAGAAAAGAGTTAACACTAACAAATATAACAATCTTTTTTTCTTTAACAATAACTCTCTTTTAAAAAGGTGCAGGAGATTTCTCAATAATAATTTATATAGATTAGTGTTAGAGGTTGGATATTTAGATGACTTGTGTCAAAGTTAAAATGAATATTTGATCTTCAAGTAATCTTTATATAATTTATAAACAACTCTTGATCCATCTAATGAGATCTTGGTACATCTAAAAGATTTTAAATTTATATTTTTCATTGCATGTGTATGTATTGAAAAACCCAACAAAAATTAAGGTTTTGTGGTGAATATTTTATGCATGAAAACTTTTATTGTTATCTATATTAATCTTTACATTTTCCAGTTCAATTTGTGGTTATCATTAATGATTTTTTTAATACAAATAATTCTTGATTTATTTCATTAAATGCATATGTCAGTCTTTTAATTTACAATTAATTTTTTAATTAAAAAAAAAGCATCAGAAACACTTGCACAATTATATTTTTATGTTAATTTTTGTTAGATCCAACCCGCAGTAAAGCGCAGACCAAGTAGCCAATAAAACATATAACATGTTTATCAATCTAAGTTAATCTTTCAAGAATATGTTCATCTCAAAGCTTATTATATAAAATTGATACTTTGGGTTAGTTAATAAAGACTATTAGAAAATTGATAAATATAAAAAAATATTCATAGAATATTTTTATCGATAAATTATAGTAAATTTTACTAACAGAAATATTTCCTCAAAATTTACTGAAAAAAATATATAAAAAATATTTTATTTATTTTTAATTAGAACATAATCAATCATGTTACTAAGGAAACATAAAAGGATCCAAAGACATCCTTAAATTAATCAAAATTATCAAACTAACTAATTATATATTATTGCTTACGTTTCCTGAAAAGTTAGCATCATTTCATACAACAAATAATTATTTATTAATCTTAAACATGTTTCACCAAAAATTAACTTATCAACTTGAAAATCCTAATTTATTATCTCTTTATACAATTTCAAGGTAACAATCTAATTTTAGAATTTAACAACCTATTTTATTTTCAATTGCTTAATTAAAATGCCATAATTTTTAAAACAACATAACACCAAATAAAAACTAAAAGTCATCAAACATCAAATTAGAAAAAAAAAAATCATCAGTTAATCACATAACGTTTTTGTCACAATCTTGGCTGAAAATCGACATTTTTTTTTTTGCGGTGAAATAAATAATGATAATAATAATTGATGTGGTAGGGTGTGTTTGGCTGGTGTAACCTTTCTCCGTATAATTTGTTTTTCTCTTACATCAAGTAGTGGCCACACCCTCATAAATACCTAGCTAATCCACCATTAATGAGTCCACTGACTATTTTGCACCGAATAAAGGCAGTAAATGGGTGAAAACTACAATTGATGTTACTCATCTCAAGTAGCCAATTACAAAACAAAGTCTTGTTCAACATGGCTCTAAAATTCAATCTTTCATCGATGCATGGATCTAAAATAATCTTTTTTTTTTTAAAATAAATTAAAATTAGATTTCTCTCATATTTTGATTGGGTCACGTATTAACTCACTCATTCAATCAGATTTAACCAGATCAATTCTCGCCATATTTAATATAAAACCTAACTTAAAGTTATGTTTAGTTCAACAAATTACTGGGTTAAAGGTAAAGCCTTATTTTATAAAATTATTGCAAACCCTTCTCGAAGACATCGTAAATTATACATATATTCGTTTTGTTCAAGTTGGGTTTTTTATATATATATATTTTGATTCATTAGATCAATTAGATTCACCAAATCAATTCCCAAATAATTCAATATAAAGCTTGAACAGAGTAATGTCTGGAGCCACTAAATTACCCAGCCCGGTTTTATAATAACATTGTTGCAAGCCCTCGTATAGAAACATCATGAATCGTTTTCCAGGTGTTTGATAGCTCATATGTAGGCACTTAATGCATGGAAATTATTTTACATGAAGAAAGAAATGAGCAGCAATTAATTTTCCATGTTTGACTAGCAACTACAAAAATCAGAGGACCCTAGTAATTAATTTTCCAAGTATGTGGCCTGATTTCTTGGGATTGTGAGTCTTCCTTCCATATGCCATGCATTCGAGGGGAAGGTTGTAGACAAATTCGGCTTTTGCACCATTATTTGTGGTGGACGCGCAAAGTTTTTTTAACATATATTCAAGTAAAGTTTTTTTAAATTTAAAATTTATATAAATATATTATTATTTAATTTTTAATTTTTAATTTTTAATTTTATTAAATGAGATTGAAACTCGTAATCTTTTAATACATTATTTCAAAACTTACATTGACTCAATAAATTAACTCATTATCTAGAGTCTAGGCCGGTCTAAATTGAAAAAACATTAACTTAGTTAACCTAATTAAAAACTTTAATCGCCCTAGTAATCCGAATAAAATCTGACCATTAACATATTAATTTTTTTTATTAAAATAATATTATTTTTAAGTTTTTTCAGATTCTACCTTAGAATTATTGTTACAAGTCAGGTTTTATAATTTCAATGTTTGGTTTTTATCAAACTCTCCACCAGCTTACAATCAGTTCTTACCAATTTGTATCAATAGCACGAAAGGGAGTTGATGGTAATAACTACCGATTTTATATTTACTTTTAATTTTATCAAATGAGATAATTGTTTTATGCATTATTTCAAAATTTAGAACGACTCAATAAATTAATTTATTATCAAATTAAATATAAAACTTAGACTGGTTTAAATTAAAAAATTAAAACTAAAAAGTCTATGTAATATGATAAAAAACTTAAATCGACCTAATTATTTGATTAAAATCTGATCACCAAACACGTCAATTTTTTTATTAAATTAATATTATTTTTTGGTATAAGACTTCGAATACAAATTATATCAAATTCTCTATCAGCTTACAATCAATTCATAGTAATTTGTACCATCCACATGAAAGGGAGTTGATGGCAATAACATGGCAATAACTACTCTTTGATGGAGAGTGCTAGCCGCCCCCATCCAAATGTGTTTTGCGTGTAGTGATTAATACAGAACAAGCGCAGACTTAGAGGAAGTAAATTTTCTCACGACAAGATGGGGTCGCCTCTCCCTCTCTCTTTAATGCTTTCGCTGCATGTATATGTATATTTCTATCTATCATTTTTCATATTTTGTGAGATTTCATATATATATATATATATATATATATATATATATATATATGCTTTATTTTGTAAGATATTTTAAGTGCTCAAGTTGTTCTTGTTTGTGGTGTTGAAAATAATAATATCAATCTTTTAATTGGTCCAAATCTAAAAAGATAAAGAAAAAGAGGGGGGGGGGCACATTAAATAAAATAGTTAGTAAATATAATAGTTTATATATAAACAAAGTCGCCCGTGATTCCTTAATTTGTTCAACTCTTCATAAAAGATTATTAAATACAATAAATCATTACTTATTTATTAAAGTCCGATCATGAAAAGTTATTAATATTGCATTAATTATGGTTAAAAAAGAAAAAACTAAAAACGAGGAAGGAAAGTGTAGAAAATGTAAGGATTCAAATGTGCTTGTAGAGTGAGGATTTTCTCGTTGGTTGAATTATGAATGATTATTTAAATGGCCTTTTTTTCAATGTAAAGGAAACAATTTTAATGAATATCATTAATTGCATTAATTATTAAAAGGAGGAACTTGACACGCCTGAAAAAAAAAAACAATTAAACTGAATTTATTAATCTATTCTCCTAAAAATAGGACTTCAGATTCGAAGTTACCTTTTCATTAAAGAAGTTTTATTTTTTATATATATCTTAGCTGCAAATGCTTTCTTCAAAAAACTTTTATCACACAAAAACAAAGGAAAATTAAATATCAACATAAGAAAATTAATTAAGTTACACCAATAAAATCTAAATACCACGTAAAATTTATAAAATTATTATTATTATTATATTGGAATAATTTTTTAATGTTAATTTTTTTAAGCAAGAATATAGTTTACTTCTGGTTATATCCCCATTATGTTAAACTTTTTAAAGTATAAGTGGTAATTTTATGTTCCAAACTGGAATGAAAAAGAGTAATTGTTTCTTTTTAGTGTTAAAAAGTAATTGTTACAATAAATTATTTGGTATATCATTGCTCTTTCTTTACCGACTGGAAATTAATTAGGAATGTAATTTTATGGTGAATTTTAAATTATTTCCTTCACTCCTATTATTTCAACTTTCTGAAAAATCACAAATTAATAAAATAAGTAAAAAAAATTATTTTTCTTTGTTTGGTGCGTGTTTGTGGCCGTTAGTACCCAACTAGTTGTGTCCCCATCCAAAGCCAAAAGGCTTCTATATGTTAAAAATAATATTCAAGTAAAACAAAGGGAAAAAAATAATAATTAAAAAAATGAAAATGAAAATGAAAATAATATTCAAGCCAGGTTTGACTAGCAACTACAAAAATCAGAGGACACTAGCAATTAATTTTCCAAGTATGTGGCCTGATTTCTTGGGATTACGAGTCTTCCTTCCATATGCCATACATTCGAGGGGAAGGATGTAGACATATTCGGCTTTTGCACCATTATTTGTGGTGGACGCGCAAAGCTTATTACGGTAAGGGTATTTCAGATTAATTTGGGTGCAATAAGGCTATTTTTTTTATATGAATTATTTATATATAGCTTGATGAATTTAGAAGAAATATTTTATAGATTCTCGGCATAACAAAGAATTCTAGTTGTAAAAGTTTTGAATAATATAGGGATTTATTATCTAAAAGTACATGGATAAAAATACCCCTAAATAAATTAATAATGATTTATGAATTATAAGAAATTATGAAATACAATGACTTTTTTTTTTCATTTAGGAATGATAAAATGGTCACCGTGGTGAATATAAATATATGAGAGGAGTCTACAATGAATCACTCATGCTTTTTAGGATATTTGTTATAAGTTATTGGGTGTGTATTAAATTTTATATCAAACTTTTTAACATATATTCTCAAGTCAAATTCTTTTAAACTTAAAAGTTACATAAAAATATCACTATATATTTTATGTTTAATTTTTAATTTTATCGAATGAGTTTGAAACTTATAACCCTTTGATGTATTGTTGTAAAACCTAAATTGACTCAATAGATCAACCCATTACCCAATCAATACAAAACTTAGGCCAATTTAAGTTGGAAAAACAAAAAATAAAACTCAACTAATTTGGTTAAAAACTTTTGAATCACCTAGTGATTCAAATAAAATCTAACCATCAACATGTTAATTTTTTTATTAAAATAATATATATATATATATATATATATATATTATATTTTTTTAAGTATTGTTTAGAGTCGACCTTAGAAGTCTTGTTACAAGTCAAGTTTTAAAATTAAAATTTTTATATGAGGCTTCAAATATGATTTGTATCAAACTGTTTATCAGCTTTTTAACTCCTATCAATTTGTACCATTCGTATGAAAGGGAGTTGATGGCAATGACTTGCCAATAACTACTCTTTGATGGAGATTTTTAGTGGGCTCCTTCCCAATTGTGTCTTAGATTTCAAACTTCACCTTTTTTATTTTTCCAATATAGGTATAAAAGTATTGGAAAAATAAAAAAGGTGAAGTTTGAAATCTAAGACACAATTGGGAAGGAGCCCGCTAAAAATCTCCATCAAAGAGTAGTTATTGGCAAGTCATTGCCATCAACTCCCTTTCATGTGATACAAATTGATAGGAGTTAAAAAATTGATAGAGAGTTTGATACAAATCGTATTTGAAGTCTCGTATAAAAATTTTAATTTTAAAACTTGACTTATAACAAGACTTTTAAGGTCGACCCTAAACAATACTTAATATATATATATATATATATATATATATATATATATATATATATATATATATATATATATATGAAATCTCACAAAATATGAAAATGATAGATTGCAATATACATATATGAACAAAAAGAGTATTGGAAAAAAAAAAGGTGAAGTTTGAAGTCTGAGACATATATGTAACATGTGTGTATATATATGAAATCTCACACAAAATATAAAAATGATAGATTGCAATATACATGTACGTACAAAAAGAGTATTGAAAAAAAAAAGAAGGTAAAGTTTAAAGTTTGGGACACGTTTGGGGTATGTGTGTATATGTGTGTGTATATATATATATATATATATATATATATATATATATATGAAATCTCACACAAAATATGAAAATGATATATATATATATAAATAATTGATTTAGACTAACTCAATGGACATGCATTCATCTGTGATTCATTTATTTAATTTTTTTTTGGGTCATTTGGTAGACAATTATTGATGGATGACCTTAAATTTTTTTTTTGTTTTATCTTTTAAATATTGAACTAATTAAAAATTTTATGTTATAATTTTTTTTAAATACCGTAGATTTCTATAATGTTTTTCCACATAGTTTTTCTATTTTATTTTTTTTAAAATTACATTTGTTAATTTTTTTAAATATCGAGTTGATTGGGAATTAAGTTTTGCGATTTTTTTCTTTAAAACATTGTTGATTGCTACAATAATGTTTTTATTTTTTTATGATTTTCTTTGAAATTATATTTTTATTTTTATTTTTTTATATTGAGTTGGTTAAAAATTATAGTTACAATATACAAGGAAAACACTATAATTTTTCTCGTAATTTATTATGAATTGCTACAATATTTTTTCTCATATGATTTTTTTCTGTTTTGTTATGTTTTTTTTCTTCTAAAATTATACTTATCAATTTTATTTTTTAAATATTAAACTGGTTAAGAATTGCAATTACAAGTAAATAAAATTTTTTCCTCACAAAACACTATGGATTGATATAGTTTTTCTTCATATGGTTTTTTTTCCAATTTCTTTTGTGTTTTCATTTTTTGTAATATTTTTTTCTAAAATTATCTTTGTTGATTTTTTTTTTAATATTGAGTTGGTTAGAATTTAACTTTGTAATAAAACTTAATCATATGGAGAAAGCACTATAGCTTTTCTCACAAAATATTGTAGATTACTACAATATTTTTCTACATGGTTTTTTTTTATATTTTTTAAAATTATCTTTGTCAATTTTATTTTTTTAATATTGAGCTGTTTAAAAATTAAAATTACAAGTCATTACAAATAAGGTTAAATCATATAGGGAATCACTATATCTTTCATTACAAAACACTATAAATTGCTATAATGTTTCGAACATAATTTTTTTCTTTGTTTTGTATTTGTTTTCTAAAATTATCTCTCTCAATTTTTTTTTAATATTGAGCTGATTAAGAGTTTAGCTTTGTAATTATTTACTTTAAAACTCTATGAATTGTTACAGTATTTTTTCATATTATTTTTTTATAATTTTTTCTAAAAATATCTTTGTTGATTTTTTTTAAATATTGAGTTAGTTAAGAATTATAATTACAATAAAGCTAAATTACATGAGAAAAGCGTTGTAGTTTTTTCACAAATAATTTGAATTGCTATATTATTTCTCTAAATAGTTTTTTATTTTATTTTATTAGGAAAAATATTGTAGTTTTTCTCATAAAATATTGTCAATTGTTACAAGTTTTTTCTCATTAGTTTTTTCTCTCAAACTTATCTTTGTTAATTTTTTTTATATTAATTTGATAAAAAATTTAGTTTTATAATTTTTTTTTACTTTTTATTAACAAAAAAAACTATTTTTTTCATTGTAACTTTAGTTTCTATATATATATATATATATATATATAAGGTGTAAGATTTTCAACACAGACGTTAGTTTCTAGAGATATTTTCTGCAGCAAAAAACCAAAATGGAAAGCAACAATCAAATTAGAAAGAAATGATGTGCTTGTAAACACAGCGATTGAAAAAGACTAAAAAAAACAAAAACCCTCACAGCTAGTTTTGTCAGTTTCATATTCCCACAGCTTGGGATTTGCTAATTTGAAAGAAATGTGTTGTTGGATTTTTATCATAGCTATTAAACATGTTTGATATGGTGGATTGATTTGAAAATTTTAAAATTCAAAACATGATCTACTGGATGAAGTTTTAGTTGAATAGGATAATATATTGGCACAACAAAGCTCTTGTTTCCCTAGATAAATTTTTAATGATTCAGTTAAGTTGATTAACATCAATTAGATTAATATCTTATAGAAAACAAAATGTTATTATTTTAATAAAAATAATTAACTCCAATTAATTTAGTGACCAACAATCCATAATCTTTTATAAATTAGTTTTTAAGTCGGTTGATAACTATATTTTTTATTTATTTTAAAAACTATGTTTGGATTAATTAAAATAATCTTATAAAAATTATTCTTTGCCATAGTGATTATTAAAGGTTACCATGTTACTTTAACTATATTTGTTTTTGTTTCCTGATATTACTAATACTACCAGTTTCAATTTTTATATCTCTTTCCACCGGTAATTTATCCTTTAATTTACCACCATATATACTTAAGAACTTATTCTAAAAAAATATATATACTTAAAAACTATATTTTACATAACTTTTAATAATTATTTTTTCTAAAAATATTACTTTGAAATTTGCACAAAATGCAACTTGAAGAACAAAGGATCAAGGATGAACAAAGTATACAAATTACCAACTCAAGAAAGTAAAATTCTTTGAATTTCAAACCTTTTGCACTTCAATAATGACTTTTTTTAAAATTTGAATTAATTTTATATGTTTTGAATGTTAGGAGTTCTTTTATTTGTATTAATATCAATCAATATATTTAATCATCATAATATTTTTTATAACATTTGAAGTACTAGCCAGAGATAAAATTGGTGATGTATTAAAAAAAAATCTACAGTATAAAATAAAATCATTTTTATTTTCTTCCTTCTCTTTTTTTCTTGTGAAGAACTAGCTAGTGGAGTAATACTGGCAAATAAATCTGCTATTAAATAACAAAAATATTATTACTACTTTTTTAATTGACCATCCACCAAACATATCCATCTCCATATTTAATCTAAAATAAAGAGTTTATTTGTTTTTATGTTTTTAAAAATAAAAATTATTTTATTTTTTATTTCAAATTAATTTTTTGAGTATTTTTATATCATTTTAATATGATAATTTTAAAAACAAATTTAAAAAATTTAAAAAATATTTTTTTAATATATATATTTTTTAAAAATATTTTAAAAAACACCACCTCTCTAATTACCAAACACACTTTAAAACCAAAAACAAGAACCTACCTGATCAATTGAGCCCAAAATTCCTTCATGGTCAGGCAGGGCGAACACAAACCAGAAACCATAGCCCAATTTCAACTTAAAGATTGGGTAGGACCATCTTGGCAACTGACACCAAATCTTGATCCTTAAACTTACGTGTTGAGATTTCTTTTGTCCCTCAATTAGCCAAGACATGATTTTGTAAGGAGAGAAGCTTTACTGCTAGTCTGTTAGTGTTAGCTACTGCAGTTGCCTTCTTGTCAAAAGGGGCTACAATTGCCTTCTCTTATCTCTTCTTAGAACAAAGACAGACAGAGTCTGAGACATGCATGGGCGAGAGGGTTTCCTTTCTTCAAGGTTTTTTTCTCCTTTTCTTTTCTTTTTAGTTTTGTTTACATCATCATCTGCAAAAGGCACTCATGATTGCATTTGAACTGAATGTTTACTCTCTTCTTTCCTACTTGTAGATGATCAGTATAGAAAATATAGTCCGATACATAGCAACAATGGCAGCAGCATTTTGTAACCTCATCCGGGGGTCTTGTCTCAAGAAACTCCAATACTATCTCATGTGAGGCAGAGTTATGCAACAAGGCAAGCTACTCAGTCACTTTTTGTACTTTTTCCCCTATAAAAAAAGACCGGCCTTATCTGCTTAACACCGTCCCACTATTGTTAACAAGTTTACTTAAAATTTTCAGTGTGTGTGTGTGTATGTATATATATATATATAGGGTTGTCTGAAATTGATACTGCTAAATTGGGAACAAGAGGTTTAGCTTAACAAATGCCAAGATAGAATGATTAATAAGCTTTGTTGAAATCCAAGTCAGTAAATTGAATTTTTTGGTAGCTGAGAGAGTTTGGAATCTAAAGAAACTTACGTTGAGTGTGCAACACAATTCCAGAATAAGACTGAGTTGTCCTTACATTATGGCGAAACAACCGCGTATTGCTTTGAATATTGATTGTGTGACCATGCATGCTTCTGAGAATTTAACGGTAGATGATTTGCATCACAATTCAGCCATTTTTTACTAGCTTAATTCTTTTCCTCTTACTAATACACACTGCATTCATCTTTCTTGTTTTGTGGAACAGGTAGGTGGTGCAGCTGCTTATTTGCAATTACTCTAGAAGCTGGTACATAGTTTCCGATCCAGCCCAACAGATTTACAGAACTAGCAAAGGGAGACATCTTTCTTTTAAGTCTTCGAGATGCATAAGGGAGACAGCAGACCTCTCAGGTGCTTCGATTAGTGGTGTTTGTTGTGTTCTCTCTTTGGAAAATCTCATCCTCAACTAGTGTGGTTCGCAGCCTAAATGTCCTAGAATGAGTAATTTCACTGGCTGTATTTTTGCTAAATATAACATTGCACCGTCAGCAAACTATCCTCATGGGTATACAATGTTATCTCCTTTACTTCAAGCTGTTAAAATTCATGTGTGTAGTCCATGGGCAGCAACTATGTTGTTTATGATTTCGATACAGGAGCAGATAAGAACAAGAAAGAATCAGTTGTGAATTTGGTTGGCAGGTGAATGGTTATTTCAAACTACAAACTTTTGTGTTTTGATGAAAAAGAAGCACATATATTCAAGGAGAGAATCGGTAAGTGTTTGCTATTTGTGCTTTGATATGGCTTTGGGAAGCTGTTCAGTGGCCTTCATTGCTGCTTACTCGTCACTTCTCCTCTGCTTCGTGGGCCTGACATGGACATCAGTGGCGGTAGGAAGCATCCCTGCAACATCATTCCTGGCTTGTGCAGTTATTTGTGGTCATGTATATCAGGTTGGCCCAATCAAGAGGGGGCTCGGCTCGGGCATGCCCTTGATTCTCCTCTTCGTACACAAAGCTGGGTCCTTGAAAGAAAGGGAAATTTTACTAGTTAGTGCCAAAACCAATTGGCATAAACCATTTCACTCAGCTTTTTTCACACGACCGTGTGCCTCCCATATGCCACCCCACTGTCAGTATATATTATGGTAAGAATATCAATAATATAGGAAAACTAAATTGTAATAGAATATCTTATATTTATTGTATTATTATAGATTATAAATCAGGATTAGAGATAATAAATTAGAGATTATTACATGTATTTAGAGGACTGAATTCTTTCTTCCAAAATCAATCAAACAGAAAATAATTTTACATTAAAATGTGATATTTGTGATATGGTATCAGAGCCAATTATTCTTATCTAAACCTTTGTTCTTCTCTTTAGTCTATAGACTAAATTCATTAGTATTTGGTGATTTTTTTTGGGTTCCTAGGATGTCTGGAGTGGCTTTTCTTACTCGATTCAATATAAAAAACTATGTCAGTTGGGAGTTTCAGTTTCGTATATTTGTTAAAGGGAAGGAATTATAGGGGCATCTTGATGGATCTTTATCAGCACCAACCGATCCACAGGAGCTGAGTATATGAACTACCAAGAATGCAAAAATTGTCTCTTGGATACTAGGATTTGTTGAAGCTCATATGATCAACAATCTTCGATTGTTTGATACAGGGAAAGAGATTTGAGACTACTTCAGACGCATCTATTCCCAGAACAATTCAGCTCAAAAATTTCAAATCGAAATGGGTATTGCCAATTACAAACAAGGTAATCTCTCAATTGAACAATTCTATGCTGAATTTCTAAACCTATGGAGTGAATATACTAGCATAATTTACTCTAAAATACTGAAGAAGAATTTAAAAGTACTATACCTTGTTCATACCGAGAGCCACAAGGACCAGTTTTTAATGAAGTTCCGACCAGAATTTGAGGCCGTGAGAGCTAGCTTGGTCAATCGAAGTCTAGTATATACTTTGCATGAATGTTTGGGGGAATTGTTACGGGAAGAACAACGACTCACCACTCAACATGAGTTGACTCAGGACACTGTCACAGAGATGAATATGGCTTACATGGCTTAGGGAAGGGAGGGGACGATAGATGGGTGTGAGTGTGTAGTGTTTTAATTGAAAATAATTAGGGCACATTGCCATAAATTGCTGTAAGAAATTCTGTAATTATTGTAAGAAAGAGGGGGCATGTAATCAAGGAATATCGTTTACGACTGATTAGTACTTAAAAGTATATTTTTATTATGGTTTTATATCATTATTTTGCACTTGAAGTATCAATAACTCCTTAACTAAAACATGTTTTATAATAATATATCTAATAATATAAGATACCTTTAATTTGTGGTAAATTTTCATTTTAAATGCAGGCCTATCACATAAATAAAAGGATTGATTGATGAATTTAAGAACTTAAATTGTAAGGAGAAAAAGATTACCAAACTTAGAAAAGAGATGTCGGTGCAATCTAAACCGGAATACTGTTCGGTAATTGGGTCATATCTAGAGCTATAGATCTTAGATTTAGGTCTACTTTATATTGATGGAAAGGTAAGACATAGGCCTATAACTTTTATATGGAGCCCAAGATCTAAAAAGGTCATTTTCAAGTCCAAATTGTAGCAACAACAAAGAAGCTCGAATCTGTCCTTCAGCCCGAGCACTGTTCAGTATTTTGGCCATATCTAGAGTTATAAAAGTCCAAATGAGCTAAAGTTTTTACACAAGAAAGTTGAGACAATTTACTACAACTTTCATGTTTTTGAGTGGCTCCAATTTTGACATTATCAATGACGTTTTGGGCAGATAAGAGAAGATAAGGATTGTCACAAAGTCAAGAGTTGACTACCTACTCATCAATTAGTCATCAAATCAATAGTTCCTAATTTTGGCCTATAAAAGGAGGCATTTGCCATGCATTTAGACATCTTGGTTTCCAGATCAAGATCATGCTCTTCCTTTCTCTCTTTGTATTTTTTGTAATATTTATGCTTTGCTTTCCTTAATATCAAGTTTATGCCTTTCAATTCCTTTCCTTTGCTTTGTTAACTCTTATCTTATTTATGTTCTTATTTTGTTTATTTATTTTTCTTTCTTTCATTATGTCTAGCTAAGTTTATTATGTCAAGGTGAAAAGGTTACACTAATGGTGTAAGAATAAGTATAGTGTAAACTTAATATAGACTTTAATGTTTGATACTAACATGTTTTGTCTTTGTTATCTTATTCACTCTTTAATGCTTTGCTTGTTAAATGAAAAATCTTAATTTATGTTATATAACACTTGGTACAACAAATGCTTGGCACTTTCATAGTTCATACTATATGGTATAACCGACACCTAAGCTATGAAAGGAACTTGATTTGTTGTTAACATAAGTTATAATCATAAATGCTTGACGAGATTTACAAGTATTAGCATTAATTGAATAAGATGACTCATGTAATCATGTTAACAATTTATAATCTGATTGGAACCTCCTTTGTGTGTGGTTTCCAATTGACTAATAAAAGTTTATACTATACTTGTTTGACATACCATTAGTGGATCCTCTAACCTTGACATTTATTATTATCGTTGTTAAATCTTTACGTTAATATTTCATCTCAAAGTTCTCATCTTCATCTTCATCTTCATCTTCTTCTTTTTTTTTTATTATTATTATTAATTTTACTACTACTACTACTACTACTATTATTATTATTATTATTATTATTATTATTATTATTATTATTATTATTATTGCTGTTATTACTATTATTATTGTTGTTGTTGTTGTTGTTGTTGTTGTTGTTGTATTATTGTTATTTATAATTTGTACAATTAACCTCTCTGTGGTTCGACCCCGGTCTTGCCGGGTTATTTATTACTTCGACACTCCTGCATTTGGGAGAAGACATCAATCTTCAAGTTTTTGGCACCGTTGCCGGGGAGGTAAGTTTTGTATAAATTATAATATTTATTTTATTTTCTCTTTTCACTTTTCTTGTATATAACTTTGCTTTTTTTCTCTTGTTTCTTCTTCTTTTGTTTTCTTTTTCCTTTTATTCTATTCCTATACGTGCATGAGAGTGTGGTCATGTACATCAAGTGGTAGACTTTGTAGGGTATCCTCATCATTTTTAGAAAATATGGCCGAAGAAGATAATCAATCACTTCATAATGAGACTAATGAGAATAACCGTGTTAGAACACTTAGAGACCACATGAATCCCACAAGAACAAGTGCACCATCATGCATAGTTTTTCCTCCCGATGCATCTCATTTTAATTTTAAATCAGGTATTATTCAACTTTTACCTTCTTTTCATGGCTTAGATTTAGAAAATCCTTACTTGCATTTAAGGTAATTTAAGGAGGTGTGTAACACATATAATAATTTAAATTGTAGCATGAAAACCATCAGATTAAAGTTTTTTCCTTTTTCATTAAAAGATAAAGCTAGAACATGACTACAAAATTTAAGACTAGGATCCATTCGTGCTTGGGATGAAATGCAACAACAATTTTTAAAGAAGTTTTTCCCATCTCATAGAACAAACTCTTTCAAAAGACAAATCACCACTTTCACTCAAAAACCAGGAGAAACATTTTACCAATATTGGGATAGGTATTGAGACTTGCTTAGTACTTGCCCTCATCATGGTTTTGAAACATGGACATTGGTTTCACATTTTTATGAAGGGTTAACACCTAGAGATAGATAAATGGTTGAATTGATGTGCAATGGAACTTTTGAAGATAAAGATCCTGATGAAGCAATGGAGTACTTAGACTTTGCTGAAAATGCTCAAAATTGAGACACCGCAGGTACTTATAAGGCACCGAGTAAAACTCAACCTCATACATCTAGTGGAGGTATGTACAACTTTAGGGAAGATCATGACCTCCAAGCCAAGTTTGCATCTTTAGCTAGAAAAGTCAAGAAACTAGAATTGAAAAAGAGTGGTCAATTAAAATTTGTTGAAAACATTGTGTGTCAAATGTGTGAAACAAATGAATACTCAACCAATAATTGTCCAACCTTGCCTTCTTTTAAGAAATGTCTTCATGAATAAGTCTATGCTTTAAATAGTTTCCAAAGGGCCAACCACAACCTATATTCCCAAACATACAACCCTGGTTGGAGAAATTACCCAAATTTCAGTTGGAAGAGTGATAACAACAATGCACAAACTTCACAACCACAGTTTCAAGCACACCATAATTTCTAAAATTCTCATGGATATACAACTCCTTATGCTCCACCTCCTACAAGAAATTTTGAGGAAACTTTGTATGCATTTATTGAAAAGCAAGAGACAATCAACACTCAACTTGTTCAAAGTATAACAGATTTTAAAGATACTCTTGCTAAATTCATATATGCTCTTAGTTTTCAAGAGAAAGGTAAGTTTCCATCTCAACCACAACAAAATCCCAAAGGGCAATACAATGTAAATGCATGGATCTAAAGGTAAGGTTATTGAAAAACCCACTCTTGAACCTTGTAAGAAAGATGATGAGTCAATCTCTAAGGGTAAGGAAGGGGTTGAGTTTGAAAATTGCAAAGAAACGACTAATTCCCCGCCAGTACTTTCATTTCCTCATGCCATGATCAATCAAGAAGAAATCGAGGTGAAAAAGGCATCAAAAATGTTGATGCAGATCTTTTATCAAAAGTGACAACAAATTCGACACCCGACATCACACCAATCAATGATTACTTTCTTGATGAATCTTTACTTTCTCTTAGTTCAATGCCTTGGTTTGCTAAAAATATCAATTTTCTTGCTCCAGGATTTTTGCCAGCTCACTGGAGTACCGAAGACAAAAGAAAATTTTTGAGCAACGTGTAAAATTTTTATTGGGATGACTTTTACTTATTCAATTATTGTCCTGATCAAATATTTCAAAGATGCATTCCTGACAATAAGGTAAGTAATGTCATTAAATTTTGTCACTTTAAGGCATGTGAGGATCATTTCTCATAAAAAAAGAGAACTGTAGAAATATTACAAAATGGATTTTACTGGCCCACCATATTCAAGGAATCACATGCATTTCGCAAAACCTGTGAAAATTGTCAAAACGTAGGATTTATTTTAAAACATAGAGAGTTTTTAGATAATCTTCTGTTGACTCATAAGTCTCATCATAATCGAGATAAGCATCATGCAATTCATGAATTATGAACCACTATTTCATAAAGAACATGCTCGACTTAGTCTTGGGAATCTGACTAAAAAAGACCCTGTTTGCTAATTTTTAAGAAAACTGGATGAGAAGCCTATCCCCGACCCATAGAGAGCGTTTAAGCCGTTCTTGGATGTAAAACCAAGGAAAGATGTGAGCCACAATCACAACTACCTGTACATACATATGCTTTTTCAAAAGTAAATAAATAAATAAATAAATAAAAAGAAAGAGAATGTGTGTGTGTGAGACTCTAGCTGGCATACATATAGGTGGTATGATTGCCTTTCTAATTTCTCATCTATAAATTCCTCTCTTCCTTCCTTTCATTTCTACTTAACCCATACATTCAACAAATATAAAAGTGTGTAGAAATGACAAGTTTCTCAAGTCATCATATAAGAAATATTTGGGTTTTTGGTGGATCTAGTCCTGAAAAAGAAAGGAGTTTTTAGAATCAGCAAATCATCTTGGTTAAATGCTAGCTGAGAGAAAGATTCATTTAGTGTATGGGGGAGGCAGTCTTGGGTTAATGAGAGGTGTGTCAATAGCTGCATTTTTAGGAGGTAGTCAAGTTTTGGGGGTCGTCCCCGAAACTTTAATACAAGGGGACATCATTAAAAAATAATTGGAGAGGAACTTCAGGTCTCCACAATATCAGCTCGAATGAATGCAATGTTTAACCATGTTGATGCCTTCATTGCTTTACCAAGTGGTCTAGACACATTAGAAGAGATCTTTCATATTTCCTCTTGGGCTCAACTACACATTCACCATAAACCCATAATTTTGTTAAATGTTAATTTTTATTATGATAAGTTGTTGTCTTTTCTTGATCATGCCTGGAACAGGAATTTCTAACATCTTCTGCACGACAAATCATAATCTCTGCTGCTACTTCTAAACAATTGATTAACCAACTACAATATTTCATTCCTATAATTGATCCTTCTATGAGTCGTATAAATTGGTCAACTAAGGAAAGCTGTAAAAAGCTTAGATTGGATTTGAGCCTTCATTTATGAATCTTTATGTCTTTTGGTTTTATCATTGTGTTTTGTTGTTACTTATATTTGTTTCAGTGTGTTTCAGGTTTGTCAGTGTTCGTTATTTCAGGTGATATCTTCTATACTCTGTCTTTCTACCTTTAAACATTGAGGACAATGTTTTGTTTTAGTTGGGGGGAAAGGGTAGTAGCTAAAAAAAATAAATTGTATTTTCTATTTCATAAAGCATGTGCAAAATTGTTGTTACTATGATGACAGAGTAAGGAGAACTTTTATGACTCTTGAGACGCATCTTAGTAACCATTCTTAATAAGGTCTATCATAATACTTCTTGAAATATTCAGGTTTATAAACTCTCGCATTGTTATCACTTAAATCTGCTCATATACTTATTTAACATGTATTCTTAAACCTTAATTTACACACACACACTTTAACATATGATTGTGGGTTGCATATTGGATTATTACATTATTTATGCTCTTTTGTTAAAGGTAACAACTAAGGAAAAGGGATAGTATATAATTAAAAAAAAAAGAAAAAAAATGAAAAAAAAATGCTGATAATAAAAATGTAGATAAATTTGGTTTCGTAGCCTCCCTAACCTAAGCAATTAAGCCTGAAGGGGTGTTTTAACACCTAATACCCTAAAGTCAATTGACTTGGGAGCTATTAGCCCAACGCTTGTTACATGAGTTGAGGAGAAAAGCTTAAAGGAATCAAACATTGCACTATCTACATATCAGTATCTGCGACCCGAGTTATTAAGCTCGTAGGGGTGTCTCAACACTTAATGCCCTAAAACCAACTGGTCTGGGAGTTATTAGCCGAAAGCTCGTTACATGGGTTAAAGATGCATGGTGTTTTAAGTTATATATATCAGTATCTGCGACCCGAGTTATTAAGCTCGTAGGGGTGTCTCAACACTTAATGCCCTAAAACCAACTGGTCTGGGAGTTATTAGCCGAAAGCTCGTTACATGGGTTAAAGATGCATGGTGTTTTAAGTTATATATATATATATATATATATATAAGGAAAAAAAGACAAAAAAAAGACAAAAATAATAATCTCAATCTAAGAAAGTTAACCTTAAACATTAGAACAAAAATTTTGTTTTCGTCCAATAAAAGCCCCATAATTATGTGTTGATAAATCGAGCACAAAAGAAAGGTTTACTAATATCTTGTTAAGAGGTATTGAGCAGATATATAAATTTAATGAGAGTTTGTTTATTTGGATAGATTAATAGAAGTTAAATGATGAATACCTTGCTTTGTGGAATTTGCAAATTGTTTTTCTATTTTAACACTTTGATTACTAATAATAAGCTAGTTGAGGGGTGTGATTAGTACTTAAAAGTGCATTTTTATCATGGTTTTATATCATCATTTTGCACTTGAAGTATCAATAACTCCTTAACTAAAGCATGTTTTATAATAATATATCTAATAATATAAGATACCTTTAATTTGTGATAAATGTTCATTTTAAATGCAAGCCTATCACATAAATGAAAGGATTGATTGATGACTTTAAGAACTTAAATTGCAAGGGGAAAGAGATGACCAAACTTAGAAAAGAGATGTCGGTGCAATCCAAACTAGAACACTTTTCGGTAATTAGGTCATATCTAGAGCTATAAATCTCAGATTTAGGTCTACTTTATATGGATGGAAAGGTAAGACATAGGCCTACAACTTTCATATAGAGTCCAAGATCTAAAAAGGCCATTTTCAAGTCCAAATTGTAGCAACAACAAAGAAGCTCGAATCTGTCCTCCAGCCCGAGCACTGTTCAGTATTTTGGCCATATCTAGAGTTCTAGAAGTCCAAATGGGCTAAATGTTTTACACAAGAAAGCTGAGATAATTGTCTATAACTTTCATGCTTTTAAGTGGCTCCAATTTTGACGTTATCAATGACGTGTTGGGCAGATAAGAGAAGATAAGGACTGTTACCAAGTCAAGAGTTGGCTACCTACTCATCAATTAGTCATCAAATCAATAGTTCCTAATTTTGGCCTATAAAAGGAGGCATTTGCCATGCATTTAGGCATCTTGGTTTCCAGATCAAGATCATGCTCTTCCTTTCTCTCTTTTTATTTTTTGTAATATTTATGCTTTGCTTTTCTTAATATCAAGTTTATACCTTTCAATTCCTTTCCTTTCCTTTGTTAACTCTTATCTTATTTATGTTCTTATTTTGTTTATTTATTTTTCTTTCTTTCATTATGTCTAGCTAATTTTATTATGTTAAGGTGAAAAGGTTACACTAATGGTGTAAGAATAAGTATAGTGTAAACTTAATATAGACTTTAATGTTTGATACTAACATGTTTTGTCTTTGTTATCTTGTTCACTCTTTAATGCTTTGCTTGTTAAATGACAAATCTTGATTTATGTTGTATAAAACTTGGTACAACAAATGCTTGGCACTTTCATAGTTCATACTGTATAGTATAACCGACACCTGAGCTATGAAAGGAACTTGATTTGTTGTTAACATAAGTTATAATCATGAATGCTTGATGAGATTTACAAGTATTAACATTAATTGAATAAGATGACTAATGTAATCATGTTAACAATTTATAATCTGATTGGAACCTCCTTTGTGTGTGGTTTCCAATTGACTAATAAAAGTTTATACTATACTTGTTTGACATACTATTAGTGGATCCTCTAACCTTGACATTTATTGTTATCGTTGTTAAATCTTTACGTTAATATTTCATCTCAAAGTTCTCATCTTCATCTTCATCTTCTTCTTTTTCTTTATTATTATTATTATTATTATTATTATTATTATTATTATTATTATTATTATTATTATTATTATTATTATTATTGCTGTTATTACTATTATTATTGTTGTTGTTGTTATTGTTATTGTTATTGTATTATTGTTATTGTTATTGTATTATTGTTATTTATAATTTGTACAATTAACCTCCCTGTGGTTCGACCCCGGTATTTCTGGGTTATTTATTACTTCAACACTCCTGCACTTGGGAGAAGACATCAATCTTTTAGTCGTGTCAACGACCATAGAATCCATAAGGGTTTACTATGTAGTCAAAATTAAGGGCTGCTTCTATGGCTTCCACAACCGTGTCCTCATCATTGGCACTAGAATCTTCATCATCGGTGAGCTCTTCATTGAGCACTTTCACTCTCGAGATGGTGCAGTAGATGATAATATCTATCTTCTTTGCACTCGGGATTTTTGGTATGAAAAATAAACTTAACTTTCCTTTGGATTCGGCACATAATAAACAATGGTTAATGAATTCGGCAGCATTAAATCACATGACCAGTAGTGAAAATGGGTTGTATAATGTGCAAAAATACATGGGAAATCAGCATATACAGGTAACAAATGGTGATAATTTGTCGATTTTTTTGATTGGTAATTTAGGGTCTTATTTCAACAATATTTTTATGCCACCAAAATTATCTACAAGTTTACTCTCTGTTGGTCAAATTGTAGAAAATAACTATGAAATTCACTTTGATCGTGATGGTTGTTGTGTATAGGATCAAGTGTTGGGGAAGGTGATCACGAAGGGGCCTAAAGTGGGACGTTTATTTCCAATACAATTTTCTATTCCTAGTATTAATTCTTGTGCTTATTTTACCGTCATTAATAATCCTTATTTTTGGCATAAGAAATTGGGGCATTCCAATTCTAATATATTGACTTATCTTATGAAACATGGATATTTGGGGAATAAAAATTCTTTTTCAACAGAATTTTTGGATTGTAGTTCTTGCAAATTAGGTAAAAGCAAAGCATTATCATTTCCTGCACATGGTGGTCGTGCTTCTAAATGTTTTGAAATTATTCATATTGATGTATGGGGTATAAGCCTTGTTATCTCTCATGCTTGGTATAAATATTTTGTCACGTTTATTGAAGATTTTAGTCTTTTTAGTTGGATATATTTTCTCTGATTTAAGGTTGATGTATTCTTAACATTTCAGGCTTTCATTGTATTTGTTGAAAATCAATTTTCTGCTCATATTAAAATACTTTATTTTGACTCTAGGGGGGAATATGTGTCCAAAGAATTTCAAGAATATCTCAAAAATGAAGGGGTTCTCTCTTAAAGATCTTGTCCTTACAATCCTCAACAAAATGAAATTGTTGAGCATAAGAATCATCATCTTTTAAATGTTGTTTGCACCTTATTAATTGATTCTTTGGAACCTCCTTGATTTTGGGTAGAAGCTCTGTCAATAGCCGTTCATCCAATTAATCGTTTGCCTTCTCAAGTTCTAAACTTTGCATCTCCATACTCTATTTTATTTGGTGTTATTCCTGAGTATGATTCTCTCTATATTTTTTGGTGTGTTTGTTTTGTTCACTTACCATTTACTGAACCTAATAAACTTTCAGCCCAAGCTGCTCATTGTGCTTTTTTAGGATATAGTAATTCTTATAAAGGGTTTATGTGTTATGATGCAAATGCTCATAAAATTCGTATCTCTTGAAATGTGTTTTTCTTTGAAAATCAAAATTTTTTCCCTTCTTATCTCTCTACAGAATCCACTCATATCTAGCTTCACACATTTCATGATGATTGTTCATCTTATATCTTTGAACATTTTTAAGCCAAGAATTGTATATCAAAGACGTCATCCACCATCCACTTTACCCCTTCCAAACACGGAATCGACATCTGATCTTTTCCCTCAACTAATACGATCAACTTGAGTTTTATGTGCCCCAAACATGTATGGATACTCAGCAACTACTATTGATAGTACTTTTGTGCCTAAGACTTATGCCCAGACTTCTACTTAAGACTGTTGGCATTAGGCCATGAAAGAGGAACTTCAGGCTCTTCAGGATAATCACACATGGGATATTGTTTCTTGTCCTACTAGAATAAAACCTATTGGTTGCAAATGGGTATACACTATTGAATTCTAACCTGATGGATCTGTGGAATGATATAAAGTACGATTGGTGGCTTTTGAAAATTTTCAAGCATATGGTATTAATTATAAAGAGACATTTGCACTTGTGGCTAAAATGACTACCGTATGAACCATTATGGCAATTGCTGCTTCCAAGAGATTGCCACTTCGTCAAATGGATGTAAAAAATGCATTTTTACATGGAGACCTGAAAGAGAATATTTATATGACTCCTTCTCTTGATATGTTTACTCACCCATCTGATAAAGTCTACTGGTTGAAACGGTCTTGTATGGTCTAAGACAAGCACCATGGGCATGGTTTGAAAAATTTTGCACCATTTTTCTGAAACTTAAATTTATTTAGAGCCAATATAATTCCTCTCTGTTTATTCAGTATATGTGGATGATATTATTATTATATGATCTAACATTCCATTCATTGAGGATTTACAACGTTCTCTTAAAAGTGAATTTCATATGAAGGATCTAGGACACCTTCACAATTTATTTGGTCTACAAGTGCACTCTATGTCCAATGGGATTTCTCTACATTAGCACAAATACACCTAAGTGATTCTTCTCTTAAGCAGTCTTGAATCAACGAATAACATTCTTACACCTCTTGAGATTAATTTAAAAATTTGTCAAAATGATGGTGACCTATTACTTGATCCCTCCATATATAGGCAATTGGTGGGCAGTTTGAATTATCTAACCATTACTTGGCCAAATATTTCTTTTGCAGTACAACAAGTCAATCAGTTTTTACAAGCTCCTCGTCAACCTCATTTAGCTATTGTTCGAAGAATTCTTCACTATCTTAAAGACACATATGGGCGAGGATTATTTTTTCCTACTGATAATTCATTACAATTAACAGATTATAGTGATGTAGATTAGGCAGGGTGCATGGATATATGTTGGTCTATTACCAGGTCGTGTATGTTTCTTGGAAATGCTTTAATTTCATGGAAAAGCAAAAAGCAAGACTGAATCTCAAAATATTCCACATAATCTAATATCTAGTTATGTCCTCTGCATGTTCTAAGATTGTGTGGCTCCAGGGTTTGCTACGTGAACTTGGTTTTTCTCAGCACACTCCTACACCTCTTCATGCTGATAACACAAGTGCTATTTAGATTGCTATTACTTCTGTGTTTCATGAACACACCAAATATATTGAAGTTGATTGTCACTATATTCGTAAAGCTCTTGATCATAATATTCTTATACTATCTCGTATTTCCATCAAGCACTAGACAACTAATGTCTTTACAAAGGCCTTATCTCGGTCTTAATATCAACTCATGATTGACAAATTGATGCTTCGAGATACCAAATTAGGGATTATTGCATGTATTTAAAGGACTGAATTCTTTTGTCTGAAATGAATCAAATAGAGAATAATTTTACATTGAAATCTGATATTTGTGATACAAACAGCTCACGCTCACGCTTCCTCTCACTATCGAGAACCTCCATCACTACCGTTGCTAGAGTTATTCCCTGCCACTGTGAGAAGTTTTCCCTCTCATCCAGCCAGCAACCAAGTAACAGTGAGCTTTTCTTCTTCTCCAGCGACAGCTCCAGCGTTCCAACCATTCCTCCTCAGCAGTGCAGCTGTGAGCCTCCAGGTACACTTCCAGCAGTGGCATCTCGTAGAATCAGCTCTGCACTGGCTCATCAGCAGCTTCTTCATCAGTAGCACCGTGGAACTCTCCAACCCCTGCACAGCACCGTGAAAAAGCTGCAACTCCAGCGTTCCAGCCTCAGCTACTTGATAGATCGCGACCTCTATTGCAGTCTAGTAGCTGCATACAACAGTGCCTTAGCCACCGTGAACTCTGGTTCAGTCACAGCAGCAACAAATGGCAGACTCCTTTTTATAGTTCCATAGCAGCAGTACAGCTGTGAATGACATGTTCTCGCTTTTGAATCTTTCCAGTCCGATGATTCAGTATCATCTTTTGCAAGCTCTAGATAATATCGTATTCTACTCTAGTGAATCGAAATCAAGAAGAAACCTCAGCTCTTATTTCTTTCTTAAGATCTTCACCCGTAACAGCAACTGTCAGAGAGGTGGCCACGGCGTTCAAGCAAGGTCTCTGCTACGCCCTTCCAAATAAAGCAAAAAAAAAAGAAGAAGAAGAAGAAGAAGAAAAAAAAGCCACAAGCCGTGAGCGTTAATCTCTATTCCAACCAAGAATATTGTCAGGTATGTCACCTTGCCCTTCCATTAGTGCATCACAGTGATAAAGTTGGCCGTAAATAGAGCAGGACAGTGAAATGAAAGGAGAAATTTACTCTTACAGTGTATCTTGCTTGTTTTGAGAAGGAAGAGTGGGTATACTTTGTTTTAACTATCATAGTTTTTTCCTAGGATTTGCATGGAGTGAGTGATGTAACGTTTCCTGGTTCAACCTTTGTTGGTGAGAGAAACTATTAGTGGTGGTTTTAAGATATTTAGAGGGGGATAAAAGATATTGTTTTATTTCAACAATAAAAACTTATAAAATAAACAAAAATTCTTAATACATATCTCTTTTTTTCTTTAGTGTTTTTCTTTTATATTTCTCATATAAAACAATATAAACTTAGTTTCCTATTTATATACAAATTAAAAGTAAAAAAAAATCAAAGTTCAAGTGTGAAAGCGACTGACAATTGATGGCTGGCAATTAAAGAAGTTGGCTAGCAGTGACTACACACAGGCAGTGGTTTTTGTCTTTGAGTTTCTTAGACTGAGTTTAATGCAACAAATCTCTCCTTTAAACTCAATCGAGGGATGTTATGTCAAGCATGAACTTCAATTTAATAAATATTTCAACCTTTAATGGCTTTGTAAAGATATTTGCAACTTAATCATTTGTTTTGCAGGATACTAGTTCAACTTCTTTGTTCTTCACATGCTCTCTGATAAAGTAATGACGTGTATCAATGTATTTACTTCTTTCATGATATACTAGGTTATTTGCTAATACAATCGTTGATCTATTATCAATATAAATCTCTGTAAGATTTTCTTGAGGAAATCCAAAATGCTTCAACATATTCCTCAACTATATTAAATGACATATAGTTGAGTTAGCACCAACATACTCAGCTTCACAGCTTAATAACTTTACTATTGATTGCTTTTTGGATGACCATATAAAAGATGTATCTCTAATGAAAAAGACAAATCTCATTGTGCTTTTCGTTTCATCTAAATCTTTACCCTAATCACCATCCGATTAGCTAACAAGATTGAAGATTTTATTTGAAGTATAAAACATACCTTCATTTATTGTTCCTTTGATGTAGCGAAGAATTTTTTTGACTGCATTCAAGTAAGACTGGTCTAGTATTTTAATATATCTGCTAATAAGTCCAACTTCATATAGTATATCCGGTCTAATACATGTCAAGTACCTTAAGCTTCCTACTAAGTTTTTGAAGTAAGTTGGATCAACATTTCCAACTTTACTCTTCTTCAATTCCACTCTATTTTCAACTGGAGTTGTTATCGAGTTATAACTTTTCATCTTAAACCTTTTAAGAATATTTTTGACGTAACTTCTTTAGTATACAAAAATCCTTTCTTCTTCTGCATCACTTCTAAACTGAGAAAATATGCCATCATACCATTTTGTATCATCTTAGACTCTTGCACCATACTTTTCTTGAAGTCTTCAAACATGATAGGCTTGTTACTGGTGAATCTGATTTTTGCACCAATGAGTTCGTATTGATGAATCCTACATTGTGGAATGATCAAAATGGGTTTTGGACAACTTTGAAAAAAATAGATGTATCCCAACAACACCTTTATTTTATTAAGAACAAGGCTCTGATTCCAATTGTTGGTAGGAGAAACCACTGGTAGTGGTTTTGAAACATTTAGAAAGGATAAAACACACTGTTTTATTTCAACAACAAAAGCTTACAAAATAAACAAAAGCTCTTAATACACACCCTCTCTTTCTCTGTAATGTTTCTCTTTTATATTTCTCACACACAGTAACATAAACTTAGTTGCCTATATATTCACAACTTAAAAGTAAGAAAAAATCAAAGTTCAAGTGTGAAGGCGATTGGTGAAGGTGATTGACAATTGGTGGCTAGCTGTTTGAGAAGTCAGCTGGCAGTGACTGCAGGCGGTGGTTGTCGTCTTTTACTTTCTTAGATTAAGTTTAATGAAACAAACCTCTTGTTGAATTGAATAGGAACTATCAATAACTATAACATAAAATCTCTTGCAAAGTAAACACCCTAATTTTTATTTAAAAAAAATTAATTGTAAAAAAAAACCCATCATATATTGTTAGTCCTGTTCCCTTTTTAAATACCCTCTAACTAAGAAATTATAATCCAATACATAATTAAATCAAATACTAATTTGACTAGGAAACTAACAGCTAACTAAGATAAAAATAACTATAGCTAATAAGCTTTTAACAACTTCTCTTTATCCCGTACATTTCCTTTGTCCAGTAGACTTTGTGGGTTACAAGTCGCCTTTCTTTGCCTCCTAATTTTCATCAATTGCTGTCTTTCTTGAAGAATTTGACTCTAGCAAGTTATGATTAACATATGCAGTAAATAAGTCTAAAAGCAATAGTTGAAGCTTAGTACCTTTCACCTAAGTTGAATCTAAAATGAATCAATACTTCCATTTGACTAAAAACTTATAATATCCCTTACGATGTGTAGAGACTAATTGGTGATCAATGATGGAGGTAACTTTATCTTGTGGTGTAGTGCGGTTGCTACAGGGATTATAGGCATAAAGGTTGGCATGTCCTTTGTTTGTGAACTATGAACCACATCATTTGCATCACTTTTAAATGTTATAATGTCCTCAATATTAAACACTGGTGAAATACCAAAGTTAGAAGGTAAGTCTATGACATATGCATTGCTACCCAATTCTTTAGTAATTTGAAAGGGACCAATGTATCGTGTATTAGTGAAACTTTCTAAAGAAAAATGTTTTGGTTTTAGATGAACAAACACCATATCACCATTGTTAAACTATTTGTCCTTGCATCTAGTATTGGTAGAGGTTGTATATGATTTAGTACTAAGAGATAGATGTTATCTAACCTCAACATGAACATCTTTTATATATTCTAAAAAATCAAGACCAACTATGCTTGGTCTGAGAGGTAATGGTAATGGATGGAGATCCAAAAGAGTATAAGGCTGTCAACCATATACTACCTCAAAAGGTGTATTCCTTATAGACCTATTCATATAATTATTGATAGCAAATTTTGCTTGTGGTAGTATAAGATCCTAACTGGTTGTATGATCAACAATGAGGCAACATAGTAAGGTCTTGTTGCAGGGGATAAAGTGAGCTATTTTTGAAAATCGATCTACTACTATCATAATTGAAGGGGTGTGTAAAGTCCAGCTTGAGTTTTAGTCCTTTTATTTAGCTGACAGACCCTACACCGATCAACCACTTTATGCATATCTTTACGCATCCGAGACCAATAAAATCAATCAATAACCATGGAATAAAGTTTTTCATAACCAAAATGTCTAGCCAAGCCACCACCATGGAATTTTTTTATGATGGATTACCAAAGGGACCCCTTAGGGATGCACAATAATTAGTACTTAAAAGTATATTTTTATCAAGATTTTATATCATCATTTTGCACTTGAAGTATTAGTAAATCCTTAACTAGAGCATGTTTTATAATAATATCTAATAATATATGATACCTTTAATTTATGGTAAATATTCACCTTAAATGCACGCCTATCATATAAATTAAGGGATTGATTGATGAGTTTAACTACTAAAATTGAAAAGACAAAGAGAGCGCTAAGCTTAGAAAAAATATGTTAGTTTAGTCCAAATTAGAATACTATTTAGTTATTGGGTCATATCTAGAGCTATAGATCTTGGATTTCTGTTTGGTTTATATAGCTTAAAAGTTAAGACATAGGCCTAAAACATTCATTAAGAATCCAAGACTTAATTCTGTTGTTTGGAAGTCCAAACCTTAGTATCAAAAGAGAAGTTTGAATCTGTCCTGCAGTCTAGACACTGTTTAGTATTCAGCCCATATCTCGAGTTTTAGAAGTCCATATACATCGATTTTTTTTGCTGGAAGGCCAAGACAATTTCCTATAACTTTCATGAAGACCATCTATCCAAGTTTTGATGTTAGCAATGATGTTTTGTTCAGACAAGAAGATAAGGATTGTCACCAAGTTAAGATGTGGTCACCCACTCAACAATTAGTCAACAAATCAATTGTTTCAAATTTTGGCCTATAAAAGGAGGCATTTGTCATGCATTTGGGCATCTTGGCTTTTAGATCAAGATCATATTCTTGCTCTTTTTCTTTATATTTTTGTAATGCTTGAGTTTTGCTTTCATTAATATCTTATTTATGTTTTTCATCTCCTTTTCTTTACTAGTTAACTTATATCTTATTTATATTTTTATCTTGTTTATCTATGTTTCTCTTCTTCATTATGTTTAGCTAAGTTTATTATGTTAAGGTGAAAAGGTTACACTAATAGTGTTAAAATAAGTATAATAAAAACTCAATAAGGACTTCAATGCTTATATGTTAAACAACTTTCTATTAACATATCTTATCATTTTTATCTTATTAATTCCTAATATCTTGCTTGTTAAATGGTTAATCAAGATTTATGTTGTATAATGACACGACTAAAAGATTGATGTCTTCTCCCAAGTGCAGGAGTGTCGAAGTAATAAATAACCCGGCAAGACCGGGGTCGAACCACAGGGAGGTTAATTGTACAAATTATAAACAACAACAACAATAGTAATAATAATAATAATAATAATAATAATAATAATAATAGTAGTAGTAGTAGTAGTAGTAGTAGTAGTAGTAGTAGTAGTAGTAGTAGTAGTAGTAGTAGTAGTAGTACTAATAATAATAATAATAATAATAATAATAATAATAATAATACTAATAATAATAATAATAATAATAATAATAATAAGAAAGAGAAGAAGAAGAAGATGATGATGATGATGAGAACTTAGAGATGAAATATTAATGTAAGGATTAAATAATAATAATAATAATAAATGTCAAGGTTAGAGGTTCCACTAATGGTATGTCAAACAAGTATAGTATAAACTCTTATTATTGAATTGGAAACCACACACAAAGGAGGTTCCAATCAGATTATATATTATTAACATGATTACATTAGTCATCTTATTCAATTAATGCTAATACTTGTAAATCTCGTCAAGCATTCATGATTATAACTTATGTTAACAACAAATCAAGTTCCTTTCATATCTCAGGTGTCGGTTATACCATACATTATGGGCTATGAAAGTGCCAAGCATTTGTTGTACCAAGTGTTATACAACATAAATCAAGATTAGTCATTTAACAAGCAAAGTATTAAAGAGTGAACAAGATAACAAATATAAAACATGTTAGTATCAAACATTAAAGTCCATATTAAGTTTACATTATACTTATTCTTACACCATTAGTGTAACCTTTTCACCTTGACATAATTAACTTAGCTAGACATAATGAAAGAAAGCAAAATAGATAAACAAAATAAGAACATAAAAGTTAACTAAGTAAAGGAAAGGAAAGGAAATGAAAGGCATAAACTTAATATTAATGAAAGCAAAGCATAAACATTACAAAAAATACAAATAGAGAAAGGAAGAGCATGATCTTGATCTGGAAACCAAGATGCCTAAATGCATGGCAAATGCCTCCTTTTATAGGCCAAAATTGGGAACTATTGATTTGATGACTAATTGATAAGTGGGTGGCCAACTTTTGACTTGGTGACAATTCTTATCTTCTCTTGTCTGCCCAAAACGTCATTGATAACGTCAAAACTGGAGCCAGTGCAAACATGAAAGTTGTAGGCAATTGTCTCAGCTTTCTTGTGTAAAAAATTCAGCTCATTTGGACTTCTAGAACTCCAGATATGGCCAAAATACCGAACAGTGCTCAGGCTGGAAGACAGATTCGGGCTTCTTTGTTGTTGCTACAATTTGGACTTGATAATGGCCTTTTTAGATCTTGGGCTCCATATGAAAGTTGTAGACCTATGTCTTACCTTTCCATCCATATAAATTGGACCTAAATATGAGATCTGTAGCTCCAGATATGACCCAATTACCGAACAGTGTTCCGGTTTGGATTGCACCAACATCTCTTCTCTAAGTTTGACCATCTCTTTATCCTTGCAATTTAAGTTCTTCAAGTCATCAATCAATCCTTTCATTTATGTGATAGGCCTGCATTAAAAATAGACATTTACCACAAATTATAGGTATCTTATATTATTAGATATATTATTATAAAACATGCTTTAGTTAAGGAGTTATTGATACTTCAAGTGCAAAATGATAATATAAAACCATGATAAAAATGCACTTTTAAGTACTAATCACACCCCTCAACCAGCTTATTACTAGTCCGTAGTAATCAAAGCGTTAAAACAATTTGCAAATTTCACAAAGCAAGGTATTCATTATTTAACTTCCATTAATCTATCCAGATAAACAAACTCTCATTAAATTTATATATCTGCTTAATACCTCTTAACAAGATATTAATAAACCTTTTTTTTGTGCTCAATGTATCAACACATAATTATAGGGCTTTTCTTGGAAGAAAACAAAATTTTTGTTCTAATGTTTAAGGTTAACTTCCTTGGGATGAGATTATTATTTTTGTCTTTTTTTTACTTCTTTTTTTTTTCTTTTTTTTAAATGTATATACATATAATTTAAAAACATCATGCATCTTTAACCCATGTAACGAGCTTTCAGCTAATGACTCCCAGACCAGTTGGTCTTAGGGCATTAGGTGTTAAGACACCCCTACGAGCTTAGTAACTCGGGTCGCAGATACTGATATGTAGATAGTGCAATGTTTGATTTCCTTAAGCTTTTCTCCTCAACCCATGTAACAAGCGTTGGGCCAATAGCTCCCAAGTCAGTTGACTTTTGGGTATTAGGTGTTAAAACACCCCTTCGGGCTTAATTGCTTAGGTTAGGGAGGCTATGAAACCAAACTTATCTACATTTTTATTATCATCATCATTTTTTTTTCTTTTTCTTTTTCTTTTTTTTTTCATGTTTTTCTTTTTTTCTTTTTAATTATATACAATCCCTTTCCCTTAGTTGTTACCTTTAACAAAAGAACATAAATAATGTAATAATCCAATATGCAACCCACAATCATATGTTAAAGTGTGTGTGTGTAAATTAAGGTTTAAGAATACATGTTAAATAAGTATATGAGCAGAATTAAGCGGTAACAATACGAGAGTTTGTAAACCTGAATATTTCAAGAAGTATTATAATAGACCTTGTTAAGAATGGTTACTAAGATGCGTCTCAAGAGTCACTTTAACAAAAGAACTCCTTTACTCTGCCATCCTAGTAACAACAATTATGCACATGCTTTATGAAATGAAAAACATTTTTTTTTTATCAACTACTACCCTCTCCCCCCAACCAAAACGAGACATTGTCCTCAATGTTCTAAGGTAGAAAGATAGAGTATAGAAGATATCACCTGAAATAATGAACACTAACAAACCTGAAACACACTGAAACAAAAATAAGAAATAACAAAACACAATAATAAAACCAAAAGACACAAGTTTTTACAAACAAAAAAAATTCAAATCGCAGTTGTGATTGTGGCTCACATCTTCCCTTGGTTTTACGTCCAAGAACAGCTTAAACGCCCTCAATGGGTTGGGGATAGGCTTCCCATCCAGTTTTCTTACAAACTGGCAAACATGATCTTTTTAGTTAGATTTCCAAGACTATGCCAAGTATGTTCTTTATGAAAATGGGTTCATAAGTCATGAATTACACGATGCTTATCTCGACTATGATGAGACTTAAGAGTCAATAGAAGATTATCTAAAGACTCTCTGTGTTTTGAAATAAATCCCACCTTCTGACAATTTTCACAGTTTTTTCGGAATGCATCTGACTCCTTGAATATGATGGGCCAGTAAAATTCACTTTGTAAGATTTCTACAATCCTCTTTTTTGATGAGAAATGATCCCCACATGCCTTAGAATAACAAAATTTAATGAAATTACTTACCTCATTGTCGAGAATGCATTTTTGAAATATTTGACCAGGACAATAATTGAATAAGTTAGGGTCATCCCAATAAAAATTTTGCTCGTTGCTCAAAAATTTTCTTTTATCTTCGGTATTCCAATGAGCTGGCAAAAATCCTGAAGTAAGAAAATTGATATGTTTAGCAAACCAAGGCATTAAACTAAGAGAAAGTAGAGATTCATTAGGAAAGTAATAATTGATTGGTGTGATGTCGGGTGTCGAATCTGTTGTCACTTTTGATAAAAGATCCGCATCAACATTGTCGGTGCCTTTTTCATCATCGACTTCTTCCTGATTGGTCATGGCATGAGGAAATGAAAGTGCTGGCAGGGAATCAATCTTTTCCTTGCAATATTCAGATTCAACCCCTTCCTTACCCTTAGAGATTGACTCATCATCTTTCTCACAAGGTTCAAGAGTGGGTTTTTTAATAACCTTACCATTGCGAAGAGTAATGACTGATTTGACTTGATCCATGTGTTGACTTCCATAACTACTTGCATTGACATTATATTGCTTCTTGAGATTTTGCTGTGGTTGAGATGGAAACTTACCTTTTTCTTGAAAATTAAGAGCAGATGTGAATTTTGCAAGAGTATCTTTAAAATCTATTATGCTTTGAGCAAGTTGAGTGTTGATTATCTCTTGCTTTTCAATGAATGCATACAAAGTTTCCTCAAAATTACTTCTAAGAGGTGGAGCATAAGAAGGTGCATATCCATAAGAATTTTGGAAATTATGTGTGCTTGAAACTGTGATGGTGAAGTTTGTGCATTGTCACTCTTCCAACTGAAATTTAGGTGATTTCTCCAACCAGGATTGTATGTTTGGGAGTATGGGTTATGGTTGGGCCTTTGGAAATTGTTTAAAGCATGGGCTTGTTCATGGAGACATTCCTTAAAAGAAGGCAAGGTTGGACAATCATTGGTTAAGTGTTCATTTGTTTCACAGATTTGACACACAATGTTTTCAACAGATTTTAATTGACCACTCTTTTTCAATTCTAGTGCCTCAACTTTTCTAGCTAAAGATGCAAATTTGGCTTGAAGGTCATGATCTTCCCTAAGGTTGTACATACCTCCACTAGATGTATGAGGTTGAGTTTTACTCGGTGCCTCATATGTACCCGCGGTGTCCCAATTTTGAGCATTTTCAGCTAACAAGTCTAAGTACTCCATTGCTTCATCAGGGTCTTTATCTTTAAAAGTTCCATTGCACATCAATTCAACCATTTGCCTATCTTTAGGTGTTAACCCTTCATAGAAATGTGAAACCAATCTCCATGTTTCAAAACCATGATGAGGGCAAGTACTAAGCAAGTCTCGATACCTATCCCAACATTGGTAAAATGTTTCTCCTGGTTTTTGAGTGAAAGTGGTGATTTGTCTTTTGAAAGAGTTTGTTCTATGAGATGGGAAAAACTTCTTTAAAAATTGTTGTTGCATTTCATCCCAAGCACGAATGGATTCTGGTCTTAAATTTTGTAGCTATGTTTTAGCTTTACCTTTTAATGAAAAAGGAAAAAGCTTTAATCTGATGGTGTTCATGCTACAATTTAAGTTATTATATGTGTTGCAGACCTCTTCAAATTCCCTTAAATGCAAGTATGGATTTTCCAATTCTAAACCATGAAAAGAAGGTAAAAGTTGAATAATGCCTGGTTTAAAATTAAAATGAGATGCATCAGGAGGAAAAACTATGCATGATGGTGCACTTGTTCTTGTGGGATTCATGTGGTCTCTAAGTGTTCTAGCACGGTTATTCTCATTATTCTCATTTTGAAGTGATTGATTATCTTCTTCGGCCATATTTTCTGAAAATGATGAGGATATCCTACAAAGTCTACCACTTGATGTACGTGACCACACTCTCATGCACGTGTAGGAATAAAAAAAAAGAAAGAAGAAGAAGTAAGCAAAAGAAGGAGGAAGAAAACAAAATAAAAAGAAACAAAAGAAAAGAAACAAAGTTATATACAAGAAAAGTGAAAAGAGAAAATAAAATAAATACTATAATTTATACAAGAACTTACCTCCCCGGCAACGGCGCCAAAAACTTGACACGACTAAAAAGTTGATGTCTTCTCCTAAGTGCAGGAGTGTCGAAGTAATAAATAACCCGGCAAGACCGGGGTCGAACCACAGGGAGGTTAATTGTACAAATTATAAACAACAATTATAAAACAACAATAACAACAACAACAATAGTAATAATAATAATAATAATAATAATAATAATAATAATAATAGTAGTAGTAGTAGTAGTAGTAGTAGTAGTAGTAGTAGTAGTAGTACTAATAATAATAATAATAATAATAATAATAATAATAATAATAATAATAATAATAATAATAATAATAATAATAATAATAATAATAATAAGAAAGAGAAGAAGAAGAAGATGATGATGATGATGAGAACTTAGAGATGAAATATTAATGTAAGGATTAAACAATAATAATAATAAATGTCAAGGTTAGAGGTTTCACTAATGGTATGTCAAACAAGTATAGTATAAACTCTTATTATTGAATTGGAAACCACACACAAAGGAGGTTCCAATCAGATTATATATTGTTAACATGATTACATTAGTCATCTTATTCAATTAATGCTAATACTTGTAAATCTCGTCAAGCATTCATGATTATAACTTATGTTAACAACAAATCAAGTTCCTTTCATAGCTCAGGTGTCGGTTATACCATACATTATGGGCTATGAAAGTGCCAAGCATTTGTTGTACCAAGTGTTATACAACATAAATCAAGATTAGTCATTTAACAAGCAAAGTATTAAAGAGTGAACAAGATAACAAATATAAAACATGTTAGTATCAAACATTAAAGTCCATATTAAGTTTACATTATACTTATTCTTACACCATTAGTGTAACCTTTTCACCTTGACATAATTAACTTAGCTAGACATAATGAAAGAAAGCAAAATAGATAAACAAAATAAGAACATAAAAGTTAACTAAGTAAAGGAAAGGAAATGAAAGGCATAAACTTAATATTAATGAAAGCAAAGCATAAACATTACAAAAAATACAAATAGAGAAAGGAAGAGCATGATCTTGATCTGGAAACCAAGATGCCTAAATGCATGGCAAATGCCTCCTTTTATAGGCCAAAATTGGGAACTATTGATTTGATGACTAATTGATAAGTGGGTGGCCAACTTTTGACTTGGTGACAATTCTTATCTTCTCTTGTCTGCCCAAAACGTCATTGATAACGTCAAAACTGGAGCCAGTGCAAACATGAAAGTTGTAGGCAATTGTCTCAGCTTTCTTGTGTAAAAACTTCAGCTCATTTGGACTTCTAGAACTCCAGATATGGCCAAAATACCGAACAGTGCTCGGGCTGGAAGACAGATTCGGGCTTCTTTGTTGTTGCTACAATTTGGACTTGATAACGGCCTTTTTAGATCTTGGGCTCCATATGAAAGTTGTAGACCTATGTCTTACCTTTTCATCCATATAAATTGGACCTAAATCTGAGATCTGTAGCTCCATATATGACCCAATTACCGAACAGTGTTCCGGTTTGGATTGCACCAACATCTCTTCTCTAAGTTTGACCATCTCTTTATCCTTGCAATTTAAGTTCTTCAAGTCATCAATCAATCCTTTCATTTATGTGATAGGCCTGCATTAAAAATAGACATTTACCACAAATTATAGGTATCTTATATTATTAGATATATTATTATAAAACATGCTTTAGTTAAGGAGTTATTGATACTTCAAGTGCAAAATGATAATATAAAACCATGATAAAAATGCACTTTTAAGTACTAATCATATAACACTTGGTGCAACAAATGCTTGACACTTTCATAGCCAATCGTATGATATAACTTATATTTGTATTATGAAAGGAACATGATTTGTTGTTAACATAAGTTAGCATCATGAATTTTTAATAATATTTAAAAATTTGGTGTCACTTAAATAAGATAATTAATATGATCTTGTTAATAATTTATAATGAGCTATTAATGATAAATCATCCGATTGGAACCTTCTTTGGATGTGGTTTCCAATTAAGTAATAAAAAAAGTTTATATTACATTTATTTTTACTACCATTAGTGGATCTCTACCTTTGATAATTTTTTTATCCCTATTTAATCCTCACATTAATCTTACATTTTAACATTCTCTTTAACTTAATATTGTTATTATTATAGTTAACCTCTCTGTGATTTGACCTTGGTCTTGCTGGATTATTTATTATTTTGACATTCTTACACTTGGAAGAAGACATTAATTTTTTAGTCATGTCACATAACATAGTGCCATAAAATAAATATCCATTCTCACAGAGTAGTCACCCCCAAGTCTGGTAATGTTAGACTTCAAGTCTTCATCATCAGTATACTAATCTATTATTTCTACAAATCCAATAGAATGGATTAACAATATGTGCAGTAAATAAGATTGTCAACTTAATACATCAACCACTTTATTCTCTATTCCGGATTTGTGCTTAATAACAAAATCAAATTATTGTAAATAATTCATCCAACACAAATGCCTCGCATTGAGTGTATTCAAAGAGTTCAAGTGCTCTAAAAAGTCATAATCAGTATAAAAGGTGATTTTTTTATGGATTGAGGAAGGACACTAATGTTTAATAGTTTGAATTTAAGCATAAAATTCCATATCGTAAGTCAAATACCTCCAATGAGTGTCATTAAGCTTCTCATTGTAAAAGCAATAGGATGACCTTCTTGACTTAAGACACCTCCAACTCTTACATGTGAAGCATCACAAGCTACTTTAAAGACTTTAGAGAAGTCTAGTAGCTTCAGAACTAGTGTATGTCCCAATTTCTCCTCAACCTATATAAAAGTTATGTTGGCTTTTATTGTCTAGGTGAAGTTTTTACCCTTGAAACAATCGATTATTGGGGGCCATAATAGTGCTGAAATGTCGAATGAACCTTCGATAAAATATAAGTAGGCCATGAAAGCTTAGGACTTTAGAGAATATTCGAGGTGTTGGCCAATTCTGAATAGTTTGAACTTTAGCAGGTTCAACTTCAACACCTTTATCATAAATGATAAAAACATAAGAAATAAACTTTCTTATTTAGGAATGAACACTTTGTGTGATTAATATAGAGTTGTTCCACCTTCAATGCTACCAAAACCTACTCAACATGAACTAGATGATCCTGCAAATAGCTATTGAAGATTAAGATGTCATCAAAATATACAACAACACATTTACCCAAGAATGGTTTGAGAATTTACATCATAGCACTCATGAAAGTATTCAATGAATTGGTTAATATGAAGGTCATGACTAGCCATTCAAATAAGCCTTCCTTTGTGTTGAAGGTCATCTTCTATTTGTCACTAGAACAAATATAAATTTGATGATATCCACTACGAAGATCAATCTTTATAAACACATAGGCACCATTTAATAAATCCAACATGTCAACAAGTCGTATAATTAGGAATCAATATTTTATTATTATCTTATTAATTATATGACTGTCTACACACATCTTCTAACTCTTATCTTTTTTTTTAATGAGTAATATTAGGACAATGCAGTGGTTAAGTCTCCCCTAGATGAATTCTCTATCTAGTAGCTATTGAATCTATTGGTTAAGTTCCTCGTTCTCTAGAGGACTCATTCTGTAATGAGGTAGATTGGGTAAGGATGATCTTGAAATGAGATCAATGGCATGTTATGCATCATGTATAGGTGGCAATTGGTGTGGCATTTTGTCGAGCATGATATCTTGAAATTTTTTAAGTATTGCTTTTAGTATGTGTTCAATGTTGGAACCATTATGCAATGATGTAAGCATTCTTGAGGTTGGAAAGTGAGGTGACTGTGAACTAGTATAAGTCTAAGAGGAGTAAAAAGGGAGCTAACTCTCTACCAATGATGTGGAAAGTTTTTTTAGATGTTTTTGGAACACTTTATACCTAAAAGTGTAAGGGATACTAGAGCATATGATTTTGAGAGGTTGGTTTATGATGATTTTACTATAACAGAGTATGAGGTGGAATTCACACGACTATCTAAATATGTTGGCTATATGGTATAGAGCAAGGAAAAGAAGATAAAAAGGTTTATTCGGGGTCTCAATAATTACCTCTTCAAAGCAATAGGGGCTCATAAGTTTAAAAATGTAATTGGATGTAGTGGATCATGCCCGGGTTATTGAGGCACAAGAGGTAGAGGATGTAGTACAAGTTGGTTCAACTAAGAGACCTAATATGGCGATATCGGAGCTTAAGGAGAAAATGCTCAACAAGTATCCACATTTGTTCGATTATAATGGTGAAGCTTTTGTTCAAGAAAAGTTATGTATAAGATATTTTTATTTTATTGGAGATAATAAAATGTGCAACGTAAGCATGATAAATAAATAAGTTATGTATTATATTAGACATTTAAAAGTGCCCAATAGAAACATGAAGTTATTTTGTGATTTTTGAAGTGAACTTTAAATGATAGTTTAAGAAATGGAATTTTAGAGGTAAGTTATGAATACCTTATTAATAATGCATAGCAAATTTATGATGATATTCTGTAATTTTTTAACAAAGCTTTAAATTGGATCTATAATGAATTAAGAAATGTGATTTTGATGATAATTTTGAATTTTGTATTATATAAGCTTTTTGTTATATTGTACATTTTCAGTTTAAATGCGAGGAAGAATTTTGTATAATAAGAGGAGTGTTGTAAGGCCTATATTATTAACCCATCAAACTTAAGTTTAAAGTTCAACTCAAACTCAACCCAACTAAGCTAGGTATTTAAAGAAAAGATTGCTAGATAATAGTTTTTCTTTCTTTTTCATATTTTTTTCTCTCTACTGTGACTTCCTCTAAAAAATACAAAGAATTTTGATTTCAGCTAAAGTTTTTAGTATAAAAAATGTTGAAGACACTAGTAAGTATCTTCCTTTTTTGTTACTTTTGATTAGGAAATTGATTATAAAATGATTAAAGAAATGTTCAGGGTTTTTATATTGATTTGGTGATTGAATGATTTAAAATTTTAATTGAAGTTTAAGATGTTAATTTTATCTTAAAACAAACTGATTAAAGAATGAAATTATGGGTTTTAAATGAATAGATTATTATTGGGGTCTGTAGTTTTAAACATTGATAGATTGACCTTCTTGAAATCCTGATCAATTGGTTGACCGATTGATTTGAACTGGTTGATTTGATGCTGCTTGTCAACTGGCTGGATTGTGGTAGTGGTCGACTGGTTGACCTAGTAGTGGGGGTTAAGAGGGTCTATTAGGTTTGATCAGTTTGGGTTATATTCAGGTTAATTAAACAATTCAATTTAACTTTATAATTATGTTTTGATCTTTATGCTTAGAGTTTTAATATTTATTATTATTTTGCATTGAGTTATTTTTAGTGTTTTTCATATTCGTTATAGGTTTTGTTGACTTTCCTTCTAAAAAATTTTAGTAATCTATATTTTTCCATTCATTTGTCTTTTGCTTTTATTTTTTAGGTGATTGAGATAATCTTTAATATGCATGTAGTATAAATAAATTATGTATATTGATTATATGATGGGTATAAATGACATTCTTGAATATCTATATATGTTGATTTATTTTCAAGTACTTTTTAGTTTCTTGAATATGAATTCATATTATGTTGAATTAAATTCTATTCGATATAACATTCAGTTGCTTTGATAATTGTGTGAATATCTGTTATGCTTTGACATTAGAATTGTGAGAAACTCCATACTAACATAGAGTAATTACACTTTCTATGTATATACCTAGCTGATGAGAGAGGTAACAATATGTAATGACTAATCCTCTCACAGTGTTCATCTTCGAGTGTTATCTAATCATTTTCAGGTGTTATTTGTTCTTTGACATGTATTTCATTACCATATACTATTATGTTTAATGCGCATGTGCGCGAACATATATATATAATCCTTATATATAGCTGAAATATATATTAAATATTATTTTCTCATTGAGTTGGTTGAACTCAACCCTTAATTTTAATATTATTTTCAGGTTCTTAGTTTTTGTTAGTAAGGGACTTTGTTGAGTGTTCCAATTTCTTTAATTTTGGTCAGTATGCCTTGCTTGTTCAGCGAAACTTTCTTTTTAATTTTTATTCAATGCCTTAGATATTCTAGTAATACATTTTGTTTAGTTCAAGGATTAGATTTTATTTAATGTAACAAGTATTATAGATTATTATTTTATTTTATCTGATGATGAGAAGTTTTGAAGTATTATTTAATTTTATTATTTTTAAAGAATATAATATTTTAAAAGATTATGAAATGCTCTGAAATTTTTATATAATTTGTTTTATGACATGTATGTTTGAGGCTTAATATAGGTAGGGTGTCCTTACAACACTGCTCCTTTATTGCTAGTTATGGACTCAAGATTCAAGTCGTGACAAAGGTGATGTGTCTTTCATATGCATAACCAATTCTTTTACCTAGACTCTCATATATATAATATTAAGTGGTGACTCCTAAACCATATTAGTCATAATTTTATAATTAATTCCTTAAATATTCAAAACCCTCATCGATTCAAGTCCTAAATTTGTTATCAGATGCCATACATGCCACGTCGTTGTAGTGCCCACCATTTCAATTTAGTTACCAAGGATTGGGAGAATACTTGTGTTTTGGATTAAAATTAGCACGAAAAAAATGTTCTAGAGTGGTGAAAGTAGTCATTGCCATGTTGTATTCTCTTTTATTGGCTTTTAGTCTAAGCAAAACTATTCCCTTTACTTGTATTATAAGTCCATAAAAAGTTGTTCAAGGCATATGAGTTTCACCATTATGCTTCTGTAAGTTTTATTGACCTAATCTTAGGTATTCCAACTACTTTGTGATTTTTCCTTACCGATGGGAAAATTGGTAGTCAACTATGTTGAAGAAAACTACAAGAGGAGCTCTTAGGTAAACCACTACATAATAGTTCTTCAATTTCAATCTCCTCTAGCTCGATCTCATGTAATACTTATATAATGCTAATAGGTTGAATATTACAAGATAATGGGAAAATTTTTATGGAAAAATACTACTATGTGAGATTGCATGCCTTATGATTGATACCTAAAAGTGTATTTTTATCAAGGTTTTATATCATCATTTTGCACTTAAAGTATCAATAACTCCTTAACTAAAGCATGTTTTGGTAGTCCTGAATCTTTTATCAAAAGATTCGACTCCCGACATCACACCAATCGATGATTACTTTCCTGATGAATCTTTACTTTCTCTTAGTTCGATGCCTTGGTTTGCTAAAAATATCAATTTTCTTGTTTTAGGATTTTTGTCAGCTCATTGGAGTACCGAAGACAAAAGACAATTTTTGAGCAACGTGCAAAATTTCTGTTGGGATGACCCTTACTTATTCAATTATTGTCCCGATCAAATATTTTAAAAATGCATTCCCGACAATGAGGTAAGTAATGTCATTAAATTTTGTCACTCTAAGGCACGTAGGGATCATTTCTCATAAAAAAAAAGATTGTAGAAATCTTACAGAGTGGATTTTACTAGCCCACCATATTTAAGGAATCACATACTGATTAGTACTTAAAAGTGCATTTTTATGATGGTTTTATATCATCATTTTGCACTTGAAGTATCAATAACTCCTTAACTAAAATATGTTTTATAATAATGTATCTAATAATATAAGATACCTATAATTTGTGGTAAATGTCTATTTTTAATGCAGGTCTATCACATAAATGAAAGGATTGATTGATGACTTGAAGAACTTAAATTGCAAGGATAAAGAGATGGTCAAACTTAGAGAAGAGATGTCGGTGCAATCCAAACCGGAACACTGTTCGGTAATTGGGTCATATCTGGAGCTACAGATCTCAGATTTAGGTCCAATTTATATGGATGGAAAGGTAAGACATAGGCCTACAACTTTCATATGGAGCCCAAGATCTAAAAAGACCATTATCAAGTCCAAATTGTAGCAACAACAAAGAAGCCCGAATCTGTCTTCCAGCCCGAGCACTGTTCGGTATTTTGGCCATATCTGGAGTTCTAGAAGTCCAAATGAGCTGAATTTTTTACACAAGAAAGCTGAGACAATTGCCTACAACTTTCATGTTTGCACCTGGCTCCAGTTGTGACGTTATCAATGACGTTTTGGGCAGACAAGAGAAGATAAGGATTGTCACCAAGTCAAAAGTTGGCCACCCACTTATCAATTAGTCATCAAATCAATAGTTCCCAATTTTGGCCTATAAAAGGAGGCATTTGCCATGCATTTAGGCATCTTGGTTTCCAGATCAAGATCATGCTCTTCCTTTCTCTCTTTGTATTTTTTGTAATGTTTATGCTTTGCTTTCATTAATATTAAGTTTATGCCTTTCATTTCCTTTCTTTTACTTAGTTAACTTTTATGTTCTTATTTTGTTTATCTATTTTGCTTTCTTTCATTATGTCTAGCTAAGTTAATTATGTCAAGATGAAAAGGTTACACTAATGGTGTGAGAATAAGTATAATGTAAACTTAATATGGACTTTAATGTTTGATACTAACATGTTTTATATTTGTTATCTTGTTCACTCTTTAATACTTTGCTTGTTAAATGACTAATCTTGATTTATGTTGTATAACACTTGGTACAACAAATGCTTGGCACTTTCATAGCTCATAATGTATGGTATAACCGACACCTGAGCTATGAAAGGAACTTGATTTGTTGTTAACATAAGTTATAATCATGAATGCTTGACGAGATTTACAAGTATTAGCATTAATTGAATAAGATGACTAATGTAATCATGTTAACAATATATAATCTGATTGGAACCTCCTTTGTGTGTGGTTTCCAATTCAATAATAAGAGTTTATACTATACTTGTTTGATATACCATTAGTGGAACCTCTAACCTTGACATTTGTTATTATTATTGTTTAATCCTTACATTAATTTTCCATCTCCAAGTTATCATCATCTTCATCTTCTTCTCTTTATTATTATTATTATTATTATTATTATTATTATTATTATTATTATTATTATAGTTGTTGTTGTTATTGTTATTGTTATTGCTATTATTGTTGCTTATAATTGTTGTCTATAATTTGTACAATTAACCTCCCTGTGGTTCGACCCCGGTCTTGCCGGGTTATTTATTACTTCGACACTCCTGCACTTGGGAGAAGACATCAACCTTTTAGTCGTGTCAAGTTTTTGGCGCCGTTGCCGGGGAGGTAAGTTCTTGTATAAATTATAGTATTTATTTTATTTTCTCTTTTCACTTTTCTTATATATAACTTTGTTTCTTTTCTTTTGTTTCTTTTTATTTTGTTTTCTTCCTCCTTCTTTTGCTTTCTTCTTTTTTTTTTATTTTATTCCTACACGTGCATGAGAGTGTGGTCACGTACATCTAGTGGTAGACTTTGTAGGATATCCTCATCATTTTCAGAAAATATGGCCGAAGAAGATAATCAATCACTTCATAATGAAAATAATGAGAATAACCGTGCTAGAACACTTAGAGACCACATGAATCCCACAAGAACAAGTGCACCATCATGCATAGTTTTTCCTCCTGATGCATCTCATTTTAATTTTAAACCAGGCATTATTCAACTTTTACCTTCATTTCATGGTTTAGAATTGGAAAATCCATACTTGCATTTAAGGGAATTTGAGGAGGTGTGCAACACATATAATAATTTAAATTGTAGCATGAACACCATCAGATTAAAGCTTTTTCCTTTTTCATTAAAAGATAAAGCTAAAACATGGCTACAAAATTTGAGACCAGGATCCATTCGTGCTTGGGATGAAATGCAACAACAATTTTTAAAGAAGTTTTTCCCATCTCATAGAACAAACTCTTTCAAGAGACAAATCACCACTTTCACTCAAAAACCAGGAGAAATATTTTACAAATGTTGGGATAGGTATCGAGACTTGCTTAGTACTTGCCCTCATCATGGTTTTGAAACATGGAGATTGGTTTCACATTTCTATGAAGGGTTAACACCTAAAGATAGGCAAATGGTTGAATTGATGTGCAATGGAACTTTTGAAGATAAAGACCCTGATGAAGCAATGGAGTACTTAGACTTGTTAGCTGAAAATGCTCAAAGTTGGGACACCGCGGGTACTTATGAGGCACTGAGTAAAACTCAACCTCATACATCTAGTGGAGGTATGTACAACCTTAGGGAAGATCATGACCTTCAAGCCAAATTTGCATCTTTAGCTAGAAAAGTCGAGGCACTAGAATTAAAAAAGAGTGGTCAATTAAAATCTATTGAAAACATTGTGTGTCAAATCTGTGAAACAAATGAACACTCAACCAACGATTGTCCAACCTTGCCTTCTTTTAAGGAATGTCTCCATGAACAAGCCCATGCTTTAAACAGTTTCCAAAGGCCCAACCACAACCCATACTCCTAAATATACAACCCTGGTTGGAGAAATCACCCAAATTTCAATTGGAAGAGTGAGAACAACAATGCACAAACTTCACAACCACCGTTTCAAGCACACCATAATTTCCAAAATTCTCATGGATATGCATTTCCTTATGCTCCACCTCCTAGAAGAAATCTTGAGGAAACATTGTATGCATTCATTGAAAAGCAAGAGACAATCAATACTCAACTTGCTCAAAACATGACAGATTTTAAAGATACTCTTGCTAAATTAACATCTGCTCTTAGTTTCCAAGAGAAAGGTAAGTTTCCATCTCAAACACAACAAAATCCCAAAGGGCAATATAATGCAAATGCAAGTAGTTCCGGAAGCCAACATATGAATCAAGTCAAATCAGTCACTACTCTGCGCAGTGGTAAGGTTATTGAAAAACCCTCTCTTGAACCTTATGAGAAAGATAATGAGTCAATCTTTGAGGGTAAGGAAGGGGATGAATCTGAAAATTGCAAAGAAATGACTGATTCACCGCCAGCACTTCCATTTCCTCAAGCCATGACCAAACAAAGGAAAGCCAATCACAACTCTGAAATTTATGAAATTTTCAAACAGGTAAGGATCAATATACCTTTGTTGGATGCTATTAAACAGGTTCCTTCCTATGCTAAATTTTTGAAAGATCTATGCACTGTGAAGAGGAAACTGAATGTGAAAAAGAAAGCCTTTCTAGCCGAACAAGTAAGTGCTATTCTTCAAAACAATAATGCTTTGAAATATAAAGACCCTGGTTGTCCTACAATTTCTTGCTTTATTGGAGAACATAAAATTGAAAAAGCCTTACTTGATCTTGGTGCTAGTGTGAATCTACTTCCATATTCAGTTTTTCAGAGTCTCAATCTAGGTGAGTTAAAACCAACTTCTATATCTCTTTTACTTGCTGATAGATCTGTAAAAGTGCCTAGAGGAATAATTGAAGATGTGTTAGTACAAGTTGATAAATTCATTTATCCTGTGGATTTTATTGTCTTGGACACAGAACCTGTTGAAGCATGTAATTCATTTCCTGTTATTTTAGGACGTCCATTTCTTGCAACCTCTAACGCATTGATTAATTGTAGGAATGGATTGATGAAGCTATCATTTGGAAACATGACATTGGAGATGAATATTTTCAACATTTGCAAGCAACCTGGAGATGATAATGATTCACAAGAAGTAGATCATATTGATGAATTAGTTTATGATCAACTTGAATCTACTTTAAGTAAAAATGAATTGGATGAAACTGAAGATTTGCAAATGGTTTATTCTGAGGAAGAAATCATGGATGAAACAAGCACCGAAAATGTTGATGCGAATCTTTTGTCAATAGTGACAACAGATTCGACATCTGACATCACACCAATCGATGATTACTTTCCTAACGAATCCTTACTTTCTCTTAGTCCAATGCCTTGGTATGATAAAAATATCAATTTTCTTGCTTTAGGAGATTTGCCAGCTGATTGGAGTACCCAAGACAAAGAAAAGTTTTTGAACGAAGTGAAGAATTTTTATTGTGATGACCCTACCTTATTCAAATATTGTCCTGATCAAATATTTCAAAGATTCATTCCCGACAATGAGGTAAGTTGTGTCATTAAACTTTGTCATTCTGAAGCATGTGGAAGTTATTTCTCGTCAAAAAAGACAGCTGCAAAAATCTTTCAAAATAGATTTTATTGGCCCACCATGTTCAAGGACACGCATGCATTCTGCAAAACTTGTGAAAATTGTCAAAAAATTGATACTGGTCAAAAAGTTTTGTTTTATAATTCTCAACTTTATGCATTCCCTAGAGAGCTAAGACCAAGATGGAGCAATCCTTATGGGGCCTGTGATATTGAGAATTCAATGAATGACAATGATTTTAAGGAAAGTGGACATCGTTTGAAAACTTACTTTGATAATTTTCCTAGTAAAAATGAATCAACTGGTTGGAATGATCTTGTAGATAAAGGTTGATTATTTTTTTTCTCACATTGTTTTTGTGTTTCTTTTTTAGTGATTTTTGCTAGTTTATCTCACCCCGGTCAAATGGCGGATAACGGTACTCCGTGACTTAAGTCGGTTCTTTCAGTTTCCCACAATAACTGATATCGGTGTATATATCTGTGCAATTCTTTGAAGCTCTCTTCCAATTCTCATTTGAAAATGGACACTAATCTTGAAAAATTGAAAAAGTATTTTCCCGCTCTGCCTCAGAATGCGATTACAAAAATTTACCATGCTAGATGTGCAAGATTGAGATTGTTAATGAATCATGGAATTCCTGAAGATATTCGGTGGTTGATTGAAGCAAAGGTCCGATTATCAGGTGAGTCCTCTAACTTCTTCATTTCACACATGCCTGGAACAGGTAAAAGCACTTTTGCAAAGAAGCGTCGTGCAAAACGACTGGATGTCTGTCATCGATGTGCTAGATGGACTTGTAATACACAATGTCGTTCTTTAGGAATGGTATCTATAAACCGTGAAGATAAAATACAATTCATTAAGGATGGCCTGAGTAAGGAGTCTTTAGATAATCTTCTATTGACTCTTGAGACGCATCCTAGTGGAGATGTGCATCGTACAATTCATGATTTATGGCCACTATTTCATAAAGAACATGATCGACTTAGTCTTGGGAATCTGACTAAAAAAGACCCTGTTTGCCAGTTTTTAAGAAAACTGGATGGGAAGCCTATCCCCGACCCATAGAGGGTGTTTAAGCCGTTCTTGGACGTAAAACCAAGGGAAGATGTGAGCCACAATCACAACTACCTGTACATACACATGCTTTTTTCAAAAGTAAATAAATAAATAAATAAAAAGAGAGAGAGAGTGTGTGAGACTCCAGCTGGCCTACATATAGATGTTATGATTGCCTTTCTACTTTCTCATCTATAAAACCCTTTTTTCCTTCCTTTCATTTCTACTCAACCCATACATTCAACAAATACAGAAGTGTGTAGAAATGGCAAGTTCCTCAAGTCATCAAATAAGAAATATCTGTGTTTTTGGTGGATCTAGTCCTGGGAAAGAAAAGGAGTTTTTAGAATCAGCAAACCATCTTGGTCAGGTGCTAGCTGAGAGAAAGATTCATTTAGTGTATGGGGGAGGCAGTCTTGGGTTAATGAGAGGTGTGTCAATAGCTGCATTTTTAGGAGGTTGTCAAGTTTTAGGAGTCGTCCCTGAAGCTTTGGCACAAGGGGACATCATTGGAAAAACAATTGGAGAGGAACTTCAGGTCTCCACAATGTCGGCTCGAATGAATGCAATGTTTAACCATGCTGATGCCTTCATTGCTTTACCAGGTGGTTTAGGCACATTGGAAGAGATCTTTCATATTTCCTCTTGGGCTCAATTGCACATTCACCATAAACCCATAGGTTTGTTAAATGTTAATGGTTATTATGATAAGTTGTTGTCTTTTCTTGATCATGCTGTGGAACAGGAATTTCTAACATCATCTGCACGCCAAATCATAATCTCTGCTACTACTGCTGAACAATTGATTGACCAACTACAATCTTTCACTCCTGTGATTGATCCTTCCATGAGTCGCATAAATTGGTCATCTATGGGAAGCCGTAAAAAGCTTAGATTGGATTTGAGCCTTCATTTGTGAATTTTTGTGTCTTTTGGTTTTATTATTGTGTTTTGTTATTTTTTATTTTTGTTTTAGTGTGTTTCAGGTTTTGTCAGTGTTCGTTATTTCAGGTGATATCTTCTATACTCTATCTTTCTACCTTAGAACATTGAGGACAATGTCTCGTTTTGGTTGGGGGGAGAGGGTAGTAGTTGATAAAAAAAAATTGTTTTTCATTTCATAAAGCATGTGCATAATTGTTGTTACTAGGATGGCAGAGTAAAGGAGTTCTTTTGTTAAAGTTACTCTTGAGACGCATCTTAGTAATCATTCTTAACAAGGTCTATTATAATACTTCCTGAAATATTCAGGTTTACAAACTCTCGTATTGTTACCACTTAATTCTGCTCATATACTTATTTAACATGTATTCGTAAACCTTAATTTACACACACACACTTTAACATATGATTGTGGGTTGCATATTGGATTATTACATTATTTATGTTCTTTTGTTAAAGGTAACAACTAAGGGAAAGGGATTGTATATAATTAAAAAAAAAACATGAAAAAAAAAGAGAAAAAAAATAAAAATAAAAAATGATGATAATAAAAATGTAGATAAGTTTGATTTCGTAGCCTCCCTAACCTAAGCAATTAAGCCCGAAGGGGTGTTTTAACACCTAATACCCTAAAGTCAACTGACTTGGGAGCTATTGGCCCAACGCTTGTTACATGGGTTGAGGAGAAAAGCTTAAGGCAATCAAACATTGCACTATCTACATATCAGTATCTGCGACCCGAGTTACTAAGCTCGTAGGGGTGTCTTAACACTTAATGCCCTAAGACCAACTAGTCTTGGAGTCATTAGCTGAAAGCTCGTTACATGGGTTAAAGATGCATGATGTTTTTAAATTATATGTATATAGAGTTAAAAAAAAAAAAGACAAAAATAGTAATCCCAACCCAAGGAAGTTAACCTTAAACATTAGAACAAAAATTTTGTTTTCTTCCAAGAAAAGCCCTATAATTATGTGTTGATACATTGAGCACAAAAGAAAGGTTTATTAATATCTTGTTAAGAGGTATTGAGCAGATATATAAATTTAATGAGAGTTTGTTTATCTGGATAGATTAATGGAAGTTAAATGATGAATACCTTGCTTTGTGAAATTTGCAAATTGTTTTAACGCTTTGATTACTAGGGACTAGTAATAAGCTGGTTGGGGGGTGTGATTAGTACTTAAAAGTGCATTTTTATCATGGTTTTATATCATCATTTTGCACTTGAAGTATCAATAACTCCTTAACTAAAATATGTTTTATAATAATGTATCTAATAATATAAGATACCTATAATTTGTGGTAAATGTCTATTTTTAATGCAGGTCTATCACATAAATGAAAGGATTGATTGATGACTTGAAGAACTTAAATTGCAAGGATAAAGAGATGGTCAAACTTAGAGAAGAGATGTCGGTGCAATCCAAACCGGAACACTGTTCGGTAATTGGGTCATATCTGGAGCTACAGATCTCAGATTTAGGTCCAATTTATATGGATGGAAAGGTAAGACATAGGCCTACAACTTTCATATGGAGCCCAAGATCTAAAAAGGCCATTATCAAGTCCAAATTGTAGCAACAACAAAGAAGCCCGAATCTGTCTTCCAGCCCGAGCACTGTTCGGTATTTTGGCCATATCTGGAGTTCTAGAAGTCCAAATGAGCTGAATTTTTTACACAAGAAAGCTGAGACAATTGCCTACAACTTTCATGTTTGCACCTGGCTCCATTTTTGACGTTATCAATGACGTTTTGGGCAGACAAGAGAAGATAAGGATTGTCACCAAGTCAAAAGTTGGCCACCCACTTATCAATTAGTCATCAAATCAATAGTTCCCAATTTTGGCCTATAAAAGGAGGCATTTGCCATGCATTTAGGCATCTTGGTTTCCAGATCAAGATCATGCTCTTCCTTTCTCTCTTTGTATTTTTTGTAATGTTTATGCTTTGCTTTCATTAATATTAAGTTTATGCCTTTCATTTCCTTTCTTTTACTTAGTTAACTTTTATGTTCTTATTTTGTTTATCTATTTTGCTTTCTTTCATTATGTCTAGCTAAGTTAATTATGTCAAGATGAAAAGGTTACACTAATGGTGTGAGAATAAGTATAATGTAAACTTAATATGGACTTTAATGTTTGATACTAACATGTTTTATATTTGTTATCTTGTTCACTCTTTAATACTTTGCTTGTTAAATGACTAATCTTGATTTATGTTGTATAACACTTGGTACAACAAATGCTTGGCACTTTCATAGCTCATAATGTATGGTATAACCGACACCTGAGCTATGAAAGGAACTTGATTTGTTGTTAACATAAGTTATAATCATGAATGCTTGACGAGATTTACAAGTATTAGCATTAATTGAATAAGATGACTAATGTAATCATGTTAACAATATATAATCTGATTGGAACCTCCTTTGTGTGTGGTTTCCAATTCAATAATAAGAGTTTATACTATACTTGTTTGATATACCATTAGTGGAACCTCTAACCTTGACATTTGTTATTATTATTGTTTAATCCTTACATTAATTTTCCATCTCCAAGTTATCATCATCTTCATCTTCTTCTCTTTATTATTATTATTATTATTATTATTATTATTATTATAGTTGTTGTTGTTATTGTTATTGTTATTGCTATTATTGTTGCTTATAATTGTTGTCTATAATTTGTACAATTAACCTCCCTGTGGTTCGACCCCGGTCTTGCCGGGTTATTTATTACTTCGACACTCCTGCACTTGGGAGAAGACATCAACCTTTTAGTCGTGTCACATACATTCTGCAAAACCTGTGAAAATTATCAAAAGGTGGGATTTATTTCAAAACATAGAGAGTCTTTAGATAATCTTCTATTGACTCTTAAGTCTCATCATAGTCGAGATAAGTATTGTGCAATTCATGACTTCTGAACCCATTTTCATAAAGAACATGATCGACTTAGTCTTTGCCAGTTTTTAAGAAAACTAGATGGAAAGCCTATCCCGGACCCATAGAGGGCGTTTAAGCAATTCTTGGACATAAAACCAAGGGAAGATGTGAGCCACAATCACAACTACCTGTATATACACATCCTTTTTCAAAAGTAAATAAATAAATAAAAAAAGAGAGTGTGTGTGAGACTCTAGCTGGCCTACATATAGGTGGTATGATTGCCTTTCTAATTTCTCATCTATAAAACCCTCTTTTCCTTCCTTTCATTTCTACTTAACCTATACATTCAACAAATACAAAAGTGTGTAGAAATGGCAAGTTCCTCAAGTCATCATATAAGAAATATTTGTGTTTTCGGTGGATTTAGTCTTGGGAAAGAAAAGGAGTTTTTAAAATCGACAAATCATCTTGGTCAAGTGCTAGCTGAGAGAAAGATTCATTTAGTGTATGGGGGAGGCAGTCTTGGGTTAATAGGAGGTGTGCCAATAGTTGCATTTTTAAGAGGTAGTCAAGTTTTGGGGGTCGTCCCCGGAGCTTTAGCATAAGGGGATATCATTGGAAAAACAATTGGAGAAGAACTTCAGGTCTCTATAATGTCGGCTCGAATGAATGCAATGTTTAACCATGTTGATGCCTTCATTGCTTTACCAGGTGATCTAGGCATATTGGAAGAGATCTTTCATATTTCCTCTTGGGCGCAACTGCACATTTACTATAAACCCATAGGTTTGTTAAATGTTAACGGTTATTATGATAAGATGTTATCTTTTCTTGATCATATTGTGGAATTGGAATTTCTAACATCTTCTACACGATAAATCATAATCTCTGCTACTACTGCTGAACAATTGATTGACCAATTATAATCTTTCATTCCTGTAATTGATCCCTCCATGAGCCACATAAATTGGTCATCTAAGGAAAGCTGTAAAAAACTTAGATTGGATTTGAGTCTTCATTTGTGAATTTTTGTGTCCTTTTGTTTTATTATTGTGTTTTGTTATTTCCTATTTTTATTTAAGTATGTTTTAGGTTTGTCAATGTTTGTTATTTCAGGTGATATCTTCTATACTCTATCTTTCTACCTTAGGCTCGTTTTGGTTGGGGGGAAAGGGTAGTAGTTGATAAAAAAAATTATTTTCTATTTCATAAAGCATGTGCATAATTGTTGTTACTAGGATGACAGGGTAAAGGAGCTATTTTGTTGAAGTGACTCTTGAGACGCATCTTAGTAACCATTCTTAACAAGGTCTATTATAATACTTCCTAAAATATTCAGATTTACAAACTCTTACATTATTATCACTTAATTCTGCTCAATATACTTATTTAACATGTAATCTTAAACCTTAATTTTCACACACACTTTAACATATGATTGTGGGTTGCATATTGGATTATTACATTATTTGTGTTCTTTTGTTAAAGGTAACAACTAAGGGAAAGGGATAGTATATAATTAAAAATAAAAAACAAAAAAAAAACAAAATAATGATAATAAAAATGTAGATAAGTTTGGTTTCGTAGCCTCCTTAACCTAAGCAATTAAGCCCGAAGGGGTGTTTTAACACCTAATACCCTAAAGTCAACTGACTTGGGAGCTATTGGCCCAATGCTTGCTACATGGGTTGAGGAGAAAAGTTTAAAGGAATCAAACATTGCACTATCTACATATCAATATCTGCGACCCAAGTTACTAAACTCGTAGGGGTGTCTTAACACCTAATGCCCTAAGACCAACAAGTTTGGGAGTCATTAGCCGAAAGCTCGTTACATGGGTTAAAGATGCATGGTGTTTTAAGTTATATGTACATATATTAAAAAAAATAAAAAAAAAAGAAGAAAAAAAATAATAATCCCAACCCAAGGAAGTTAACCTTAAACATTAGAACAAAAATTTTATTTTCATTCAAGAAAAGCCCCATAATTATGTGTTGATATATTGAGCAAAAAAAAAAAGGTTTATTAATATCTTGTTAAGAGGTATTGAGCAGATATATAAATTTAATGAGAGTTTGTTTCTCTGGATAGATTAATGGAAGTTGAATGATGAATACCTTACTTTGTGGAATTTACAAATTGTTTTTCTATTTTAACGCTTTAATTACTAGGGACTAGTCATAAACTGGTTGGGGGGGTGTGATTGATACTTAAAAGTGTATTTTTATCAAGGTTTTATATCATCATTTTGCACTTGAAGTATCAATAACTCCTTAACTAAAGCATGTTTTATAATAATATATCTAATAATATAAGATACCTTTAATTTATGATAAATGTTTATTTTAAATGCAGGCCTATCACATAAAAGAAAGGATTGATTGATGAATTTAAGAATTGAAATTGAAAGGACAAAGAGATGACCAAACTTAGAAAAGAGATGTTGGTGCAATCCAAATTAGAACATTGTTCAGTATTTAGCCCATATCTGGAGTTCTAGAAGTCCAAATGAGCTGAATTGTTTACACAACAAAGTTAAGACAATTTCCTACAACTTTTATGTTTTCAAGTGGCTCTAATTTTGACATTATCAATGACGTTTTGGACAGATAAGAGAACATAAGGATTGTCACCAAGTCAAGAGTTGGTCACCCACTCATCAATTAATCATCAAATCAATAGTTCCCAATTTTGGCCTATAAAAGGAGGTATTTTCCATGCATTTAGGCATCTTGATTTCTAGAACAAGATCATTCTTTTGCTTTCTATCTTTATATTTTTTGTAATGTTTATGCTTTGTTTTCATTAATATCAAGTTTATGCCTTTCATTTCCTTTCCTTTACTTAGTTAACTTTTATCTTATTTATGTTCTTATTTTGTTTATCTATTTTTCTTTCTTTTATTATATTTAGCTAAGTTTATTTTGTCAAGATGCAAAGGTTACTCTAATGGTGTAAGAGTAAGTATAGTGTAAACTTAATATGGACTTTAATGTTTGATACTAACATGTTTTGTATTTGTTATCTTGTTCACTCTTTAATACTTTGCTTGTTAAATGACTAATCTTGATTTATATTGTATAACACTTGGTACAACAAATGCTTGGCACTTTCATAGCCCATATTGTATGGTATAACCGACATCTGAGCTATGAAAGGAACTTGATTTGTTGTTAACATAAGTTATAATCATGAATGCTTGACGAGATTTATAAGTATTAGCATTAATCGAATAAGATGACTAATGTAATCATATTAATAATCTATAATCTGATTGGAACCTCCTTTGTGTGTGGTTTTCAATTGAATAATAAGAGTTTATACTATACTTGTTTGACATACCATTAGTGGAACCTCTAACCTTGACATTTGTTATTATTATTGTTTAATCCTTACATTGATATTCCATCTCAAAGTTCTCATCTTCTTTTTATTCTTCTCCATCTCTTTCTTTATTACTACTACTACTACTAGTAGTATTTCTATTAGTATTGTTGTTGTTGTGATTACTATTATTGTTGTTTATAATTGTCATTTATAATTTGTACAATTAACTTCTCTGTGGTTCGACCCCGGTCTTGCATGGTTATTTATTACTTTGACACTCCTGCACTTGGGAGAAGATATCAATCTTTTAGTCGTGTCATCTTACTCGGAGCTACATTGGTAGTTAGACTAGTAGTAACTAAAGTGATCCAAGTGTTGTGATAAACTCAATCTAGAAAGTCAAGGATAACAATCACTGATTGCAACCACTAATCGCAACCACCAATAGCCTTTACACGACCACTAACCATTTATGTTCGCACTTGAAATTTGATTTTTCTTACTTTTAATTTATGTATAAATAGATAGCTAAAATTTATGTTACAGTATGAGAAATATAATAGAGAAACACTAATGAGAAATAAAGGTTTTGTTTAAAGAGCTTTTAGTTATTTGCAAACTTCTTATTGTTGACATAAAATAGAGTGTTTTATCTCCCTTAAGTGTTTCAAAGCCTTGCTCGTAAAAAAACAAAGTTTTTTGTGATACACCTGATTCTTTAAAGTTCTTAAAACCCTATTTTGATCATTCCAATTTGTAGTATTCATCAATACAAACTCAATAGTGCAACAATCAGCCTTATCAGAGAAAGAGATAGTATATATGCACCTCTTAAAAGTTTGGTACTGTAGCCTATATGCAACTGACACGCCTATAGGAAGAAAATGACTAAGCTATATGCATGCCATATTTGAGCTGCACCGAGTTTTCTAAGAGAAGTCATAAGCCATTTCGTCCAGCTGTTAGCCAAAGAATATTTCTGGAATATTCCTAGTTCAACCCCAGCAAACCAACCGAAGTTTATAATAAGTTTTTTGACTGGTTTAACCCATTTCTTACCCAATTTCAAACTAGTCAGACCGATTCTTTACTAATTCGACAATTCTAGTCCATTTGCAATATCTGTTTTGCAAAATTCAACTCCTAAAAGGTGATATAATCATTCAAAAAGTAAAATAACTACATAAAATGTATAAACACTCATCCTGAAGCTGACCAAAGATAATTATGATAATTGGTGTATTAGATTGAAGGAATTTTTTTGTTCACAAAAGTGTATAGAGATTGTAAAATATGGTTATGATGAACCAGAATCCAAAGAAGCAGAAGATTCTCTACAAGAGACACATAAACAAATTCTCAAAACCAATAGAAAGAAAGATAACAAAACAAAGACCATCATCTATCAAGGTCTTGATAAAGCCATGTTTGAGATCATTATTTCCACATAAATGTCAAAAAAGATATGAGAGGCTCTTCAATAAGAAGATTCATCTCCAATCTTTGCAAGGTGAATTTCAATCATTACAAATAAAGTCCTTAAAATATATTTTTGAGTATCACAAAAGAATTATGGTGATAGTCAATCAAATAAGAAATGAAGAAGCCCTTACAGATGCTTAGATTACTAAGAAAAATTTTAGATCTCTAAATCCAAAATTTAATTTTGTTGTTGTTGCTATTAAAGAGTCTAGAGAAATGAATAAGTTAACAATGGATGAGCTTATAAGTTCTTTACAAGCTCATGAACAAAAGATTATGAAAAGAAACAAAAATAAGGCAATTGAGCATGCCTTGCAATTAAAATTGTCCCTAAAAAAAGATGGATATGAGAAATGAGAGACTTTAATAAGTAGATATACCACTCAAGGAAGAGGTTAATAAAGATGAGGAGGATTTCAATCATTTCAAAGAAGAGAATCTTGAAATACATGATTCAGAGAAAAAGGTAGAAGAAACACCACTAGAGGAGGTCAAGGATAACAAACAATTAATCCTAAAGGAAGAGAAGGCAGATACAATAACCATGATAAGAGAAATATCTAGTATTGTAGTTGCAATCAATTTAGGCACTGTAGCATTAAATGTCGATGGAAAACTCTATTAAAGGTAAATGAATAGGCCAACTATATAGAGGAAGATAAAATTACAAGAGGATCAGTTGCATTATTTTTCCAATAAGAACTAGGTGAGAATCAAGAGAATGTTTGATATCTAGATTTTAGAACTAGCAATTACATGTATGGACAATGAGGTCTATTAGGTGATCCAAATGAGACCATATAAGGATAAGTCACCTTTGGAGATACCTTAAAAGTTTTAGTAAAAGGTAAAAGCAATATCCCAATTAGTTTAAAAAATAGGGATAATAGCTACATCACTTATGTTTACTATATTTTAGCTATAAAGCACAACAAACTGAGTGCAGGTCAACTTCTGGAACAAGGTTATACTCTTTTCATAAAGAATTGTCATCTAATAGTCAAAGACTATAATGCGAGATTAATTACCTATGTGAAGTTGTCCAAGAATAGGATATTTCCTTTAAAAATCTAATATGATATAGCAAAATTTGTAAGTGTCATCACCAATAATAAAGAATGACTCTAGCACTTAAGGCTTGGACATCTAAATTTTACAAGTTTGAAGATGCTAGCAAGCAAAAAAATGGTCAAATGTATGCCCCATATTGATCATCCAGATAAAGTTTGTGAGAGTTGTGTCCTCAGTAAATATCATAAAACTAGTTTTACCAAATAAGTCAACTAGAAAGCAAATAAGTCACTAGAGTTAGTGCATTCAAACGTGAATGGTCCCATAAAGCCAATGTCAACTGAATATAATAGATACTTCTTTACCTTAATTGGTGATTTTAGAAGAAAGACATGGATATACTTTCTAAAGAGGAAGTTAGAAATGTTGAATTTTTTTAAAGATTTTTTAAAAAATATTGAGAAGAAAAGTGGTTATAACATAAAAACCGAGATCTTACCAAGGTGGAGAATATACATCAAATGAATTTGAAGTCTTTTGTATACAATAAGGCAACAAGCATCAAACAACACCAACCTATACAACATAGTAAGAAGTTTACTCCAAGCAAAAAAGCTACTCAAACAATACTAGACTGAAGCTATATCATATGCAGTATATCTACTAAATCAATGTCTAACTAGAAGTTTACAAGTCAGCACTCTAGAAGAAGCATGGAGTGGTTACAAACCAAGTGTTACTTATCTTCGAGTCTTGGTTGTGTGGCATATGTAAAGATCTTAGATGCACCCATATTATTCTATAGTTTCACCCATATTTAACTAGTGTTTTACCTATGCTTTATATATAAAATACCTTGATATTCTTTGTTTTATATTTTGAAGGCACTTTTGGATGAAAGATGTAAAAAGAAGTAAATTAGAGGTAATTGAAAGATTTGACCTTTAATCGACGTTTTGTGCAAAACATGAGCTCTAGAGGTTGAAATGAAGTGATTTCAGTGGCATTAAAAAGCTATATTCCATACCTTTCTGGACATCTAAGACAAGAAAATAAAATAAGAAAAAGCATGGAAATCATAGCTTTTAAAGTCAAATCTCATAATCTGTCAGTGTTGATCTTTGGTCATTTCAACTTGAATATCTGGAACTACAGAATTCCAATTGATGTAAACTTAATTTTTCTGGATTCCTAAATAAAAGGCCTATAAAAGCTAAACATTTCAGCTAAAAATGATGTCATATGAGGGAGATATGATTTTTAAAAGATGACAATTGAATTCTGCCAACAAATAGGTTTCTTGAAGGAATATGTTCAAATTACGTTTTGAAGCATCTAAACCAGCATCCAAGTTTTTATTTTAGTAATTTAGCTCCTCTAAGTTAAATCTTAAAGATTTAATGCAAGGCTAGTTCTACTTTTTAGGAAAATAGTTATTGAAGTACTTAAATGTAAACTGTTAACTTAAAGAAGGACTATTTTGTAAAATAGGAACTAAGGTTTCTTAGCATATAAAAAGAAAGAGAGAAGGGAAAAAAGGTAGCAGCCAAAAATGAAGGAACATAAACTCTCCTCTCTACATACTAGAAATAATGTTTTCTTCTATATTTAGGAGTAATTGTTTAATAGATATGTAAGGCTAAACTTGTTTTCTTGGTTGCATGGATGCAAAAACCTTTAGATTTCAAGAATTGTAAGATTTATTCTTCCATTTATTTTTAGTTTGTATTATGAATGAGTATGCTTGTTTTCTTATGCATATTTCCTATGATTATTTATCTTAATTGCTAGAGCAGACTCTAAGTTATTATTTTAAACAATCTATTGTTAAGTTTGATATCAAAATTGGAGTTGTGGTATATAAACTTGTGAAGCAACTAAGCTTGATAATTATGGCGGAACTATATTATTAAATTTAGAGAGAACATTTGATCAAAGCAACATAAGCTATGGACAGCTTGGTTGTTAAGATTAATGAATTTATCTAAATCTTAAGGCTGCTATTGGAATAAATCATTAGTGCAGAAACAATAATTGTTTGTTTGTTAGGATTAGTTTTACAGTGGATCTGTTAACTAATCAACATTAAAAAAAGATAAAAAATTCAGAATATAGACTGGAGTTTCATTTCAAGGATCGGTTTTGATTTATATAGGTGGATGTGTGCTTGCGACCAAAGTTTGTTTTCTTGATAAATTTTAGTTTTAATTAATTTTGTTTGCTAGTTTAATTTCTACCATAATTTAAATTATTACAAATCAGACCCCTCCCAATTGTATAACATATAGCATAAAAATTTGGACTAAACCTTCCTCATGGGATCGACTCCTTACTTGCTCTATACTATCTTATGTGTTTTAAGCTAGGATAATTAATTTATGCGACCGCAACATCACAACAAATGGTCAGAAACCAAGTGTTACTCATCTTTGAGTCTTGGTTGTGTGGTATATGCAAAGATCCTAGATGTAAGAAGACCAAACTCGATGAGAAAAGTAAGAAATGCATCTTTGTCGGATATGGTGATAGAAGGATGGGATACAAGTTGTATAATCTCATCATAAAAAAGGTAATTATCAATATAGATGTTATCTTTAAATAAGATAAAACTTGGTAATGGAATGATGGTCAAGAAATAATCAAATGGATCAGTATTGATATGATTTTTGAAGACAAAATGAAAGTACTTACAGTACTTGACACAACGAAAAGATTGATGTCTTCTCCCAAGTGCAGGAGTGTCGAAGTAATAAATAACCCGGCAAGACCGGGGTCGAACCACAGGGAGGTTAATTGTACAAATTATAAATAACAATTATAAAACAACAATAACAACAACAACAACAACAACAACAACAACAACAACAATAATAATAATAATAATAATAATAATAATAATAATAATAATAATAATAGTAGTAGTAGTAGTAGTAGTAGTAGTAGTACTAATAATAATAATAATAATAATAATAATAATAATAATAATAATAAAGAAAGAGAAGAAGAAGAAGATGATGATGATGAGAACTTGGAGATCAAATATTAATGTAAGGATTAAGCAATAATAATAACAAATGTCAAGGTTAGAGGTTCCACTAATGGTATATCAAACAAGTATAGTATAAACTCTTATTATTGAATTGGAAACCACACACAAAGGAGGTTCCAATCAGATTATATATTGTTAACATGATTACATTAGTCATCTTATTCAATTAATGCTAATACTTGTAAATCTCGTCAAGCATTCATGATTATAACTTATGTTAACAACAAATCAAGTTCCTTTCATAGCTCAGGTGTCGGTTATACCATACATTATGGGCTATGAAAGTGCCAAGCATTTGTTGTACCAAGTGTTATACAACATAAATCAAGATTAGTCATTTAACAAGCAAAGTATTAAAGAGTGAACAAGATAACAAATATAAAACATGTTAGTATCAAACATTAAAGTCCATATTAAGTTTACATTATACTTATTCTTACACCATTAGTGTAACCTTTTCACCTTGACATAATTAACTTAGCTAGACATAATGAAAGAAAGCAAAATAGATAACCAAATAAGAACATAAAAGCTAACTAAGTAAAGGAAAGGAAATGAAAGGCATAAACTTGATATTAATGAAAACAAAGCATAAAAAATACAAAGAGAGAAAGGAAGAGCATGATCTTGATCTGAACACCAAGATGCCTAAATGCATGGCAAATGCCTCCTTTTATAGGCCAAAATTGGGAACTATTGATTTGATGACTAATTGATAAGTGGGTGGCCAACTTTTGACTTGGTGACAATCCTTATCTTCTCTTGTCTGCCCAAAACGTCATTGATAACGTCAAAACTGGAGCCAGGTGCAAACATGAAAGTTGTAGGCAATTGTCTCAGCTTTCTTGTGTAAAAAATTCAGCTCATTTGGACTTCTAGAACTCCAGATATGGCCAAAATACCGAACAGTGCTCGGGCTGGAAGACAGATTCGGGCTTCTTTGTTGTTGCTACAATTTGGACTTGATAATGGCCTTTTTAGATCTTGGGCTCCATATGAAAGTTGTAGGCCTATGTCTTACCTTTCCATCCATATAAATTGGACCTAAATCTGAGATCTGTAGCTCCAGATATGGCCCAATTACCGAACAGTGTTTCGGTTTGGATTGCACCGACATCTCTTTTCTAAGTTTGGCCATCTCTTTATCCTTGCAATTTAAGTTCTTCAAGTCATCAATCAATCCTTTCATTTATGTGATAGACCTGCATTAAAAATAGACATTTACCACAAATTATAGGTATCTTATATTATTAGATACATTATTATAAAACATATTTTAGTTAAGGAGTTATTGATACTTCAAGTGCAAAATGATGATATAAAACCATGATAAAAATGCACTTTTAAGTACTAATCACACCCCTCAACCAGCTTATTACTAGTCCCTAGTAATTAAAGCGTTAAAACAATTTGCAAATTTCACAAAGCAAGGTATTCATCATTTAACTTCCATTAATCTATCCAGATAAACAAACTCTCATTAAATTTATATATCTGCTCAATACTACTTAACAAGATATTAATAAACCTTTCTTTTGTGCTCAATGTATCAACACATAATTATGGGGCTTTTCTTAGAAGAAAACAAAATTTTTGTTCTAATGTTTAAGGTTAACTTCCTTGGGTTGGGATTACTATTTTTTTTTTTTTTTTTTTTTTAACTCTATATACATATACTTTAAAAACATCATGCATCTTTAACCCATGTAACGAGCTTTCAGCTAATGACTCCCAGACCAGTTGGTCTTAGGGCATTAGGTGTTAAGACACCGCTACGAGCTTAGTAACTCGGGTCGCAGATACTGATATGTAGATAGTGCAATGTTTGATTGCCTTAAGCTTTTCTCCTCAACCCATGTAACAAGCGTTGGGCCAATAGCTCCCAAGTCAGTTGACTTTAGGGTATTAGGTGTTAAAACACCCCTTCGGGCTTAATTGCTTAGGTTAGGGAGGCTACGAAACCAAACTTATCTACATTTTTATTATCATCATTTTTTTTCTTTTTTTTTCTCTTTTTTTTATGTTTTTTTTTAATTATATACAATTCCTTTCCCTTAGTTGTTACCTTTAACAAAAAAACATTAATAATGTAATAATCCAATATGCAACCCACAATCATATGTTAAAGTGTGTGTGTGTAAATTAAGGTTTAAGAATACATGTTAAATAAGTATATGAGCAGAATTAAGTGATAACAATACGAGAGTTTGTAAACCTGAATATTTCAGGAAGTATTATAATAGACCTTGTTAAGAATGGTTACTAAGATGCGTCTCAAGAGTCACTTTAACAAAAGAACTCCTTTACTCTGCCATCCTAGTAACAATAATTATGCACATGCTTTATGAAATGAAAAATAATTTTTTTTTTTTTTATCAACTACTACCCTCTCCCCCCAACCAAAACGAGACATTGTCCTCAATGTTCTAAGGTAGAAAGATAGAGTATAAAAGATATCACCTGAAATAACGAACACTGACAAAACCTGAAACACACTGAAACAAAAATAAAAAATAACAAAACACAATAATAAAACCAAAATACATAAAAATGCACAAATGAAGGCTCAAATCCAATCTAAGCTTTTTACGGCTTTCCTTAGATGACCAATTTATGCGACTCATGGAAGGATCAATCACAGGAGTGAAAGATTGTAGTTGGTCAATCAATTGTTCAGCAGTAGTAGCAGAGATTATGATTTGTCGTGCAGAAGATGTTAGAAATTCCTGTTCCACAGCATAATCAAGAAAAGACAACAACTTATCATAATAACCATTAACATTTAACAAACCAATGGGTTTATGGTGAATGTGCAGTTGAGCCCAAGAGGAAATATGAAAGATCTCTTCCAATGTGCCTAGACCACCTGGTAAAGCAATGAAAGCATCAGCATGGTTAAACATTGCATTCATTCGAGCCGACATTGTGGAGACCTGAAGTTCCTCTCCAATTGTTTTTCCAATGATGTCCCCTTGTGCCAAAGCTTCAGGGACGACCCCCAAAACTTGACTACCTCCTAAAAATGTAGCTATTGACACACCTCCCATTAACCCAAGACTGCCTCCCCCATACACTAAATGAATCTTTCTCTCAGCTAGCACCTGACCAAGATGATTTGCTGATTCTAAAAACTCTTTTTCTTTCCCAGGACTAGATCCACCGAAAACACAAATATTTCTTATTTGATGACTTGAGGAACTTGCCATTTCTACACACTTCTGTATTTGTTGAATGTATGGGTTGAGTAGAAATGAAAGGAAGGAAAAGAGGGTTTTATAGATGAGAAAGTAGAAAGGCAATCATAACATCTATATGTAGGCCAGCTAGAGTCTCACACACACTCTCTCTCTTTTTATTTATTTATTTATTTACTTTTGAAAAAAAACATGTGTATGTACAGGTAGTTGTGATTGTGGCTCACATCTTCCCTTGGTTTTACGTCCAAGAACGGCTTAAACGCCCTCTATGGGTCGGGGATAGGCTTCCCATCCAGTTTTCTTAAAAACTGGCAAACAGGGTCTTTTTTAGTCAGATTCCCAAGACTAAGTCGATCATGTTCTTTATGAAATAGTGGCCATAAATCATGAATTGCACGATGCACATCTCCACTAGGATGCGTCTCAAGAGTCAATAGAAGATTATCTAAAGACTCCTTACTCAGGCCATCCTTAATAAATTGTATTTTATCTTCACGGTTTATAGATACCATTCCTAAAGAACGACATTGTGTATTACAAGTCCATCTAGCACATCGATGACAGACATCCAGTCGTTTTGCACGACGCTTCTTTGCAAAAGTGCTTTTACCTGTTCCAGGCATGTGCGAAATGAAGAAGTTAGAGGACTCACCTGATAATCGGACCTTTGCTTCAATCAACCAGCGAATATCTTCAGGAATTCCATGATTCATTAACAATCTCAATCTTGCACATCTAGCACGGTAAATTTTTGTAATCGCATTCTAAGGCAGAGCGAGAAAATACTTTTTCAATTTTTCAAGATTAGTGTCCATTTTCAAATGAGAATTGGAAGAGAGATTCAAAGAATTGCACAGATATATACACAGATATCAGTAATTGTGGGAAACTGAAAGAACCGACTTAAGTCACGGAGTACCGTTATCCGCCATTTGACCGGGGTGAAAGAAACTTGCAAAAATCACTCAAAAAGAAACATAAAAAAGAAAATGTGAGAAAAACAAAATAATCAACCTTTATCTACAAGATCATTCAAACCAGCTGATTCATTTTCACTAGGAAAATTATCAAAGTAAGCTTTCAAACGATGTCCATTTTCCTTAAAATCATTGTCATTCATTGAATTCTCAATATCACAGGCCCCATAGGGATTGCTCCATCTTGTTCTTAGCTCTCTAGGGAGTGCATAGAGTTGAGAATTATAAAACAAAACTTTTTGACCAGTATCAATCTTTTGACAATTTTCACAAGTTTTGCAGAATGCATGCGTGTCCTTGAACATGGTGGGCCAATAAAATTCATTTTGAAAGATTTTTGCAGCTGTCTTTTTTAAAGAAAAATAACTCCCACATGCTTCAGAATGACAAAGTTTAATGACACTACTTACCTCATTGTCGGGAATGAATCTTTGAAAGATTTGATCAGGACAATATTTGAATAAGTTAGGGTCATCACAATAAAAGCTCTTCACTTCGTTCAAAAACTTTTCTTTGTCTTGAATACTCCAATCAGTTGGCAAATCTCCTAAAGCAAGAAAATTGATATTTTTATCATACCAAGGCATTGGACTAAGAGAAAGTAAGGATTCGTTAGGAAAGTAATCATCGATTGGTGTGATGTTAGATGTCGAATCTGTTGTCAATGTTGACAAAAGATTTACATCAACATTTTCGGTGCTTGTTTCATCCATGATTTCTTCCTTAGAATAAATCATTTGCAAATCTTCAGTTTCATCCAATTCATTTTTACTTAAAGTAGATTCAAGTTGATCATAAACTAATTCGTCAATATGATCTACTTCTTGTAAATCATTATCATCTCCAGGTTGCTTGCAAATGTTGAAAATATTCATCTCCAATGTCATGTTTCCAAATGATAGCTTCATCAATCCATTCCTACAATTAATCAATGCGTTAGAGGTTGCAAGAAATGGACGTCCTAAAATAACAGGAAATGAATTACATGCTTCAACAGGTTCTGTGTCCAAGACAATAAAATCCACAGGATAAATGAATTTATCGACTTGTACTAACACGTCTTCAATTATTCCTCTAGGCACTTTTACAGATCTATCAGCAAGTAAAAGAGATATAGAAGTTGGTTTTAACTCACCTAGATTGAGACTCTGAAAGACTGAATATGGAAGTAAATTCACACTAGCACCAAGATCAAGTAAGGCTCTTTCAATTTTATGCTCTCCAATAAAGCAAGAAATTGTGGGACAACCAGGGTCTTTATATTTCAAAGCATTATTGTTCTGAAGAATAGCACTTACTTGTTCGGCTAGAAAGGCTTTCTTTTTCACATTCAGTTTCCTCTTCACAGTGCATAGATCTTTCAAAAATTTAGCATAGGAAGGAACCTGTTTAATAGCATCCAACAAAGGTATATTGATCCTTACCTGTTTGAAAGTTTCAAAGATTTCAGAGTTGTGATTAACTTTCCTTTGTTTAGTCATGGCATGAGGAAATGGAAGTGCTGGCGGTGAATCAGTCGTTTCTTTGCAATTTTCAGATTCATCCCCTTCCTTACCCTCAGAGATTGACTCATCATCTTTCTCATAAGGTTCAAAAGAGGGTTTTTCAATAACCTTACCGCTGCGCAGAGTAGTGACTGATTTGACTTGATCCATGTGTTGGCTTTCGGAACTACTTGCATTTGCATTGTATTGCCCTTTGGGATTTTGTTGTGTTTGAGTTGGAAACTTACCTTTCTCTTGGAAACTAAGAGCAGATGTTAATTTAGCAAGAGTATCTTTAAAATCTGTCATGTTTTGAGCAAGTTGAGTATTGATTGTCTCTTGCTTTTCAATGAATGCATGCAATGTTTCCTCAAGATTTCTTCTAGGAGGTGGAGCATAAGGAAATGCATATCCATGAGAATTTTGGAAATTGTGGTGTGCTTGAAACGGTGGTTGTGAAGTTTGTGCATTGTTGTTCTCACTCTTCCAACTGAAATTTGGGTGATTTCTCCAACCAGGGTTGTATATTTGGGAGTATGGGTTGTGGTTGGGCCTTTGGAAACTGTTTAAAGCATGGGTTTGTTCATGGAGACATTCCTTAAAAGAAGGCAAGGTTGGACAATCGTTGGTTGAGTGTTCATTTGTTTCACAGATTTGACACACAATGTTTTCAACAGATTTTAATTGACCACTCTTTTTCAATTCTAGTGCCTCGACTTTTCTAGCTAAAGATGCAAATTTGGCTTGGAGGTCATGATCTTCCCTAAGGTTGTACATACCTCCACTAGATGTATGAAGTTGAGTTTTACTCGGTGCCTCATAAGTACCCGCAGTGTCCCAATTTTGAGCATTTTCAGCTAACAAGTCTAAGTACTCCATTGCTTCATCAGGGTCTTTATCTTCAAAAGTTCCATTGCACATCAATTCAACCATTTGCCTATCTTTAGGTGTTAACCCTTCATAGAAATGTGAAACCAATCTCCATGTTTCAAAACCATGATGAGGGCAAGTACTAAGCAAATCTCGATACCTATCCCAACATTTGTAAAATGTTTCTCCTGGTTTTTGAGTGAAAGTGGTGATTTGTCTCTTGAAAGAGTTTGTTCTATGAGATGGGAAAAACTTCTTTAAAAATTGTTGTTGCATTTCATCCCAAGCACGAATGGATCCTGGTCTCAAATTTTGTAGCTATGTTTTAGCTTTATCTTTTAATGAAAAAGGGAAAAGCTTTAATCTGATGGTGTTCATGCTACAATTTAAATTATTATATGTGTTGCACACCTCCTCAAATTCCCTTAAATGCAAGTATGGATTTTCCAATTCGAAGCCATGAAAAGAAGGTAAAAGTTGAATAATGCCTGGTTTAAAATTAAAATGAGATGCATCGGGAGGAAAAACTATGCATGATGGTGCACTTGTTCTTGTGGGATTCATGTGGTCTCTAAGTGTTCTAGCACGGTTATTCTCATTATTTTCATTATGAAGTGATTGATTATCTTCTTCGGCCATATTTTCTGAAAATGATGAGGATATCCTACAAAGTCTACCACTTGATGTACGTGACCACACTCTCATGCACGTATAAGAATAAAATAAAAAAGAAGAAGAAAGCAAAAGAAGGAGGAAGAAAACAAAATAAAAAGAAACAAAAGAAAAGAAACAAAGTTATATACAAGAAAAGTGAAAAGAGAAAATAAAATAAATACTATAATTTATACAAGAACTTACCTCCCCGGCAACGGCGCCAAAAACTTGACACGACGAAAAGATTGATGTCTTCTCCCAAGTGCAGGAGTGTCGAAGTAATAAATAACCCGGCAAGACCGGGGTCGAACCACAGGGAGGTTAATTGTACAAATTATAAACAACAATTATAAAACAACAATAACAACAACAACAACAACAACAACAACAACAACAACAACAACAACAATAATAATAATAATAATAATAATAATAATAATAATAATAATAATAATAGTAGTAGTAGTAGTAGTAGTACTAATAATAATAATAATAATAATAATAATAATAATAATAATAATAAAGAAAGAGAAGAAGAAGAAGATGATGATGATGAGAACTTGGAGATCAAATATTAATGTAAGGATTAAGCAATAATAATAACAAATGTCAAGGTTAGAGGTTCCACTAATGGTATATCAAACAAGTATAGTATAAACTCTTATTATTGAATTGGAAACCACACACAAAGGAGGTTCCAATCAGATTATATATTGTTAACATGATTACATTAGTCATCTTATTCAATTAATGCTAATACTTGTAAATCTCGTCAAGCATTCATGATTATAACTTATGTTAACAACAAATCAAGTTCCTTTCATAGCTCAGGTGTCGGTTATACCATACATTATGGGCTATGAAAGTGCCAAGCATTTGTTGTACCAAGTGTTATACAACATAAATCAAGATTAGTCATTTAACAAGCAAAGTATTAAAGAGTGAACAAGATAACAAATATAAAACATGTTAGTATCAAACATTAAAGTCCATATTAAGTTTACATTATACTTATTCTTACACCATTAGTGTAACCTTTTCACCTTGACATAATTAACTTAGCTAGACATAATGAAAGAAAGCAAAATAGATAACCAAATAAGAACATAAAAGCTAACTAAGTAAAGGAAAGGAAATGAAAGGCATAAACTTGATATTAATGAAAACAAAGCATAAAAAATACAAAGAGAGAAAGGAAGAGCATGATCTTGATCTGAACACCAAGATGCCT